>JAJHZJ010000227.1:3700579-4900579 GCA_023548195.1 Bettongia penicillata ogilbyi
TTGGAACTCAAAATCTTGTAGAAGTATCTGTTGAAAACTAAAAATAAATAAATAAATAAATATTTTTAAAAAGAATTGGAAATTGAGAGGATGCTCATCAATTGGGTAATGGCTGAACAAGTCATGGTATAGGAATGTAATGGAATACTATTGTTCTGCAAGAATGATGAGCAGACAGAGAAAAAATCTGATGAACTGATGCTGAGTGAAGTGAGCAGAACCAGGATATGATTGCACACAAGTAATAGCAACATTGTGCAATGATCAACTTTGATAGACTTAACTCTTCTCAGCAATATGATGATCTAAGGCAATTCAAAAAGACTCATGATGGAAAATGCCATCCACATCCAGAGAAAGAACTATGGAGACTGCCGATAGAAATACATTGTTTTATCTTTTTTTCTTTCTCATGGTTTTTCCCTTTTCTGATTCTTCTTTCACAATATGTCTAGTGTGCAAATATGTTTAATATAATTGTACATGTATAGCCTATATCAGATTGCTTACTATTTTGGGGAGGGAGGGAGAAAAAAATTTGGAACACCAAATCTTGTAAGAGTGAATGTTGAAAACTATCTTTACATGTAACTAGAAAAAATAAAATACTATTAAGTGGGAAAAAAATTAAAAAAAGAAATATTTGTAAGAGTAAGCTAAAATTAGTAGTAATGGTATCCTTGAACATATGAGAAAGGAATGGATAGGCATTTGCTAATTATCTTCTGCAGAATATATCTTTATAGTCACATAATTGATGGAAAGGTGCAGAAAACACAAGATCCTGCTGTGCTTAATTATTTGTTGATTACAAAAGACCATTAGACTCCATAGAGCAGGTTTGAACCTTAAATGGTCTTCTTCAACAGGTGACCTTTCATGCATGTGTTAAGATGATTCAAGTATCTCTAATAAATGCAGCTTAGAGATAAATCTACTTTATGACCCTACAGTCATTAACATTGCAAGATATAAAGTGTAGATTATGCTCATCAAAGATGTTCTTTACTGTCATGGAGAATGTTCTATGAAGGGCTCAATAACAAAAGATTCAACTTCCATAGTGTATGTAGATCATCTCAAGTCTCTTAACTTTGCAGGCCTACTCAGGGAGGTTAATGATTTGGGATATGATAAGCGTTACAAAGAGAAGCAGAATGTTGTAGTGGGTAGAATTCTGACTTAGAATTAGGAATATCTGGGTTCACATCCTGCCTCTGATAATTACTATATGTATGACCATAAATCACCTAACTTCTCTAATCCCCAGTTTCCTGAAATGTGAAATAAGGGGATTGGACTAGAAGTCCTCAGAGTTGGGATTTTTTTTTCTTTTTGCCTTTTTTGTGTCCCCAGTACTTAACATAGTTCTTAGCATATGGTAGGCACTTAACAAATGGTTATTGATTTGACTTCTTTTTCTAAATCTATGAACATATGATTGGTTGAACCTGAAATAATAATTAAACCATATCATGTAGGAGGCTACATATTTTATAGTTCAGTGACTTTTAAAGGCTGCCATAGTGATCTTGATCATTGGAACAGCTTTGGACAAAGTGTGACCTGTTTTTGTGCATACTTCATATGGCGCTCTCCCATTTGACCACTGCTCACTGTATATCCTCTCCATGCAAGAATGAGAGGTCAGATTCATATAGGTGTATACAAATCACATAGAACCTAAAAATATGACCTATTTCAGTATATCTTGTCAAAGCAGGCAGCATATATAAGTAAGAATGAAACAAAAGTCAGCAGTCATTTATGAAGCACCTACTATGTGCCAGGCACTGTGCTAAATACTGGGAATGAAAGGAAGGCTCTTTTGGTTCCACCAAATCCAGCTATGCAAGACACATAAAAATGGCCTTAGTTTATCTTAATATAATAGCATTTATAGTTTTTCAAAGCTCTTGCATATTTTACAATAACTCCATCAGATTAGGACAGATATTATTATCCCCCTTTGACAGATGAGGCACCAGAAGCAGAGTTTCAGAGTTAGTGGCACCAGGTACTAGAATCTCTAGCCTTTTGACTCCAGTGTTTTCCATTGTTTATACAAAGAAAAAGCTGGTGCAACATTATCTCCTTATTTGATTATCTTTACCACCTTTTTGTATGGCAAAGGAAAAGATTTGCCATTTTGCACATCATACCCATTCTCACAATGAAAGTGTAGTCACTTCAAGAACAAATCAGACAAACAGCATGAAATGAAAAATGAATGTTCATTTTCTTACCTTCATCTTTCTCCAAGCTCCAAAAGCATAACCAACCTAGGACTCTGAAGCAAGCAAAGTAGAAGATGCAATGGTCCCACTGAAGCTTATGTATTTCAGGCATTTTGATTGAGGAGCAGATTTTAGAATGAATGGGATGTGAGTGAACATTTCAAAAAAAGCAGAATGCCAATGAACCACTGAGTCCACTTATACTAATGTTTTATGTATATTACTTACCCTACATTGGGCATTATTTCTGGTGAATTTTGCTTTGTTTTGCTTTTGCAGTGATAAGGAGAGATTTTGGAGAGAGATATACAGTATGAATTAATCAAACACATTGACAGCACAATGCGGATGGGATCAACATTCAGATACTTCCATGCATTTGTGATCTCATTGATGTAAGCACTCTATCCATTACTATCATCCATAATCTATCCATGCTTTGTCAACTCATCCTGTGCCACTCTTGTGCTCACATGGACCATCAGTGAATAACTAACTACCTTATGAATTGAGGGAAAGGGAGAGGGAGAGGTAGGAGACACAAGCTGTGTTGGTCCACTGTTCTCACCCCCATGTCCCTCTGTCCCCCTGTAATGTTAATTAGATTTATGTTAATTAAAGATCTTCCCCACCATTAATAGGCCTCAGGTGAAGCCCCTTAGGTGAAGCTTGATTAGGGGAGGCTTGTTTTGTAGGAAGGCACACACCTTTTCTTAATTGCTAGTGAGGCATTGGATCACAAGGGTTATGCCCCCTGACTCTGAAAAGTGTATATATATTCTGAGATGAGGTTTTACTTTGGGGGCTAACTCTTTGGAAGAATGTTTGTGTGATATGACCAGATGAGACTCTGGGTAGCTGTTAAGGAGCTCCACCTCCCTCCCCCTTTGAAAACCCAGATATTGGTACTTCTCTCTCTGGTAACTGTGTATGTATGTAATGGTCAGACAGTTGGATCTGTCTGTTGATCTGTGATGTATGTATTGCTTATGGTCAGACAGTTAGAAGCCTTGTCTGTTGGTCTTTATTTTTCTGCTTGTATTTTCTCTGTTGATCTATGTAAAGTAGATTGTTGACCCCCTTTAAAGTTGCTTTCCTTTTAAGAAAGCAGATCTAAAAATCTGTGCTAGCAGGCCCTCCTTGTATATGTCAAGGTGCTTGCTGCTATACCCCCATGACTCCCATGCTCCTGTGGTCCCCAAGCCCCTATGACCACCATGGCTCTAGTGCTCAAGGCCCCGATGTCCCCCATTCCCCCATTTCCTCCTATGCCCCCATTTCCCCCATTCCTCATATAGTCCCCATGTCCCTATTTCCCCCATGGCTCCCATGCCCCTAAAAGTAAAATAAAAAATAAAATTCATTCAATGTATTATTTACTTCTATAGTCCTACTAAGAGTCATTGTGACCAAGATTTGGCATTTAGATAAGCACCTGGGAAGAAGTAGAATCATAGAGTATTACAGATGGGAGGTACCTGAAAGGTTATTTACAGAAGTCACCTAATTTTTCAGAGAAGGAAACAGATATAGAGAGGTGATAATGAAGAAAATGAGACCCAAGGTGGTTGCTATATACGTGACTTGCTGATTTGAGGAATTCAACTATAGTAATAATAAATACTTATAGAGCACTTCCTTATGTGTGTTAACTAGATTCAAGAAAGACTCAAGTTGCATCAAACAACAGATTGACTCTCTGGTTCTTTTCTTTGCCTCTGACATGTGCTAACTGGTCTTGGTCAAATTGTTCATCTGATAAAAAGGGGATAATTCTTTTACATGCTTTCTTTCTAAGGTTGTTGTGAGGAAAGAAAACTATAAAAATGCAAGTTATTTTTAAGTGACTTGCACAGTCATACAGCTAGTCTGTCCTCGAGCTGAGATGATTACCCAGGTCCCCAGTGTTCTTTCTGTTGCGCAATTATAACCACCTCCCTTAATAGATTCTTTTTAATCTACTTAGGTCCAGGTCTTTGAAGGACATTTTTACTGAAGCTTCATCTGACTGACTGAATCTCTGGCATCTACATTTCTGATGAAATAGAAGACACAAGTTTCCTGTTCAGGTAAAGGATCAAGTTTTATGTACACAGATTTCTAGGAGCAGTATGATCATTTTCTTTTAAATTTGAACCACAGCGTGGAAAGAAGAGAAAAATCCATGGACTTTGTACTGCAGCAATGTAAACAAACCTGGAGGGAAGATCTGATAATGGTTTGTATGATATATTTTGCTATGGATATGCAGTCATTCAAGTGCGATATAGGTGGTCAGAAGTGTATTAGGTCTTTATTTCTTCCACATAGACCTGGGAGTAGGGAAAAATCAAAATATTAGAAGGGGCACTTCAAAAAATACAATCCTATAATCTTTTAGACATAATTATGTAGCCTTTCATAAATTCACATCTTTTCATGGTAGTTAGTGTTAATTGAAAATTCTACATTATATAGTACGTAGCCCACTCAATTTTACCTGAAATTTTGTCATGACCAAATCCTTGAATTAACCTTGGATGTGTTACACTAATCCCTGAATATTACAGTGAGGGCTCAAAACTTCCAGTGGGTGTAAGGAGGTATGCATGTAATTTGCAAACCTTGTCTAGGGTCAAAATTCTCCTCCCACAACTTGGTATCCTTAGGGTGGGAAGTATGGGGGTGTTCAAGGAGGACATACCTTTGGTATAAGGTCTGCCCAATCTTTTTCAGGGTTGCCCATCCACCTTTGATGTCCACTTTCACCCAGCTGTCACCTCTGGTTCCAAGAAGTGGAGCCACCAAGCTCCAGTAAACCATCTTGGCAGACAGGCTAAAGCTGTCTGTAAGTTGGGAGATGTCTACCCCAAGCATTCGAAGACTTTCTCTGGTGGAATGGGCAGATGAGAACAATCTGTTCTGATGGCCATGAAAATGGTGGTGGAGCACTTAGAGCTTGGTCAGACATTAAAGTCACCAATGCTGTTCATTGTGCTCAATCACCGGTCATCTTGACTATTGTCCAGCTACTGGACTTCAATGATTCAGGAAGAAAGAGTAAGACTGACAACTTTGCTCAACTCTGCTTCACTTAAATCCAATTCACCCACAAGTCAGGTCATTGTCTGTGATGTCACTGGTACTCTTTGAAAATGAAGGATAAAACAAAAGCAATCCTTAGGGTCATAGAATCTTTGAACTAGAACTGAAGGGACTTCAGAGCCCATGTTATCCAACCAATTTATTTTTCAGATGAGGAAACTGATATTAAATGATTTACCTAACATCTCACAGAGACTGTCAGAGGATGGATTTTAATTTAAATCCTCTAACCAGGAGTCAAAGCTCTTAGCACTGAACCATTGAGTTTCTCTTTGATGTTACCTTTTCATCTTTTACCCTATCATCAATGAGCTCTTTTGGAGTTCCCCCACAATTATTTTAATTGGATTCAAATTAACTAAGGAAGAATGACTCAACTGAGAAATTAAGCCCTAATGACTCAGCAAGTGACAGGTGCAGCTGGTCTGATGTTGGAGAGAAGTTCTGTTGCCTTCAGACCTTAATTTACAAAGATAAGTGGATCTCACATGGCTTAGGCAATTAAAACAATTAGGGTTTCCAGGTGAGGGAGGGCATGCTTCACTTTAAGAAGTGAACAGCTTGGGCAGAGCAGCAAGTAGAAGGACTGAATCATCAATAAAATGTTGAGACTTAAGTTACTTTTATGTGGTTTTCTCAAGAACTCAATGTATTCTGATATTATTCTAGTGAGTTTTTTTCAAGGAAAACCATGAGACACAGCAGGGGCCACAACTCAGATTGTCAAAAGAGCAAAGAAAAGCACATTTTGTTCATGAATAAATCAGAAAAGAAAATCCATCCATCTTCACTGAAAATGCTACTACTTGGATCTAAAAAACATTCCAACAACAACATGTGCCTTCTATACTGACCTTTTCCCAAGAAGCTTATATTTTTTTTGAGGACAACGATGGTATTTTCTATTTCTCTTGTATCATCTCCTTGGTCTTAGAATAGTTCCTTGGACATAGGTGGTCAGTATACATTGTTCTTCCTCTTGGTCCCATGACTATCTAGTCACTCTTTAAAATCTAATTCAAATGTGAACTCCCCCATGAAGTGTCCTGTTGTCAATAATGACCTTGACCTCTTGTATCTCATATAGTTTTTCTGTAGTTCACTAATGCATTTAAAAAATTATAGTGTGCATTTTTATTCTCTTTGTTTTTGCCCTCCTCCTATTCCTAAAATTCTACAGCAGGGATTGTGTTTTATCTAAATTTTTATCTCCCCCAATGTTCTGCTCTTAGTAGAAGCATAAAAAAATATTTATTGATAAATAATAATAGACGGGATTTATAGAGCCCTTTAAAGTTTGCTAAGCGCTTTACTAATATATCATTTGAGACTCAAAACCCTGGGAAACAGGTGCTATTATTATTCCCATTTTATAGATGGGAGAACTAAGGCAGACAAAGGTCATGTGAGTTGCCCAAGATATTTGAAATCAGTACTTCCTGCCTCAAGATCTAACTCTTCAGTGGGCAGCTCTGAAGCCTCTAACTTTCACTAGTGCTTTAAGGTTAACAAAACACTTTGTAAATATATCTCATTTGGCTCCTACAGCTACTATGGGAGGCAAGTCCTATTATTATCTCCATTTTACAGATGAAGAAATTGAGACTGAGGGAGGGTCAGTGATTTTCCTCAGCTCCCAGTTAGTAAATGTCAAGTTTTCCTGCCTCTGTATTCAGCATTCTAGTCATGGTGCTACCTACCTGTCTACAAAGGGAAGAGGAAAACAAGGACAATAATTTCATAACATCATTCAAGCTGGAAATAGCTTTCATGTGAATGATGGAATAATTCTCAGTCTATTCCAGTAAGGTGGCAACTGATGAAAGCGAGGTTTTGGAAAAAATGTGAACTGCTAAGGAAGAGAATTTTCATGTTCAACCCTTGTCTTAAGAGCCTGTAGGCAATTTGGAATGGAAGCATATCTAGGAGTTTACTGCTTGAATCATCCTATTAATTGAATTTAATTATCCTAAAAAGTACTGTATTGCTTCAGTTGTCCCTTTTATTTGAATGAATGAAAAGCATCAAGAGCTAACTCTGCTAAACACTGTGGTAAACTCTGGGGATATACATGAAAAAGCTAGTTTCCATCCTCAAAGAGATTACATTCTAATAGAGGAACCAACACATACAAGAGAGGGAGGGAAAGGTATTTTGGCCTGGGAGTTGCAGGGTTGGTGAGTGGAGCCATAGGGCAAGTGATTGATGGGTTCTTTCAGGAAGGAATGATTTGGTTGACTTGATTATTGTTCCCAGAGAAAGAATTAAAAGAAGTAGTGTAGAAAATATATTGACCTGCATCGATGTAGATTCTTCGTTAGAGAATTCCTTCTATCACTGAAACCAAAAGTCTGTTGCCTATCCCTAATAATCATGTAATTGCCCAGTAAGTTAAGAAGCATATTAAGCACTTAGTGCATTATGGGGTAAAGTGGATGAGGCAATATTCACAAGCAAAACAAACTTCAAAGTGGATTGTAACTGATTAATCAACAAGCGCTTATTATTTACTATATGTCTAGTACTGTACTAAATGGTAGGAATACAAAACCAAAAGTGAAACAGCCCTTGCCTTCAAGGTCCTTGAATTTCAATAAGGAGGAAATATGAACATATATAAATATGTACTTAATGTATACAGGATAAGTTGAAGATGGGTGGCACTAGCAGCTTGCAGAGTGGATCAGGAAAGGCTTCCTAGAGAAAATATATGCATATCTATCTATCTGTCTCTATGGCAGCTAGGTGAATAGAGTGCTGGGCTTGAAATCATGAAGAACTGAGTTAAAATCTAGTCTTAGACCCTTACTAGCTGCGTGACTCTGAGCAAATCATTAAACAAATGTTTCTGTTTTTTCAATTGTAAAATGAGGATAATGACAGCACCTACCTCCCAGAGTTGTTGAGAGAAACAAATCCGATCATAATTGTAAAACTCTTAGCATGGTACTTGGCTCATAGTAAATTCTATATTAATGTTAGCTATTATTATGTTTTAAAAATATGTTATAAAAGAAATGGAAAATATAGCAGAAAGACATAGCAGTTTAATATGAAATATAAAACCTTACTCCTTTAATGCATTCCCTAAAAACCAGAATTGAACAAAAATAAATTAATGACTCTAGGAGACAACAAGAACAATTGAAGTCAAAATATTGAGAAACTAGAAGAAACTCTAAGGTATATTGAAAACAAATGTCCATAAAAGGAGATGGAGAAATAACTTAAGAATCATAACATGACTTAAAGTATGATTGAAAAAAAATAGCCTGGACATATTTTAAGAGATCATTAAAAAAAAATCTCACTATCAGAACAAGAGGGAAATAGAATCCTCTGATCACTTTACTAAAAAAAAAAACAAACCTCAAAATGAAAGCTCCTAGTAATAGCACTGTCAATAATCAGAACTTCTAGATTTAAAAAAAAATACAGTAAGCCAGAAGGAAAGAATTAAAGTACTGAGGCACTACTGTCAGGTTTACACAAGGTTTAGCAATTATCACTATAAAGAAACAGAGAACAAAGAGTAGGATATTCCAAAGTGGAAATTAAAGACTTATGTCTAAAATAATTTACCGAGCAAAATTAAGTATAATCCTAAAAAGAAAAAAAATAACCTTCAATGAAATAGAGGATTTTCAAAGATTCTTGATGCAAAAATTAGAGCTGGAAAGAAACTTGGGAATACAAATATGTGAATCAAGAAAAAAGTAAAAAGGTAAATACAACTAAACAATTAAAAGTCCTATACAAGTTTTGTTTACATTATAATGGAGATAAAGGTGATAATCAGGTAAGGAGATAAAGTTTTTTTTTTCCTGGGGTCTTATCACAATAAAGGATCATAGAGGTAGTCAACAAAATAGAAAGCCTATAAATAGTTTTGTTATGTTTTGATAAAGATATAAGAAGAAAGGGAGAGACAAGAGGGAGATACCCTAGGGGAAAATGGGAAGTAAGATGCAGGAATTTGTTAACATATATGTTTGGGAATGTACCAGTAGATATTAATACAAATATGAAAGGAATGGGGGAGCAGATTAAAACTGAAGTTCAGTTTCATGTAAACTGGTCAAAAGAGGGCAGAACACATAAGAAAAGTGCATACACACATATAAACCAGACACAGAGTTCAATCTAGTAATATTAAACTAAAAAAAAAGAGATACAGATAGGAACAGGAAGAAGGGAAAGGGGAACATTCAGAAAGGGATCATAAGCAGAATGATAAGAAGAAGAAACCCTAATCTTGTAGTGACAATAGTGACGAGGAGGTTAAAAGAAAATAAAGTGTAAAAACTTGTGAGAGACAGAGATCAGTATCAAGAGGAATAAAGTATAGGAGAATAGCATGGGAGAAAATATAAAATCATAGCTGAATTTGAATGGGATGAGCTCACCCATAAAATGGAAGATGTTAGCAAAATGATTTAGAAAATAAAATCCAATAACATATTGTTTACAAGAAATACACTTGAAACGTAAAAACCCATACATATGTAAAATTAAGGTTTGGAGCAAAATCTATTATATGTTAGCTGAACACAAAATGTAAGAATAGTACCTATGATTTCAGATAAAGGAATAGTGAAAAATAGACTTAATTAAAATAGATACACATGGAAACAGAACAGAAAATCAGTTTCAGTACTATATAAAAAATAGAATGGCATAGCATCTATATTTTTAAAAGAAAAACTAAATGAGTTATAAGAAGTCTACAGTAAAACCATAATAGTGAAAGAACTCAATTTATTCTTTTTCCCTGGATAAATCTAAATAAATAAAAATAAATGATAAGGAAATTGAAAACCTGAATAAAACCAGGAGTAAATAAGGATGTACACTCTCATCACTTCTATTTGATGTACTACTAGAAATGTTAGCTATAGCAATAAGAAAAGAAAAATAAATTGCAAATGAGAGAATATGGATTGGTAAGGAAGAAACAAAATTATCACTATTTCCAAATAACATGATGATATACTTAAAGAACACTAGAGAATCAACTAAAATTTAATTTAAACAATTAGTAATTTCAGTAAAATTGTACAATACAAAACAAATCTCTGCAGATTATTAGCATTTTTATGTAATACTCATAAAATTCAGCAGGAAATGGTATGAAGAGGAATTCTATTTAAAATAACTATAGTTTGCGTAAACATACACAAAGGAATATAAATATAACTACAGACTTCTACTTATAGAAATAAAGACAGACTTAAACAACTGGAGAAAATATTAATTACTCATTGGTAGGAAAAATCAATATAAGAAAATTGACACTACTTAATTTACTCATTAAATGCCATACTAAACAACTATTAAAGGACAGCTTTGTGGAACTAGAAAAATAATAATGAAGTTCATTTGAAGATGAAGAAAGTTAAGAATCTCAAAAGAAATAATGAAAAAAAGTGGAAATAAAGGAAACCTAACAGTACCAGATCTCAAAAAATATTACGGAACAAGGCATGTAGTTGCCAGTGTTCAATAAATACAAAAATTCCAGCTACTATGATAAAGATTCACTATTTGATTAAAATTACTGATTTAGATTAACATATCCCTCTTTATACCAAGATAAACTCCAAATGAATATGTGACCTAGATATAAAAGCTCACATAATAAATAAATTATAGAAACATGGAAAAATTACTTATCAGATATATGGATGTAAGAAAAATCAATGACCAACAAAGGATAAAGAGGATCCAAAAAGATGAAGTGACTAACTAGGATTATATAAAAAATTTTAAAACAAATTTGCACAAATACAATAAATTTATGATTAAATGGAAATAATAGGAGATAAAAATCTTTGCAGTAAATATTTCTGACAAGTCACATTTCTGGAATATGTAAGGAATTGATTTCAAATTTGTAAGAAGTGCTACTCTCCAATTGGTTAACGGAATGAGATGAAAAGGCAGTTATCTAGAGAAGAAATCCAAAATATTGATATACATGTGAAAAAATGCTCTGATTAAAATGATTCTTGAATTCCATCTCACATCCATAAGATCAACTAAGATGATGAAAAGAGAAAATGTCCAATTTTGCAGGGGCTATGAACACTGTTAGCAAAGCTAGGGATAGATAAAATCCCTCTGGAGAACAATTTGGAATTATACACAAAAATTACACGCCCTTTACAATGCATGCCCTTTGACCCAAATGTACCATTGCTCAGCCTGTATCCAAAAGACATAAAAGAAAGAGGGATAGGTCATTTATACACAAATATATTTATAGCAGCTCTTTTTTTTGGTAGCAAAAACTGGACACTAAGGGTATGTCTATCATTTGGGAATAGATGAATGAACTGTGGTATATAAATGTTGTGGAGTACAATTGTGCTACAAGAAATGATGAAATAGATTTTAAAGAGACATAGAAGACATATGGATTAATGCAGAATATATGGGCTGATGAAGAGTGAAATAAATAAATTGGAAAGGCAATTTCTACCGAAATACCAATATTAGAAAAATGAAGAATTTTGAAGACTTTAATAAACTGATAAATGATGAAATTAGCAGAAGTTAATATTAGTAAGACAAACAACTTAGAATATTATAAAAACTATAATCAATGCAGTAGCCATCCACGATTCCAGAGAACTGATGGTGAAAAAATATTATCCCCTTATTGACAGAGAGGCGATGGATTTAGGGTGCAGAATAACATGTATTTAAGCACAGGCAATGAGGAAATTAGTTTTGCTTTATTATTCGTATTTATTATAAAGATTTTTCCCCCAATGGGGCAGGTGGGTTGGGAGGGAGAGAAAGTAAATTTCTGTTAATTACAAATAAAAACATTTATATATGTGCATATGTGTGCTCTTCCAGTGAGAATGTAAGCTCCATGAAGGAGGAATTTTAATATACAAGAAACTGTAATATTCCAATAATAAGAGTAACAAGTATTTCTAAGGTTTACCAAGAATTTTATGATATTATATCATTTGATCCTCCAAGGTAGGTGCTTTTATTACCCCATTTTACGGATGAGGAAACAGAGGTGAGAGATTAGGTGACTTGCCCAAGATTGCACTGTCTAAGACAGGATTTGAACTCCGGTCTTCCTGACTTCAAGTTCAGCACTTTACTGTACTACTTTGCTGCCCCAAGGAATTTTCTAAGACTTGAACTGAAGCCTTTCACGACAGTTCCAAACATCTTTGGTGAACACTTTTTTTCTTTTGCTGAGCCACTTTTTGGTTATGCTTTTTTATGCTTTACTGAGTATAACATTCAGAACATTGTTAAATAAAGTTATCTCCATTATAGTTTCTGTTAAGGAATCTTGTTTAATCATAATATATGCACATGATCACCTTGTTTCAGGATGCGTTTAGCTCTACTGAAGTAAAAACATTTTGCACTCAATGGACAATAAATATAGTGCGTTCTTGAATTTTCTGTACCTTTTAGACAATTAATTGTGTTACTATGACTCAAGGTAAAGTTCATAGGTTGCTTCAGTAGGGAGAGTGGTTGAGTGTAGAGGGTACAATATCCATATGAACCACAAGGTGGCACTCCAAGATTGAGCTGCGTCAGCTCATTTCCATTGCATCTATCCCCACATGATCTAGTGTCCTATCATCTAGCAAGCTTGTCACAGCCAACTAAGAATATTTAGTCTGTAGTTGCTCCAGTTACAGGCATGTGTTAGCTCAAATGGACACATGCGAACCAACTGTTAAATTTTCAGTGTAAGCATTCACACCTCAGAAATCAGCAAATACCACAAATCAGGGCTTGATTTTTTTTTTTTTTTATTGTTTAGATTTAAAGTGAAGAAAAATTTTAATAAGTTAAACTTAAAAGTGCATCATGTATACATTTTTTAAAGCTACCTAGCTGCTAAATATTTACCAAGACACTTTTGCCCAGTTGTCTTTCCTTGTTTTTTTATAAAAATATGGATATTCCCCCAAATGATTAATATCATATCAAATAACTCTAACACTCATTCCCATAGGATCTTAATTGCTTTCCTATGCTAGTGTAACCAAGAAAATGTTGCTTACATATAGGTAAATGTTTCTTTAAAATAAATAGAAATTTAAAAAGTGAAGGTATAGTTAGAATTCTGGATCAGTGTAGGGCTGTTACTATAATGGTTTGAAATCTCATCTCCTATTTTTCTCCTGGGTGTTTATTTCTCTACACTCAAAAGGATTTTCCCTCTAATAACCTAATTTCAAAGCCACAGAAGGAGAAAGTAGAGAGAATTGTCTTGCAAAATGGTAGTTCTTGTACCCTCTTATGGTTCGTGTAAATTGTCTTCATCTTCCGTTTGACAAGTTCCATAATTATCTTGTCCTTATGATTAGCAGCATTTTATCTGACCTCAGTGATACACAATATTTTCATGTGCTATTGAGTATTCTAGTTTTCTTCTCCTAGTGACTCCTTTATGAGGCTCTCAGTATTCTTTGTTTCAGACTCAATACAATATCTCTACTTTCTCTCCAGATCTCTTTCATCTCTTGCATTTTTTTCTTACACTTCTCTCACTTTTCACTAAGCCTTGTGATTCTCTTTCTAAATGTTCTACTTACAGGGCAACATTAAAAAATATTCCATGCAGCTTGTTTTATATTAAAAACCTAGAAATCATCCAAGTGCTATATATCTCATTCTCTTAGTCACCTAAAAGATCCAGGAAATTACAGGGAAAAAAATCCTTGATGGCTACCTTAAGCTTGAAAGAAGCTGTAACGTAAGGCACTACCTGAAGATGTCCATGAAAGTTTGACCATTACCTTTTATGTATGAACTGGAGCAACATCTAATCACTGCGTTTATTCCAAAAAGAAAGACTGTGTCCTCCATCACCTTAACCACACAGCAAGATAGTCAGCTATGTCAAGACATAGTCTCTGTATTGAAGGAGCTTACAATCTCATTAGAGAATGCAGATGACACAATTGGGAAATAACATAAAGAAGAACGTGGTAGGTGGGGGCAAGGAGGAAATGGAATCCAGCAGTGACTTCCAGAAAGAAACCCCAGAACAAAAACTTTCAGGAACATTATAACTCAAATCTGACCTGACTGATCAAAACAAAAAAAAAGCTAGCAGCCAGAAGAAAGAGTTTAAATATGGAGGAGCAAGAAAAGTATTTACTTACTTCAGCTTCTCATTTTCCAATGAACTTCAAATGTCTTCTCCAGCACCACAGTTTAAAAGCATCTATTCTGCAGTGCTCAGCATTACTTATGGTCCAGCTCTAACAGCTACATTTAACTACTGGAAAAACCATAGCTTTGACTATACTGAACTTTGTCAGCAAGGCAATGTCTCTGCTTTTTACTATGTTGTCCAGATTTGCCATAGTTTTCCTTCCAAGGAGTATATATCTTTCAATTTCATGGATAGTGTTGCCTACCCATGACCAACTACATTGATCTTGAGAGTCCAAGAATATAAGAATATTAAATTTAACACTGTTTCCATTTCTTCTCCCTCTATTTCCCAGGAGGTGATAGAACCAGTTGTCATGACCTTAGGTTTTTTTTTTTTTAATGTTAAGCTTCAAGCAGTTTTTCCACTCTTCTCTTTCACTTCCATCAAGATGCTTCTTAATTCTTCTTTTTCTCTTTCTGCCCTCAGAGTAGTAAAATCTGCATATCTGAGATTGTTGATATTTCTTCTGGCAACCTTAATTCCAACTTTTGATTCATCCAGCCTGGCATTTCACATTATGTATTCTGCATATAAGTTAAATTAAAAAAGGTGACACAATTCAACCTTGTACTTCTTTCCCAATCTTTAACTAACTAGTTGTTCCATGTTCAGGTCTAACTGTTGCTTCTTGGTGTGCATATAGGTTGCTCAGGAGAGAGGTAAGATGATCTGGTACTCATCTCTTTGAGGACTTGCCACATTTTATTGTGATCTGCATAGTCAAAGGTTTTCGTATAGTCAGTGAAGTGGAAGTAGATTTTTTTTTCTGGAACTCCCTTGCTTTCTCCATGATCCAGAAAAATGTTGGCAATTTGGTCCCTAGTTCCTCTGCCTTTTCAAAAACCAGAATTCTCAGTTCATATGTTGCTGAAGCCAAGTTTGCAGAATGTTGAGCATAATCTCCCTGGTGTCAGAAAGGAGCATAATTATTTGGTAATTTGAACATTCCCTGGCATTTCCCTTTTTAAGAGTGGCATGTAAACTGATCTTTTCCAATCCAGTAACCACTGTTGAGACTTCCAAATTTGCTGGCATATTGAGGACAGCACTTTAATAGCATCATCTTTTATGATTTTAAATAACTCAGCTGGAATTCCATCACCTCCACAAGCCTTATTGTTAGTGATGTTTCCAAAGGTCCACTTGGTTTCATTCTCCAAGATGTCTGACTCTAGATTGATAACCATATCTTTGTGGTTATCAGTGATGTTAAGATCACTATAAGTGATCTGTATATTTTCTGTATATTCCTACCACCTTTTCTCAATCTCTAGTCTTCTTATTGTTCTTTGCACAAGACATTCCCTCTCTTGAATCTGTGCATTTTCATTGACTGTCACTAAAGTCTGAGATTCTCTCCCTTCTGCTATCTTACCTCTACCTCCTGGCTTGTTTCACGTCTAACTAAAATCCCACCTTCTGAAGAAAAACACAACCTTTTCCCAGATCTTTTTAATATTATTGTCTTTCCTCTAAGATTATTTCTAATTTCTCTTGCTTGCACTGAGTGATTTGCATGTTTTCCCATCATTATATTGTGAGCTCCTTGAGGAAAAGGATTATTTTTAGTTTCTTTTTATCCTCAGCGTTAACACAGAACCTGGCACATAGTAGGAGCTTAATAATTGCTTCTTGACTTGACTTGATAGACTTAGTGTTACATTATTCAAACTATGAAAAGGATAGTTTATAGAACCAGACAAAATAACATGATTCATTTGGAAAAAAAAATTGAATCTTAAGGGAAATAATTTTAAAGGGTAAGAATAAAGTGTAAAAAACACTTCCAGATCTTAGATTATGCTAAAAAGTACTCATAATCAAAGCTATTTCTTACTTGTTCAGAAAGAATAGGAAAGAAGATCAGGGAGCTATATTAGACAAGGAAGAATCACAAAAGAACTTATCTACATTACCCAAAATTTGATTAACTTAAGAGCATAAATAAGGAAGAACTCCTTACCTTTCTGGTTATGCTGAAATTCAGTTATGCAGAAATTAAATTAGGTTTAAACCAACCTTATATTTCACAATAAGCTCAACAGAATAAGCTCAATCACATGCAACCTAAGTGTTAATGATCACACCATAAAAAAATTCAAAGACAATGAGATTAGATATTTTCACAACTTGGCAAATGAGAGATTGCTTTATCAAATAAGGAAGAGATTATTATAAAAGAGAACAAATCATTTCAATTACATGAAATTTTTAAATACTTTTTGTATAAGTGGACTCTATGCAAATAGAATAAAAAGGAAAGCTTCTTGTTTAAATTGTTCAAAAAATTACATCAAATATCATTAGGAAAGGTTTGATGTCCCAGAAGCATAGAAAATTAATACAAATATATAAGAATGAAGCCATTTGTCAAGATATGAACAGATATTTTTCAAAAGCATACCTTCAAACTGTTAAGAATCATATAAATGCTCTGGATCATTACAAATAAGAGACATGAAAATCAAAATTACTTTGAAGAATAACACTAGCCCTAGCAAAAAAAAAAGTAAACATTGAAAAGATGAAAATAGTTAAAATAAGAATAGTTTATGTATAAAATGAATGGTACAGCAATAGAGTACTGGTAGAGTTGTGAACAGTTCCAACCACTATGAGAAGGAACTTGAAACTATACTAAGGTCACTCCTGGAGGTGCATGTAGGTTCTGTCCATAGCCAATAATTCAACCTTCTCCCAGGCTATTCTATTAGGTCCGGGGACCAGGACCAGAAAGCCTTCTCATGCAACAAGCCTTCAGACAAAAGTAGGGACTTTTCTGCTCTACTCTGTTTCACAGATTAGCTTTCTGGCTTATTCTTTCTCTCCTTCTGCCCCCCATATGTGTGTAGGTATGTATGTACGTATAATGTCTCTTCAGTGTTGTCTAGGGCCTTGAAGAACCATTTATATATTGCTAATAAATTGTACAACAATAAGTTTAAAATGAACTTACGGCCTAAATATAGAGGAAATTAGGCAGTCTAGTTAGTATAGTAAGTAAAGTGTTTGACTGGAAGCCAAGAAGATTTAAGTTCGAATCTTGCAACAGACACTTACAAGTTATGTGACCCTGGGCAAGACTCAACTTATCTAAGTCTCAGTTACTTCATCTATAAAATGAATATAATAATACTATTTATGTCAAATGAGAATATATGTGTATGTATTGTTTGTAAACCTTAAAGGGCTGTGTTGTTTTTGTTGTCAGTCAGTTGTATCAGTTATATCTGACCCTGTGACCCCATTTGTGGTTTTCTTGGCTGAGATACTGGAGTGGTTTGCCATTTCCTCCTCTAGCGCATTTGACAGATGAGGAAATGGAGGCACTTGGTTGTCCTCCAAGGCTCTGTGCTCAGCCTTCTTCTCTTTTTCCCTCTGCACCAGGCCTGTACACCATATGGCCCATGGACCACTTGCAACCTGTCAAAAAGACCTGTGGGTGTTACATTGTGCAGGACTCTTCTATACTATGTCACTTGGGGATCTCATCAACCATCACGGAGTTAATTATTAACAGTCATAGAATACATTCCTCTCAATATACCTACTAGATAATTAATGCTCATATTGTTTTTACAGTTGAAGCAACTGAAACTCATTTAAAGTGACTTGCCTAAGGATATTCAGCTAGGAAGTCAATCTTTGAATCCAAACCCCTGGATCTTTTAAGAATATTGGATCTAGTCATGCTCTGCTGTTATTGACTAAGACATTTTATTGCTCTTACCTTTAGCATCCTCGTCTTCAAAATGCAATTGGACTAAGTGATATTTAAAGTACTTTCTGATCCTAACATCTCATGACTGTGATTTCACAATTTTCCCTAGGCACAAGCCTATTTACCAGAATAATTCAGTATGTCTTGAGATACACTTTAATCTCTTTAGCTCTAAGAAAAACATAAAAGGTCATTTCTTTTTAAATTTTCAAGCATGATTACATTTCCTTTCTATCCTTCCCCCCTTTACAGTTCATTCATAAGAAATGAACTTGTGATTTCATGGGTATAAAAACTCTCAGGTGAAAACATATCTTCTATCAGTGCAACTCAGCACATTATCTGCAGTTTATAGTCAGAAAGAGCTGTATAAAGCAATAGGATGTTAAGTGACTGGTCTTGGGTCACACAGTTAGTGTGTTTGAGAGGCAGATATTGAACCCTCATCTTCTTGGCTTTGAGGTTGACTCTCTCTCTAGTATGTCATGCCATCTCACCAAGGTAAAAGAAATAAAATCAAGCAAAATAATTTTTGATGCCTTACATTTTGTAGAAAATTATGGGAAAATATTTAAAGTGATTTGAACTATCCAATAGATTCCAACTGATTGCAAAGTAGTTCAGAACACAACCAATACAGGATAGGCATAGAGAAAATATGCTTGGGTCAAAAGGATAAAAAAAAGATAAATAATCTCAGATCTTATTATGATATAATAGAAAGAACACTATTCATGGGGACAAATGACTTGAATTCAAATCCAGATAAATTGCTTACTAATCTCATGAGGAGTACCAACAGTCTCTTCATTTCTCTGTTCCTCAACTTCTTCATTTGTAAAATAGCTATGGATATTTTTTTGATGACTTGCAACAGGGAGTAGTTATAAGGAAATCCCTCTACAAACTTTAAAGGACTATACAAATATGAGCTGTGGGTTTAGGTGCCGAATTGGTCTCAAAAGAGTAACAAAGTCATTGCGATAAGACTGCATGCTATGATATGAAGTTTCATTTTATAATTTTTTTAAATATATAAAACCCTCTCCCTCAAAATGACTCTAAGAAAAAAAAGAAGACAAAAAGTTCTTGTCAAAAATAGGCATATTCAAGCAGAACAAATCTAACCCTTTGTGACATCCCCCACAAAGAGTGTTATACTTTTGTGGTCCATCACCATTTTGTTGAATGAAGAGTAAATACTGTCACAACTCTGGAGCTGGTCATTCTATTGACCAGAGTTCTTAAGTCTTTTAAAGTTATTTTTCTTTGCAGTGGTCTTTTTACCATGTAAACTGTTCTGATCCTGCTCACAGTTTTCCTCATCAGTCCCTATCTATCTTTCCAGAATTGTCTGAATCAAACCCTTTTATAATTGTTATAGTCTATTAATATTCCATTTCCTCCATATACCTTAATTTGTCTAGTAATTCCCCAATTTAAGGATGCTCGCTTTGGGTAAATTTTTTTTTCTGCAACAAAAGAACTTCCTTAAATATTTTTAGGTATAAGGTTTTTTCTCTCTTTGGGGTACAGGCTTTATAATGGTATCTTTGTACCCAAGTTCAGCAACTCTTGGGGTATATTTCAAATTGCTTTCCAAAATGTTTGGACCAGTTCATTGCAAAACCAACAGTGTACCAGTGCACCTGTGTTTCTGTAGCCCCTCCAACAACTGTCAATTTTCTTTTTTTGGTCACTTTTACAAATCTCATAGATGAAAGGTAGAATCTTAGAATTATTTTAATTTAGATTCATACCATTATTAATTATTTGGAGCATTTTTCACATTACTAATGATAGACTGATTTCTATCTTTGAAAACCACCAGAATTCAGGGTTACGTAAACAACAACGTGGAAGACTAAACATTTTTTTCCAATCTCCATGACTTCTCAAGCTTCTTAAAAGAATAATTATGCATCAAAGAAAAAGCAACTTAGGTCTCTCCTTAGTCTAGGACACCAAGAATTTATTTTTTTGACATCAAGAATTTTTGAAAGGCCAAAAATAAAAACATAAATTGATGCCATGATGCCTGCTTTGAGGTCATTCACCACCCATTCCTCACTTCCCTTGCTACTGGCAGTGAGACTGCATTAACTGACCTAAGTACTAAACATATGGGCTTGCAATAGAGCATACCTATATTCTGGCCCCTTCTCCCTCTGTCCAGTGTTGTGGAGACTCCAGATCTATGCCACAGAAGCGTGCTTGGGATGCAACAACCAGCCAGCATTGCAGCAACCTGTCAGGAGCAGAAGCCTACTGAGGGCTTCAAGAACCAGACAGTGCCATGGTAGCCAGCTCTGTAGCACCAGCACTGCAAAGCTCTTAATACTGATATTGGACTAGAGAACTGAGGAACAGAGGGAATGGGACAGATCACCAGATGGGATACCATATTTATGTGTATGGGGGTGGGGTGGGGAGGTAAGGGGTTAGGGGATATGTTGCTATGCACTACTCTAAGCCTGAAAGAAAAATCTCAGCATCTAAATGAGTCTAGTTCTGTCTACACAAAAGTCACTTGGTGCAGAATAACCTTTTTATCTTTGACTTTTCAACTATGAATTAATTAGTGAGGCTAAGACTTTGAGATCTAACCCTGAAGGAAACTACACATCAGAGGGAAGAGAGTCAGAAAGTAGGTAATAGGAAAAGATAAGGGCAAAAAAAAAAAAGACTGAAATTACCAAAGATCCAAGGAAGAAAAAAAACCTTAAAAACTTTGAACATTATCAGATAAATCAACAACAAGGAAAAATATGAACTCCTGATCAAATAAATGAGTTCAGACATCTATTAATAAATACTCCAAAATACTTATTTGGTTATGGGAGATGGTTCCACTGATGAATGTACATATGACCTGTGAAGGGTGATGGGAACTGTGCATTGGCTACTATAAGGGTGTTTGGGTGCTTAAGAAGTCCACTCATTCTACCTCATGGGACTTGGAGCACTTAGGAGCAAGTGGCACCTAGGAGAGTATGGGCCAATGCAGGAGATTCTCAGACAAATATGAGGGGGAGAGAGTAAGGAGGATAGTATAGATCAGTGGTGGGTTGCACAATCAGGGATGTGATGGGGGGAATTCCACTGTGGGGCCAGGTCCTCTTTGACAACTACAATAATTGGTATTGTTCTGAGTGAGGCATAATGGCAAGGGGGAAATCTTAGGGTAAAGTTTAAAAAGTCAGTGGCAGAAACTGTCTAGAGGGGATAAATGACTTTGGAAGTTTTATTGATTGCATAAAGGATAAATACTCTGGGAGCTTAATTGCAAATAGAATAAATAGAAAGACTATGTCATTAAAGGGATCATGAGTCAGAGAATAAGAGTCTAGAGTAGACAGAGAGGATGATAATGAAGAGAATGAGAGAAATTATTTTTGGAAAGGGGTGCAAAATATAATTTGTAAAAGTAATGAACAGAGGAAGGGAAGAAAAGAAAGAAGAATTGAGGTGACTGAGAGGAAAATAGAGGGAGTAAGGAATTATATAACCAGTGTCAACAAAATTTTGAATGCAGTCCAGACTGGAAAGGTCTCTAACCTGGAAATGGTCACAGCAGAACAGAGCAGGCTAGAGGCAGGTGTGTCAGGACACAAAGTAGTGGCATAATTTATTTCAGAAAATGACTTGAAAGTAAGGGAGCTTAACTCCAAAAGGGAAGAGGTAACAAATGAGAGGAATGGATCAGGAATGACAGAAAGAGAGCCAGTGGGGACAGGACCACCTTTAGAAAAACAACCTAAGGTATAATAACTGAAAAAGAAACATAGTACTGTATTTACAGAAGAGGGAGGAAAACATAATATGAAAAATGTCAGCATTAGAGATGTAAAATATATGTTGTTTTACTTGACTATGATTTAGAGCAGTGACATCAAACTCAAACTGAAACAATCCATGCAGGTGTATATTGACTTAGAAAGTAAAAGTTAATATTATTTATGTTGTATTTTATTTGTTTTGTTTAATATTTCCCAATTAAATTTTGGTCTATTTTGTGTCATATTAAGATGTTTTGCTGGCATGTGGCAGGTGCAGCAAGTGGGCCTTGAGTTTGAGATTTCTAGTTTAGAAGGAATCTTGTGATTCTTAGAAGATCTCTCATCTTGTATTTCAGGGGAATTGTTTTTTGATCGTAGATACAATTGTTTCTCATTATTCATGGATTCATATTTGAAAATTTGTCTACTTGCTAAAAATTATTTGTAACCTTCCAATGAATATTCATAGTAGTTTTGTGGTCATTCTTGGATATGTGCAAAGTAGTGGAAAATGTATGAGTTACCCTAGTTTCTATTTTCCCAGCGGTGGTCAAACAAGGTGATACTCTGACTACTAGTCTTAGCTCGTATACTGTAAACATGTATCATTTTTTGGCAGTCTCTTTAGTACCTCATTTTTAGCATTTTTGGACTTTTTGTTGGTGATTTCATTGTTTAAATTGGTCCCTCTGCATACTGCTGAAGTGCTGTGTAGTGTTCTTAAGCACAAGATATACCTTATGACAAACATACATGCATAAGATAAACTTCATTTCAGAAATGAGTCATAGTTGTTGGCCATGAGTTCAATGTTAATGAATCAACAATATGGTACATCCACAAAAAAGAAGAGGAAATTTGGCAATCTTTATGTGAGGCCATCCTCTTAGCAAAATGCCATAGTGCACGTATACCTCCACATAAGGTGCCCTTCAGAAAAAAGTCCATGTACTGCCATTTTATCATCTAGATTTAGGGAACTCTTCAAATTGGTCAAAGGTTCCCAAGATCTTTTCTCCTACCAGATACATGTAAATACAACTTTTAAGTGTCCTTTATATAAATAAAGGAACCTTGTTGACCAAAATATATTACACATGTAATGGAATATATTTCAATCTCCTTACCATTAAGAGAAACATAAATCTATAATGCTAGTGTTTACTAACTATGTGACCTTAAGCAAAATCAGTTAACCTCTGTTTACCTTAATTTCTTCAGCTATAAAATGGAGATAATAAAATAACATACCCTTCAGAGTTGTTGTGAGGATCAAATGATATTTGTAAAGTGTCTTTCATGTAGTAGCTACAATATAAATGCTATTAACAATATTATTGCTATTATTATTAATAATAATTTCCTAAATAAAACCCCAAAATTAAATTTCCAAGGACATCATAGATAAAATCTAGGACTTTCAGGTCAAAGAAAAATACATCAAGTATCAAGAAAGAAAATTCAAATACCAGGTAGTCGCAATCAGGATCATATGTTTAATTGGCAACTAACACTATAAAGGAAGGGAGATACTTACATGTGATATTCCAAAAGGCAAAAAATAGAGGCTTACAACCATTAACTCATTTTGCAACTGAATGTGATTTAAGGGGGAGAAAATGGACCTGTAAATAAATAGGAGGAGTTTTAAGAATTCATGATAAAAAGACCAGAGTTTAGTAAAAATTATGAAAGGTAAACACAAAAACCAAGAGAAGTATAAAAAGGCAAATACATTTGAGTGTATTAAAGATACTAGCTAAGGGTACAGTTTACATTTTAATAGGAGGAAAAGAAACAGATATCCCTTCAGAACCAGTATGTTAGCAAGGGGCATAAAGATCAAGGACCTGGGAGTGGTTTTATTAAGTTTTGATTATTTTAAAAGAATAAAGAAAAGGAAGGAATATACTAGGGAATAAAAAAGGAGGTGAAATCCACTTTCTCATGTAATTAAGACACATAAGAAGACAAACAGGGTAGAAGGGATGAGGGTAGCAAGCTTTATTTGAACCACATTTGCATCTGGATCAGAAAGAATACACATATATACACATAAAGAATTTGGTGCATAAATATATTCACTCTCTTGATCTATTCAATCAAATAAACAAAAAGACAGGAGAAAACCAAGAGAGAGAAAAATATGAGTGGAGTAGGTCTAGGGAAGAATAAGCATTAATATCATAACCAATAATATTTTTATTGCTTTAATTTTTACAATTCTTTTTTCTCTCCCACATCTGTCGCTCCATTGTATAATAAAGAAAAGCAAACCCTATAACATATACATAGTTGAACAAAATGAATTTTCTTATTTGCCATGTCCAAAAATGCATGTGTCTATCATCCTGTGTATTTAATCCAACACCTCTCCATCAGGAAGTGGTTAACATTCTTCATCTCTGGTCTCTTAGCATAGTAGTTTATCATGTGTTGATCAAAGACTTTCTATTTTTTTTTAATGTATCCATAAGCATTTATAAATCAAAACAAACATCAACTTCATAGGATTGATTATGAAGGGAGGGGTGTTAAAGGAAATAAAAAAGGGTAAGACCCTGCCATTAGGGTCTGGGCAAGGAAGAAAGAAGGCAAGCAAAGGAATAGAAGATGACTGAATCAAGTTAGACCACTAGTGTTAATTACACTTCATCATTCTCATTGACCTCCTCTTCTTAGAAAGAGGGAGAAGGGAGGTAAAGAGAGGAAAAAATACAATGGAATTGGAAGGAGGGAAATGAACAATTAACAGTCATTAATATTCATTAACATAAATGTCTAACATATGAATTCACTTGTAAAAAAAATAAGTTTAGGGGGATGGATCAGAAAGTAAATCCAACAATATATTGTTTTCAAGGAACACACTTAAAAAAATTCACACAGAGTTAAAATAAAGGAATAAAACAAGATATATTATGCTTCAGGTAAATTTTAAAAAGTCATAGGTAGTAATCCTGATCTCAGACAAGAAAAAAGTAAAAGGAGACATGAACAAATGTGGATAACAGGGTGTCCAACCCTTGTACAGGTTCTAAATAAACTAAATGGGTATCAGATGAGGGGCAACATATAATACCCCCCTCCACTTCAGGAAATTCATAATATGGTAAGGGATCCCATGAACACATAAAAATTTAGAAACATAAAATGCTCAAATAACCCATCAGGTCTCTCCAAAGTAAAGTGAACTTGAGGTTGCTATCATGCAATTGTTTGTCATTTAAGTGAGTCCTTCTTTGTTTTTATCAACAATCTTCCCAAGATTCATAATACCACACTGTCATTCAGACTTTCCTTGGAGGAAAACATTCTGAGAGGAAGGAGATTAGTGATTAAAAAGAACCCCACCTCTCTACCCTTATCCTGTCTGAATGATTGAATGCCTCTATTTTCCAAATCAAAGGCTGCATCAGGAAAAAATATGGGCTATAATTTTCTTTCTTCAAAGAGCTTTAGGGAATCTTCTATCCAGACATTCAGTTACCAGAACTTATGAAATGAATAGAAAAAAAAAATGAAAAAGGAAAAAAGTTGGAATAAAAGTAGGATTGACAGATAAAAAAGGCTACAGGGAAAATCTATTTCAGCAAAACCTCTTTTAGAATCTACCTTAGTGCTATGATTGTCTTAATTAGAATCTTCCCAGCCTCTTCTTCTCTGTCTTGTATTGAACTCGAGTTGGAGGTAGTGAGTCTGGTCTCAAAATGGAGGTAAAAGAGCCACCTGGCCACCCACAGTCTGACTTCTGCTGCTGTCACTGCTGTGCGTGTCATGATCCAAAGCAACCAGAGCAGTTGAGAAGATTATTAATTGCTGACTTGAGCTTTGAAACTACTGAGGATAGTTTAAGAGAACACTCTGAAAGCTGGGGCACTCTCACAGATTGTGTGGTGAGGACAGATCCCTAAACAAAACGTTCCAGAATTTTTGGCTTTGTGACATTCTTGTGTAGAAGAGGTAGATGTAGCAATGTGTGCTTGACCACATAAGGTTGGTGGGCATGTAGTGGAACCAAAGAGAGCTGTTTCTAGAGAGGACTCTGTAAAACCTGGTGCACATCTAACCATGAAGAAAATTTTTGTTGGTGGTATTAGAGAAGATACAGAAGAATATAATTTAAGAGACTACTTTGAAAGATTGAAACTGTAGAATTAATGGAAGATCGACAGAATGGAAAGAAGAGTGGATTTGCTTTTTTCACTTTTGATGATCATGATGCAGTTGACAAAATGGTCATTCAGAAATATACTATTAATGGGCATAACTGTGAAGTGAAAAAGACCCTTTCCAAGCAAGAGATGCAGTGGAGGAAACTTTGGTGGAAGAGGAGGTTTATGGTGGTAATGGTGGACCTGGATATGGAAACCGAGGTGGTAGATGTGGTGGTGGTGGAAGAGAATATGTTGGTTACAATGAAGGAGAAAATTTTGGTGGTAGTAACTATGGTGGCAGTGGGAACTACAATGATTTTGGAAATTATGGTGGACAGCAGAAATCCAATTATGGATCCATGAAAGGATACGGTTTTGGGGAAAAGAGCTCAGGCAGTCCTTATGGTAGTAATGGATCTGGTGGTGGAAGTGGTGGATATGGTAGCAGAAGGTTCTAAAACTCAATAGAAGAGGGCTACAGTTCTTAGCAGGAGAGAGATCTGAGGAGTTGTCAGGAAAGATGCAGGTTACTTTGAGACAGTCAATCCAAATGCATTAGAGGAACTGTAAAAATCTGCCACAGAAGGAATGATGATCCATAGTCAGAAAAGTTACTGAAGCTTAAACAGGAAACCCTTCTTGGTCAGGACTGTCATAGCCACAATTCGCAAAAAGTGCAGCTATTGATTAATGCAATGCAGTGTCAATTAGATGTACATTCCTGAAGTCTTTTATCTATTGCACTTTACCTTTTCCTTTCCTTTTCATTACTTCAGGTATATTGCCCTGTAAATTGTGGTACTGGTACCAGGAATAAAAAATTAAGGAATTTTTCACTTTTCTACATTTTATTTTTTTTAATATAAATTTATTTATTTAACGTTTTACATTCATTTTCACAAAATTTTGGGGACCAAATTTTCTCCCCATTTATCCCCTCTCCCTACTCCAATACAATGAGCATTCCAATTTCCCCTATCACCAAGCTGCCCTCTCTTCTATCATCCCTCCCTTCTCTTGTCCCCATCTTCTCTTTTGTCCTGTAGGGCCAGATAACTTTCTATTCCCCATTAACTGTATTTCTTATTTCCTAGTAGCAACAACAATACTAAACAGTTGTTCCTAAAACTTTAAGTTCCAAATTCTCCCCATCCCTCCCTCCCCACCCATTCCTTTTGGGAAGGCAGGCAAATCAATATAGGCCATATCTGTGAAGTTTTGCAAATGACTTCGATAATAGTCGTGTTGTGTAAGACTAACTGTATTTCCCTCCATCCTATCCTGCCCCCCATTGTTTCTATTCTCTCTTTTGATCCTGTCCCTCCCCAAGTGTTGACTTCAAATTGCTCCCTCCTCCCATTGCCCTCCCTTCCATCATCCCCCTCTCCCTGCTTATCTCCTTCTCCTGTTTTTTTCTCAGCTCTCCTCTTTTTCCCTCCACTAAAAAGTCTCCTGCTTGCCTCTTGAATGAGAGATAATTTACCCCATTCCCTTTCACCCTCTCTCCTCGCACTACCTTTCTCTCTCATTGTTTACCTTAATTTCTTTTAAGATATAGTCCCATCCTATTCAATTCACTCTGTGCTCTCTGTCTCTGTATGTGAGTGCATGTGTGTATGTGTGTGTGCGTGCACATGTGTACGTGTGTGTGTGTGTGTGTGTGTGTGTGTGTGTGTGTGTGGTCCCACCAACTACCCAGATACTGAAAAGTTTTAAGAGTTACAAATATTGTCTTTCCATGTAGGAATGTAAACAGTTCAACTTTGGTAAGTCCCTTATGACTTCTCTTTGCGGTTTACTTTTTCATGCTTCTTCTCATTCTTGTGTTTGAAAGTCAAATTTTCTTTTCAGCTCTGGTCTTTTCATCAAGAATGCTTGAAAGTTCTCTGTTTCGTTGAAAGACCATATGTTCCCCCACTTTTCTACATTTTATTGTAGAAACTTTAATAAAATGTGATTTTAAGGTTAGTGAATAAGTAGAGAAGATCATTGTTAATTACTATTTTGTACGAGTTTTGCCAAAGTTAACTGCAAAGAAATTCATGCTGACTTGCAGTCTAAGGGGAATCTATTCTCTCCAAACCAAACCATAATACCCATTGATATGAATGAGAGTTGACAAGTGGAGAGAATAGATATTTGCATGTTTGCAACCTAACAGAAATCACATCATTATCTTAATAGATGCAGTAAAAACTTTTGACAAAATATAACACACATTCTTTTAAAAATCCCTGGAGAGCGTAGGAATAAATGGAACTTTCCATAAAATAATAAGCAGTATCTACCTAAAACTTTCAGTAAGCATTATATGCAACGGGGATAAGCTAGATGCATTTCCAATAAGATCAGGAGTGAAACAAGGATGTCCATTATCACCACTATTATTCAACATGGTACTAGAAATGTTAGCAATAGCAATAAGAGAAGAAAAAGAAATTGAAGGAATTAGAATAGGCAAAGAAGAAACTAAGTTTTCACCCTTTGCAGATAATATGACGATAAACTTAGAGAATCCCAGAGATTCAAGTAAAAAACTACTTGAAATAATAAACAACTTTGGCAAAGTTGCAGGTTACAAAATAAACCCACACAAATCTTCTGCATTTCTATATATTGCTAACAAAAGCCCAACAGCAAGAGATAGAAAGAGAAATTCTATTTAAAGCTAGGGTAGACACTATAAAATATTTGGGAGTCTACTTGCCAAAACAAATCCAGGGACTATATAAATACAATTACAAGATACTTTTTGCACAGATCAAGTCAGTGGAAAAAGTAAGTGGAAAAACATCAGTTGCTCATGGGTAGGCCTAGCCAATATAATAAAAATGACAATTCTACTTAAATCAATTTACTTATTTAGTGCCATACCAAGCAAACTATTAGATAATTATTTTCTAGAGCTGGAAAAAATAATACAAAAATTTATCTAGAGGAACAAATGGTCCAGAATATCAAGGGAACTAATGAAAGGAAAGGGTAGGGAAGGTGGCCTAGCTCTACAAGATCTCACATTGTATTATAAAGCAGCAATTATCAGAGCCACTTGGTACTGACTAAGAAACAGAAGGGTAGATCAGTGGAATAGTCTGGGTACTCAAGACACAGTAGTTAATGAATACAGCAATCTACTGTTCGATGAACCCAAGGACCCCAACTTCTGGGATAAGTACTCACGGACAAAAATTTCTGGGAAAACTGGGTAACAGTGTGGCAGAAACTAGGCATAGACCAATGCCTGACACCATACACAGGAATAAATTCCAAATGGGTGTATGATCTAGGTATAAAGATTGATACTATAAATAGTTTAGTGGAGCAAGGAATAGTGTATTTATTAGATTTATGGAGAAGGGAAGAAATTTTGACTAAACAAGAGATAGAAGCATTATGAAGTACAAAATGGATAATTTTGATTATATTAAACTGAAAAGATTTTCTACAGCCAAACTCAATGCAACCAAGATTACGAGGGAAGCCGAAAACTGGGAAAGAATTTTTACAACTAGTGTCTATGATAAAGGCTTCATTTCTAAAATATATAGAAAACTGAATACAAGTTATTCCCCAATTGATAAATGGTCAAAGGATATGAACAGGCAGTTTTCAGAGGAAGAGATTGAAGCTATTTATAGTCATATGAAAAAATGCTCTAAATCACTATTAATTAGAGAGATGCAAATCAAAACAACTCTGAGGTACCACATCACACCTATCAGATTGGCCAACATGACAAAGCAGGAAGATGATAAATATTGGAGAAAATGTGGGAGAGTTGGAACACTAATTCCTTGTTAGTGGAGTTGTGAGCTGATCCAACCATTCTGGAGAGCAATTTGGAACTATGCTCAAAGGGCTAAAAAAATGTGCATATCCTTTGACCCAGCAATACTGCTTCTAGGACTGTATCCCCAGGAGATCATAAAAATGGGGAAGGGTCCCATATGTACAAAAATATTTATAGCAGCACTCTTTATAGTTGCCAAAAACTGGAAATCAAGAGGATGCCCATCAACTGAGGAATGGCTGAACCTATAAATGCACTAGGTAACTCAGATTATAGTTTGTAAAATATGTGCCAAACTCCACTGGAAGTTTTTTCATCTGGGAGTTCCATACATCAATGAAATCACAGTTTAGTTGAGAGAGAGAGAGAGAGAGAGAGAGAGAGAGAGAGAGAGAGAGAGAGAGAGAGAGAGAGAGAAGGATGAACACATGTGTGAGTAGACAGCTGCCTGACTGAGGACTCAGCTAGCTGGGTAACTCTGCTCCTCCTCTCCTGTCTGTCTCCCCCTCCCCCTCCTCCTCTGCAAAGGAGGGTAAATTTAGATGGCCAGAAGATGCCCAGTTAACCTGAGTTTTACTGGCTACATGCCATTCTTTCCTTTCCTTTCCTCTCTTCTTGAATCTATTTAGCTCATTGTGTAAGATGTTCATTTGGTACAAATATAATTTCTATTATCTTGCTTTATAGTTTTTCAGCAGTTCTTAACAAATAAGGAGCTTTCCCCAAAACAATTTGTAATCTCAGGGTTATTGAACAGTGGATTTTTTAGTTCAGTAGTTTCTGATTCTACCATACGTAGATGGTTTTACTGACCAACTTTTCAATTTTTTAGCCAGCACTAAATGACTTTGGTGGTTATTACTTTATATTACTCTCTGAGATCTGAAAGTACTAGTCCCTCTTCTTTCATACTTTTTTCATTTCTTATCTTAATATTCTAAACCCCTTCCCCCAAATAAATTTGTTTTGTCTTCTTTTAAAGAAAAAAGTTTCCCTTTCATAATATGAATGGTGTAACATTAAATCTTTAAATTAAGTAGCATTATATTTGTTATACTGTCACATCTCTGTCATGAGTATTGAATATTCCTCTGGTTTTTAGATGATTTAGATGATTATTTCTTTCAAGAGTGTTTCATATTGTGTCTCTTGAGAGTGTCTTTGTCAATTTCACACGATGATATTTCATGTATTCAGTAGTTATTTTTAAATGTTTTTCCTCTCAGATTTTGTTATTACTCTTGAAAAATTGTAATGTGATTGCTTTTTTAAGTTTTATTTTTTATCTTCCTACTTTTCTCAAGCTATTCCTTGTCTTAAATAGTTTCTTTGATTCTTCTCTAGAGTTTCCTAAGAAAAACATATCAGGAAGTATAGATGCTTTTTTATACCTTAAATTTATTTCTCTCTTTTTACTGTGATTATTATAATTTCTAGGAGTATGTTAAATAATAGTAGGGGAAGGAGGATCCTCAATATACTTCATACTTCAGGACAATCACATTGTCCATTTTGTGAAGAATGGATTAGAAGAAATACTTGAAGCAGGAAGATCAATGTGCGGGCCTTTATGATGGTCTAGGAGAGAGGTAGCAAGGACCTGAACTATTGTGGTGACTATGTGAGTATTGAAGGGATCAGTTGTGAGACATGTGGAGGAAATAACAACAGGATTTGACAGATTCTTGGACATGTGGATCAAGGATTGACCATTTTTTTTTTCTATAGTCCCCTTGGTGATCTTATCCGTTCCTAAGACTTTGATTATAATCTTTGAGAATGGTTCCAAAAATCTATGCATTGATATCTATATCCCAATCTATCTTTGAGACTCCAGTCACACATTTCCTACTGTTTACAGGACATTTATTTACCTGTATGTTCTAGTAAAACACCAAACTCAATCTGTCTCAAATGAAAACATACAGCACTTACCCTATTTCCACTGAGCACACCACCATCCTCCCAATCATCTTCAACTCTTCCTTCTCCTTTCCTTCTCATTTCTATTCAGTTGTCATTTCCCATTTAGCCTACTATCATAATATCTCTTAAAACCCATCTCACCTTTCTAAGAAAAGCAGCGCTATAATTTAATTATCTACTATTTATTACCTTCGCCATTGTAGTAGTCTCATAAATTTTCTGTCTTTAACCACAGAGCTCTTCAAAATCTAGGACTACTTAATGCTGATTAACTAAGACAACAGATAAATTGTCTTGGTTGCCTTATGCTGTCTTTTCACGTCTTGGCTCCTAGAAACCTGCTTTTTGACTAATCTGTCCTTAGCCTTGCCCTTCAGTATTGGAATCTTTCAGAGTCTCATCTGTTTCCTCATTTTGCCTTGTCTCCCATTCCATCTGTGAGTCTAATTTCTGCTTGTCTAATATTAGACTCAGTTTCACTTTATTGTAGGTATAGGATGCAGAATGGGAGCCTCATAAAACACTTCTAAGAGAGAAAAAAGGGAAGGTAAATACTCAATCAAGTCAGGCCTGATCAGAACACAGAAGCAAGAAGAAAATATTGATCAGGGACCATATATATATAATTACAGATACAAAGATAACATTGATTAGATCAAAGCAGTGAGTCAAAATCAGGTAGTTAATGACTAGAAGGGCACAAGTGCCAGGGGTGAAGAAATTCATGAGAGCGAAAAGGATAATAGGATTATAGATCTTGAATGGGAAGGGACAATCAACGTGATATTGTCTAGTGACCTCATTTTTAAAATTAGGAAACTGAGTTCCAGATAGTTTAAGTGACTTGCCCAACTTCACAAATACTTAAAGCATTGGAAAAAGTATTTGAACCCAAATCTTGTGACTGCAGAATCAGTGTTCTTTAGGCTACATCAAATGCAAGTAAACCATATAGACTTCAGAGATTTTAGAATCAACACAACACAAAACAAAAAACAAATTAGTGGGAGCAATAGGCTTTAAGTACCAGTAGTAAGGAAAGCTTAACACTGAGACTAATTTCTCCTTAGTCCACAAGATTTTGTTTTTTAATTCTTGTTTTATATGCTTTCATTAAGGATAGACCAATTCCAGGTTTCAGACAGTAAAGGAGTCCAGCAAATACAGTAAAATTAAATACATACAGCTAGAATGAACAAGGAGAGTAAAAGCATATCCGGATGCTGACCTACTATTCATTCAAGTATCTAGACCCTTCATCACTTGCCTGGCTGTTGAATCACCACACCTAGTCTGGACACATTAGGCATATTTCGTACTCTGTTTGGTTCATCTTCACTCTGTCCAGGGCCCTAGAGCCAACACATGGGATTGAATGATTGAGGAACTAATTTGCCTGAATTAGCTCTTTGGACTTAATCTTCCTTGTTTTCATTTTTCTTACTCATTTGTATGGGGATTTATCCAAATGATTCATTGTCAACTTTTCTTTTACATCCCAGGTATTAATTGCTAGATAATCATTCCATTTTTTCCTCACTGCCTTGAAATCAAACTTCTTTGGGCCTTTGCCACATCAAATTGAATTATTACCACAAGAAGAATGTACATGTGACTTCTATTATTCCTGCTTTGATAAGCCTAATGCCTTGTCTAACTTCATTCAGCCCTATAAAAAGCTTAGCTACTATTTCATTATATCCTATTAGTAAAAATAACTTGCAGAAGCTAGCTAAAGGAAAAGTACTAGAGGAGACAGAAAGATGAATAAAGATGAAAATATTTAAAGATACCAAGAGAATATATGAATCAGAAGAAGTGATCCAGAATGAAGCTGACTGAAATTACTAATAAAATTATATAGAGATCTGTCTAGAAGACTGAGAAATTTCAGCCTATGCTACTCTGAAATTCTGATCACTACTGTACGGCATATTCTGGATGTTAGACTCTAAGCATGGGTTTGTGGGCTCATGAACTGGAAGAGATTTCAAAAGTTAAGGTCTTTATTGTGTTGTTCGGTTGTTTTTAATCATGTCCAATTCTTCATGGCCCCTTCTGAGGTTTTCTTGGCAAAAATAATGGAATAGTTTCCCATCACCTTCTCCAGCTCATTTTATAGATGGGGAAACTGAGACAAACTAGGTTAAATGCTTTGTCCAGGATCACATAGCTATTATTTTCTAAGGGCAGAGTTTAATTCAGGAAGAGAAGTCTTTCTGACTCTAGGCCTGGCATTCAATCCACTATGCCACCTGGTTGCTGTACATGAGGACACTGAGGACCACAATAGTCCTACCTAAGGTTACAGAGATAGTAAGCCTCAAACAGAATTTAAACCCTATGAGACTGCCAGATGGCTTTAAATCTATCTTTCTATTTTATGCTACACTAGTAAGTATGCATACTTTTTTCCAGGTTCATAGACACAAGCCTAGAGAACTATCTGTGTCATTCCTGTTAGGGAGCTTTAAGGATTCTGATAGCTCAAAGATCCTGACACAGTCAAGAATCTTCACTTTCTCGTTTAAATCTTTGAGTCTTGGGCCTCAAAGCTGTGGGAATGGGAACTAGTAGGCCCAGTCCTAGGCCTTTGTTCTCAGTTTCCTGGGGCATGAGTTACTTTCCAAAGAATCTTCTGCCAATACTGATAAGACTGTTTACTTTTAATTACTTTCTAAACATCCTGGTTACTGACTGAACCTCATGTCAAGGAACTGAGTTTTGGCCTCTCTAAGTTTCTGAGTCAACTTGGCTCAGAGACCTATGTCCTCTTTCTTAATTCCATACCTTGCATCTCCTTTCTGTTCCCTTCTACGAATTGTCTTCATGTGTTTCAGAAAATACGAAAATATCTTCTATAGTTTGCTTACTATAGAACAAAGGCAAAAGACAAATTCTACAGATTCATAAATATAACAAGATACAGTAAGATTATTAAAGAGTTTCTGTGATCAACATTAGATTTTGAGTGACCTTAGATAAACTTAAGAAAACACTTTCTAAGGTTTTCTTAAAAGGGGAAGGAGTATATTTGAATACTGAAATACAGCAGGATAGGCTTAGGTTTTTCAACTTAGGTTCTCATGATTTCATCAGGTCTTGAATGATAAGAAAAACTGAGACAGAGTAGGTTATTTGCCCTGGGTCCAAGAAAGGTTGGATAGAAAAAAGTTGGTGCCAGCTTTTAGTTGAAGTAACTTAACCCATGAAGAGTGGGATCCAGACAACACTAGTACATTTTTCAGTAAACAGGCCTTTCTAAGGACCTAGATTAATCCTTTTACATACATCCTCTACCTATTGCATCTTAGACTGAAGTGATGGATGTTGGCAATGATTAATATATCACTGGCTTTGGAGTTTGGAAGCCTGGATTTGAATCTCGATTCTGTTACTTGCTCCTTGTGTAACCTTGGGAAAAGTTCATTTATTCTCAGAGCCTCAATCAACAAGCATTTATTAAATGCTTACAATTTGCCAGGCACTGTTCTAGGAGCTGGAGATATATGTATGTATAAATGTATATGTATGTATGTGTCTGTATATTTATACACACAGAAAACTGAGCTAAGCCTTGCTTTCACGGACATTACATTCTTTATCCATCTATTATATTAATCCATGGGAAATGATCATGATGCAACAGATATTCTTTAGCCTTCAGTGCGTACTTTAATATTTGTCCTTTGGATTACAGGAATACGTTCTGAATTTACAGCTTTTCCCAGATTTAGCTACCACTGGCATCCTCCATCCTCGTAAAGACTTATGGAGATAAGCAGAAATCTGGGATCTGCTTCTGTGTCTTGTCTTTCCCCATTTGCCACTTGCATTTCACCTCTACTATGAAGTGATAGGAACAGTTGCTCAGGATCAGCATTTTCATTCATTTATTCATTCATTCATTCATTCATTCATTCATTTATCTATTTATTTTTAAATATAAATTTATTTATTTAACTTTTTACATTCATTTTCACTAAATTTTGGGTTCCAAATTTTCTCCCCATTTATCCCCTTCCCCACCCCAATACACCGAGCATTCTAATTTTCCCTATCACCAATCTGCCCTCTCTTCTATCATCCCTCCCTCCTCTTGTCCCCATCTTCTCTTTTGTCCTGTAGGGCCAGATGACTTTCTATTCCCCATTAACTGTATTTCTTATTTCCTAGTAGCAACAACAATACTCAACAGTTGTTCCTAAAACTTTGGGTTCCACATTCTCCCCATCCCTTCCTCCCCACCCATTCCCTTTGGGAAGGCAGGCAATTCAATATAGGCCATATCTGTCTAGTTTTGCAAATGACTTCGATAATAGTCATGTTGTGTAAGACTAACTGTATTTCCCTCCATCTTATCCTGCCCCCCCTTGTTTCTATTCTGTCTCTTCATCCTGTCCCTCCCCAAGAGTGTTGACTTCAAATTGCTCCCTCTTCCCATTGCCCTCCCTTCCATCATCCCCCACTCCCTGCTTATCTCCTTCTCCCCCACTTTCCTGTATTGTAAGATATGTTTTCATACCAAAATGAGTGTGCATTTTATTCCTTCCTTTAGTCAAATGTGATGAGAGTAAACTTCATGTTTTTTTCTCAGCTCTCCTCTTTTTCCCTCTACTAAAAAGTCTCCTGCTTGCCTCTTGAATGTGATATAATTTGCCCCATTCCATTTCACCCTCTCTCCTCACACTACATTTCTCTCTCACCGATTACCTTAATTTCTTTTAAGATATGATCCCATCCTATTCAATTCACTCTGTGCTCTCTGTCTCTGTGTGTGCCTGCATGTGTGTATGTGTGTGTGCATGTACACATGTATGTGTGTGTGCGCGTGTTTGTGTGTGTGTGTGTATGTGTGTGTGTGTGGTCCCACCAACTACCCAGATACAGAAAAGTTTTAAGAGTTACAAATATTGTCTTTCCATGTAGGAATGTAAACTTACCTTTGGTAAGTCCCTTAAGACTTCTCTTTGCTGTTTACTTTTTCATGCTTCTTCTCATTCTTGTGTTTGAAAGTCAAATTTTCTTTTCAGCTCTGGTCTTTTCATCAAGAATGCTTGAAAGTCCTCTATTTCATTGAAAGACCATTTTTTCCCCTGAAGTATTATACTCAGTTTTGCTGGATAGGTGATTCGTGGTTTGAGTCCTAGTTCCTTTGACTTCTGGAATATCCTATTCCACGCCCTTCAATCCCTTAATGTAGAAGCTGCTAGATCTTGTGTTATCCTGATTGTATTTCCACAATACTGGAATTGTTTCTTTCTAGCTGTTTGCAATATTTTCTCCTTGACCTGGGAACTCTGAAATTTGGCCACAATGTTCCTAGGAGTTTCTCTTTTTTGGATCTCTTTCAGGCAGTGATCAATGGATTCCTTCAATACTTATTTTGCCCTCTGGTTCTAGAATCTCAGGGCAGTTTTCCTTGATAATTTCATGAAAGATGATGTCTAGGCTCTTTTTGTGATCATGGCTTTCAGGTAGTCCCATAATTTTTAAATTGTCTCTCTTGGATCCATTTTCCAGGTCAGTTGTTTTTCCAATGAGATATTTCACATTCTCTTCCATTTTTTCATTCTTTTGGTTTTGTTTGGTGATTTCTTGGTTTCTTAGAAAGTCATTAGCCTCCATCTGTTCCATTCTAATCTTGAGAGAACTATTTTCTTCAGTGAGCTTTTGAACCTCTTTTTCCATTTGGCTAACTCTGCTTTTGAAAGCATTCTTCTCCTCATTGGCTTTTTGAACCTCTTTTGCCAATTGAGTGAGCCTATTTTTCAAGGTGTTATTTTCTTCAGCATGTTTTTGGGTCTCCTTTAGCAAGGTATTGACCTGTTTTTTTATGCTTTTCTTGCATCTCTCTCATTTCTCTTCCCAGTTTTTCCTCCACCTGTCTAACTTGATTTTCAAAATCCTTTTTGAGCTCTTCCATGGCCTGAGCCCACCGGACATCCACCTCAGATGTCTGGGATACAGAGGCCCCGACCTCCACATCTTTCCCTGATGGTAAGAATTGTTCCTCATCATCAGAAATGAAAGGCGGGAAAAATCTGTCCCCCAAGAAAGTAGCTTTCTATGGTCTTATTTTTCTTCCCTTTTCTGGGCATTTTCCCAGTCAGTTACTTGACTCCTGAGATTCCTCTCCACCCCCGCCTAGATCTGCCCAGCTAGTGCTTGGGGTCTGAGATTCAAATGCTGCTCCCCAGCCTCAGGGCTTTCAGGGGCGGGCATGTGAGCTTAAGTTCTGGTGCTCAGGTAGGGGCAGGGCTGCCTCCCAGGCTCAGTTCCCTCAGGGGCTTTATGCAGAGATCTTCAGTAATGGCCCTGAGCTCCTGCCTGCTCTGGGAGTCCCGGGCTGCCGGTGCTGCCTCTGCTACTGCCTCTGCTGCTGCCTCCTGAGAGGGCCCGAGTCACGGAGACACCCTACTCCCCTCTTGGCCAGCCCAGAAGTCTCTCTCACTGACCTGTAGTGCCTGTGGGTGGAGGGACCTTCATGGCTGCCAGAGGTTCTGTCCCTGAAGCCTGCTCGGATCTGCTCCTCTGGGGCCATGTGGCCAGGGCAGCGTAGGGGTGGGCTCTGCTGTCTGGAGCATGACGGACCCCTGGGGATGGCTTTCCAGGGCTCCCTAGAATGGAAATCTCTTCCACTGTGTTTCTGCGTGGCTTGAACTGCCCCATAATTTGTGGGGAGTTCTTTTTACAGGAAATTTATGGGCTGCAGGTTTGGAGCTAGCATACGTGAGTCTTTCTACTCCACCATCTTGGCTCCTCCCCCCTCAGGATCAGTATTGCTAACATGATGTTATTAAAATATGAGTTATGTATCGATAGCATAGTAATGTAGATGTTTAGTTTATCTAAGTAGGTTGCTCAACCAATGTTTTCCTAGGTATTATCAAAGAATGATAAACACATTTTTGGATGTGGCCAATGTGGGAATTTCTTGTCATTGGCTATGCATATACGATGCCGGATTCTGTATTTCTTTTTCTCTCTCTTTTCCAGTGGGTGATGGTAGGACAAAACTGAATGTGTGATATTTTAAAATGAGGAAGGAAAAGAATTTTAAAGTCAACATTATCCATAGGTAGTCACCTAATGACTAATTTTGAATTAAATTAACCTTATTTTCCTTAAGGTTTTCAAAAATTATACTGATCCTAGGTTTAGAATTGGAAGGGGACTTGATACTTATCTAGAACAAACTTGTTACTTTAGGGATGGGAAAATGGAGTTCAATGAAGGGAAGTTACTTAAGCAAAATCACTAAGACTATCAAGACTGTCTTGCTTGGAAAATACATTTTTTTTATTGGCATCATTCTCAAAATGAAATGTGAGATGATCAATTTTTGTAAACTTTGATAGGATGTATCTCCTTTAAATTTGGGGAGAAAACCTTGTTAACTGAGACAGGAAGGGAAGTGTGTCAGCTTATCATTAAGGTTTAACTTCTTCTCTAAGTATTATTCCACTAGATAGACAAATGAAATAATATTCCTTTCATCATTAAGTATTAGTCAACAACTGTCTCAGTATAATCTTTAATTGTTTTTCTAATTAAAAAAAACTTTTCATAAATAAACACCATCAAGAAAAACAAATTCAAGCCCTGACACTGTATGTCAAAACTATATATCTCTTTTAAGAGCCTGAATCTATCGCCTATCTCTCTGCAAGGAGGCGGGTTCACCATAGATCTTCTAGGGACATGGCTGGTATTTGATTTGATGACAGTTCTTCTAACTGTTGTTGACATTGTATAAATTGCTCTTGTGGCTCTGCTCGCTTGAGTCTGTATCAGTTCATATTTCTTAGGATTTTCTGAAATCAGTTCTTTCATAATTTTTTACTGTGCAACAATATTCCATTACTATGCCACAATTTGTTGAATCATTCTCAAATTGATAGGTATCCTTTTAGTTTCTATGTTTTTTTCTCTTCTTTTTATTACTTTAGTCTTCCCTTCAGGATCTTATTTTTTTTCTGCTTGAATTTACTCCTTTTCTAGTGTTATTGTCCTTTTCCCTTCTCCTCTCCTCACTTGTTTCCCTGTTAATTTTTCTAAGTCAATTGTTTTAGTATTAAATATCTTACATTTTCTTCTATTCCTTTCAACTAAAATTTTATTCTAATTTTTTTATCTCATTGTATCAATAATTCCTCTTTGATCTGTTGTAGTTTTCAAGGAACCTCCTGTTTGAGTAGGAGTTCCTATTTTTCTGACATGTTTATTCTTTCTTCTATATTAGTTTCAACAAAAATTATTGGAACAAAAGAGAGAAATTGCACTTTAAATAATTATAAAATGTAATAAAATTTAAGTATTAACTTTCAAATACTCACAAGAATTTTATAAATATAATGATTTTTTTAGACAGTCAAATATATTAAATGCCTATTATTTGTCAGGTATTAGCTAAGTACTGATGGAGGGGACAAAACAGTCCTTGTTCTCAAGGAGCCCACAGTCTTATGGGGGTAGACAAGATGAAAAGAGCTTTGAAGAAACAAATTATAGACAGGATAAAATTATTGGTCATTCAGTAAGCATTACTGAAAAACCTAAGCTAAGCTAGACACTTGGGATATGAAAAAGGTAACAGACAGTCCTTGGTCAGAAAATTAGAGGACTGTAAGCCAGCCATAAGAGACAAAGAGAGAAAGAGACATGCCTAGAAACAGAAAGACATGTAAAAAAGTTTGAGACCAATACTAAGACTGAAATGGTGTGTTCTGGGCAAGTACATGTGGGAATGACAAAACATTTTTAATAAGTAATAATGGTAGGCAAGTAATTATTGTGATATTAATTATTTATGATGTTGCTATGCCATTACAAAAAATAACAGTATTACCTATTTAAATTTACAGACTTGTTGCTATATCAATTAAATTACAAAGAGGATACTTTATAAAATTATGTAGAGTATCCCAATTCATTTGGAAGAATAAAAGATTTTAAATCTTAAGGAGAATAATTTCAAAAAGCACAAATGAAGGGAAAACAATATTTCAAGAACTCAAATTATGTTATAAAGCAATATTCATCAAAACTATTTGGTGTTTTGTTTTCCCTTAGGAAAAATATTAGGATGATAAATTAGACAAAGGAGAATCAGACAGAAGTGAACTAAAAGTTCAGGGTTTAATAAAGCCATGAAAAAAATAATTTGAGGAACTCCTTACCTGATAAGCACTTCTGAGAAAACTGGTATTCAGTTTGTCTAAACTGAATTTTGGTTTAGACCAAAATGTGATATACCACAATCAATTCAACACAAAAATTTCAGAATGAATGTTGTGTCATTATTTTTCTGTTGTGTCTGATTCTTTGTGACTCCAAGGATCCTAGCAAACCAAGCCCTTCTATCATCTGGTATCTCCAACCCCATGTTCATTGCTTCCGTAACATTATCCATCTCATCTTCTGCTCTCCCCTTTTCCTTTTGCTTTCCATCTTTCTGAACATTAGGGTCTTTTTCATTGCTCTCTTCTCATTATATGGCTTCACTATTTGTCCTTGTAATGAATAGTTTGAATCACCTTCTTTCAATATTAACTGATTTAATCTCCCTGTTTTCTCATGGCCTCTAATCCAGCATCATAATCTAAAAGTATTGATTCTGCAGTGCTCAACTTTCCTTACAGTACAATTCTCACAGCCATGCAGTGCTACTAGAAAAACATCATAGCTTTAGCTATATAGACCGTTGTCTACAAGGTGATGTCACTGTTTTTTAGTATGTTATCCAGACTTGCCATATCTTTCCTTCCAAGGAACAAATATCTTTTAATTTCATGGCAGCAGTCACCATCTGCAGTGATCTTTTAGCTCAAGAATATAAATCCTGACACTGCTTTTGTTTCTTCTCTCTCTATTTGTCATGAAGTGGTGGGATCAGTTGCCAAGATCTTAGTTTTTTTTATATAGTTTTAAGTCAGTTTTTATACTCTCCTCTTTCACCATTATCAAGAGGCTTCTTAATTCTTCATTTTCTACCATCACAGTGGCATCACCTGCATATCAGATTTAGTTGATATTTCTTCTTGCAACCATAAATCCAGATTTTGATTCATCCTACTTGGCATTTCACATGATATTCTCTGTACATAAGTTGAACGATAAGGTAACAATATATAACCTTGTCATCCTTCTTGCCCAATGTCAAAACAATCAATTATTCCATGTTTGGTTCTAGTTGTTGTTTCTTGACCCACATACAGGTTCCTCAGGAGACAGGAAAGATGATTTGATATTTCCATCTCTTTGAGGACTTGTCACATTTTGTTGTGATCTACACAGCCAACGATTTTAGTGTAGCAGATGGAAGTAGACTTTTTCTGTTACTACCTTGCTTTCTCTATAATCCAGCAAATGTTGAAAATTTAGCCTCTAGTTCGTCTGCTTTTTCAAAAACCAGATTGTTCCTCTGGTAATTCCCTATTCATATATTGCTGACGTGTAGCTTGCTGATTCTTAAGCATACCCTTGCTGATACGTGAAAGAATAATTGTTGAGTAATGTGAACATTCTTTGGCATCACCCTTCTTTTAGGAATGGGATAGAAACTGATCCTTTTCAGTCCAGTGGCCACTGTTGAGTACTCTAAATTTGCAGGCATATTGAGTATAACACTTTAACAGTATCATCTTTTAATATTTTAAATAACTCAGCATCCCCTCCACTACTCTTATTATTAGCAATGTTTTCCTAGGTCCACTTGACTTTATCCTCTAGGATATCTGGCTCTATGTCAGTAACCACACCATTAAGGTTATCAGTGAGGTATAGTCCTTTCTGTATATTCTTGTCACCTCTTCTTAATCTATTCTGCTTCTTTTAAGTCCCTATCATTGTTGTCTCTTATCATTCCCGTTTTGGCACGGAATGTTCCCTTAATATCTCTAATTTTCTTGAAGATATCTTTTGTTTTCCCAATGCTATTGTTTTCTTTTGTTTCTTTGTATTGTTCATTTAAGAAAAAACTACCTGAAGGACAGGGCCAAGATAGTGGAAAAAAGCTAGGGACTCACCTGAGTTTTCTATAAAATTTCTCCATAAACCTTTAAATAATTCTTCAAAGCAAATTCTAGAGTGGCAGAATCCACAAAAGGATGGAGTGAAGCAATTTTCCAGCCTAAAACAACCATTTGGCAGGAAGTTTGGCAGGAAAAGTGTGTTGCATCAGGCACATTCCAACACAGGCCTTATAAGTGTAGGTTGGGCCACATTAAACCAGCAGCAGGCCTTGAGGGGAGTGACTGAATCAGCATCTGCTGTGGTGATCTCCAGATGTCTAAGCCCCAGAGAGTAAGGGGGTCAGACAAGTAGCCAGAAAGAGATTAAAGAGATCCTTTTGCTGGCGCAAGGGAGAGGACTGTTGCATTGCTCATAGTTGGATCTGGGTCACAATCCTGGGTCTCCACCCCAGGGCAAGGAGGAGTACTAGTACACTAGAACTTGCAACTTCAGGGAAGTTGGGACCCTGGTCACTTTTTTTGTGATGGAAAAGTGCGCTTGTGGTCATTCACAGATCAGAGCAAAGGCTAAGAGAGTAGTAAGCACACCTCTCCCTAAATCGTACTACCTTGGAAGAGCCCAAAACTTATAGGTTCCAAGAATTATTTCTGAAGACAGCTGCACAAAAACCTGATGCTTGGGACAGTACCCCTCCACTCAGAAAGGAGAAACTGACTTTAGAATAGGAAAAAATAAGCCAAGAAATGGACCAGAAACATAAGTAAACGACAAAAAAAGAAATTGACCATCGTCAGATACTGCGGTGACAGGGAAGATCAAAAAACAAAGTGAGAAGACAACAAAGTCAAAACACCTACATCCAAAACCTCAGAGTAAAATGGGAAGTAGTCTCAGGCCATGGAAGAGCTCAAAAAGAATTTTAGAAATTAAGTAAGAGAGCTAGAGTGGAAAGTAGGAAAAGAAATGAGAGCGATACAAGAAGATCATGAGCAAAGAGTCAATAGCTTGGAAAGGAATGGATGTGTGTTGAATGTGATGGATGATTATCTAGAAAAATGAAGCTAAAGGCTGAGAAAGACAAATGAACTGGGAGAAGGAAAAAGGGAGAGGGAAAATGGAATAAATTATGTGACATTAAAGAGTCATGAAAGAAGTTTTACAGTGGGATATGGGAGAATTGAGGGGGGTGTCCATGAACCTTAGTCTCATTGAAATTGTCCCAAAGAGGGAATAACATAAACATTTAGTATGGAAATCTATCTTAGCTACAGGGAAGTAAGAAGGTAAGAGGATAAAAGAAGGCTGGGGCTGATAGAATGGAGGACAGATTGGGAGGAGGTCAAAGTCAGAGGCAAAACACTTTTGAGAATGGACAAGATGAAGGGAGAGTAGGATAAACGGGAGAAAATATGATGGCAGAAAATACATAGTAATTGAAACTAAAAAAATTAGTTTTTCTGAAAAAGACCTCATTTCTCAAATATATAGATAACTGAGTCAAATTTATAGAAATAAGAGCCATTCTTCAATTGCTAAATGGTCAAAGGATATGAACAGGCACTTTTTAGATAAAGTAAAGCTATTTATAGTCACATAAAAATGTTCTAAATCACTATTGATTAGAGGAATGTAAGTTAAAACAATCCTAAGCTACCATCTTACAGCTATCTGATTGACTAATATGACAGAAAAAGAAACTGACAAATGTTGGAGGGGATGTGGGAAAGTTAAGATATTAATGTACTGTTGGTGAAATTGTAAACTGATTCAACCATTCTTTTAAGCAGTTTGGAACTATACCCAAAGGGCTTTGGACTGTGCATATCCTTTGACCCATCAATACCCCTACTAGGTCTGTATCCCAAAAAAGATCATAAAAAAGGGAAAAGGACCCACATGTACAAAAATATTTATAGCAGGATGCCCTTTGATGAAACAATACCACTACTAGATCTGTATCCCAAAAATATCAAAGGAAAAGGAAAAAGACCTATGTGTACAAAAAAATATTTACAGCAGCTCTATGTGGTGATGAAGAATTGGACATTGATGGGATAGTTATCAGTTGGGAAATGGTTGAATAAATTGTGGTATATACTTGTGATGGAATACTGTTGTGCTATAAGACATAATTAGAAGCATGTGCTCAGAAAATACTGGACTTACATGAACTGATACAAAGTGAAATGAGCAGAGCCATTGTACACAGTAACAACAATATTGATAATCAACTGTGAATGACTTAGCTATTCTCAGCAATACAATGATCCAAGATAATTCTGAAGGATTTATGAAGAAAAACCCTCTCCATCTCTAGAGAAGGAACTGAGGGTGTCTGAATGCAGACCAAAGAATACTTTTTCTTTATTTTTTATTGTTTAAAATCTATTTTCTTCATATATATATATAGCTTGCCTTCTCAATGATGGGGGAGGGGAGGGGAGGAAGGAGAGAATTTGGCACTGAAAAAATTTTAAAAACATGTTAAAATTAATTTTACATGTAACTGGGGAAAAATAAAATATTAAATTAAAAAAGACCTTTATATTTTCCTTGCTATTTTCCAGAACTCTGCATTCAGTTGTATATCTTTGCTTTTCTCTTTTACCTTTCACTTTCCTATTTTTCCTCAGCCATTTTTAAATCTTCATCAGACAGTCATTTTGCTTTCTTGCTCTTCTCTTTTATTGGGATGTTTTCTGTTGCTGCCTCCTGTACAGTATCGCTAACCTCTGTTCATAGTTTGCCATATCTAATGCCTTAATTCTGTTCATCTCTTCCATTTCATATTCAAAGGGATGTTACTTAGGTCATTCCCATATTGTCTGTTGTTTTTCCTACTTTCTTCTATTTAAGTGTAAATTTTGCAATTTTCATCATCTGAGAGCCACAGTCAGTTTCAGGTCTTATTTTTTAACCAACTGTGTAGAGCTTCTTTACCTTTGGCTACAAATATTTAATCAATCTGATTTCGATATTTACCATCTGGTGATGTCCATGTGCTGAACTGCCTTTTGGGTTGCTGAAAAAGAGTATTTGCTATGATCAGTGAATTATCTTGATAAAAATCTATTAGTCTCTGCCCTGCTTCATTTTGTACTCCAAGACCAGATTTGCCTGTTATTCAGTTTATTTTCTGTTTTCCTACTTTAACAGTCTTGTCCTTTATGGTGAATGTAACACTTTTTTGGTATTATTTCTGGAAGATCATATAGGTCTTCATCGAAATGATCAACTTTGGCCTCTTTTGGTATCAGTGGTTGGAACATGGTTTTGTATTACTGTGATATTGAATGGTCTGTTTTGGATTCAAACAGATAACTATTTGTAAAAAGAGGGAGGAGTAGACATGAGTTGAATCTCATTTTCATTTGAACTAGTCAAAAGAGGGTAGAATATACCATCTTTTACACAATATATTGTGTAACGAGTTTCACATAGCATGCTGTTCATTTAACTCGATAAAGAAAAAGGAGGGACATGGAAATAGAAAGAAGAAAGGTGGATTCAGGGAATATTTAGTCATAAATGAAACAAACTCCAACATTGGAAAGGGGACTGTGAAGGAAAGAAATGATAAGAACAGGTGATTGAGGTCTGAGTAAAAGGAAGAATAGGAGCAGACTGCCTTAAGAATAGATCACTAGCACTCAGAATACTCTTTATTACTAACCTCCTCTCCTTTGTAAAGATGCTTGGAGTTGGGGAATAAAGACAAAAATGTATAAAAGGTAGAGTGGAGGGAAACACACAATTTCCTATGATAATCATGTGTATGAAGAGGAATGAGCCTACCCATAAAATGGGAGTGGATAGTACAATGAATTAGAAAGCAGAATCTGACAGTATGCTATTTATAAGAAGTTGTTTTCAAATGTGAAGATTCGCATGTAATTAAAATAAAGGACAATAATAAAATAATTTTCCAGCTCTAGGTGAACTCAAAAAGGCAGAGGGCATCAATCATGATCATTGACAAGTAAATAACAAAGACTAGATTAAAAGAGATTAACCAGGAAGTTACATTGTGCCAAAAGAAACTACAAACAGTATTAATACTTAATATATATTGACTTAATGGCATAACATCTAAATATCTAACGGAAATATAAACAGGTTGAGATAGACTGTAAAATTTTAATTTCTGAGATATAAATGCACTTCTTTCTGTCCTAGAAAAAAATCTAACAAAGAAAAAAGAAGTAAATAGAATTTTAGAAGTTATATGGTACATAGATCTCTGGTAATTACTGGACATGAATAGAAAGAAGTTTATATATTCTCAATACTGCATGAAACCTTTAAGAAATTTGTCCATGCACTGGGGTATAAAACTATCACAAAGGCAGAGAAGTGGAAATTTTAAACACATCTTTTAAGGATTACAATGAAATCAACATATTTTATTGCTAAAGAAAGTCCACTAAAGAAAGATGTTAAAATTAGATATTAAAGTTAGAGAGATTAAATCATAGTTTTAATTAGAGATAAGATCTTAAGTAATTGGTTGGTCAATGAATGAATCATATAAAACATATGACTTCTTCAAAGAAAATATCAATAATGAGTCAATAAATCAAGATTTGGAGGATGTAGGAAAAGTGGTCCTTAGGGAAAATTTTGTATTACAAAAGTATTTTACCAACAATGAAGAGAAAGAAGAGATTAATAAACTGGACATGTAAGTTAAGAAAAAAACCTAAAAATTTAATAAGACACCAAAATAGCAATTTTGATAAGAAATAACAAAATTGAAAGCAAAAAATCTCATTGAATTAATAAGTAAAGGAAGACCTGAGATGTTTAGAAGTCAAAGAACTAACTAAATTTGATCTTAAAAGAGGAAAACCAAATCACTAGTTTAAAAAAATATAAAGGAGAATTCACAACAAATTTAAAAAATATAGTTATTAGAAACTATTGTGTCTTACTATATGCCAGTATAACTGACAAAGTGAAATGGATGAATATTTACAAAAATATAAAATTCCCCCATTATCAGAACAAGAGTTAGAGATTTAAGGAACCCAATCTCAGAAAAAAAGGGATTGAACAGGACATAAACTCCTAATGAGAAACAAAAAGCAAACTTGGAACACGATGGATATATAAGTGAATTTTGTTTACAAAGAACAATTAATTTCAATAGTATGTGTACTGTTTACAAATGTAGGAAAATAGAGGATCTTACCAGATTTCTTTTATGCTCCAAGTATGATATTGATACCTAAATCAGGGAAAAACAAATGAAAGAAAGAAAACTTTAACCAAAGCTCACAATAAAAATGCAAAAAAAAAATTAGATAAAATATTATCAGTCTATTGTCTCATATAAAAAGGATTATATATCATAACCAGATTAGATTTGTGATGTGAATGTAGGGTTGGTTCAATAATAGCACAATGTGAAACACGACAGGCAATATTAGTAACAGGAATAATGAAAATAACATGATTATGACAATAAATAAAAAAAGCTTTTGACACAATACAACACTGAATTCTATTAGAGTTGCATGAAAACCACAGAAATAAATTGACATTTTCTTAATATGATGGAAGTAGTATTAGTATGTAAAGTAAAGAACTGGAATGATATGTAATGGGGAGAGACATCACAATAAAATCAAGGGTGAAGCAATGGTGTTCAATATCATCATGATTATTTGATATGGTAGTAGAAATGCTAGCTAGAAACAAGACAAGGCAAAGAAAATGAAGGAATAAACAGAGGAACAGAGGAAACAAATTATTGCTTATGTAGAAGATAATCAACAAGCATTTCTTAAGTGCCTACCCTATGCAATGCTCTACTAAGCTCTGGGATGTGATTTATAAGAGAGCCTGGAAGAAGCAACTAAAATTAATTGGAACAATAACCAACAAAGTTATAGGATACAAAACAAATTTGCACAAATCATTAGCATTTCAATATATTACCAACAAAGTCCAGTTAGAAGAGACAGAAAAATTCCATTCAAAATGACTATAGAATGTACAAAATATTTGAGAATCTGCCAAGATACAAATAAGAACTCTATGAATAAAATTGGAAGCTGGCACTTAAGCTGACTTTTGATGGAAACAAACGATCTTAATTTGCAGATATGAGGGGGAGTATATTACAGGTACTGAAGAAAGTGCAAAAGCACAAACAGAATATAAAATCATTTTTTTTTGCAAGTAACAGCAAGTTAGCCAGTGTGACTGGAACATAGAATTCCAAAGGAAAGTAGGAAGGAAGGAAAGTACTGTGCAAAAGATCTGGAAAGGTAGGTCGAGACGAAGATTTGAAGGGCTTTGAAAGGCAAAAAAAATATTTAAGTTTGTTTTTCATTTTGAATTTGATCCTAAAGGCAGTAGGGAACATTTGGAATTTATCGGAAGGGAAGAGTCATGGACTGACCTACATATGGGCAATTACGTGAAGGATAGGTGGAGTAGGGAGGGATGAAATGGAGTGAGCAATTAGGATGCTATTGCCATAGCCCAGGTGAAGGTGATGAGCACTTAATTAGGGTGGTAGTTGTTTAGATAGGGAGAAAGGGAAGGGAGAGAGGTAGGGTGTGTTCAGGTAAGACTAGTATCTCTGGTGTAAGGGCTGCTGAGACCTTTGAAGGGCCACTCAATATTTTCTTTTTGAATGGTAAATAATAAGAAATTAATGAGTTTGTTTGACTATTTGAATTTAAAAAATTCTGCTTTCTTCCTTTATATAGCTAAGATAGAATTTTATTTAGATTATGGTAAGGGGATATGATTTAATTAGCCCTGTAAACTCCTTCCTCCAAGGCAGATTACACTCTTCTAAGCCATAAGTGCCTTTCCAGACAGAAGACCTGTGTTTAAATCCCTACCTATCATTACTTTTGGGATCTTAGAGAAATTACCCCTGGTCTCAGTTTCTTCTTAGTAAAATGATTGAGTAGTTAACAAATAAGGTCCTTCTGACCTGAAATGCATCATTCTAGCAGCTAAATCCTAGTGTTCTGCTGAAGGCCCATACAAGTAAAGTGACTTGGCCAGGGTCACAGTGTCAAAGTTGGAGTTTGAATCCTCCCTGACTGATCCCTACTTCACTAATCCATGCTATCCCGTCTCATTTAGTCAATTATTTTAAGTTATTTAGGAAAAATATTTCAAAGAAATATCCTGTCTTTTATGTTTTATGCCAAACAATATAATGCCAAGATTAAAAGAATTGATTTAGAAATAGTTTCCTAATGAAAAACGTTTAATTAACATTTTAGCTTTCTCATTCTTGGGATAGGCAGTTTGGTTCTAGTCTTCACTTCATTGAAAAAAATCACTTGCCTGTCTATGATTATTATTTCATTATATTTCAACTGTCCATCCACAGTCATCCCACGAATACAAGTTTCTAATTCTAATTCTAATCTTCTCATTTTCCTTGTATGTTCTTCATCAGACCTCTTAGTAATGGGATTTTGAATCAATTTGCTTTTCCTATAACCAATGGAAGGTTTCCAGTGTCTTATCCATCTTCTGGATGGAGTGAGAAAATCTGTCCCTTTGTCAACTTGAAGTACCTGTGTTTTTGTCAGTCTGGCTATCCCCTCCACCAATGCAGATAGATTCTAACCTCCCTCTATGCCTAAATTGCATGATTGGCTGTGATGAAAAAATGTAATCTCCCTGTGGCTAATGTGGTGATGAGCTTTTCCAAACTTAGCCAGTATGTTCCTCTGATGACAGAAGAACAATCTCTCTAGATCCCAAATTGAAACTTTTCTATCCTAGCATGACCATCTAGTGCTTTCTCCCCTTATTCCAGTAGAAAGTAATCAACATATTTTTCTTTATATTTCCTTCAGCTAGTGTAGTACTTGGCACATCCATGCTTATTTTAATATCTATGGAGTTACATGGTAAAAATATATATACCACACAATGGGACTAGATGAACCTTTGCAATATCTTACAAATCTTTAGGCCTGTATTCTTTATTTCTGGGTAGGAGATACTGCATTCTTAGAAGACAGAACAAATCAGATCTGTACCTTCTTTTAGGAACTAACTCCAGTTATCTTTTGACGATATTTAAAAAGTTAGTTTCTGTGGCAACAAGAAAAATGGAATAATCACATAGTAAATCATGCTAATAAACATAAAAGAAAAAGAATGGCAATGATTCATTGGAATAAATCCCTGTTAGGGTGAGAAGAGTAAGAGAAAATAAAAGCTTTGCCCATATGTGTTCCAAATAACCAGTTCATGCAACTTATTCTCTTTATTAGTTGTGTCAATGCATCACTTCTGAGAGCATGGGCAATCGAGCAGAGACAGAATGGGGAGACACCAAAAATAAAGATAAAATGCCAACTCTTCAAAACCCAGGGAATATACCTAATATATCTAGATTAGTTGTGATGCGTCAACAACTAGGTAAGGATATAGATGGATAACTAGTGTCAGGGTATGATCTTCTCTACTGCACCACCAACTTCATTATACATGTAAACAATTACCTGCCCATGTCCTAAGACTAATTCCTTTCCTATGAGGAAGTATATAAAAAATTTTGGTCCTGGGGCAGAACTAGATGTTCTCAATGAAATTATTGAAGCATTATTGGAACCCAGAGTCTGTTACTCCCCAGTCTAGACTTTTTGCTCTTGTTTCTCTTGTGATTATAAGATGGTTCTGTAGTATTTGTTTTGTTAATATTAACAGTAAGTTGATTCTATACTCACCGTTGTTCCCGGAAGAGCATGTTCCTAGATCTGTCTACTGTTGGTCATTTTCAAATTTACCAAAACCAGTGACAACTATCAAGAATATCAGTCAGTTCAAGATGTACCTGTAGATATGTTTTACTTTTATTTGTTTGTTCGTTTTTAACAAAGTCTCTATGTCCTAGAGAGAATCAATATTCAATAGTTCTACTTGATCTGGAATTTTCATAAAAAAACTTTTAGTGGTGATACCAAGTTCAGCCCTTAGGTAATCCAGGAAGACCTAGTCACATTGGAGTCTTTCTCCATCTAAACAAATTTCCTCTCAAATGCCTCAATATCTCTTATCAATTCTACCACATTTTAGCTCAGGTTACTGACTGTGGAAGACTTTCCAGAGTTCAACAATGGTATTTACTCAGATTTACAATCTAGCAAAAAAAACCTTTTTAAAACCTTCCCTTTTTAAATTATCCTCTTCAACATCCTAGGAACCTTTTCTCTAGGAATCAATGTTCTCTGACCTCCCTAGGATGTAATATTGCAAAAAAGAGAAATATGTCATAACCTTAGTATAATATCTTATTTAAGTTAAGTAATTAAAACATTGGCTGAATAATTAAGCTAATTTATACTGCGATGAATAACATAATAATTATCCCTTTCATAGGTTTTTATGTTTTGTATTGACTTGACTCTATTGGTAAACCAATGTAAACTCTTTCGACTGGAAAAAAAAATCGAGCTGTCATTAAAAGAATCCAGTCTTTAAAATAGTATGATCCTGGCTGATGCATATTATTAAAACAGCATGCAATTATTAAATTTTAAATATAAACAACCACAATATGATGTGCTATATGAAATGACTAAAGGGAATATGTTTATCCTAAGGCTAAGGCATTTCTCAGTGTTCTTAATAAATGAAACACATCATAACAGTTAGCATTGCATCTATTACCAAGCCCTGGGTTACCACACACATTGAATAAGGTTCATAAACATCTAGAGCTGGAAAGCACCTCAGAGGTCATCTAGTCCTTATTTCACATATGAAGAAATGAGAACCTAGGGATGTTAAGAGACTAACCAATTCATGCAGGTAGAACATCAAGGGTCACATTTGAACCCAAGTCCTCTTACTCCAGAGCCATTGTACCATACAATAAAACCCATCATTCTACTTGGGACAAAAGCCTTTTTGGCTTTTCAAATGAGCTTTATTCCTAACTAAATAATGCAATGGATAGAGTACTACACCTGAAGTCAGAAAGACCTAAGTTCAAATACAATCTCAGACATTTATTAGCTATGTGACCTTGGTCAAATTGCTTAATCTTTGAATGCCTAAGTTTCCTTATCTGTAAAATGGGACTAGTAATAGTGCTTGTATCCCAGGGTTATTGTGAAAAACAAATGAGATTATATTTCTGAAGCATTTAGCACAGTTTTGGATACATAAAAGGCACTTAATCAATGCTAGCTATTATTATTAATTAATAATATTAATATTATTCTCCTGATAGATGGAAAGAAAAAGTCTATTGATATAACTAACTGAACAAAAACTTTTTGGAAGCTGATAAAACTACTGCTTGATTAATCAAAAGTATTAATCAATTAAATAAATAAATTAAATTCTTGACTTAACTAATCTTGTGGAATTTTGCCATCTTACTTTTTATACTTGTTGCACTCTTTGGAAAATCTAAAAGTCATGTAAAGATGCTCCTTGAGTATCTAAGCCATTCACCAATGCTAACATTGAACTGAGCCACAAATCATTTCAGTTTCTGTTGGACAAACATAAATGACTAGTTTTGTGTGGTTTACTAAAATGTAGTACACAAAAGTGAAACAAACACAGTATTACAGATTCAGCCTGGCCAATATCCAAAGGATATATCATTCCTCTCATTTTGGACGTTTATTTCTCTGTGAAGCATTTCCTTTTTTGGATGCCAAATTCAATTGTTGACTTATTTTAATCTTATAGTCCATGAAAATCTCCAGGATACTTCACACATAAAAAACCTGTTGTCTGCATATGCTTCCTTAATCTTGTATTTGTGGAGTTTTTATTTTCTCAGATAATGGAGAACATTACATTTCTCTAAATTTCATTTCATTAATTTTAGCCTAATAATCCAACCTACTGAAATCTTTACAAATCAGGATTCTCTTGTGCCACCAGTCAGCTATTCTTTAAACTCCACAACATCTGTGAATTTGACAACCATGCCATCCATGACTTTTATTTAAATCATAGATAAATGTGCTGAATAGTATAGAGTCAAGAAAAAAATCCCTGGGGTACTCAGTCTGGTACCATCGTCCAAACTGGCATTAATCTTTTACTAGCCACTCTTAGGGACCAGCAATTTAATTTGTTCTAATCATCCTTTAATCTAGCCCACATTTTCCCATCTTGTCTTCAAGACTGGCATGAGACATTTTGTCAAACGCTTTATGAAATCTAAGTACACTATGTTCATAAGATTTTTCTGAAATACCATTTTAGTTTTCCTTTCATAAAAGGAAGTAGAGATAGTCTGGAGGGACCTATTTTGTTTAAGCTATGCTGGCTTTTTGCAATCACTGTTTCCTTTTCTATGTGTTCACAAATCATCTGCTCAATGATATCTTCTGAAATTTTCACAGAAATAAGAGTCAAACTCACTGGCTTAGTTTGTAGACTTCATTTAAAGCAACAATATTTGCATTTCTCTAGTCCTACTACACTTCTCCTATGCTTCCAGACGTTTCAGATAGACTAATAATGACTTGTTAAACTCATATGTCAATTCTTTCAGTTTTCCTAATATGAACTTCCTGAGGCTATGGTTCTCTTTAAGAATGAAGGAAAAGCAAGAGGGTGGAACCAAGATGGTGGAGTGGAAAAATCCATATACTCTAGTGCTTCCCCCACAGCCCACAAAATACCTGTAAAAAATGACTCTCAACAAATTCTAGAGCAGCAGAAGCCACAGAACAACAGAGCCAAAGAGATTTCCAGCCAAAGGTAACCTAGAAGGCCAACAAGAAAGGTCTATCTCACGGGATGCTGAGCAGAGCAGAGCCTAGCCCCAGCCACAGGCACTGGGAGGAACAGGACCTGAACAGACCTCTGGGGCAGATTTCCCAGCAGGGAAGGTCCCAGATACATCAACCCACAAACAACAAAGAAAGCTCCAAAGGTCAGTGTGGGAGGGCTTTCCCAGCAGGGCAAGAAGGGAATGGGGTTTCTGATGGCAGCAACAGCAGCAGCACACTATAGGCAACTATGGCAGCCGAGAAGCAACCTGGATTCATTGTCCAGACAGTTCAGCTTAAAGCCTCTCGTGGTAGGGAGCAGCTGATCTAAACCTCAGCCCTCAGTGATAGCCCTGCCCCCACCCAAAGTCCCAGGGAAATTGAGCAGCTGAGTCCAATCTCAGCCTTGAACACGATACTGAGGAGAGAAGGGGCAGTAGGACCATCCTCTTGACGAAGGATTCAGAAGTCAAGTAACTGGCTGGGAAAATGCCCATAAAAGGAGGAAAAATATAAGACTGTAGCAGGTTACTTTCTTGGTGAACTTTCCTTTTATCCTTTCAGATGAGGAAGAGCCAGGTATACTGTCACAGGAAATAAAGGCTGCTGCCTCCAGGGCCTCCAAAGTGAACTTGAATTGGGCTCAGGCAATAGAAGAGTTCAAAAAGTGAGTCTGCAACTTGCTAAAGGAAAACAAAAAAAATACTGAGGAAAATAACACCTTAAAAAGAGGCTAACTCAGTTGGAAAAAGAGGTTCAAAAAGCCAATGAAGAGAAGGAGGCATTGAAAAGCAGAATTAGGTAAATGGAGGAAAAGATTCAAAAGCTCACTGAACAAAATAGTTCTCTGAAAGAGTGAATTGAGTTCAGGGAAATGAATGACCATGGGATAAACCAAGCAGTTAGAAAATAAAACCAAAAGTTTGAAAAAATAGAAACTAATGTGAAACATCTCATTGGAAAAGCGACTAATCTGGAAATTAGATCCAGGAGAGACAATTTAAAAATTATGGAACTACCTGAAAACCATGATCAAAAAAGAGCCTAGGCATTATCTTCCATGAAATTATCAAGGAAAACTGTCCTGATATTCTAGAACCAGAGGGCAAAATAAATATTAAAAGAATCCATTGATCACCTCCTGACAGACACCCAAAGAAACTCCTAGGAATATTGTAGCCAAATTTCAGAGTTCCCAGGTCAAGGGGAAAATATTGCAAGCAGCTAGAAAGAAAGAATTCAAGGATTGTGGAAATACACTCAGGATAACACAGGATCTGGCAGCTTCAACATTAAGGAATCAAAAAGCTTGGAATAGGATATTCCAGAAGTCAAAGAACTGGGATTAAAACCAAGAATCACTTACCCAGCAAAACTGAGTATAATATTTCAAGGGAATAAATGGTCATTAAATAATATAGAGGACTTTCAAGCATTCATGATGAAAAGCCCAAAACTGAAGAGAAAATTTGACTTTCAAAACACAAGAATCAAGAGAAGCATAAAAAGGTAAACAGAAGCTGAACTGTTTACATTCCCACATGGAAAGAAAATATTTGTAACTCTGAGACTTTTCTCAGTATTTGGGTAGGTGGAGAGATTGTATACACACACACACACACAGAGTACAGGTTGTGTTGAATTAGAAGAGATGATATCGGCAAGAAAACAAAAATAAAATGAAGATTTAAGGGTTAAGGGAGGAAAATACTGTGAAGAGAAAGGGAGAAATGAAAAAGAGATAAGAAAAATCTTGTTCAATGGAGGAAAAAGGGAAAAGGAGAAAGGGGAAAAGTGAAGCCACTCTCTTCACATATGGTTTAAGGAAGGAATAACATGTCCACTAAATTTGGTATGAAAATCTATCTTACACTACAGGAAATTAGAGGAGAAGGGGACAAGTGGGGTGAGCAGAATGATAGAGGGGAGGGCAAATGGGAGAAGGGAGTAACTAGAAATAAACACTTTTGGGAAGGGACAAGGTCAAATGGGGGAATAAAAAAACAAGACGAATAGAGTAGGATAGAGGACAATATAGTTAATATTCCACAACATGATCATTATGGAAGTCTTTTGCAAAATGACACATATTTAATCTGTATTGAGTTGTTTCCCTTCTCAGTGGGGAGGGTGAGGGAGGGGTAGGGAGGGAGGGAAGGAGAGAAGTTGAAATTCAAAGTATTAGAAATAATGTTGAGAATTATTATTGCATATAACCAAGAAGAAAGAAACACAGGTAATGGAGTATAGAAATTTATCTTGCCCTGCAAGAAAAGAGAGAAGATGGGGATAAGGGAAGGGTTGGGTGTGACATAAGGGAGGGTTCATTGAGGGAAAGGGTAATCAGAATGCAAGATATTATGGGGTAGGGGGAGGGGAGAGATGGGGAGAAAAACTGGACATGTTACACAAAGTGATGTAAAAGCAATTAGTATTAAAACAATTGACTGAATTAATTACTGAGACTAAATCAGAGACATCTTTAGTTTGGGGAAAAGATTTTAATCTAAGTATCCTAGAGGTAGATAACCTTGGGTATAATTTGGCATTGATGTAAAAGTTAAGGTTTTAGTGGTAAATTTGATTTTATGATTTTTATTTAATCAGGAACTAGAAGAGGTATAGAAAGGCATGTAAGCCACTTACATTACCTCAAAAGATGTTCCTTAGCCAATGTGAAATTATAGTCATATCTGAAACCTGGTTATTGGAACTTGTTTTAAGATTCCATGGGACTATTAATTGACAATTCTTCTGAGTCTAACTCCAGGTATGGACAGCAAGAAATGTGGTCTGAGCCTCCAATCCTTGATGTCAGTAAGTCTGTGAGATGCTGGTATGAACTGAAAAAGGTGATCTCATGGGAATGGCTCAGAGTGGCTGTTCAGCCTGCTCTGAGCTAGGATTCTCCTGACTCAATTTCCCCACTGATACCTGACAGACTTTAAGCCTGACTGAATGCTAGTTGACAATCTACTCCTGCCTGGAATTGACATGAAATTGGGGAGATATTGTTTCCCTACAATGTCCCTATTCTTAGTTGCAATTTCCTATGGCCAAAAGGTTTGTAAGTTTAATACTGGATCCATTAAATTATAGATTGTTGGTAGAGGAATATCCCAGGTTAAGTCTAAAATTAAGCTATTAGGTTTAGGACTTTAGACCAACAACACTAAGTTAGGGTCCTTTAATTCTTAGTAGTAGTGTGGAGACAATTAGGTCAAGGGCTTGTGAAATTAGCACGCATATTTGTTATTTGTATCTCAGTTGGTTAATGTTAAAAAAAATTTGTTTGTGGTCTATATTGTAAATGCTTTAAAAGAAATATCACCTGACCAAAAGTTGAATTTGTTTTATGTGATATGAACTGTGTTAAAAATGAGATAAAAAGAAAGAATGAAGGAAAAGCAATGTGGACTAAAGGTTTGAAATAGGACATATGTTTTAAGAACTGATTAATGGGTAGATTTGTTTTTCTTGGTGCTACTTATATTATTTTTATTTTGTTACTTTATTTTTATTGCAGAGTAGTTAAAGTAGGGAATAAAGAGAGTAATGATAATGATATCAGAGCAAGGAGAAAGGAAAGAAAATGATGAATGAATCAGTTTTTAAAATATACAGAAGAGAGCAAAAGGAATTCAGAATAGAACATAGGTGACCAGGATAGTATTAGTAATAATATGTAAAATTTAAAATGTGTACCCATACTTCTGTCAATTTCCTATATATCTTAAATATCAGACCCTTAGCTGTGTGAGAGTGATATGGGACCCTACTTGTATGGTGATGCCCACCTGTATAATGAGGCTCCATATATGTCAAGGCAGGCTGTCCTTGTGTGTATGCACATGTTTATGTGTGGTTTGAAAGCAGAAATAGATATCTCTAGCCTCTTCTCTCCCATACATTTCTCCAAAGGAAACTTATTCCTGCTAGGAGAGGAAGCAGGAGATTGGAGCCAGAGGCTAGGACTTGGTCCTTTTTAGAGAGAAAGCCAGACTAGAAGTGTGTCCATCTGCCCACTTAAATAATCTTAGTCAAGGGGAAATGATTGGGTTCAAGCTAACTTTTCATCACTTTTTCATTTTGCAGGATAAGGGTACCCCTTGTTCTATATTCAAAGCTTGATTCCCCACCCCACTTGATACCAATTCTGCAATGAACACACATAATGAATAGTAAAGAAGTCCATTTATCTAAATCATAGCAAAACAGAAATCAGAGAAGGTATACATAGGAGAACATATCCCACACAATATAGAATGAAAGAGATCTATTGAAGCTCAATCAAGTGAGAGGGTCTTGGATCTTATCCAAGGGAATTCCCAGAAGTGTCTAGAGTGTTAAGTTGGATATAAGGACATGATAGAGATTGTACACTCCTCTCATGTCTTCCCAGAGTTGTTTTCTTCAGTAGCCTGGAGTTAACATCCCCCATTTTCTCTTTCAGAGCCAACTCAAAGAAGACTTTTGCTTGGAAAGTCCCCAAAATGGTGACTGGCAGAGAACTCGATTTTTCTTTCTCTTGTCAACTCCACTTTTCCCCTCACATAGAGCAGGGACTTTCTCTCCACCAATAAGTAAAGAGTTCCATTTAAATCAGTTTGGGACTGGGATTAGGTTTCCTAGCATCCTGTCAGTTAAGGAGTTCCTCCCCCAAGTAATTTATGTTCTTGGATTTATCAAATGCTGGGTTTACTGAGTTCAATTGTTTCAGATTTTTCCTTATCTAGTTATTTACACTGACATTTTCTTATGTTTTGAACCAGTACCAATTTTCAAAAATTAATATTGCTTTATAGAATAATTTGAAGTTTTGGAGTTTTATTCTCTGTTCATTTCTAATAATTTCATTATTTCTATCAAGAATCTAATCTCATGGAAAAACTTAGACCTGTGAAGGAAGATGCTATCTGCCTCAGATAAAGAACTTGCAAATAGAAATAGGCACAGTATGGTCTTACATGTAGATATATATTGTGCGTGTATACACACATATTTGTGTGTGTATGTTTATAATTATCTATGTGTATTGTGTAGGTATGTCTATACACATGTGTGTATTCACTTTTAATTGTAGCCTTTTCAAGGAGGGTGTGGGGAAAGGGAGAAAAAGTAAAATAAAAAGTACACAACAAGGAACAAAAGAAAACCTAGAAGGAAGCACAGAAAATCTGATCTACTTTGAAAAAAATGTGTAACATTTATTACATAGGTTTTTTGAAATGGAAATGTATTGTTTCATATTGAATCCTCTCTTATGTTCTGTTGTGTACATGGAGATGTTCTTTTTTCTTTTCTTGTTTTGTATTTAAGTTTAAAATAGATTTAAGGAACTTGTGGGAGCCAAGATGGTGGAGTGATCTGTAAATGCCCTCTCTCCCCTTGTTGACCTTGAAAAACCCAGAGAATATTTCCTCAGGAAAAATCCTGAAATAGTGGGATCATCTCTTAGCCTGTGAGGTCAGGAAAATTGCAAAGGAGCTTCCCTCTTGCTGTGGCTGAAGGGCACCAGTGCAGGACCAGAGCTGTCCTAGACAGCAACACTCCAGTGAACCAGGAGGAGAGTCTGAGCCCCAGGGGCATGAAGTCCATAACCACCAACACCACGACCTCATGCATGCCTTAGCACAGCCAGGGGAATTGGGCAGACACCAGCATAGACAGGACTTGCCAGCTGCTGAGTGTGCCTGTGCTCTAACTCAGGAGAGGAGACCTCCTGCAGCCAGACCACCCCTCCCCCACACCTCATGCAGTTAGCTCCAGGGTAACTCTGGGGAAACTCAGAAAGACTTCACCTGGTCTCTGCTTTGGCACACCAGCCAACTCAGCACCAGGTAAGTTGTAGTATTCTAGCTTGTAGCTGAAAGAACCAGTGACTACAATACACAAAAAAAGAGATTGGACAATATCTGCCAATAAATCATCAAGGAAAACTGCCCTGAGGTCCTAAATCCAGAGGGCAAAATAGTCATCGAAAGAATCCACTGATTGCCTCCTGAAAGAGTTCCCAAACTGAAAACACCAAGTAATATTGTTCCCAATCCCAAAACGATCAAGTTAAGGAGAAATTACTGCAAGCAGCCAGAAAAAAGCAATTCAAATATTGAGGAAATACTGTCAGGATCACACAGGACCTTGCAGCTTCTACATTAAAACATCAGAGGGATTGGAATATGATATTCTGTAAGGCCAAAGGAGCTTGGACTACAACCAAGGATCAATTACCCAGAAAAATTGAGCATAATATTTCAGGCAAGGAGATGGATATTCAATGAAATATGGGATTTCCAGACCTTCCTGATGAAAAGGCCAGAGCTTAATGGAAAATTTGATCTTCAAATACAAGTCTCAAGAGAGGAGTATAAAGGTAAACAGGGGAAAAAAACTTGTTATTCAATATGGATAAACTGTTTACATCCCCATAATGGCAGATGATACTTGTTAATCTTGAGAATTGTATATTTATTATGATATTTAAATGATGTGGCAATAAAAATGTGATTTAAGGGTGTAAAGGGAGTGTAATGGGAGATGTGAAAAGGAGGAGGTAAAAAAGTTAAATTACATCACATGAAGAGGCACAAAAACATACTAAAGTAGAGAGAAAGAGGGGAGGAAGAGGAACACTATTTGAGATTTACTCTCATCTGATTTGGTTCAAGGAGGGAACAACAAATGTGTTAAGTATAGAAATCTAATTGGCTCAATAGTCAGGAGGAGGGGAAAGGGTAAAGAAAACAGAGGGTAGGCTAAAAGGGAGGGAAGAAGTAGTAAGGGAAAAGGGGAAATAAAGGGATAGGGGCAGAGAGAAGGGAGGGAAGACTGAGAGAGGCGGTGGTAAAAAATTAAAACTATTGTAGAGGGAAAGGGAGAACTAAAAGCATAAATGGAAGGAAACAAAATGGAGAGAAAGACACAGATAGTAATTATAACTGTGAATGTGAATGATATGAACTCTCTCATAAGACAGAGGGGGATACCAGAATTAATTAAAAACCATAATCCAACAATATGTTGTTTACAAGAAACATATTTGAGACAGGTAGATACACACAGGACAAAGGTAAAAGGTTGGAGCATAATATGTTAGGATTCAGCTGATTTAAAAAAAAAGCAGGTGTAGCAATCCTAATCTCAGACAAAGCAAAAGCAGATGTAGATCTAATCAAAAGAGATAAGGAAGGAAACTATCTCCTGCTTAAAGGCACCATAGACAATGAAGCAATATCATCACTCAATGTATGTGTACTCTATCCAAATTCTTAGAAGAGAAGTCAAGGGAGTTACAAAAGGAAATAGACAGCAAAACTATACTATTTAGGGACCTCAAACTGCCCCCACACTGAACTTGATAAATCTAACCTCAAAATAAACAAGAAAGAAGTTAAGGAGAAAAATAGAACTCTGGATAAGGTAGATATGATAGATCTCTGGAGAAAATTGAATGGGTATAGGATAGAAAGGAATATACCTTTTTCTCAGTGGGAATGACACATATACATGACACATATACAAAATTGACCATGTACTAGGGCATAAAAACCTTACAATTCAGTGCAGAAAGGCAGAGATAGTCAATGAATCCTTCTCAGATAATAATGCAGTAAAAATTATATGTAAAAGACCATGGAAAGATAGAACATAAGTTATTTGGAAACCAAATAATCTAATCCTAAAGAATGAGTGGATTAAACAACATATCATAGAAAGAATCAATAACTTCATTCAAGAGAATGACAACAGTGAGACAACCTACCAAAACTTATGGGATGCTGCAACAGCAGTTTTTAGGGCAAGTTTTATATTATTGAACACCTACATGAATAAAATAGAGAAAGAGATCAATGAATTGGGCATGCACTTGAAAAATCTAGAAAAAGAACAAATTGAAAATTCCCAAGTAAATATCAAATTAGAAATACTGAAAACCAAAGGAGAGATTAATAAAGTTAAAATTAAGAAAACTATTGAATTAATAAATAAAACTAAGAGTTGGTTTTATGAAAAAAACAATAAAATTGAAAAAACTTTGGTCAATTTGATTTAAAAAAAAAGAAAGAAGTCAAATTACCAATCTCAAAAATGAGAAGGGTGAACTCACTTCCAATGAGGAGGAAATTAAAACAATAATTAGAAATTACTTTGCCTAACTATATGCCCTGAAATTTTACAATCTAAGTAAATGGATAAATATTTTAAAAAATATAAGTTGCCCAGATTAACAGAAGAGGAAATTAAATACTTAAATAACCCTATCTCAGAAAAAAAGAAATTGAACAAGCCATCAATGAACTCCCTAGGAAAACATCTCCAGGGCTAAATGGATTACAAGTGAATTCTATCAAACATTTAAAGAACAGTTAATTCCAGTACTACATAGACTATTTGGGAGTCCTACCAAATTATTTTTATGATACAAATATGGTTCTGATACCTAAACCAGGAAAAGCCAAAACAGGGAAAGAAAATTATAGACCAATTTCTCTAATAAATATAGATGCAAAAATTTTAAGTAAGATAATAGCAAAAAGAATACAGCAGCTTGTCATACGAATAATACTTATGATTGGGTAGGATTTATACCAGGAATGTAGGGCTGCTTCATTATTAGAAAAACTATCAACATTATTGATCATATCAACAACAAAACTAACAGAAATCATATGATTATCTCAACAGATACAGAAAAAACTTTTGACACAATAGAGCCCCCATTCCTCTTGAAAGCACTGGAGAGCATAGGAATAAAGGGAGCCTTCCTTAAAATAATAAGCACTATCTACATAAAACCATCAGCAAGTGTTATATGCAGTGAGGAGATGCTACATGCATTTCCAATAAGATCAGGGATGAAACAAGGATGTCCATTATAACTACTGTTATTCAGTATGGTACTAGAAATGTTAGCTTTAGCAATAAGAGAAGAAGAAGAAATTGAAGGAATTAGAATATTAGAATTAGAAGAAACTAAATTATCACTCTTTGCAGATGACATGATGATATACTTAAGAGAATACTAGAGAAACAAGTAAAAAACTACCAGAAATAATAAACAACTTTGGTAAAGTTGCAGGTTACAAAATAAACTCACATAAATCATCTGCATTTCTATGTATTACTAACAAAGCCCAATAGCAAGAGACAGAAAGAGAAATCCCATTTAAAGCTAAGGTAGACACTATAAAATATTTGGGAGTCTACCTGCCAAAACAAACCCAGGGACTATATGAACACAATTACAAAACTTTTTTGCACAAATCAAGTCAGATCTAAGTAAGTGGAAAAACATCAGTTGCTTGTGGGTAGGCTGAGTTACTATGATAAAAATGATAATTCTACCTAAATTAATTTACTTATTCGGTGCCATATCAATCAAACTATCAGATAATTATTTCTTAGAGCTAGAAAAAATTGTATCAGAATTCATCTGGAAGAACAAAGGTCCAGAATATTGAGGGAATTAATGAAAACAAATACTAGGGAAGTTGTCCTAGCCCTACCAGATCTCAGATTGTATTATAAAACATCAATCATCAAAACCACTTGGTACTGTATTGGCTAAGAAATAGAGGGATAGACCAGTGGAACAGGTTAGTTACTCAAGACACTGAATATAGTAGTCTACTTTTTGATAAACCCAAGGACCCCAGCTTCTAGGAAAAGAACTCATTATTTGACCAAAACTGCTGGGAAAACTGGGTAACAAAAACTGGGACTAGACCATTGCCTGACACCATACACAAAAATAAAGTCCAAATGGATTTTGATTACATTAAATTGAAAAGTTTTTGCATAAACAAACCCAATGCAACCAAAATTAGGATGGAAGCAGAAAATTAGGAAAGAATTTTTGCAACTAGTGTCAGTGATAAAATTCATAGAGAACTGAGTCAAATGTACAAGAATAGAAGTCATTCCCCAATTGATAAATGGTCAAAGGATATGAACAAGCAGTTTTCAGAGGAAGAAATTATTAAAGTTATCTATAGTCATGTGAAAAAATGCTAGAGATATGCAAATCAAAACAACTCTGAGGTACCATGTCACACCTATCAAATTGACTAATATGACAAAACAGAAAGATGACAAGTGTTGGAGAAGATATGGAAGAGTTGGAACACTAATTCATTTTTGGTGGAGTTTTGAACTGATCCAAGCATTCTGTAGAGCAATTTGGAACTATGGCCAAAGTGCTGCAAAAATGTGCCAAACTTTTGACCCAGCAACATCACTTCTAGGGTATCCCAAAGAGATCATAAAAATGAGAAAAAGTCCCACTTGTACAAAAATGTTTATAGCAACTCTCTTTGTGGTGGCCAAGACCTGAAAATAGAGGGGATGTCCATCAATTGGGGAATGACTGAACAAGTTGTGGTACATGAATGTAATGGAATACTATTGTACTATAAGAAATGATGAACAGGAGGACTTCAGAGAGGCTTGGATGGACCTATATGAACTGATGCTGAGTAAAATGAGCAGAACTAGCAAAACATTGTACACAGTATCAGCAACAGTGGGCGAGGACTGTTTCTGGTAGATCTAGCCCTTCACATCAATGCAAGGACCTGAAACATTCCCAAAGGACTCTTGAGGCAAAATGCCATCCACATTAAGAGAAAGAACTATGGAATCAGAACGTAGAATGAAGCAGAATATTTTTTCTTGTGTTATGTTTTGTTTTGTTTTGGTTTTTCTCATGGTTTCTCCCATACATTTTAATTCTTCTATGCAACATGAATAATGTGAAAATGTGGTTATTAAGAATGCATGTGTACAACTCATATAACATTGCATGCTGTCTCAGGGAGGGAGATGGGGAGTGGGGGAGAAAATCTAAGACTTATGGAACTGATTGTAGAAAACTGATAAACTTTAAATTAGTTAAAATTTCAAAAAAAATGAGAAGAACTGCACCTTCTACCAAGGAAAAATATGGAATCTGAAAAGAAACAATAATTTTTGCCGGAAAGTTCATGCACTATCTGGTCTGATGCTAAGGACTGGATGAGATAACTCTTGAGCTCCTCACTACTTCTGTAGTGATATATCTATGCCAGTAGTTGTAGAGAAGAATTCAAGTAAAGACAATGGATACAAAGACAAAACTTAGAAGTGATGCAGGGGAAATTACAACTATCATTTGTTAACTCTCCAGAGAAATTTATTAAAACCAGTGTTTTGTTTTGTTTTTTTGATAGGTGTGTGAATTGGAGAGGTGGAACAAAAGGAAATGAAGTTAGAAGGAAATGGACATCTTTTGCTTTTCAGATATGTTGGTTGTCCCCAGCAGAAAATACGGCAGAGGAAAAGTTTCACGTTTCAGTTATGAAAGCATTAGTTTTAGAGTCAGATGACCTAGATTGGAATCCAAACTAATTTAACAGTCTTGTGACTTTGGAGATGACATTTACCTCACATAACTTCACCTCATCATCTGTAAAATAGTAATAATAATTCCTAGAGTTGTTAGATAGAAAATACTTTGTAAATTTTTAAGTATGTTATGCAGGTGAGTAAAGATTAGTTTTGATACTTTATTTATGTGAAGTTTTGTGGTTAAGGGAGTCATTTCATTATTAATATTTAGAAATCTTTGTGCAGCTTTAAAAATATTTTTGGAAATTTCTAGAAAATAGACTGTGAGGGACAGGTAGGTGGTGAAGTGAATAGAGCACCAGCCCTGGAGTCAGGAAGATCTGAGTTCAAATATAGCCTCACTTGACATTTACTAGCTATATGACCTTGGGTAAGTTACTTAATCCCAATTGCCTTACCTTCCCCCTTCCAGAAAAAAAAAAGAAAATAGGCTATGAAAGAATGAAAAATGGATCTTAACCTGCTGAATTGCCAAAATTCCAGAAAAAAAAACTATAGCAAACATCATGATTTAGATGCTTTAACTTATTGTAGAACAGTGGTTTTCCAACATCTATATTGCCCTGATGTTCAAACCATAGTTATATTCTACTGTGTCCAAATCTATCTGTGTTGTAAGTAGACTTCTCTACACCATCATCTACACCCTGGAGGAGAGTATAAAGCTGGCATGGGCAGCCATAGCTTATGCAGGGAGGACAGGGATGTCTGCCAGAGGAAGAGAGGAAGGGTATGGTGGAGAGACCAATGAGCCACAGAGGGCCTGGAATGAGGAAGAGGAGGTTTGGGATGAGTGAGCCAGAGGGAAAGGAGATTCCGGTTAGAAGGCCAGAATTCTAGGGCAGTGTTAGAAAGGGAGGTGGTAAAACTGCAGGGGAGGGTAAACTCTAAGGTGTGACCAACTTAGGAGTGTAGTAAAAATCGTGCTCTTGTGGTAGAGGTTTCTGATCTGTGAGGTCTAGGTATAGGAGGTTCTGTTCTTGAGGCCACTGAATTCCAGGTGTCTGAGGTCAGGGCTTGTGGTCGGAAAGCAGAGACTTGATCCTCTGCCTTTAAGGGTCGTCAAGAGAGAGGAAGAGAGCACATTTTTTTCCTGTTGTGGGTAGGACTCAGGAAGCAATCCAGAGTGGGCAGTGATATGGAAGTGATAAAGATACAATCAGCCTGAATTATGCAGTATCCCCAATCCTCTGAGCTGCCTTGGCTTTCAGATGATTGCTAAAGCAGCTGAAGGTGACAGAGAATTGAATGATGATGCATCTACAAGCCTTTGAACTGCTGTGGCCTTCAGGTGGTGGCTGAACAGATGGAGGTGACAGAAAGAGACTCAAGTTTGAACGATCTGTTTACAGTGTGGTATTTAGGAGTTATTCCAAGACAAATTTTCTGTTAATCATTTTATCTAGACTTAAGTATGTATATTGTTTATCAACATAGATAGCCTAAAAAATGGACCATTTCCCTCTCACACACCCCAGAACACTATGTGGTACACTGAGTAGAATTCCAGGTCTGGAGTCAGGAAGATTCTGAGTCCAAATATAGCCTCATATACTCAAAAACTGTGACTTTGGGCAAGTCACTTAACCTTTTACTACCTTAGTTTGCTCATCTGCTGAAAAGGGATCATAATAGCCTCCACCACCCAGGGCTACTGTGAGGATCAAGTGAGAATAATTGTAAATAACTGTAATAATAATTGCCAGTGCCTGGAACATGGTAGGCACCACATAAATGCGTATTCCTTTCCTTCCCATAAGAGGAATAGTTCATTGTAATCTATCTTCTGAAATGGAGCAAGAGTGCTTAGGTTAAAGACCTAAGGATTAGAAGGCATATAATTTTAAAATACCACTCCATCTACTTTTGATTAATATGATCTTCTCTTTTTCTGATCATAATCATTGACTAAAGAATTGGAATTAAGATAGCATTTCAAATATTTACAATATAAAAAACAGAAATTGACTTCTGTGTTGTGAGCTCAGGAGAAATGAAAGAGGATTAATGTGGAATACAACACAGAGACTTACATTTTGCTTTTTCTTTTCACTTTCTTTGCTTATCAAATATTTTCACAACAGAAGAGGTTTAAAGATCTTTCTAGCTAATCTTTCTTATTAATAACTGAGGAAATTGAAGGCTAGGAAAGTTAAGTACATTTCCAAAGACAGAAATGAGTAATGGTGGGAGAACTAGAACTCAGGACTGCCTCCAGTCTCTCCCCTCTCCAGTTCATCCTCCATGCAGCTTTGGAATGGATATTCCAAAAGATGTCTGATCTTGTCACTCATATCTGTGAGATAAACTTTTTTTGGCCCTCATATTCTAGATTATACTTTTTTATGTTACTCTCCTTTCATCATAATTGTATACCCCAATTTGTTCATCTTAGAAAAACATGAATAGACTTACACTCCATAATGAAGAGGGAAATGAGCCGACTCAAGAGAATGTTGATTACAGGAGCAGCAATATTGTTTTAAGAACAACTCTGAGCAAACAAGTCATTGACTTATTATACATACCCAAATTAAGTGCAAAGGACATATGAAGGAAAACATCTGCATCTGGAGAAAGAACTGATAGGCAGAAGTCTATATAGGATGATTTTAAATATTTTCAAATATGCTTTTAATATATTCATACTTGTGTCTAATGGTAGCTATCTCTAGGATGGGAGGCTAGAAGGGAAGGAAAAAGAAAAAAGTCATTTACATGATAACTTTGTTATTTAAAAGGAATGGCAAGTTTGGAGTTTCATATGCAATCATCTTTTTATTATTTTATTTTTATTTTTTATTTTATTCTATAAATTAAAAAAAGAGTTTTAAAAAAGAAAAACTATTACTTTCCTTTACATATTCTTTCTTTAAACTATGTAGCCTTACTTGGCTTTTCCCATTGACAGTATCTCAAACCCCATACCTCTACCTTTGACTAGGCTAGCCCCATTTCCCCTCTTCACTTCTACCTCTTAGAATTCCTCTTTTCTTTCATTACTCAACTCATGCTCTCTTTCCTATAGGAAGACATTGCTAATTCCTTTAGTTTTGGGTATTTGCTCTCTTTTACTCAAATTATCTCATACATAGCTCAGTTCACAGAAAGTATCCAAGAAATAGAGTATAATTTTCTTGAGGGGAGGAATGATTTTATTTTTGTCTTTGTATTCCTGAAACAGTTTATACATAGTGAACATTTAACAAATGCTCTCTGAATTCAATAAGGCCCAGTTCTTGCCTACCAGGACTAGAGTATGAAGACTGGCTCAGGAAACAAGTTTAATCAGAAGTTCAAACCATGACCAAATTTTGGCACCTTTGATTTTGTTTTGCTAGGCAAACTCTTCTAGTTCATAATCCCTTGTGCAGACAAATGAGCCCTTGGGCCCTGGGAAGTTTCCTCAAATGTCAGCCAAGGCTTTAGTCCAATAAATCTGCCAAATTAGCCATGGGACCGAGACAGATAACTCACAACATCTCTTTTTTTCCCCAACCCTCCTTCCAACTGAAATAATAATGTTCAAAGATCCCAAAGTATACATTGGAAAATAGACATAATGGATTATACATTGCTTCTCCACTAATCATAGCCAACACCCCTGGGAAGTGAGAAAAATTGGTGAATCATACATTATCTACCTGGAAGATAAGATTTTTCTTCTACAAAGAAAGGAAAGCTGTTAAGTTATCATTGTTACTTCTCCCCCTCCACTTTCCTAGGCTCATTAAACATAAGACTGGAAGAAATGTGGCATCCTACATCTTCTGGTCTCCTGAGAAACCCTTGTAAATTTTTAAGAGCATCCTTCAACAAATCTCTGTTAAATATGTAGGTTTTGTGATTGGGCTTTCTTCTTTTATTTCCTAGAGTGGCTGCTGATTTATCACAAAATCATTCATTTGGAGAACCATTTGCCCTCAAATGTAAAGCTTAAATGAAATAGAACTTGTTCAATTCTTTTTCTTTTTTTAAAAAAAGGCCTAATGACTCAGTAAAGTAGCATTAATTCACCTTTTCCATTATGGAATTATAATTTGGCAGAGGTATATAACATAATATATACATAGTTTAATACACAATCAATCAAGAAAAGTGCAGAAGATTTGTATAAATCCAGTGTTAGGTAAAATTGGCTTATTTGGCATTCATGTAACTCTTTGTAAAGTGCTTTACAAATATTATCTCATTTGATCCTCAATAACAACCATGGGAGGTATGTGCTATTATTACCCCATTTTACAGATTAAGAAACTGAGGTAAAAAGAGCTTAAATGATTTGCCCAGAATCACACAGCTAGTAAGTATCTGGGGTCAGATTTGAACTCTGGTCTTCCTGAGTTTAGTACAGCTCTCTATCAGTTGTGTCACCTAGCTTCCTAATATTTCTATCCATAGAGAACAAAAAAGGAGGCAGGTAGCAGTGGCAATACTTCCCATTATTTCCTTCTGCCCCCACCCTTTGCTCTAACTCTTGTTTGCTTTCAATTGCCCTCATTGCTAGATGATACAATATGATTCTTTCCCTTCAGCAAAATTATAGAATCTTTCTGGTCTTCACTGTTGAAATGAGAAAGGTAAATTACCTAATTTTTATGTTTTTCCCCCTAAAAGCTAAGATCATAGAGGTATTGGTAAATGTTAAACAGTACTTCTCTGGAGTAAGGATGGGGGAAGTAGACATGATACTTTGAAATTCAATTTGCATTATTAATATTTTCTACATCTTTCTCTTAAGTCTGCACAATCAGCAAATTAAGACATCAGGCCTTGATTTGTAGCATTTCCTGATATCTAAGTTATAAATACTCAAACTGAAAGTTTAACAACAAGGTATCAGCAAAGTTTAAGTTAACTCCTTCACACGCCTGACATGTTTTTTACATTTTTCATGGGAAGACTAACACTCCTCAAAAGCTAACTAATCTTTATTTATATCCCCACTGGCAAGTTTGGAGGATCTAGTGGAAGTGGTTCTATAAATAAATACTTCATCTTATGAAGTTTTAGAATTCTCTGACCTTATCTTTGGCTAAGCAATACTACCACTAGATCTATTTCCAAAGATGTTTGGGGAAAAGGAAAAGAACCTACATGTTCTAAAATATTTATAGCAGCTCTCTTTGTGGTGGCAAAGAACTGGAAATTTGGGGGATCACCATCAAGTGGAGAAAGGCTGAATAAGTTGTGGTATATGATTGTGATGGAATATTACTGTGCTATAAGAAGGATGAGCTCAATGATCTTAGAAAAAACATAGAAAGACTTGCATGAAATAATGAAGAACAAAATGAGCAGTACCAGAAACAATTCTTACAATAATAGCAATATTGTTTTAAGAACAACTGAGTGACTAAGTTATTTTGACTATTACAAATACCAAAATTAACTACAGATGACATAGGTAGGAAGATACTATCTGCATGCAGAGAAAGAAAAAGATAAATAGAAGTAGAAATAGAATTATTTTCTTCTCTTGTTTTTTGTACGTATGAGTCATTTTCCCTTTTTGATGATCTCTTTGAAACACAGACCTAGTAGTACTATTGCTGGATCAAAAGGTAACATAGTTTTATGTCCCTTTAAGATAATTCCAAATTGCTCTCCAGAATGATTGGATCAGTTCATAACTCCACCAACAATGCATTAGTGTTCCATTATTTTTCCAGGTTTTGCTAAAGCTAACATTTCTAGTACAATTATTGAATAACAGTGGTTATAATGGACATACTTGTTCCACCCTGAAATGCAAGCTTATCCCCATTACATATAATGGTTGCTGATGGTTTTAGGTAGATGCTACTTATCATTTTAAGGAAAACTTGATTTATTCCTATGCTCTCTAGTGTTTCCAAAAGGAATGGGTGCTATATTTTGTCAAAAACTTTTTCTGCATCTATTGAGATAACCATTGATTTCTGTTAGTTGTATTATTCATATGGTCAATTATACTGATAGTTTTCCTAATATTGAACCAGTCCTGCATTCCTGGTGTAAATCCCACCTGGTCATAGTGTATTATCCTCATGATAGATTGCTATAATCTCTTTCCTAATATTTAATTTAAAATTTTTTCCTTAATATTCATTAAGGAAATTGGTCTACATTTTTCTTTCCCTGTTTTTCTCTTCCTGGTTTAAACAAAATATTTATATCATAAAAAGACTTTTTTTAGGATCCCTCCTATTTTTCCAAATAGTTTATATAGTATTGGAATTAATTGTTCTTTAAATGTTTGGTAGAATTCACTTGTAAATCCATGTAGCCCTGGTGATATTTTTCTTGGGAGTTCATTGATGGCTTGTTCAATTTCTTTTTTCTGAAATGGCATTATTCAAGTATTAGTATTTTCTTTCCTCTTCTATTAATCTGGGCAAACTACATTTTTGTAAATATTCTTCCATTTCACTTATATTATCAGGTTTATTGGCATATATTTTGGCAAAATAGCTCCTAATTATTGTTTTATTTTCTTCTTCATTGGTGGCGAATTCTCCCTTTTCATGTTTGAAACTGGTAATTTGGTTTTCTTCTTTCTCTTAGTCTAAGTCAAATTAACCAAAGGTTTATCTATTTTACTGTTTTTTCCCATAAAACCAGATCTTCATTTTATTGGTTCAATAGTTTTCCTAATTTCAGTTTTATTAAACTCTCTTTTGATTTTTAGAATTTCTTTTTTATTTATTTATTTTTTAAAAATTTATTTGTTTTCAACATTCATTTCCACAAAATTTTGAGTTCCAAATTTTCTCCCTATTTCTCTCCTCCCCTCACCCCAAAATACCAAGCATTCTAATTACCCTCATCACCAATCTGTCTTTCCTTCTAACATCCTTCCCTTCCCTTATCCCCATCTTCTCTTTTGTCCTGTAGGGCAAGATAACTTTCTATACCCCATTACCTGTATTTCTTAGTTGCATGCAAGAACAATAGTCAACAGTTGTTCCTAAAGCTTTGAGTTCCAACATTTCTTCCTCCCTCTATCCCCACCCATCCCCATTGGGAAGGCAAGCAATTCAATATAGGCCATATCTGTGTAGTTTTGCAAATGACTTCAATAATAGCCTTGTTGTTCAAGACTAACTATATATCCCTCCATCCTATTCTGCCCCCCCTTTTCTTTTATTCTCTCTTTTGACCCTGTCCCTCCTCAAGAGTGTTGACTTCAAATTGCTGCCTCCTCCCATTGCCCTCCCTTCCATCATCCCCCCCACCCTGCTTATCCCCTTCTCCCCCACTTTCCTGAATTGTAAGATAGTTTTTCATACCAAAATGAGTGTGCATTTTATTCTTTCCTTTAGTTGAATGTGATGAGAGTAAGCTTAATGTTTCCTCTCTCACCTCCCCCCTTTTTCCCTCCACTGAAAAGTCCTAAACTTGCCTCTTTTATGAGAGATAATTTACTCCCTTCCATTTCTCCCTTTCTCCTCCCAATATATTTCTCTTTCACCCCTTAATTTCATTTTTTAAAAATATGATCCCATCCTATTCAACTCACCCTGTGCTCTCTTTCTCTCTGTCTCTGTGTGTGTGTGTGTGTGTAATCCCACCAACTACCCAGATACTGAAAAAAGTTTCAAGAGTTACAAATATTGTCTTTCCATGTAGGAAAGTATAGAGTTCAACTTTAGTTAGTCCCTTATGATTTCTCTTTGCTGTTTACCTTCTCTTGAATCTTGTGCTTGAAGGTCAAATTTTCTTTTCAACTCTGGTCTTTTCATCAAGAATGTTTGAAAGTCCTGTATTTCACTGAAAGATCATTTTTTCCCCCTGAAGTATTACACTCAGTTTGACTGGGTAGGTTCTTGGTTTTAGTCCTAGTTCTTTTGACTTCTGGAATATCCTACTCCATGCCCTTTGATCCCTTAATGTAGAAGCTGCTAGATCTTGTGTTATCCTGATTGTATTTCCACAATACTGGAATTGATTTTTTCTAGCTGCTCTGCAATTTGGCCACAATATTCCTAGGAGTTTCTCTTTTTGGATCTCTTTCAGGAGATTATCAGTGGATTCTTTCAATATTTATTTTGACTTCTGGTTCTAGAACATCAGGACAGTTTTCCTTGATAATTTCATGAAAGATCATATCTAAGCTCTTTTTTTTTATCACGGTTTCAGGTAGTCCCATAATTTTTAAATTGTCTCTCCTGGATCTATTTTCCAAGTCAGTTGTTTTTCCAATGAGATATTTCACATTATCCTCCTTTTTTCATTCTTTTGATTTTGTTTTGTGATTTCTTGATTTCTCATAAAGTCATTAGCCTCCATCTGTTCCATTCTAATTTTGAAAGAACTACTTTCTTCAGTGAGCTTTTGAACCTCCTTTTCCATTTGACTAATTCTGCTTTTGAAAGCTTTCTTCTCCTTACTGACTTTTTGAACCTCTTTGGCAGTTGAGTTAGCCTATTTTTCAAGGTGTTATTTTCTTCAGCATTTTTTTGGGTCTCCTTTAGCAAGGTATTGACCTGTTTTTCATGCTTTTCTTGCATCTCTCTCATTTCTGTTCCCAGTTCTTCCTCCACCTCTCTTACTTGATTTTCAAAATCCTTTTTGAGCTCTTCCATAGCCTGAGCTCATTGAATATTTGGGATACAGAAGCCTTGACTTTTATGTCTTTCCCTGATGGTAAGCATTGTTCTTCCTCCTCTGAAAAGATGGGAGGAGATATCTGTTCACCAAGAAAGTAACCTTCTATAGTCTTATTTTTTTTCCCTTTTTTGGGCATTTTCCCAATTAGTTACTTGACTTTTGTGTCCTTTGTCAAGGTATACTCTGGGGACCTGTAAGATATCAGTTCCTCCAAGGTGGCACAATCCAGTGTGTGCTGGTCTGGGCATAGGAAAGGATTTTTGTGCCCAGAATCTTAGCAGCATTTTGTCTCCACAGGCACCTGACCTCCAGTTCCACCAAGCTAACACTGGGGGGTGGGATTCAGTCAAGCTGTGGGTGCAGGGCCTCCATTCAATTCAAGACAAAGACCAGCTGTATCAGGGTATCTACACAGGGCTGAGGTAAGGCTCAGCTCTTCAGTGCCCCCAGGGGATTTTATGATCCAGCTATGGTCTCAGGCTGCAGTAGGGGCTACCTGAGAACTCCTGCCACCTGCCCAGTGTAAAGGCCCTTCTCCCTTCCTGGCCAGCTGAATAAACCCAGTCACTGACCTTTGGGGGCTGTGGGTTGAGGGATCTGTGGACCCACTGGTGCTGGGACTGGGGATTCTGCTACTGGAGATTCCACCCCATAGGGGTGTTCATGAGCTGTGCACACCCAGCCAAGGCTGGGCTGGGCTCTGTGCTCTGAGCTTGGCTCTGTGTCCAGTGCAACTGGTTGTTTCCTGCGGGTCTTTCAGGTCACCCTGGACTGGAAATCTCCACCACTCTATTCTTCTCCACTTCTGCTGCTCTAAAATTTGTTGAGACTACCTCTCTACAGGTGTTTTATGGGCTGTGTGGGGGCAGGCTCCATATGTGTGTCTTTCTACTCCACAAGTTGTTATTTTCTTCAGTATTTTTTGGGGTCTCCTTTAGCAAGTTGTTGACCCACTTTTCATGATTTTCTTGCATCTCTCTCATTTCTCTTCTGAATTTTTCCTCCACCCCTCTTACTTGCTTTTCAAAATCCTTTTTGAGTTCTTTCATGACCTGAGACCATTGAATATTTATTTTGGATGTTTGGGATGCAGAAGCCTTGACTTTTATGTCTTTCCCTGATGGTAAGCATTGTTCTTCCTCATCTGAAAGGATGGGAGAAGATATGTGTTCACCAAGAAAGTAACCTTCTATAGTCTTATTTTTTTCCTTTTTTGGGGCATTTTCCCAACCAGTTACTTGACTTTTGTGTCCTTTGTCAAGAGTAGGGTATACTCTGTGAATCTGCAAGATCTCAGTTCCTCCAAGGTGGCACAATCAAGTGTGTACACTGGTCTGGGAGTAGATAGAGATTTTGTGCCCAGAATCTTAGCAGTTTCCTCTCCACAGCCACCTGGCCTCCAGTTCCACCAAGCCAGCACTGGGGGCTGAGATATAGATAAGTTGCATGGGCAGGGCCACCATTCAGTATGAGATAAAAATCAGCTGCCACAGGACCTCTTCACAGGGCTGAGGTAAGAATGGGCTGCTCAGTGCCCCTAGGGTTTTTACAGTCCAACAATGGATGCAGGCTGCTGTAGAGGCTGCTGTAGGAACTGCTGCTGCCTGCCCAATGTGGCCTCTGGGGGCCACTGCCTGAGGTCAGAGCTACGGGAAGGCCCTTCTCCCTTCCTGGCCAGTTGAAAAAACCCTGTCACTGATCTTTGGTGCCTGTGAGTAGAGGGATCCGTGAACTGCTGCTATTGTGACTAGAGATTCCATCCCTGAGGATGTTTGTGAGCCATGCACCACGTGGCCAAGGCTGGGCTGGGCTCCCCTCCACGTCTGGTGCAACAGATGTTTCCTGCTGACCTTTCAGATCACCCTGGGCTAGAAATCTTTTCCACTCTGTTGTTCTCCACTTCTGCTGCTCCATGATTTGTTAAGAGTCCCTCTCTACAGGTATTTTATGGGCTATGTGGGGACAGCCAGCATATGTGTGTCTTTCTACTCTACCATCTTGGCTCCTCCCCCAATTTTTAGAATGTCTAATAAGGGATTTAGTTTGGGATTTTAATTCATTCTTTTTCTAGTTTTTTTAGTTGCATGCCCAAATTCATTGATCTCCTCTTTCTCTATTTTATTCATATAAACATTAAAAGATATAAAATTTCCCTTAAGAACTCCTTTGGTTCCATCTCATATGTTTTCTGGTGTTGTTTTCTTATTGTCATTCTCTTTCATGAAATTATTGACTGTTTCTAAGATTTATTGGTTGATACACTCATTCCTTAGGATTAGATTTTATTTAGTTTCCAATTAATTTGTAGTCTGTCTTTCCATGGCCCTTCATTACATGTAATTTTTATTGCATCTTGATCTGAATAGAATGCATTTAATATTTCTGCCTTTCTACACTGGATAGTGAGGTATTTATGTCCTAATACATGGTTAATTTTTGTGTAGGTGTCATGTACCACTGATCAAAAAGTATATTTCCTTCCATCCCCATTCAATTTTCTCCAGAGGTGTACCATATGTAATTTTTCCAAAATTCTGTTCACTTTTTAAATTTCTTACTTGTTTATTTTAGGGTTACATTTATTTAGTTCTGAGAGGGGGAGGTTGAGATACAGTTTAGTTAGTTTTGCTGTCTATTTCTCTCTGTAACTCACTTAACTTATCCTCTAAGAATGTGGATGCTATACCACTTGGTGTTTAGTATTGATATTACATCATTGTCTATGGTACTTTTTAGCAAGATATTCCTTACCTATCTCTTTTAATTAGATCTAGGTTTTATTTTTCCTTTGCTTAAGATCAGGATTGCTACCCTTGTTTTTTTCTGTCTGAAGCATAATATATCCTGCTCCAGCCTTATATCTTTACTCTGTGTATATCTCTCCACATCAAATGTGTTTCTTATAAGCAACATATTATAGGTTTATGATTTCTAATCCACTCTGCTATCTGCTTCAGTTTTATGGGAGAGTTTCATCCTATTCACATTCATGATTATGATCACTAACTATGTCTTTTTCTCCATCATTCCCATTGCACATTTATACTTTTTTTCTCTCCTTTCACTCTTTCCCTCCTCACCAGTGCTGTGTTTCTAACTACCACCTCATTCTACCTTCCCTTCTATCAAGTCATTTCCCTTTTCTTTCCCTTTTCTCCTACTACTTCTTCCCTCCCTTCTATCCACCCCTTCCCTTTTCTTTCCCCTTTCTCCTCCTACTTGACTATAGGGTAAGATAGATTTCTATCCCAGGTGAATGTGTATGTTATTCCCCCTTTCAACCAAATCCAAGCATAGCAAACTTCAAATAATGCTCACTATGCTTTCTCTCTGTGGTAGTAGGTTTTTTTGCCTCTTCATGTCATGTCATTTAACCTATTTTTGCCTCCTCTTTCCTCTTCTCCCAGTATAATCCTTTTTACACCCTTTAATCTTTTCTTATATCATCACATTAAAATTTATCACATCAAAAGCCTTGTACTGTGTATACCCCTTCTAATTGCCTTAATAAATATATAGCTCTTATGAATTACAAATGTATCCCCCTGAATGGAGATGTAAACAGTTTAACCTTATTGAATAAAATATTTTGTTTTATCTTTCCTGTTTACCTTTTTAATGCTTTTCTTGAATCTTTGTATTTGAAGATTTTCTGTTCAGCTCTGGTCTATTCATCAGTAATGATTGAAAGTTAATCTTTTCCTCTGAAAGATTATGCTCAATTTTGCTGGGTAGTTGATTCTTGGTGTAATCCAAGCTCCTTTGCCTTGCAGAAGATCATGTTCCAAGCCCTCCAATCCTTTACTGTAGAAGCTGCTAAATCCTGTGTCATCCTGACTCTGGCAGCACAATATTTGAATTGTTTCTTTCTGGCTGCTTGCACCATTTTCTCCTTGACTTGATAATTCTGGAATTTGGCTACAATATTCCTTGAACTTTTCATTTTGGATGTCTTTCAGGAGGTGATTGGTGGATTCATTCAATGAATATTTTATTCTCTACTTCTATGGTAACAGGACAGTTTTCCTTGAGAATTTCTTGAAAAATGCTATCCAAGGTTTTTTTAATCATGACTTTTAGGTAGTCCAATAATCCTTAAATTGTATCTCCTGGATCCCTTTTCCAGGTCAGTTGTTTTTCCAATGAGATATTATATGTTTTCTTCTATTTTTTTTTTAATTTTGTTTGAGTGACTCTTGATGTCTCATGGAACCATTAGCTTCCATTTTCTCAATTCTAAATGTTAAGAAATTATTTTCTTCAATTAACCTTCATATCTCCTTTTTCATTTGGCCAATTCTAGTTTTTAAGGAGTTGGTTTTTAGGTCAATTGTTGTCCTTCCTGTTCCAAGCTATTGACTCTCTCTTACCTACCTCTTATTTTTCTCCCAATTTTTCTCCTACCTCTTTTATTTGGTTTTTAAAATCATCTTTGAGATCTTCCAAGAAGACTTTTTTGGACTTGAAAGCAATTCCTATTCCCCTTTGAGGTTTCTCATGTAGGTCTTACTACTTTGTTGTCTTCTTCTGAGTTTGTATTTTTATCTTCCCTACCACCACAGAAGCTCTCTATGGTCGATGTTCTTTTTTGCTTCTTGTTCATATTTTTGTCTATTTTTTGGCTTTTAAAGTTGAGTTTTCCTTGGGGTGAAGTCAAGATGAAAGAAGAGAAAGATGCATATACTCTAGCTCTTCCCTCACAGCCCACAAAATACCTGTAAAAATGACTCTCAATGAGTTCTAGAGCAGTAGAATCCAAAGAACAACAGAGTAAAAGAGGTTTCCAGCCAAGGGTAACCTGGAATGTCAAAAGGAAAGGTTTATCTCATGGGACACTGAGTGGAGCAGAGGCCAGCCCTGGGCATATGGCATTGGGAGGAACAGGACCTGAACAGACTTCTGGGGCAGAATCCCAGATCCCTCAACTCACAATAGACAAAGAAAGCTCCAAAGGTCAGTATGGGAGGGCTTTCCCAGCTGGAGAGAGGGAAGTGCGGTCCTCCCAGGACTGGCCCCAGACTGCAGCAGAGGCAGCAGCAGCAGCAGCAGGCATCATGCAGCTATGGTGGCCACACAAACAGCTTGGGTCCATTGTCCAGGCAGTTCAGCTTAAAGCCTCTGGAAGAATTGAGCAGCTGACCTGAAACTCAGCCCTCAATGGTGATCCATCCCCACCCAAAGCCACAGGGGAATTGAGCAGCTTATTTGAATCTCAGCCTTGTACTGGGGAGAGGAGAAATACTAGGACCCTCCTCTTGACAAAGAATTCAGAAGACAAGTAACTGGCTGGAAAAATGCCCATAAAAGGGAAAAATAATAAGACAATAGAAGGTTACTTTCTTGGTGAACAGGTGTCTCCTTCCATCCTTTTGAATGAGGAAGAACAAAGCATACTGTCAGAGGAATTCAAGACCTCTGGCTCTAGTACCCCCAAAATGAATATGAAATGGGCTCAGGCCATCAAAGAGCTTGAAAATACCATCAGCAGCCTGGTAAAGGAGAACCAAAAGAAGACATACAGTTAATGAGGAATAGAAAGTCATCTGGCCCTACAGGAGAAAAGAGAAGATGGGGACAAGAGAAGGGAGGGATGACAGAAGAGAGGGCAGATTGGAGATAGGGAAAATTAGATTGCTTGGTATATTGGGGTGGGGGGAGGGGATAAAAAGGGAGAAAATTTGGAACCCAAAATTTTGTGAAAACGAATGTAAAAAGTTAAGTAAATAAATAAATATTTGAAAAAAAATGTTGAGGAAAACAACACCTTTCAAAAGAGGCTAACTCAATTGAAAAAAGAGGTCCAAAAAGCCAATAGGAGAAGGAGGCTTTGAAAAGCAGAATTAGCTAAATGGAAAAGAAGGTTCAAAAGCTCACTGAATAAAATCTTTCTTTAAAAGAGAGAATTGAGTTCAGGGAAGCTAATGAGTATGAGATAAACCAAGCAATTAAAAAACAAAGCCAAAAGTTTGAAAAAAAATAGGAGATAATGTGAAACATCTCATAGGAAAAAGAGCTGACCTGGAAAATATAGCCAGGAGAGACAAATTGAAAATTATGGAACTGCCTGAAAACCATGATCAAGAAAAGAACCTAGACATTGTCTTCCATGAAATTATCAAGGACAACTGCCCTGATATTCTAGAACCAGAGGGCAAAATAAATATTAAAAGAATCCACCAATCACCTCCTGAAAGAGACCCGAAGAGAGAAACTTCTAGGAATATTGTGGCCAAATTTCAGAGTTCCTACATCAAGGATAAAATACTGCAAGCAGCTAGAAAGAAACAATTCAAGTATTGTGGAAATACAATCAGGATAACACAAGATCTAGCAGCTTCTACATTAAGGGACTGAAAGGCTTGGAATAGGATATTCCAGAAGGCAAAGTAACTGGGATTAAAACCAAGAATCACCTACCCAGAAAAACTGATATAATGCTTCAAGGGAGAAAATCATCATTCAATGATATAGAGGACTTTCAATCATTCATGATGAAAAGACCAGAACTGAATAGAAAATTTGACTTCAAACACAAGAACCAAGAGAAGCACAAAAAGGTAAACGGGAAAGAGAAATGATAAAAGACTTTCTTTTACATTTCTATATGGAAATATAATATTTGTAACTCTTGAGACTTTTCTCAGTATTTGGGTAGGTGGAGGGATTGTATATACACACACACACACACAGAGTAGAGGTTGAGTTGAATCACAAGAGATGATACACATAAAAAAAATAAAGTTAAGTGGTGAGAGAAGAAAATATTGGGAGGAGAAAAGGAGAAATGGAATGGGGCAGGCTGTAACTCATAAAAGAGATAAGAAAAATCCCATTCAATGGAGGAGAAAAGGGAGAATATGAGAGGAGAAAAGTGAAGCTTAGTCTATTCACATATGGTTCAAGGAGGGAATAACATGCTCACTAAATTTGGTATGGAAATCTATCTTACACTACAGGAAATTAGGGGAGGAGTAGACAAGTGGGGTGAGGGGAATGATAGAAGGAGGGGCAAATGGGAGAAGGGAGTTACTAGAAGTAAACACTTTTGGGAAAGGCCAAGGTCAAATGAGAGAATGCAAAAAAGGGTGGATAGGGTAGGATAGAGGGCAACATAGTTACTATTATACAACATGATAATTATGGAAGTCTTTTGCAAAATGATACCTATATAGTGAGTATTGAATTCCTTGCCTTGTCAGAGGGAATGGGTAAGGAGGAAGGGAGGGAGAGAAGTTAGAATTCAAAGTATGAGAAACTAATGTTGAGAATTATTATTTCATTTAACTGGGAAATAAGAAACACAGGTGATGGGGTATAGAATTATCTTGCCCCACAAGAAAAGAGAAAGGTGGGGATAAAGGAAAGATAGGGTGTGATAGAAGGGAGGGTATATTGAGGGAAGGGGTAATCAGAATGCAAGGCATTATGGGGAGGAGGAAGGAGGGAGAAGAGGAGAAAAATTGGAACTTAAAATCTTGTGGAAATGAATGTCAAAATCTAAAAATAAATAAATTAAAGAAAAAATTGAAGTCTCCTCCTGGGCCACAGGGTGCACTGTCACAGGCTTCTTGTGATGGGGACCACGGACTTGGTTTTGTGTGTTGGGAAGTCATTGCTGGCAGCTTGTTCACTGCACTGTGGTGTCCCAGTCTAGTGACACCTATTGTTTCCGGTTATTATATTTTAAAGTTGTTTGGAGGAAACTTGGGATCATCATAGCTGAATTCTCCCAAAATTTCCTCCAAAAACTTTAAATATCATATCAAATTTAATTCTAACATGCCATAACCAAAAACAAGGTTGATGTGAAATATTTTTATAACCCAGAACCAATTAGGAGATGAGAAAGAGAGGTTTGTGGCAGTGGAGTGGGAGCTGACAGGCACCACAGGGCAGCTGGTGGGCTTTGGATGTGGTGGAGCTGACAGTGACAGTAATAGAAGGAATATCAGCAGTATTGAGAGATCTCATGACCAGGAGACATTAAGGGAATGGGACACCAAGTCAGAAAGAGATTACAGGGCATCCCTGTGCTATCACTGGGTGCAGGACCAGAGGCCATTTAGCAACTATAGTGCTTATTACTCAATTCCAAGTCACAGTTCCAGAATGGCTAGTAGCATTAGCACTTGCAGTCATAAGGGATCAGGGGCCTTATTTGGGTTCAAGTGACAGTTATAGGCAAGAGAGGAGTTATGAGACATCAGAGGTCCTACTTGGGTAAAGACCAGAGTGCAGACAAAGAGAGCACTGATCACACCTCTTCCAGTTATTATTTTGGAAGCAGCAAAAACTTGTAGGCTTTCAGAAGTAACTATGAAAACAACAGAGTGGGAAAGCCTGAAGCTTCAGACAGTGACCCCTTCCCTCCACTTCTGCGGTGAGTAGAAACCAACTCTAGTACACAGTTCAAAGTCAAGAAAAAGACTGGAAAAAATGAGCAAATAACACAAACAGAACCCAATCATTCAAATTAGTAAGGTGAGAGGGTGTCTCAGGACACAAACTAAGAGGAAAGCAATGTGAAAAGTGGTATAGGCAAAGCCTGAAAAGAAAATGCAATTTGGACACAAGTTTAACAAGAATTTTTAGAAGAGCTAAAGAAGGAGATTTTTTAAAGAGCAGAAAATATGATGCATAATCAAATACATGTGATATATATACACATACTCAGGAGTATAAACATCCATTTTACCCAACACGGAAGTAGGAGAGGGACTAAGTGAAAGGAGATGTGGAAAGAGGGAGGATAGATTAAGCTAGGAAGGGTCAGAAGCAAAAAGAGACTTTGGAGGAGGGAAAGGGTTAAAAAAGAGAGAGAGAAGGATAAACAGAAGAAAATATGATATGTGTATGTAATATATAAAACAGGATATATACATAATCATAAGTATGAATGTTAATGGAATTAACTCACATATATAAAATGGAGGCAAATGGTGAAATGGATTTGAAATCAGAATCTAACAATGTACTGCTAACAAAAAAAAATACAATTGAAAATTAAAGGCATGCCAAGAGTTATAATAAGAGGCTAGAACATAATTTATTATGCTTCAAATGAAATAGGAAAAGAAAGAATACTAATCATGATCTCAAATGAAGAAAAAGAGATGGTTATTTAATTCAAAGAGATAAAGGAGCCATAAAAATGAAATTATATCAAAACTAAGCATATATTCACCGAATGTTATGGCATTCAGGTTCTTTAAGGCAATGTTAAATGAGTTACAGGAGGAAATAGACGGTAAAATCAAACCAGATGTGAAGAGAGGACTCATTAGAAAAGATCCTGATGCTGAGAAAGATTGAAGACAAAAGCAGGGTGGGACAGCAGAGATAAATAATGGATGAATATACAATGTGCATGAACCTGGACACACTTTGAGAGACAATGGAAGCTAGAAAAGCCTTCCAGGCTATGGTCCATGGGGTCATGGAAAGACAGATAGGACTGAACAACAAAAACAGCTCATTCATTGTGAGTGGTGAATTTGTGGTGATGTATCAATTATTGTTCCAAACCAATTTCTACCATTATTTCTTAAGAATGTTTTATAACCCCCATATATATTTCCCCAGAATACCCCATCTCAATCTTGGTCTTTGTCTCAATCTTTCTGATTCTAGGCATGTCTGTCTCCATCTCTTGGTCTCTCATGGCCGGCCTGCAGTCCCTCTGATTTTCTGAACAACTGTCTGTTACCTTTTTTTGTATCCCCACTGCCTAGCATAGTGAATAGCACATAGTAGGTTTGTCATTAATGCTTATTGGATGACCAAAATTTATCCTGTGTAAAACTTGTTCCTGCATAGTTGTTTCATCTTGTCTCTTCCATGAGATGTGAGCTCCTTGAGAACAAGAACTGTTTTTTTTTCCCTCTCTCAGTACTTAGATTACTACCTGGCACATAGTAGACACTTAACAGATGTTTGACACACTGGAGAAAAAAACTTATAGTTGTAATTATAAAATTTTTGTGAGTCTTTGAAGGTTAATACTTACATTTTATGAATTTTCTAACTATTTTAAAGGAAATTTCTCTTTTTTTTTGTTCCAATCATTTGTGAAGATAATATATAAGGAGAAAAAATGTCATAGACAAACAATAAAGATAGTAAAAATAGTAAAAAAAAAATAGAATCAATGGGAGGTCTTATTCAAACAGTAGGCTCTTTGAAAATTAGAAGAGAACAAAGAGGAATGAATGACTCTATGAGACAGAAAAGAAACATTAGAAAAAATTTTAATTAGAAAGAAGAAAGTTCAAGATATTTGATATCAAAATAATTGACTTAGAAAAATTAACAGGGAAGCATGTGAGGAGAGAGATAAGGGAAAAGAATAATAATAACATGGAGGTAGTAAACTCAAGCAGAAAAAAGATTGAGATCCTGAAGGGAGGGGGAGGAGCCAAGATGGCAGAGTAGAAAGATTCACATATGCTAGCTCTGAAACCACAGCCCATAAATTACTGTAAAGAGGAACTCCCAACAAATTCTGGAGGAGTGGAAGCTGCACAACAATGCAGTGGAGGAGATTTCTGTTCCACAGAGCCCTGAGAAAATGACACCAAACGTCTATCGCGAACCAGACCCAGAGCAGAGCCCAGCCCTGCCTTGGCCATGTAGCACTGAGAGGACCAAACTCGAGCAGGCTGCAGGGACAGAATCTCCAGCAGCTGCGCAGGTCCATCCACCCACAGACGCCAAAGGTTGTCTGGCTCGTCAAGAGGGGAGCAGGTTGTCCCCATAACTCAGGCCCCCTCAGGAGGCAGCACCAGAGGCAGCAGCAGACAGGAGCTCTGATTCATTGTTGAAGATCTCTGCATAAACCCCCTGAGGGAACCGAGTACCATGTGGTGGCCCTGCCCCCACCCGAGCACCTGAACTAAATCTCACACTGAATAGCAGCCCTGCCCCCACTGAAAGCCCTGTGGCTGGGAAGCAGCTTTTGAATCTCAAACCCCAAGCACTAGCTGGGCAGATCTGGAGGCGAGATGGGTGTGGAAAGAAATCTCAGACGTCAAGTAACTGGCTGGGAAAATGCCTAGAAAAGGGGAAAAAAGAAAGACCATAGAAGGTTACTTTCTTGGTGAACAGATATCTCCTCCTTTCTTTTCTGATGAGGAAGAACAATGCTTACCATCAGGTAAAGACACAGAAGTCAAGGCCTCTGTATCCCAAATATCTGAAATAGATATTTAGTGGGCTCAGGCCATGGAAGAGCTCAAAAAGGATTTTGAAAAGCAAGTTAGAGAGGTGGAGGAAAAACTGGGAAGAGAAATGAGAGAGATGCAAGAAAAGCATGAAAAATGGGTCAATACCTTGCTAAAGGAGACCCCCCCCCAAAATGCTAAAGAACATAACACCTTGAAAAATAGGCTAATTCAATTGGCAAAAGAGGTTCAAAAAGCCAATGAGGAGAAGAATGCTTTCAAAAGCAGAATTAGCCAAATGGAAAAAGAGATTCAAAACCTCACTGAAGAAAATAGTTCTCTCAAAATTAGAATGGAACAGATGGAGGCTCATGACTTTCTGAGAAACCAAGAAATCACAAAACAAAACCAAAAGAATGAAAAAATGGAAGATAATGTGAAATATCTCATTGGAAAAACAACTGACCTGGAAAATAGATTCAGGAGAGACAATTTAAAAATTATGGGACTACCTGAAAGCCATGATGAAAAAAAGAGCATAGACATCCTCTTTCGTGAAATTATCAAGGAAAACTGCCCTGATATTCTAGAACCAGAGGGCAAAATAAGTATTCAAGGAATCCACCAATCACCACCTGAAAGAGATCCAAAAAGAGAAACTCCTAGGAACATTGTGGCCAAATTCCAGAATTCTCAGGTCAAGGAGAAAATATTACAAGCAACTAGAAAGAAACAATTCCAGTATTGTGGAAATACAATCAGGATAACACAAGATCTAGCAGCTTCTACATTAAGGATCAAAGGGCGTGGAATATGATATTCTAGAAGTCAAAGGAACTACGACTCAAACCAAGAATCACCTACCCAGCAAAACTGAGTATAATACTTCTGGGGGAAAAAATGGTCTTTCAATGAAACAGAGGACTTTCAATCATTCTTGATGAAAAGACCAGAGCTGAAAAGAAAATTTGACTTTCAAACGCAAGAATGAGAAGAAGCATGAAAAAGCAAACAGCAAAGAGAAATCATAAGGGACTTACCAAAGGTGAACAGTTTACATTCCTACATGGCAAGACAATATTTGTAACTCTTGAAACTTTTCAGTATCTGGGTAGTTGGTGGGATTACTCACACACACACATACACACACACACGCATGCACACACATGCACACACAGAGACAGAGAGCACAGAGTGAATTGAATAGGATGGGATCATATCTTAAGAAAATGAAGGTAAGTGGTGGGAGAGAAATGTATTGCGAGGAGAGAGGGTGAAATGGAATGGGGCAAATTATCTTGCATAGAGATCCTGAAGGGAGGACTGAGAGTAACAAAAAGAAGAAAGAAAAAATGGAATCTAAAAGAATGCCTATCAAGGGAGAGGGATTCAGCAATTTATGGCACAACTACATAATAGAACATTGGTGCTCAGTAACTCATTATGAAAGAGCTGATTTCAGAAAATCCCAAGAAATATGAACTAATACAGAGTGAAATGAGAAGAGTCAGAAAAACAAGTTACAATGGCAATAACAACGAAAGAAAAACTCTAAAAAAGGAATTTTAATTGATGCAAAGATCCACCATATCCCCAGAAGACCTATGGTAAACCTACCTCCTTACAGAGAGATAATTGATACACTCAGAGTCCTAAAAGAGACACACAGTTTTGACACACATTGGTCAAGGTATGGATTTGTTGTCCTTGACTGTGCTTATTTATAAAATTTTTTTCTAACCAGAAAAGCAATTAAAATCTATATTGAAACATTTGATGACTAAAATTTAATGATGAATGAAAGATCATTTCATTTGTCTATCTGGTGGAATAATACTTGGGAGAAGAAGCTTAACCTTAGTGAGAAATTGACATTCTTGTCTGCCAATCTCAGATAACAAGATTTTCTCCCAAAATGAAAAGAAGGTACATGTCAATGCTTATAAAAACTGCTCATCTGAACTTTCATTTTGAGAATGATGCCAAGAAAAACATGTATTTTCCAAATAAGACAGTCTTGATAAGATTTGTGACTTTGGCTAAGTCACTTCCCTTCTTTGGATTCCATTTTCCCATCTCTTGTACTACATAAGGTTCAAGACTCCTTCTAATTTTAAATCAAGGAACAGTATGGATTTTGAAAACCTTTAGGGAAATCAAGTTGATTTAATTCATAATTAGTGATTAGGTGCCTACCTCTGGAGTATGTTTACTTTTAAAAAACAGCTTCTTTATTCATTTGAAATGATCAAATTTGAGAGTTTTTTCCTCCCATCACCCACTGGAAAAGAAAGAATTACAAAATCCTGTTATCATATGTACACAGTGAAGGATAACAAATTCCCACATTGGCCACATTCAAAAATGTGTTTCTCATTCTTGTATAATATGTAGGAAAATGTTTGTTGAACTAAATGTTGACCTTATTTTGCTACCACTGATGCTTAACCAGAATTTTAATAGCATCATGTTAGCAATATTGATCCTGTTCAAGTACCTAATGCCCATAAGAGTCACTTCATAGCAGAGGTGAAACTGAAGTAGCCAATGGGGGGAAGGCAAGAGACAGAAGCAGCTGCCAGATTGGTGCTTGTTATTTCCATAAGTCTCTGTTTGAGTGGAGGATGTCTGTAGCAGCTGATTCTGGGATGAGGCATAAGTTCAGTCTCAGATCCAGTTCCAATGGGCCATAGGACAAATCTCTAAAGCACTAATGAAGTCTGCAGAATATCAATCGAATCATGATCAGGTCATATAATCAGGGGTTAATAAAGTAGAAGGATATAGAAAGAAATCTCCTTAAAGCAAGGATTGTCTCACTTTTCTGTGTGTATATATCTGTACATATGTATATATTGTGTGCATATATGTATATAATATGTATATGTGTATATGTATGTATGTATGTATGTATCACCACCTCTTAGAACAGTGCCTGAAACATTGTAAGCATTTAGTAAATGCTTGCTGATTGAGGTCTTGAGAACAAATCAACTTTTTCCATAGTTACATGAGGGGCAATTTACAGAGTGAAGATTCAAATCCAGGCTTCCAGACTCCAAAGTTAGCAATGTATAAGTCATTGCCAACATCCATGACTTCAGTCCAAGATATAATAGGTAGGCGATGCATGTAAAGGATTGCATCTATTTATACCTACCTGGCTTTAGGTCCTTAGAAAGGCCTGTTTACTGAATGATGTACTAGTGTTTTCTGGATCCTACTCTTCGTGAGTTAATTTACTTCAACTAAAAGTTGGCACAGACTTTTTCCTCTCCAACCTTTCTTGGACCGAGGGCAAATAACTTAATTTGTCTCAGCTTTTCATATCACCCAAAATCTGATACAATCACAAGAACCAACGCTGAAAAACCTAACCCTACCCTGCTTTATGTCAGAATTTAAATTATACTCTTTCTTCTATTAAGAAAACCTTAGTACATGCTTTCTTAGGCAAGGGGTAAAGACTATTCTGCTTGTCTAAGGTCAGTCAAGACCTGATGTTGATCACAGAAACTCTTACTGTGTCTTGTTATATTTATGAATCTGCAGGACTTGCCTTTTCTTTTGCCTCTTCTATAGTAAGTAAAGTATAGAAAATATTTTCATATTTCTGAAACATGTGAAGACAGTTGGTAGAAAGGAACAGAATGGAGATGTAAGGTCTGGAATTTAAAAAGTGGACAAAAGTTCCTGAGCTAAGTTGGCTCAGAAAATAGAGAGGCCAAAACTCAGTTCCTTGACATGAGGTTCAATCAGTGATCTTGACATTTACAAAGTAATGAAAGATGAACATTCTTACCCGTATTAGCAGAAGGTTCCATGGAAAGTAGTTTATGCCCCAGGAAGCTGAGGACAAAAGCCCAGGGCTGGATACTTTATAATGTTCCTCTTGCCCTTGTACTTGTCATCAGTGTGACCCTGGGACTTGATATGAGAGATAACCAGTACAGTGGGGAAAAGTACAAATCTTACTATTGGAGGGAAGCATCTGCAACTCCAGACAGTCTTGTTGCATACTAGTTCCCATTTCCACAGCTTTGAGGCCTAAGACCTATAGATTTAAACAAGAAAGTGAAGATTCCTGAGTGTGTCAGGAGCTTTGAGGATACCGAATTCTTAAAGCTCCTTAACAGAAATGACACATATTGTTCCCTGGGTTTCTTTCTGCTACCTTGAAAAAGGTATACATCCTTACTAGTATTGTGTTCATCCTTTGTGTTCAAAGAAGACCATGACATTAGAGAAATGATGACATGACTTGCACTTGACTTTGTTTTGAGTGAGGGAGGGCTGTGCAGGTCACCAGCCTCACTTCTCCTCCGGAGCCATCTGGATCCAGTGACCAGATATTCATCAGGATGATAAGATGACCCAGGATGCATGTAATGGAATGCTATTTTGCTATAAGAAGTGATGAACAGTGTAAGGGAAAGAATGCTGGATTTCAATGCAGATGACTTGGATTCAAATCTCAGTTCTGTTGTTTCCTACCTCAATGACCTTGATCAAGTAACTTGATTAGTCTGAGGCTCAGTTTTATTATTTGTCAAACAAGTAGGTTGGACTAAGGAAGCCCTAAGATCGTTCTTGATTTTTAATATGATTCTGTTAGGTTAACCAATACAGATGTAATGCCTTAGTCTAAATTTGTGCTGTTGACATGTTGACTGTCTGGGTTGCAGACTGATTTTAGTGACTATTTCCCACAATATTTTTGGGTTCACGTACGTGACAGGCATTCAAATGATCTGTTTTATCTTCTGTGATCATCTCCAACCCTTGTTTGTTGATTTCCTGCTAGTGAAAGTTGTGAAAGTTAGCTACACTGGTTCTCTTCAATTATTATTTTTATGGCAAAGTCCTTAATATATATATGTGTGTGTGTGTGTGTGTATGTATATATATATATATATATATATATATATATATATATATATATATATATATATATATATATATATATATATATATATATATATATATATATATATATATATATATATATATATTAGTGTTACCTTTAATATACATTTTGACCTTATTGTGGCATAGGGTTGGTCAGATTTGACTTAAGCTTAATTTTTTCCTAACCAAATGTCAGTTTTCCAGCTTTCTTATCAAATAAGTACTTCTTCCCTTAAAGTAATTTTCATTCTTAAATTCCTCAAACACTGAGTTTATGAGTTTAGTCGTTTCTGATTCTTCCTTATCTATTTGGAACCACTGACATACTTTCCCTTTTGTTTAAACTATTACTAAATATTCTGGTAAGTACTGCTTTATTACATGATATTAGGTCTCAGAGTCCTTTCCTCATTCCTACTTGTTTTTTCATTTTTTCATTGAGTCAAAACTTTTTGTTCCTCCTAATTGTTATTATTTTCTCTAGTTCTATCAAGTAGCAGTCCTTTACAAGTTTGAGATAGTATTAACCTTCTAAATTTTTTGACCATTGGCATTTTTATCATATTGTCCTTCTCTCATCACAGACAATGAACATCCCTCCAACTACTCATTTTCCTTGTTTGTAAAGAGATTTTAGTATTTGCGTTTATATGATTCCTGTGTGTCTTGGGTCAATACATAAATATTTTATTCATTTTTGAAGATATTTTGAATCAAATTTTTCTGTTTCAGTCTTTTTTATAAGGATTATATTGAAATTCTTATTGTTTTGTGGATTTAGCTTACCTGTTATTTCACTAAAGTAGTAATCCTTTTTTGTTAGTTTCTTGGTTGGTTTCTGAATATTTCCAAATAAACTGTGTTGTGATCTTCAAGTGATATAATTCTGTTGCATTTTGACAAACGTTTAAACCTTTAATAAACTTCTTGCTACCTGGTGCAGTTAACATTTCTAGGAATGTCAAATAATAATGGAGAGAGGCTAAACACTTGCCTTACTCCTCTTCTTTTTGCAAAGCTTCAAGTGTTTCTCCGTGATAGATAATGCTTTTCCTGAGCTTGAGATACTACTTTAATCCTATTAGAGAATGATATTTCATGCCTGTGATTTTCAGCCTTTTTAATGTGTAAGCATTCTTTATTTTGTCAATTTGTCTACTTTGTCATTTTTTTTATTTATATGATTAATTGTGCTATTTTTCTAATGATGAATCATCTTCCATCCCTGGGAAAACACCAACTTGGTGATTTTTAAAAATTTTCCTCAATCTATTATCTATTTAATAATTTATGCAATCTTTATATATTATAGGTATATATTGTACATTTTATATATTTATTATTACTATATGATATATTTTATATACATATAATAATGCATACAATCTGTATAAGAATTTAATGATCTATTTATTATCTATTTATATATTTAAAAATAACCCAAAAATGAAGAAAAATCAAAGTATAGTCATGTTTAGGATAATGCATTCTTTTATTTACTTTGATAATCACCATTCACATATATTTACTGAGAGTCTACTATACTAAATCAACAGATGTACCTTTAATGTTTCTTCTGATTAATGAGACAATTAAAGACAATTGAAACAATTGTTCATTAAAATTCAACAAGGAATAGATCATATTAGTTACTTGTCTGGAGGGATAAGTTTTGGGAGAAGAAGTGTAATCTTAATGAGAACTTGAGCACTTTTTCTTGCGCTCTCAGACATCATGATATTCTTCCAAATTTTGAGAAAGGCACCTCCTGTCAAAGAACAAGAAATGCATTAGTTTCTAAACCTAGAAAAATAGGAACTTTCATATTAAGATTGACTCTAACCGAAATAAACCAGTGAAGTGAAAGAGAAACAGTTGTGGACTTAGAGGAACTAAAACTAAATTTCAGTCCTGCCACCTTTGTGAACTTGCATAAATAATTTCCCTCCTCCAGAACTTAGTTTTCATGTAAAATGAAGGATTGAGACAAGATAAACTTCATGACCCCTTTGTATTCTAAATCTAAGATGGATATGATCTTTTTAAAACTAGAGGGAAAATATGGGAATTTAATTCCACCTTAGTGACCAATTGGCCAACTCTGTAGGAAGTTTGTAAATAGTTACTTTTTAAAATAATTCTCAAACTAGGAAAGAAGAAAGAAGGAAAAAAAGAAGGAAAGAAAGGAAGGAAGGAAAAAAAGGAGGGAAGAATGGAAGAAAGGAAGAGAGAGACAAAGGAAGAATGAGAGAAAGGAAGGAGAGAAAGGAAGAGAAAGAAAAAACAGAGAAAAAAGAAAAAAGAGAGGAAGAAGGAAGAAAGACAAACAAGGAATGAAGGAATGAAAGAAAGGAAAAAAGAAGGAAAAAAGAATGAAAATAATAAAGAAGGATAGATAGAAAAAGAAAAGAGAAAAGAATGAGGAATCTCATATCTTATGTGCATAATCAAGCAAAACAAATACCCATAATAGGCAATATCCCAAAATGTCTATCATTCTGTGTTTTTGCACATCTTTTAAAATGCTTATAAAAGTTTATTGAACAGCTTACTCAGTAAAGTAAAAGTTTACATTATTTCAAGGCATTACCAATGCATGACCAATAGCCAAAAGCTTTACTTTAACCATGTTGGTCCTGGTGAAGGGCTAATTAGCCCCCTTACAGCACAGGTGCTATATGAGAACCAGCATCAGAAACCAAGGCTGGCCTTGTGATCCTCTCAAGACCTTGTCAAGGTCTAACGTGCCAGTGTCACCTGAATCTGAAAAAAGGATGGGGCTCAGGCTAAGACTCAGGTCCTAAAGGCTGGCACATATTCTTTATCAGCAGTTTTACTGAAGACTGTAGAATATTGATTATGTCATGGTGAGGTCACATGGGTTTATAATATTGGGGGGGTGCATAACAAAGAATCTTTTCGAGGACAAGGAGTAGATTCACACAAGTACTTGGAGGCCAGCTCTCATCCCTTCCACACGCTCTGGTGCGGACACATTTGTCTACTTGCTGTTCTTCACACCTTTCCTTCCCCCCCTTCCTTCAAGGCCTTTGTACTGGTTTGACATCACTTTGCCTCTAAGAATTTCACACTTTCTTCAAGATTCAGCTCAAGCTCCACTTTCTGCAGAAGGTCTTTTTTGCCTCCCTCCTTTCCACCCCTCCCACTCCCAAGTCTCTGGAGTTCACCCCTGTTTACCTTCCTCTAGTCTGTGTGTATTTTGTGTGTACTTGGGTAATATCAATGTTGTTTACACCATTCAAATATAAGGGCTTTAAGGGTCAGCACTGGCTTTTAACAAGTGTTTTTGCTCTTTCTTGCATTCTCAATAGTCAGCACAGTACCTGAGATATAATGAATGGTTGAGAAATACTTGAACAGTTGATTGGCATGAATGGTCATGAATTTAGAAACCAAAAATTTAGAATCTGAATCTCACTGGTTTACTTAACTCCATGGGCTCTGGCCAGACTCTTAATCTGTTTGGGGGTCATTTTTTTCCACTGTAAAATGAGGGAGTTGTACCAGATTATGTCTTAAGATCCTTTCCTACTTGTGACCCTATGATCATATCATATTAAGTGATATTGCTAACTTTTTCACAGAACAAAGGGTACCAAATGCATAATTAACCTCATTTATCCAATCAGGCTTAATATCATCATCTCATTTTGATTATCCAGCTTACATGATTTTCATATGTTTAGAGTTCATACCTGAAATACTATTTATTCCAGAAATTATTTTTGTTGTGATCAAGAGCACTTTTTCAGATATATTAAAGTCCCAGCCAGGAATGAGCCAGTCTCCAGTGGTGATCTGTCTGTGAGGGAGTGTGGAAAGGACTATTGATGCATTCTTCAAGTCAGAGGGGTAATTTGCTGCCTCCAGGAACTCAACAGTGGTTAGAAAGGCTTCAGTAAATTGTTTTTCACCTGTAGTATAAAATTGGCTTCTACAAAGAAAAACTTGTAATTAGTAAGTTCACAGGAGTTACACAACACTCTCCCTGTCCCTTCCCAATCTTCCTGGAAATATAATTTTCCAGGAAGTATTTTATGTACAGAGCCTCATATGGTTCAAATTCTGTTTAAGGTTTACTACTTCTGTTATCATAGCTAGGTCTATTATGTTCCTCATCTATGACAACAAAGAGGTATAGTAGATTAAGTGCAAAACCTGGAGTGACAAAGACGTCTCTTCATGAATTCAAATCTGGGTTTAGATAACTTACTAGCTGAACACGTCATTTAACCACATGTCTGTTTCCTCATCCGTAAAATGAGCTGGAAAAAGTAATATCAAACTATGATGCCAAGAAAACCCCAAATGGAGTCATTAAGAGTTGGACATGACTAAAAATGACTGAATAACCATATCCTAATCTATAAAATAAGGAACTTGACTTTTGAAATCCCTTCCAGTTCTAGATTTATGATAGTATGAACCATGAACCTGTGCTTAGAGTCTAACATCTAGAACACACCGTACAGGAAAGATCATTATTTTAGAGTCGCATTGGTTGAAATCTCTCAGTCTTCTGGACAGATCCCTATAGAATTTCTTTAAGAACTTCAGAGTCAAATTCAGTCTGGCCCACTTCTGATTTGTGTACTCCCTTAGACTCTTTGAATATTTTGATCTTTATTTATCTTTCTCTCTCTTCTAATACTTTTCCTTTGACTAGCTTCTACAAGTTACTTTTACTAATAAGACATAATGAAACAGCAGCTAAGTTGTTTATGGGGCTAAATAGAGACAAGGCCATTGGGAGTATCAAAGCAGGCTTTTCTCACATAAGCTTTTAAATATCCTGCACTGAAAATTGTTTCAATTGCTCCTTCACCACCAACTGTATACTTAGCCTACTTTTAATTAATGAGGATGAATAAATAGAGAAGGGGATGACTTGAAGGAAGCCCAGTGGTTTGCTCATCTCCAGTTTTTTAAGTCAAATTTTTAAAAATTGTCTTCACTCAATGCCCAAATCTGTTACGCATACCTACACGAATGAATTCTGAGAGTTTCGGCTCCACCGAATTTTACCTAATTTGAGTCCTGTAGATTATAACTCATAAATGCTTTTTTAAGGATTTGCCTTCACAGTCAGTGCTGTAAGGGTTGTGCTATGTAGAAACTTCCTGAAGAGTTAAATCTTAGCAAACTGAGGAGTTTAAATTTTTAGGAGAAAACCAAAACACAAACAGCAGATTTCACTGTCTCTCCTGATTGAAAAGATTTTCCGATTATTTTTTCCCTTGCTATGTAATAAGACCATTTTTTTGTCAAGGAATATGGTAGTAAAACAGAATAACATGTAATTCACTAATTATAATATTTTTTCAACCACAACACTCTTAGTTTGTCTCTTCAGTCCAAATCTCCTACCAAAATTTGTCTCTAGAATTCTTTGAGTAGATCTGGTAAAGATGCTGGGAACATGTGTTCTCATTTTACCTCTCTAGACCTTATTTCCTCATCAGCAAACTGGATGATAATTTTATTTGTACCCCCTACATCCCAGGGTCATTCACCAAAAAACGCTTTGTGTATATCTTTGTATACCTATCTGAAGGTATCATAATTATCATTCTTCAAGACAATGGATTTGGTTCCTAACAATTTCACTGATATGAAGTGTAGTCCTGGAGTCTTTAAAATATCCACTTTTAACAATCATTTATTAATTGTTGATCAGATTTTTTTTTTACTAATTGTGAAAATCTCTGAAAACAGTCTATGATCAAGTGGAAAATGTGTCCTTATTTGCCATATTGTTAAAATCAATCATAGTAAAGAAAAAAATGTAGCCAAAAACTTGCTTGTCATAGAATAGTGGCTTTCCAGCATCTACCCCATTCTGATGTCCAGACCATATATAATGAATTATTTTCTCCATATCTGTGTTGTAGGTAGGATTTTCTGAGTTATCTGATGTCTTCTCCCGGGACTGTAAATACTAAAGCATAAAGAATAATTAATTTTAAATTAAAAATCAAGATATTTCTGTTATAAAATTTCTAGTCAATAATCATCTCTATTTTGATCATTGTTTGAGATTATACATACATTTTAGAAGCACATGGGATTATTTCTATGCTTAAAAAAGCTATACTTCACACTAGAAGGATGAAATTGAAGTGATGTTTGCATAATACCTTGCTATCCTACTTTATTATCTTACTAACTTACTGTCCTCACTTTCCTAAATTACCAGCTTTATTCTCTTGGTCTTCCAGTTGATGGGATAGACAGAGTTTCATGTTATTCTTTACCTCAGCAAAAAATGGGCATCTTCTCACAGAATGTTACTTCAATATCTGTGTACTACCCATTTATCATCAAGATACACCATCACAGAAACACACTAACTCTACAGCTTTTCTCAGGACTTTTCTCAATACGATCTTTTAGAAGTGGTATTTCAGACTTAATAATTATTTTCTATAGTCAATGTTTCAATGTGCTACCAGAAGCACCAGACTGATGTGTATTACCTTTTTAGCACAAATTGAAACTTTTGGGCTTTCAAAGGCTTGCAGAGGTGGCTTTGAAGACAAAACCTTTGAATGCCCATGACAAGATTTTGGAGGAAGAGTTTAGTACAAGAATGTTTGTAGTACCTCAAAAATCTTTAGGTTGCTTGCCATCACCTGAGGGTAGAATGCATCACATTCATCAAAGGAATAACAGAAGTCAGATCTGCGTTTTTCTTGTTGTAATAACTCAATTTGATATGGCAAAGGCCCAAAGAAGTTCAATTTCAAGGCAGCAAGGAAAAATGGAACAACCACATGATAAGTAATACCTGTGATGTATAATAAAAAGTATGACAGTGAATCATTTGTATAAATTCCCACACAAATGAGAAAGAGAAATCAAAAGTTGCTTATTTGTGTCCATATGGGTAATTCAGGCAAATTAGTTCCTCAATCATTCAATCCCATGTATTGGTTCTAGGACCATGGACAGAATGGAGATGAACCAAGCCAAGTAGGGGAATATACCCAATGTGTTTTGAATAGGTGTGGTGATTCTCTAATCAGGCAAGTAAGTGGTGAAGCCTACAGATACTTAAATGAATCAGCATCAGGTTATACTTCCACTTCTTTTTTGAATTTTGAATTTATCATTATTTTCCCACTTAATAGTATGTTATTTATTAAATTAAAGATAGTCTTCTGCATTCACTTTCATAAGGTTTTCAGTTCCAATTTTTTTTCTCATACTCTCCCCTCCCCAACAGGGCAAGCAATCTAATATAGGCAGATTTCTAGGAGCCAAGAAGTAAAAACACACTGTAAGGCAGGTAATTAAAGTTAGAAACTACAGCATTAAGGAGCCCTATATTTTGAAGAACTCTGTAGTGAAAGACAAAAAGCTTATAAGATTCCTACTATAGTGAAGATATCAAATAGTATATAATTCAATTATAGTGCTGGTTTTGTTAGGAGAAAGTTTAGATTGATGGATATGGCAATGATTGAAAATGAGGAGGAAAAGAGAAGGAAGAGTTGAAGATGATTGTACGATGGTGGTTTCCTCAATAGAAACAAGGAGAGATTAGAGGGAAGGTCATTTTGATGTAGAGGGAGAAGGAGAAAATATACAAAGCGAGATAGATCAACATTTATGAAGCACCTACTCTGTGCTAGTCACAATGCTTAGTGCTAAGACTGTTTGAGCTGTAGTGATTTTGATATTTTACTAGAACCTCCAGGCAAATATGTCCTGTAAATAGTAGGAAATGTGGGATGGTAGTCTCAAGGGTACATTTGGATATAGACATCAATGCATAGATTTTGGAACCACTCTCAGTGATGATAATCCAAGCCACAGGATGGATAAGAGCACCAAGGGAGACTGTATAGAAAAATGAGAGAAAAATGGTCAAATGCAGAGTCTTGGGAGACAATCATCCTTTGGAGTTAGAAGGATACAGATTAACCAGTAAGAGAGGACAAAAAAACATAATTATATATGTGAAAGAAATAGGGACAAAGTACCATAACAGGTAAGGGAGTGAAGATTATTAAGGAGAAGATAATAAAATATCCTATACCATAGAAATGAAAATGTCTATGAAAAAGCTAATGGGTTGGCCAACTAAGAATTATATATTGGTATCCTTGGAGGGGGAAATTATGTTCCAGGGACAGAGTGAGTACAGATAAAGTCACAGGAGAATGAGAAAAAGATAATAAGATAAAAAGTTCATGAAGTAACTAGAGAACTTTAAAACCTAAAATCTCACTCAGTGCTTTTTCCAGACACCTACACAAGCACACTTGAAGGTGTATGTCTAAGCCTAACTAACATGAGAATGGGAACCTTTGCTAGAGTGACTTATCTGAATACTCCCACTCCATTTCTAATGCAGTAAAGCACTTCATGTCTTCTTCCATTTTTTTCATCTCAAGCATCCCCCACCCGCCCCTGCAAACTCATCCTCCACTCCCTACTCCTTTACTTAAGTCTCTGTTAATGAGGCAGCCCTTCATCTTGTCCTGATGAAGCCTTCTTCAGCAAATTGTCCCCTCAACCATAGTATTGGTCAATCTTCTATCTCTTCCTATCTATTGATTACTTCCTTGCTGCCTTCAAACCCGCCCCTTCCCCCCTCCTTAGAATACTTTCTCTAGTCTTAACTTCCATTATACTCCCTCCTTATTATATCTTACTCCTTTTCTCAGTCAAACTCCTAGAAAAAAGGCTTCTTTTACTGCCATTTTCCCTCCTTTCATTCACTTCTAAACTCTTTGTGAGGTTGATGTAATTACTCAGCTGAACCTGCTCTCTCCAAATTCCTGATCAGCTCTTAGTTGCCAGATGATGGCTATCTCTTGGTTCTTATCTTTCTTGGCATCTCTACTGCTTTTGAGATGGTTGACAATTTCTACTGGATGATTTCTTTCTTCCTTTCTGGGTTTTCCTGGCACTACCTTCTTTTGGTTCTTCTATGTGGCTCACCACTTCTTTTCAGGTTCATCATGTTACTCCTTAACTACGAGTATGTTTCAGTACTATTAATCTCTCTATGTATATTCTATACGTGATCTCATCATCTCCAAAACACTTGATTGTTGTCTTTCTGCATATAACTCCAACAGCAATATATCCAACCTCAATCATTCTCCTTAGCTTCAGTTCTGAACTACCAAATGACTTAGTAACATTTTAGACCGTATTTTCCACAAATATCTCAAACCCACATGTCCAAAGAGACCTCATTGCCTTTTGCCCCAAACACACTCTTTCACCAAATGTTCCTATTTCATATAAGAGAACTATCATTCTTCTAGTCTACCAGGTTCATTACTTTGGCATTATGTTCAGACTCATTCTCCTTCACCCACATATACAAGAACCTTTCAAATCTTGTTGATCTTTCCTCCACATCTTTCATAATCTATCCCTTCAATACTCACACAGTCGCCACAATAATTCAAGTCCCGACTTCCATTCACCTATCATATTACAAAGGCTTTCTCTCTTTGATCTCCCTGCCACTTTTTTAATCCTTTCTTCACAAAACTGGCAATGTGGTTGACCTTAAAAGCAAAGTATATTGAGGATTTTTCTTCCCCTACTATTATTTAACAAATTCCTAGAAATAACAATGATCACAGGAAGACAAAAAAAGTGAAGGTAATAGGCATTGGTAAACAGAGAGAGAGGGAGGAGAGAGAGAGAGAGAGAGAGAGAGAGAGAGAGAGAGAGAGAGAGAGAGAGAGAGAGAGTTACAGAGTCAGAAATATCCATACTTGCTGATGTTTTTCTTAGAAAATTCTAGAGCAGAATCATAGAAACTATTTGAGACAATGAATAACTTGAGGAAAGTAGGAAGATAAAAAATAAACCTTAAGAAAAAAAGACATTACAACTCTTCAAGCATAATTAAAATATCCAAGAGGAAAAACATTCCAGTCTCATTTAAAAATGACTAAAAATATATGGAATACCTTTGCGTCACATCCACCAACATAAACTCAAGATTTATTGTAGATACAATTATAAAACACTCTTGAAATAAATAATCACTGGAATAACCAGGGGAATATTCAATAATCCTTACTGAGAAGTGGCAGTATAATAACATAATTCTACTTAAATTAATTTTTAGATTTAGTGCTATGACATTCAGACTATGAAAAGGAAACTTTTTAAGAGGCAGGCAAAATAATAAAATTCATTTCAGTGAAGGTTCCTCCTCAATTCCCCCCAATTTTTTGGAATATCAAGGTAAGAACTAAAAAAAAGTTAGGGATAAAGAGGGAGCAGCAGTTCCAGATCTCAAATAGCAATATAAAGTAATTATCATCAAAATCATTTAATATTGGTTAAAAAATTTAAAACTTGATCAGTGGAACTGGCTGACTATCATACAATCAGTAAATATTGAACTAAAAAAATCCAGTGTTCAATAATCCTGAGACAATAAATTGCTTTGTGAAAGCTCCTTATTTGTTAAGAACTGCTGAGAAAACTTTAAAGCAAGATAATAGAAATTTTATTTATACCAGGAAGATTTTAAACTTCATTCTACAATGAGCTAAAATAGATGTAAGACCTGATTATTAAAGCCCATAGCATATAAAAATATAATGGAATAAACAGGGGTGTTTTCAAGCTATTGCTGGGGAGTGAAAGGTCTTCTCTAGAAAAGGATAAAAGATGTCACAGAAGATAAGATGGGCAATGTCAGTTGCCTGAATAGAAAATAGAATGTAACTGAAAAGAAAATCAATGTAACTAGTATAAGAAGAGAAGTTGTTCATCAGAGAGGGAAAAGTTTTGTATTAATTATGTCTGATGAGGGTCTGAGACTCAAGAAAATTAAAAGCAACATAGAAAATTAAAACAACTTATTGAAAATCAAAATCCAAAATAATAATGGAAACTCTTTACAACTCTATGAAAAATTGCTCCATCAGTGTTAAAGAGATGTGAAGTTTCACCTCATACCCATGAAATAGTAAAAAATTACCAAAACATTAGAATAGTCAAAGTTGGAAGTTGTGGGAAGAAATCATACTGCAACAGTTTTAGTAGAATTGTGAATTACTCCAAGCATTCTGAAAAATAGTTTGTAAACATAGGATCAAAATAACGAAAGTGGACCTATTCATTGACTCAGTGACCTAACTGTTAGGTATTATCCACAGGAAGTAAAAAAAAAGGAAATATGCGCTAACATTTATAGCAATGTTTTTCTTTTAAGCAGCAAAGGACTGGGAGCTAAGAAGAAATTCGTGCATTGGACAACTGATAAGAAATTTGCAGGGCATATTAGGAGACAATTAGGGAATCCAGTAAATGGACTTGGAGCCAGCAAGACCTTAGCTAAAATCCTGTTTCAGACATTTCCTAGGTGACCCTAGGAAATCCCTGCCTAGCTTAGTTTTCTCAGCTGTAAAATGAGGATAATAGCAGCACCTGTTATTTGTTGTTTGGAGGGTTGTTTAGAAGGTTGTTTGGAGGGTAAAATGAGATAATATTTTTAATAAAGTTTACTACATTAATGCTAGTTATTAGCTATTGCTTATGATGGAACGTTACCTTGTTGTAAAAAATAATGAATTAAAAACAGCAGAGAAATATGGATCATAAATTACAGATTTTAAAGCTAAAAAAACCTTAGAAGTCATTCAGTTTAACTTTCTTTTGTCATCTGTATAAACTGAGGTCCACAGGATTTAGACACTTTGTCCAAAGTCATGTAAGGAAGAAATTGACTGAGACATAATTTGAGCTGAGATTTAAATCAGGACTCTTTCCACAGAACTACACTTCCTATGGGAAAAATCTTTGTGAACTGTGAACTGTGGCAAAGAACAGTATGCAGGACTGGGAAAACAACATACACAACGACTCAGGCAATGCAAATTGAAAAAACAAAAACAAAAACAAAAAACTAAAAGCCTGAATACTGAATTATCATAATGGCCACTATTAGCACCAAAAAGAAATATGAGAACATATTTTCCTCTTTTCTTTGGAGAGTTCAGAAATCATGAGTATGACAAATAGTATTTAATCTTGAACTAAATTGTTGTATTCATTGATTTTGATAAACTACTTCATCTCTTTTAAAAGAAATTCTTTATTGTACTGGATGTCCCTCAAAGAGTATCAGAGGAATGTCTGAGGAAATGAAGGTGACTCAAAAAAAATATATAATTTTTTAAAAATAAAAGAATTGAGAACTAGAGGCTGATCATATGCTAATTATGGGATTTGTAGACAGTAAGCCTAGGTACAAATCCTGCTATCTCTTTGACCTTGGCCAATCATTTAATATCTTTGAGTCTCAAATTCCTCCTTTGTAAAATGAGAGAATTGTGTTCTATTGTATGATTCTAAATTTTGTTCCAGCTTTTCTTCTTATGATTCTAATAGAAACCTTCATTTTTACTACTATTATTGATGTTAATATAGGTCATTTTGTTCTATATCTTTGTCTAGAACTATCACAATTGGCTACCTATGTAGGTGAAATTCACTGTGTAATTGCTCAGCATTGTTGAGATTCAAAATTAACTCTCTCCATTTTCTCATATGCTTATCTCACATGGGAAAGTTTATAGTTATGCACCCCATCCCTTCCTTTTGATAGCTGATTTGTCCCATTGTATGACTAGACGGATTTATTTACATGTTGTTCATCAATAAATCAAAAAATATTTATTATATTATTTTACTACGTGCCAGAAAACATGCTAAGTGCTAAATCTAGGTGTGGTCAGTTGAAAAGTTGCTAACTGCCCCTGTCTCTGAAAAGAGAGTCAGTTAGATTGGCTGGGGAAAATCATTACACCCTAAGGTGACTTTGGCCTTCTGATGACTGCTGAGCAGGTGAGGGCGACAGAGAAGAATTCAGCAGGACTGATTCCTGCAGAATTCCTGACCCTTTGAAGTGCCATGCCCTTCAGGTCGTTGTGGAACAGCTGGAGGTGAGAGAAAGAGATCTGGCAAGATTGAGTGATTTGTTCAAAGGGCAGTATTCAGAAATTTTTGAAGACAAAATTTTCCTTAATCAGCTTGACTAAACTTTTTACACATACAATGTTTATCAACATATATAACTTGCAATAAAGGGTCACTTGTTTTTCCCACAACTTTCCAGTGCTCTGAAACTAAAGAGCCACATTAAGACTTGGGTTTTATAGGGGCATACAGATAGTGTTGTGGACCCCTCTTCATGGAAACAAGACAGTTCGGAAGCAGAAATCATGTCATTGTGAAATACTCACCACCCCATCCACTTTTGATTGAGATGAAGTTCTCTTTTTGTGAACGGTCATTAACTAAATAATTTGAAGGATCATTATACCTTCCTACAAGGGATAAAGAGATGGAAAATGATCTTTAGGATTCCAGGTGTTTAGGATGTTGGCAACAGAAATTGGCTACAATGTAAGAAAACTAAAGTGGAATAAAGCACAGATTTACCATCCAGTTTGTAATGAGATTATCTTTTTTTAAAAGTTTTTTTCTTTCCTGTCATACATTTTTACAGAGGTAGTGGTCTTATGATCCCTTAATCTACCCCTAATTTAAGATAGATGAGGAAACTTTGGAGGCCTAGAGGGGCTAGTGGTTTTCTCAAAATAATGAAGCAAGGAGTAGTGAGATTAGGAGAGCTTCAGTCTCCTCTTTGCAATCCATTCTCTGCCCAGCAACCAAATTGATGATCCTAAAATGTCTGACTATATCATTGCTCTGTACAATAAAATTCAATGATTTCTAGGATTTAAAAAAAAGCCATACAAAAAGTGTTTGGCATTTAATACACATAATAGTCTGGTTCCAAGCGGTCTTTGCAAATTAATTTCCCATTATTTACTCTTATGCTCCAACCAAATTGACACACTTGCTATTTTCCACATGTTGCGTTTCATACTCTACCTCTGTGCCTTTAAATAGGATGTCCCCCATGTCTCCCTCCTAATTTGTACCTCTTACAATGTCTGCCTTCTTTTTAATGACTCCACTCATTTACCATCTCTGGAAGCCTTTCCTGAACACTAGACTTTCATGTTTGCTCTTCCTTATTAGAGGAAATTCTTCTTGAGGGCAGGGATTATTTCATCTTTATCCTTGTATCTCCAGGAGCTAGCACTGTGGTTTGCACAGAAAGGCCACTTATTAGAAACATAAAGGATTTTTAAAAATTGTAAATGAAAAAGAAAATTGATCATTCTCTTCTTCTATGTATTCCCTCTGTTGAGTAGCAAATGCCTCTTTGAATAAATGATTTTGGGACAAATCAGCAGCCACCCCGAGATAAAATGAAAAGAGGAACTCCAAGCACAAAACTCAAACATTTAGAGAAGCTCATATCATCCTAGAATGCGACTTACAGACCTCTGCATGCATGTGTGCGTGTGCTCACACACATACCTAGGTATTTCAAAGGAAAGGATATCTAACTTAAAAGAATGATTAATATGGTGGAAAATTAGGAGTCCAAGCATCTGATTGTAGCATAGAAATACAAAATCTTGGCTAGTGGTCATCCTTTCATAATATAGATTGAACTGAATTGCCACTGAACTCATTTTCAATTTTCAAAAATCGCTGATTTTATTGTCATTATTATTGTGATATTTTTAAAAATTCCATGTTATATTTGGTTTTCCTTAAAACAAAATATTGGATTATAAACAGACCCCTGCAGTGGGAGTGCTGGTGGATAAAATGATCATCCTTCCAGAATAACCCTATGACATTCAGACCATAGCACTCAAAAAGTATTTGCTGAAATTGTGCTCTCATGACTACTATGGCTTATACAAAAGAGTGAGAAGTTTTTGAAGTAGTTAAAATGTCCTTACCTGTTTCATAGAGTTTTCCCTGAAATATGGGGAGAGCCCAGAAGGCATTTCCAGTATTATTTCTTCCGAACTGAGTGAAATATTTTCCTGAGTAGTTTAATATTAATTTATACATGCTCAATCTGTCTCTATAGTCCCAAGGATCCATGGTGATTTTGTTATCCTTGATTGGAAGATCTTCTACACTTCCAGGCACTTGGTCCCAAAGGCAGGGGTAGGCATAATTCTCCTCTGTGGCTGACCTGGTAGGAAAGAAACACAGAAATACTGAAAGTAAAGTGGTCAGAGAAGACCAGACACTTTGATTGACCATTTTTCTTTCCTTTAATTTTTTGCACAGGACCAGTGTGTTTTTATGGGACTTAAAGGAGACAGTTTTTGTTGGCACATATCCTTGTTCATCAGTTGATTGATGATAAATCTGAGAACAGTGCCTGAAGCAAGAAGAAGTTACACAAATACAATAGAGAAAGAAGAATATTTACCTTGCCAGGCTGAACTCAAACAATCACAGGAGGCTTAAAGGGAGAAGAGGCAAGGAGAAGTATTTATTTAGTAAAGGATGACAACAAATGGGGTATGACAAAATATTTTGTTTATGGAAACTCTTGATTTAGGAATCTTTTATAATATGATCAATAAATTTTGGTGTACAATATGGAACTTGACAAAGGGTTGCATATTCTTTGTACTTTATCAATTTTTGTATTTGAGGGCAAAAAGATTATGCAAAAAGATTATGCATTTTTATAACTTTTAGTTTTAGAGATACTCTCCTCTACAAGTTTTTATTTATCGTTTTTTTTTGCATTGGATTCATTTGGCAAGCTGATGAAACTCATGAACCTCTTCTCAGAGTAAAGTTTTAAAGCCTAAAATGAACCACACAGCATCATAAAAGAAAGCAATTATATTGGAACACAATTATAAAAAAAAAAATATATTTTTTTAAAAAAACAAGTTCATGGGCCACTGATTAAGAACCCCACTCAATTATAGTTTGTCCCTTAACCTTACATGAAGAAACTAAGTCAAAGAGAATTGATATTCTGGGATACAGCTAGTTAGTCATAAGAATAAGTTTAACACCCAGGTTTCTTGATTTCTTTTCCATTACTCTGGTTATATCCCATGACATGAAGAGGCAACATAATCTCTGCATCAAGTGTGTAGTCCCAGTGCTTTGCTTGGGTTTTTTCCACCTGTACTAAAAATTTTTAACTTACTTGGCCTAAGAAATAAAAGATACCCATAGGTGAAGTAATAAAAGACAACCCTAGCTAGTTTGCAGTGTTATAATGTATCATCTCCAGCTTTTCAGATGAGAACAACTATGAATGTAGATCATGTCTGGTTAGATTATGTCTGTGCCAGGGTTTCATAAAAGCCCTGACTGGAATGGGACTGACTTATAGGTATATCAGATGAAAAAAACCACTTGATCAGATTTGAAATTCACTGTGTTACAGCCAAAGAGGTTTGGAGTAGGAACATAAGGGTTGGACAAGGTTTGGAGCCTGTGAAGAGTAAACACCTCCAGACTAGGGTCCAGTTTAATATCAAGTGGCAAGCCCTGGGGTTAGCTGGTTTGAGAGGCTGCCTCAACGCCAGCCACAGGAGCTTTCACCCCCAGGATACTGAAGGGAGTAGGGCTTTTGAGCCCTGGAAGATTTTTTTTTTTAATTAATTAATTTATTTATTTAACTTTTTACAATCGTTTTCACAAAATTTTGGATTCCAAATTTTCTCCCCTTTTAACCCCTCCCCCCACCCCAATACCCCAAGTAATCTAATTTTCCCTATCTCCAATCTGCCCTCTCTTCTGTCATCCCTCCCTTCTCTTGTCTCCATCTTCTCTTTTCTCCTGTAGGGCCAGATGACTTCCTATTCCTCATTAACTGTATGTCTTCTTTCCTAGTAGCAACAACAATACTAAACAGTTGTTCCTAAAACTATGAATTCCAAATTCTCCCCATCCCTCCTTCCCCACCCATTCCCTTTGGGAAGGCAGGCAACTCAACATAGGCCATATCTGTGTAATTTTGCAAATGTCTTCCCTGATAGTCGTGTTGTATAAGACTAACTGAATTACCCTCCATCCTACCCTGCCCCTCATTGTTTCTCTTCTGTCTTTTGATCCTGTCCCTCCCCAAGTGTTGACTTCAAATTGCTCCCTCCTCCCTTTGCCCTCCCTTCCATCATCCCCCCCTTGCTTATCTCCTTCTCCCCCACTTTCCTATACTGTAAGATAGGTTTTCATACCAAAATGAGTGTGCATTTTATTCCTTCCTTTAGTCAAATGTGATGAGGGTAAACTAATTGCTTTTTTTTCTCAGCTCTCCTCTTTTTCCCTCCACTAAGAAGTCTCCTACTTGCCTCTTAAATGACATATAATTACCCCATTCCATTTTACCCTCTTTCCTCCCAGTACATTTCTCTCTCACCATTTACCTTAATTTCTTTTAAGATATGGTCCCATCCTATTCAATTCACTCTGTGCTCTCTGTCTCTGTATGTGCATGCATGTGTGTATGTGTGTGTGCATGCATGTGTGTACATGTGTGTGTGTGTGTGGTCCCACCAACTACCCAGATACTGAAAAGTTTTAAGAGTTACAAATATTGTCTTTCCATATAGGAATGTAAACAGTTCACTTCTGGTAAGTCCCTTAAGACTTCTCTTTGCTGTTTACTTTTTCATGCTTCTTCTCCTGTTTGGAAGTCAAATTTTCTTTTCAGCTCTGGTCTTTTCATCAAGAATGATTGAAAGTCCTCTGTTTCATTGAAAGACCATATTTTCCCTTGAAGTATCATACTCAGTTTAGCTGGGTAGGTGATTCTTGGTTTGAGTCCTAGTTCCTTTGACTTCTGGAATATCCTATTCCACGCCCTTCGATCCCTTAATGTAGAAGCTGCTAGATCTTGAGTTATCCTGATTGTATTTCCACAGTACTGGAATTGTTTCTTTCTAGCTGCTTGCAAGATTTTCTCCTTGAGCTGGGAGTTCTGGAATTTGGCCACAATGTTCCTAGGAGTTTCTCTTTTTGGATCTCTTTCAGATGGTGATCGATAGATTCTTTCAATACTTATTTTGCCCTCTGGTTCTAGAATGTCAGGGCGGTTTTCCTTGATAATTTCATGGAAGATGATATCTAGGCTTTTTTTTGATCATGGCTTTCAGGTAGTATCATAATTTTTAAATTGTCTCTCCTGGATCTATTTTCCAGGTCAGTTGTTTTTCCCATGAGATATTTCACATTCTCTTCCATTTTTTTGTTCTTTTGGTTTTGTTTGGTGATTTCTTGGTTTCTCGTAAAGTCATTAGACTCCATCTGTTCCATTCTAATTTTGAAAGTACTATTCTCTTCAGTGAGCTTTTGAACCTCTTTTTCCATTTGGCTAATTCTGCTTTTGAATGCATTCTTCTCCTCATTGGCTTTTTGAACCTCTTTTGCCAATTGAGTGAGCCTATTCTTCAAGGTGTTATTTTCTTCAGCATTTTTTTGTGTCTCCTTTAGCAAGGTGTTGACCCACTTTTCATGATTTTTTTGTATCACTCTCATTTCTCTTCCCAGTTTTTCCTCCACCTGTCTAATTTGCTTTTCAAAATCCTTTTTGAGCTCTTCCAAGGCCTGAGCCCACCCGACATCCCCCTAGGGTGTCTGGGGTGCTGAGGCCCCACCCTCTACATCTTTCCCTGATGGCAAGAATATTTCCTCGTCCTCGTCAGATCCGAATGTCGGGATCATTTGCATTTGTTGGAAAAAAGTCTCTATAGTCTTATTTTTCTTCCCTTTTCTAGGCATTTTCCCAGCCGGTTATTTGACTTCTGAGATTCCTGTCCACTCCCGCCTAGATCCGCCCAGCTAGTGCTTGGGCTCTGAGATTCAAATGGGCTTTTTGCGCTGCTAATCAATGTGAGCTTTAGTTCTGGTGCTGGGGTTGGGGCAGGGCCGCCTCCCAGGCTCAGCTCCCTCAGGGGCTTTATGCAGAGACTTTCAGGAACGGAGCGGGTGGGGGGGGGCCACCTCCCAGGCTCAGCTCCCTCAGGTTGTTTATGCAGAGACCTTCCATAATGAGGATCCTGCCTGCTGCTGGGGGGAGTCCTGGGCCGGCCGCAGCTGCTGCTGCCTCCGCTGCCGCCCACGCCTCTGCCTCTGCCACTTCCTGCCCCCGTCTCTGCCACCGCCGCTTCCTCCCGAGGGGGCCTGAGTCACGGAGACACTCTGCTCCCCCTCTTGTCCAGCCCAGCCTTCTCTCTCACTGACCTGTAGCTTCTGTGGGCGGAGGGACTTTCCCGGCTGCCGGAGCTTCCGTCCCTGAAGCCTGCTCGGGTCAGCTTCTCCGGGGCCGTGGCCAGGGCAGCGCTGGGGTGGTGCCCGCTTTCCGGGGCACGACGGACCCTGGGGATGGGTCTCCAGGGCTCCCTGGAATGGAAATCTCTTCCACTCCGTTTCTGTACCCCTTTCAGTGGTCCAGAAGTTATGGGGGTCTCCTTTTACATTAATTCTGTGGGCTGTGGTTTCGGAGCTCGTAAACGTGCGTCCTTCTACTCCGCCATCTTGGCTCTGCCCCTCTGAGCCCTGGAAGATTGAGGACACCTCTCCTGATAAGGGCCAGCAGACTCATCTATACTGTGGAAGAGCAGAGGGAGAGAGAAGGATCCAACACAAGCCAGGTGAGTGCAGAAGGAGTGGGGTAGAAACCCTCTGGCTGTGGGCACTTTCAGGAGGTTGGAAGTTTGATTTTGGTTCCAGGCAGGAGTGGAGAAGTGAAGATCCAGGGCAGGAGGCACCATTTCCCATACCCTAGGGCTACAGGCAATTACCAAAATTAAGCCATTACCACAAAAAAAGGTAAAGGTTGAAAGAATCCAACCATAGGAAGTTATTATGGGAATAGAGATGACTGGCATTCATCTTCAGAGGAGGATACTGAAGCAAAGAAATTCCCAAAGAGTAATGTCAAACAAGCACCTACCCAAAAAAAATTCTTAGAAGATGTTAAAAAGAGGTAAAAACCAAATGACAGAGATGGAGGAAAAACTAAAGAAAAAATAAGAATAATCCCAGACAAACAAGAAGGTTATGAAAGGAAAGTCAGCCAATTAGAAAAGGAAACCCAGAATTTTTTTTAATATTAATTTTATTTTTAGTTTTCTATAATCACTACCATAAAACTTATATTTTTCCCCCCTACCTACCCACACCTCCCTCCTTCCTCTCTGAGACAGCATACAATTCTATATAGGATCTACACATACATTCCTATTGAATATATTTTCACTATAGTCATGCTGTATAGAAGAACTAAAATGAATGAGAGAAATCATATAACAAACCCAAAAAATGATGTGCTACATTCTGTGATTAAATTCCATAGTTCTTCTCTGGATGTGGAAGGCATTTTGCCTTAGAAGACCACTGGGATTTTTTTTTTATGTCTTTGCATTGCTATGAAGTTTCAAGTCTACCAGAAAAAACTCTCACATACTATGGTCGTTACTGTGCACAAAGTTCTCTTGGTTCTTCTCCTTTCACTCAACATCAGATCATGTAAGTCTTTCCAGGCCTCTCTGAAATCTTCTTGTTCATCATTTCTTATAGCGCAATAATATTCCATTACATTCATATACCATAATTTACTCAGCCACTCCCCAATTGATGGGCATCACTTTGATTTCCAGTTTTTGGCCACTACAAAGAGTGCTGCTATAAATATTTTTGTATGTCTGAGACCTTTTCCCATTTTAATGATCTCTTGGGGATACCATCCTAGAAGCAATATTTCTGGGTCAAAAGGTATGCACATTTTTGTAGCCCTTTGGGTATAGTTCCAAACCGCTCTCCAGAATGGTTGGATGAGCTCACAGCTCCACCAACAATGAGTTAGTGTTCCAACTCTCCCACATCCTCTCCAACATTTACCATTTTCCTATTCTGTCATGTTTACCAATCTAATAGGTATGATGTTGTACCTCAGAGTGGTTTTGATTTGCATCACTCTAATCCAGAGTGATTTAGAGCATTTTTTCATATGATTATAGATATCTTTAATTTCTTCCTCAGAAAATTGTGAATTTCCTTCAACCATTGATCAATTGGGGAATGACTTGTATTGTTGTACATTTGACTCAGTTCTCTATAAATTCTAGAATTGAGGCCTTCATCCTTGAGATTAGCTGTAAAAATTCGTTCCCAATTTACTACATCCCTCCGAATTTTGGTTGCATTTGGTTTGGTTGTGCAAAAACTTTTCAATTTAATGTAATCAAAATTATCCATCTTGCACTTAGTAATACTTTCTATCTCTTCTTTAGTCAAAAATCCTTCCCTTCTGCATGAATCTGATAAATACACTATTCCTTGCTCCTCCAGTTTGTCCATGGTATCAATCTTTATACATAGATCGTGTACCCATTTGGACTTTATTCTTGTGTACGGTGATGGGCATTAGTCTGTGCCTAGTTTCCACCACACTGTTATCCAGTTTTCCCAGCAATTTTTGTAGAATAATGAGTTCTTATCCCAGATGCTGGGATCCTTGGGTTTATCAAACAAGAGTTTGCTATATTCCTTGCCTACTCTGTCTTGAGTGCCTAGTCTATTCCAATTGTCTACCTTTCTGTTTCTTAGCCAGTACCAAGTGGTTTTCTAATTGCTGTTTTATAATACAATTTGAGATCTAGTAGTGCTAGGCCACCTTCCCTAGAATTTCTTTTCATTAGTCCCTTTGATATTCTGGACCTTTTGTTCTTCCAGATGAATTTTGATATTAGTTTATCCCGCTTTAGAAAATAATTATCTGATAGTTTAATTGGTATGGTACTAAATAAGGAAATTAATTTGGATAGAATTGTCATTTTTATTATATTGGCTCGACCTACCCATGAGCAACAGACTTCTACCCTACTTTTTTCCAACTTTTCTCTCCATTCTTTTTTCCTATTCATAGACTGAATTCAAAAGATCAGGCACCAGAATGTCTAGAGAGAAGATGATTCATTAATGCATCTTGGGAAAAGAAAAGTATAGTTCATATTTTTCCTGAGGCAGCATTTGATTTGGAGAACAGAGATATTCAAATATTCAGACATGATAGGGCCAAAGATGTGGTTTCAAAAAGAAATCACCAATCTCCCTCCTCCAAGCATGTTTTTCTCCATTGGCAAGTCTGAAAGACAGTGTGCTACTATGAGTCTTGGGAAGACTATTGCATTTTCTGATAAAGAAGGACTCAATTAAATGACAATGGGTTAAGTATAGCAACCCCAAGTCCAGTTTCCTTTGTGGAGGATTTGATGGGCTATCTGAGTTAAGTATGTTTTTGAATTTTGTATTTGTTCATGGAATCTCTTAACATAATGTGCATTTTTCTGGACGGGGGAGAGGTAAAGGTTGTCCTGTACCTGATATGCATTTAGTATAGTTAGAACTTGTACAGGAGTTGGAAACCTTGTTATTCACATTTGTTCATGTCTGTTTTTACTTTTGTCTTGTCTGAGATCAGGATTACTACCCATGACTTTTTTGAGTTCACCTGAAGCATATTATATCTTGTCTTATCCTCTTAACTGTACAAGTCTTTATCTTTCCAATGTGTTTTTTGCAAACAGTTTATTGCTAGATGTGCTTTCTGGTGTATTTTCCTGTGCTCTTATATTTTATGAGTGAATTCCTATAATAAAAATTCATGGTTAGGATTGTTAACTGTTCATTTCCCTCCTTGTACATTATATTTTTTCCCTCTCTTTATTTCCTTCCTCCTTTCTAAGAAGAGGAGGGTGAGGTGAGTGAAGAAATGTGATTACCACTAGTGATCCAACTTGAATTAATCATCTTCTGCTCCTTTGCTTGCCTTCTTCCTCCCTAATCAGTGGTTCTTATCCTTTTTATTTCTTTTAACACCCCTCCCTTTACAATTAATCCCATGAAGTTGCTCATTGTTTTGCTTAATAAAAACTTGTTTGTACATTAAAAACAATTGAAACTATTCAGCCAAAACATGATAATAACATCATGCTAGAAGACCAGTGTTGAAGAATGCTACCCATCTCCTTATTGAGAGGTGATGGAAAAAAGAATGATAGATACATTTTCTTGGAACATGGTAAAAAATGAATTTATTTTGTTCAATTATGTATTTTTTATAGAGTATTATTTCTCTTTTATTATTTAGTGAAGGGACAGACATGGGTAAGAGAAAAATAAATGCTTGATCATTTTAAACAATTAAAGGACTAAAAAAAAGGTTTTTGGTTATGATGTTATAACTAATGCTTCCCTCGATCTACCGCATTCACATTTCCTCTTCTTGCAGTTCTCTCCTGTTTCTCATGTTTACTTGAACAGATTTATGCACCAAACTTTTTATGTGTATGTACCGTACTTCTGGTTGGGATGCAAGTGAGGTTCAATGATGTTTACTTCCCCATCTCTCCTTCCATGTTTGTCTTCTTGTGTATTCTATTTACCAGAGAGAGTGAATTCCATCTCCTTCTTCCTTAACATATTCCTTTCTTTTTTCATTTTCTTTCTTCTTTTAAAATAATTAAAACATAACAAAAGTACTCTGCTTTTATAATTTCATTTTGTACCCCTTTCAAAAATAATTTCTCTCACTCTCTTCATTACCCATCCTCTCTGTCTACTCTAGATTTTCATTCTCTGATTCATGAACTGTACAATTATTCAGTCTTTATCCATTGTATGTATTCTTCATGCATTCAAATCTTCCAAGATATTCATTTTAGGTTGTCCCCTCTAGGCTGTTTCTACCACTGGATTTTAGAGCTTGATCCTTAGATTTTCCCTTTCCATTACACCTCACTCACAGAATAGTTCCAATTATTGTATTTATCAGAGAGGACTTTGTCCCATGGTAAAAGCCCTCCCCATCAGATCCCAGATAATGCACCCGGCCACTGATCTATTCCCTTCCACTTAACTTCTCCCCAACATTTGTCTCAAAATCTCCTCCCTGGGTCCATGATCATCTATGAACACACCTTTGACACACCCAATACCCCATATCACACCCAGTTACAATCACCCTTCACAGACCGTAGGAATATTCACCAGTGGAGCCCTCTCCCATCACCAAACGAATGTTTTGCAGTATTTTTCATAGATGCTTGAACTCATATCTGTGACCTGGAGTTCATATTTCTCTTTGTTATTGAACTGATTATGTTTAGGGTATTTGAGGTTTTCTTTTTCCTGGTATGATCAGTATTTTGTTGTCCTTATCCTTCCTTATTACTTACTTTCTGACTCCCATCTATTGGTGGTTTCCTTCAGGGCTGGATCACAAATACTTAGCCTCCTCTCTCTCATTGGGTAATTCATAGATCAAAAGTCCAGGACTCTGCCCCAAGTGACTTGGATCACCTGAACTGAACTAATTTTTAGAGGCTGAAATTTTTTTTCCTTCAGGCTTAGTGTATTCATAGCAACAGCCCCCCCCCCCCCCATACTCACATACAGTTTCTTGTCTAGTCACCTATCTTATTCCCTCTGTTCCTCAGTCCACTGCTCCAATACCAGTCGCCAATAGCTTTGTAATGCTGGTCCTACAGACTATCATGGTACTGTCTGGTTTTTGCAGCCCACAGCAGACTTCTGCTTCTGACAGGCTGCTGCTGTCTTCTTCAGCCTAGATCTGGGGTCTCCACAACACTAGAGGGAGGGAGGACCAGAATGTAGGCTTGTTTTGTTACAATCCCATATGTTGATACTTAGATCAGCTAGCTATTGTAAGGAATGTATTTTATGACTGTTTATTATTTTTACAAATGAGAATACTGGCCAGTCAGTCAACAATCACTTATTAATCACCTACTGTGCTTCCGACTCTGACTATGCTAAGTGCTAGGGATACAAGAAAAGGCAAAAACCAGATCCTGCTCTCTAAGAGCTTGCAATCCTGTGAGGGCAGGTACAGGAGACAGGAGGAAAATAGTTACATTTGGGATATATATGGGACAAATTGGAGATAATCAATGGAGGCAAGGCATTTGTAGTAAAAGGATCAGAAATAGCTTCTTGTAGAAGGTGGGATTTTAACCATGACTTGAAGGAAGCCAAGGAAACTCAAGGATTAGGAAGAGGAAAAGAATACCAAACGTGAGAAGCCCCACTGAAAATTCTTGAGTTAGGAAATGGAATGTTTTGTGTGAAGTGTTCCTGAGCAAGAATAGTAAGATCAGTATCGCTGGAAAGAGTAAAGTATAAGAAGATTTGAAAGACTGTGAATACCAAATTCCAAGCGGAGGATTTTATATTTTATCCTAGATGTGATAGGAAACTGTTAGAGTCTGTTGAATGACACGTTACATGAGTAGCGTGGTCAGATGTGCTCTTTGGGAAAATCAGATACTTGAGACAGGGAGACCAGTCAGAAGGTTATTACAATCATAGGTGTGATGTGATGAAGGCCTGAAACTGGATGGTGCCAGTGTCAGAGGAGAAAAGGGGGTATATACAAGAGATGTTACAAAAAGTGGGAATTAAAATTTTCCATCCTACAATAAAAGAACTGAGGCAGTACTCTGAGTCAGTGACACTTTATTAAAGTTTCAACTGTCCCCTCTAATGAAGCGGACCTTAGCTTTTCCTCATGGTCTGAGATGCCTCTTCCTTCCAAGACCCTATTTTTATAGTGCTAGATATCTAGACATTCAAGAACAACTATACTAAATAAAGAACAATTCAATTAATTGACATATGATGCCTAGGCAAAGTAAGCAAAATAGTATGTCAGCAGATTCATAGGTTGGGCAAAGCAGACAATGTCTCCACCGACCAGATGGTCACAAGATGGTTGGGCTATTCCTAAGGTTGCTATTATGCGAGTAAGCTCCATAGCTGGTAAAAAAGTCATAACCATTACAGTAAAGTTAGAGGCCTATTGTAGGGCCTTACTATTAGAATCTATCTTCCTGAATAGCTTATATGCAAAACATGGATTAAGAATATGAGCATATTTTAAAAAATTCTATCATTATCCCTTATGACATCATACCTACCTGGCCAATATAGATTAGAGTTTGAGTAGGGATCCTCAAGAAATCAACTTTCTCATCGCCCACTTCAATCACAGAAAAACCCCGGTCTTTCTTTGGATTGTTAGTCTAAATGCATGGAAGGCAGTTCTTCATGGGAGATGCAGACCAGTAGGGGGCGGTCCTCTAACTGAGAATCAAAGGTGACATGAGAGGAAAATGTGCACAACTTACAGCTTACTTATCATGTCCCATTTGATTAAACGCAACTCAGTATACACACACACACACATTCATACATACATGTGTGTATAGGCCTGTATGTATACATATATACACATATATGTATGCACACTATGCATGTATTTGTGTGTATACACACCTGTCACAAGAGACAGGTATTTTTTAATAAAGGATGCCCTACAGGATATGTAAATCGGGGGACCATAGAGCATTTCTTCAAGGGCAGCAGCACAAGCATAGTTTGCCTTATACACAGGTGCTGAAATTCTATTTCTTTTATGAAAACAATTCAAACAAGTTTGACAAAGAGCTACTCCATTATGATAATAAGAGACAGCATCCTGTAGACAATATGAACAGTCTTTGATGACTGTAATATAGAGATTGGAGCTAAATAAGGGATAGGTTGAAGTCCGTGAACAAATGAAATATAAGTCACTGGTGGTGGTGATTGAGAAAGTAGGAGACTGAGAAAGAAGATTCCAAATTCTGTTCAGTGCAGGTTCAGGGATAGGTGGATTAGGAATCATTTGTGGAGAGGATGATGATGAAAATGTCTTGGTTCCTAGAACAGAGGATAGTTTGGGAGAGGATGCTGATGGCAGGAGATTAAAATCAAGGCCTCTCAAGATTTCATGGCATTTTGCAGAAGTCACAATCTTACAGTTTCCAAAATTCATATTCTCAAAATGGCATTTTTTTAAGGTGACTTGCGGTGCAACTGTGGCAGGTAGCAAAAGTTATTGAACGGTTGTTGTTAAAGCAGCATATAGAGCTCAATGATTTCTTGAAGCAGTCCTAAAAAATTTCCTATAGCTATTAAAATACAGAACCTCATAGTGACAGCCCATATCAAGTCCACCACAAATTACACAAAGGAAAAAAAAGTTGTTGTGAAACCTCTTACCTTGTCCCAGAAACAGACAAAGAAGACAATAATGAAGAATGAACATGAAATGAGTCAGGGAAAACAGAAGGTAAAACAAATGCAGTAGGGTTTTCTCTCATAGTAGAGGAAGGCTGCAAGAAAGAGTCAGAAGCTTCAGCCATGATCCTGCAGAAACAGGAGTAGAAAAATAAGATCCAGACCTAGCTAGTTTGGTCATATCTAAGACTGCAACATCACACCCAGATTATAATGTTTTTGTCGTCAGCACACAGAACAGCTTCCCCTGGTGTGGGGCGTCATGGGACAATTGAATTTCCCTTTATTTTTAAGGTCTCTTCCTTTTAAGATGGTGGTTAAAGAAAGTGACACGTGCCCCCAAGGTAATAATTATGTCCATAATTATGGACAAGAGAGGAAATGCTCCCATACACCAGACACTTTCATAAGAGACAACAGTATAGCATCCATCAATGCCTTTGAAAAAAGTATATATATTCTGTGCCATATCAGTAAATAAAAATGGAGGACTAAATGGGCTGTTAAGAAAAACAAGAGCTTCCTGATTGTGATTTGAATCCTCTGGTGGAATAGCAGGGTCCTTATCGAGACCTTGAATTTGATCATCTTTTGACATGACTAACATGTGCAACTGGGAACCCCCTCCTTGGTGAGAAAGTCGTCTTGGATAAACAGCTGAGTAAACAGTCTGTGATAGCCTAGAGTAACAAAGAAAATGGGAACTTACCAGTCAGTGAAAAAAGAAATATCAAGTTCCCTCCAGTGCTCTAAAGTTTGACCAGTTTCTGTTATGAGGGTAGTGGCCTGCTGAGATAAAGTATCTAGTCGATTCTTAAAAGAGGTATTAAATTTTTTAACAATCCCCAAGTCTTTCAATTTGGAGTGATAATTCACTAGTTGACCTGTTCCTTGTGTTTTCTTTAAAATTTGAAAAAGTCGAGATGTTAGTGAAGGACTGGGGTTTCTGACCTGCTTTTTTTCAGTTGACATTCCTATCTGGAAACATTTCTTCAGGTGGCAGGCTGGACATTTTCATATATAAGGGAAGAGGACAGTTATTATCATAAGAAAACCATTAGAAAACAATGTCCCCTTTCTGTGCTCTGCAAAAGAATGTCTTGCAGCTTTCACAAGTATTAAGTCACACGGAGGAAGCAATAAGCAAGATCACTATAGACATCACAAGTAACTTTCATAGTATCAAAGAGGGTTGAAATACTGTCTGATCTCCTGGGAAGTGAGGATGAAAAACTAGCTTCTGTCTTGAATAGAGAGATATCCTTCATAGAGGGAGTAGAAACTGAGGAAGAACCCATTAACGGCTTAAGAGAAGAGAAAAGAAAACGGTCAATGAAAAGGTTTGGATGTACATTGGGTAGCTCATTTGGAGGCACATGTTATACAACAATTAATGCATATCCAGAAAATAATAATAGTGCACAAAATAGCTAGGGCTCATTTAAGGATCAGCACAAAACTTACTCCACCTTGAAAGAGAGAAGCAATCCAAGACCCCCAGGATGAAGGCCCCCACTTGCAAGTACATGAGTTTGCTGAGTCTCTGCTGACTGTCATTCAGAATCCCCTGAAGTTCATCTATGGTAGTAATGATATCAGCTGAATGGTTTACATAAGAACAGCAAGATTGATTAATCACAGCACAGGCACCTCCCTGAGCAGCAGTCAGATTATTTAAAATCATTCAGTTCTCCATTATTATATGAAACACATGGTCACTTTTCTGCCTGCAACCCTGAAATGGCAGCAGTGGTATGTTGAATGACAGCAAAGGTGTCTTGGGCAAAATTCTCCAGAGCAGCAGAAAGGTTCCTAACAGTCTATCACAGCAGTCATACCTAAACTAGGAATGAGGGGCTACAAATAACCAGCACCTAGCTTTGAAATGGGATTATCATCTCCCCAAAGATTACTTCACTTTCAATGGTACCACCATGCCCCATATTCCTACCAATCCTATGGAATGACTAGTAACAGTCACAGGTGGGATCCCACAAGCTATCCTACAAGTCCTACATCATCCTGGTGAGAGGGAAGACAAGGCAACACCAGTATAGATAAACCATTGCCCAGGGATCACCAAACCCACTGAACCAAGTTCAGGGATTTTGACAGTTCCAGTAGTGAGATTGTGCCCATTATAAGTGATGGCTGCAAAAGAAAAAATTATGCTTGTCATACAAGAAAGAAAACATCAGGAGTAGTGAAAGTAAAATTACACTTCACTGAATTATCCACAAATATTCCTGAATTTGCAGTTTTGCTCTTGTTTACACAGAAAGTTAAATTTGACACAGGGAGAGCTATGGTCGATGGAGGGTGTCTAGGTTTATAACTCACTCAGGTCACATTATTATTAGCAAAGATATGAAATTTCACCTTAAAATATGGAAGAGATTGAAGTATTGGCTATGAGCAGAGCCTACATGCTCCTCTAGTGGTGCCCATTTTTGCTAGGACTAGTGTTACTCTTCAGAGTAATTTTGATTTTCATGTCTCTTATTTTTAATAATTCAGAGCATTTATATTGATCTTAATAATTGGAAGTTATGTTTTTTTAAAAATATCTGTTCATATCTTGGAGAATGATTTTGTTCTCATATATTTGTGTTAATTCCTATGTTTCTAGATACCCAAACTTTCTTATTGATTTTAATGCAAATTTTTAAAAATCATTGAAAACTTACCTTCTTATCTTACTTTGATAGAAGCTGCTCATACAAAAAGCATTTAAGTGTCATGTAATTGAAATGATCTTTCTATTTTTTATTTCCTTGTTTGACAAGGCACTCTCCCACTTGCCAAGTTGTGAAAGATCTGATATCTGGTTTTCTTTGAAATATCCTTTTTATGATGTGATAATTAAATTCAGATCATATATGAATTTGAGTTTTATCCATTGAGCTTATTGTGGAATATATATGGTTGGCCTAAACCTTATTGCTGCCAAATTGAATTTCAGTGTTCCTAGCAATTCTTGCTAGGTAAAGAGTTCTTCCTTACTTACATTCTTGGGTTTATCAAATTCTGGGTTATCAAGATAAGGTTGCTGGGGGTTTTTCTCTGATTCTCCCTTATCTAATGTATTTCACTGATCTTCTTTCCTATTCTTTTTGAACAAGTGGGAAACCTTTGAAGAAGAGTGTTTTTAGTATGATTTGGGATCTGGAGTGTTATTTATCTTTTATTCTTACCTTTTAAAATTTTTCCCCTTAAGATTAGAAAATTTTTATTTCCCCAAATGAATTGCATCTTTTTGTCTAATTCTCTAAAGTATTCTTTTAGTAATTTGAATAATATATCACTAAGTCTGTAAAGTCAAGTCAAGAAGCATTTATTAAGCACCTACTATATACTAGACACTGTGTTAACTGCTGAGGATACAAAGAAAGGTAAAAATAACCTTGCCCTCAAGAAGCTCACAAACTAATGAGGGGAAAGCATGCAAATCACTCTTAGAGGGAAGGCACTAGCATTAAAAAAGGCTTGGGAAAAGTTTTTGTTTTTTTTTAGAAGGTGAAATTTTAACTGAGACTTGAAGGAAGTCAGGAGGTGGAAGTAAGATAGGAAAGTGGAGGGAATCCCAGGATTTGGGGAGAGTCAGTGAAAATGTACAGAATCAGGATATGAAGTGTTTTATGTAAGGAACAGTAATAAAACCAACATCATTGGACTGTAACAAGGAGAGAAAGGTAGCAAGAAAACAGATTCCAAAGGGCTTTAAATGACAAAAACATGATTTTCTACTTGATCCTAGTAGCAATGAGCAGCCACTGTAGTATATCAAACAGGGGCATGTCATGGTTAGAGCTCACTTTGATAGCTGAGTGGATGGTTGACTCTTTTTTTTTTTTTTTTTTTTTTTTTTTTTACAAAGAATGAAACCATTTTATTTTTCTGAATCTCTGGGGCTTTCTAAGTAAACTATCATGCAAACTGCTCAGAGAGATGATTGTGTCTATTCTTTTTTTTTAATTAATTAATTTATTTTTTTGGTCTTCTACAATCACTTCCTTAAAATTAAGATTTTATCCCCCCACCCTCCCCACCTTTCCCCCACTACCACCCTCCCTCCCCATGACAGCATACAATTCTGTATAGGTTCTACATATACTTTCCTACTGAGTACATTTTCACAAGTCATGTTATGTAGTTGAACTAAAATAAATGGAAGAAATCATATACCAAATCAAAACATAATACACTAAAACCTACACATATACAAACATGATCTGCTACATTTTGTGAATGACTTCCATATTTTTTTCTCTGAGTGTGGAAGACATTTTGTGTTACAATACTACCACTGGGATTTTTTTTTTCTCAGTAAGTTCTTGTGTTATTACAAAGTTCCAAGTCTACCAGAAAAAACTCTTGCACACTGTGGTCGTTGCTGTGCACAAGGTTCTCCTGGTTCTGCTCCTTTCTCTCAGCATCAGATCATATAAGTCCTTCCAGGACTCCCTGAAGTCTTCTTGTTCATCATTTCTTATGGCACAATAGTACTCCATTACATTCATATACCATAATTTATTCAGCCATTCCCCAATTGATGGGCATCCCCCTGATTTCCAGTTCTTGGCTACCACAAAGAGTGCTGCTATAAATATTTTTGTACATGTGGGACTCTTTCCCATTTTTATGATCTCTTGGGGATACAGTCCTAGTAGCACTATTACTGGGTCAAAGGGTATGCACATTTTTGTAGCCCTTTGGGCATAGTTCCAAACCATTTTCCAGAATGGTTGGATGATCTCACAGCTCCACCAACAATGAATTAATGTTCCAACTCTCCCACATCCTTGCCAGCATTTATCATTTTCTTGTTCTGTCATATTTGCCAATGTTATAGGTGTGATATGGTACCTCAGAGTTGTTTTGATTTGCATCTCTCTAATCAGTAGTGATTTAGAACACTTTTTCATATGATTATAGATATCTTTAATTTCTTCCCCTGTAAATTACCTGTTCATATCCTTTGACCATTTATCATCTGGGGAGAGGGTTGACTTTAATAGAGAGAGGTTTCAGGTAGGGAATTCAGCTAGAAATATAAAAATTAACTTAGGCAATGGTGTTATTTTTACTACATTAGCATATATTCTTCATGAACAGTTACTATCCCTGTAATTATTTTCCTTCATTTACTTCTTTTAAGAGTTCACTGTAGTTATATTTATATAATTTCTCTGTTTTGAAGTTAATACATATATATCTTATGCATTTTATAGTTATTTTAAATGGAATTTCACTTTTCATTGATTCAATTTTAATATTATATATAAAAGAAAATAAATAACTTAGAAGAGAAAGTAGAAAGCCCCTCCAAAATAGGGAAACTCCTTAAAAATTCAAATGAGTAAACAAGAATTAATGGTTCCATGTGATAGCAAAAAGCAACTGTAGAAAAAACTGGAATTGAAGAAAGGAAGAAAATATTAGTTATTTGACAACTGATCTTAAAAACAGGTCCTGCAGAGATAATTCAAGAATCACTGGTCTCCTGAAAACTTTGATAAAAATCCTAAACACTGTAATTTAAGAAATAGTAAATGAAAACTGTCCAGACCTATTAGAACTAGAGAACAGAAAGTACAGTAAGAAAGTAGACAGAAAGTAAAGACAGAAAGACTCTTCCAATCGCTATCTAATAGAAACCTCAAAAGGAAAATTTCCAGAAATGTCATACCCCAAATCCAGAGTCTCCACAATGAGGAAAAAGTATTGAATGTATCCAGGGGAAAACGATGGTGGAGTAAGCAGTAAAAATTGTTATAACTGGGGAGAAGCCAAGATGGCAGAGTAGAAAGACACACATATGCTAGCTCCTACCCTAGAGCCCATAAATTACCTGTAAAGAACTCTTAACAAATTCTGGAACAGCAGAAGCCACAGAACAATGGAGTGGAGGAGATTTCTATCCCAGAGAAACCTGAAAGACCAATGGGAAAGAACTGTCACACACCAGAGCAGAGCAGAGCCCAGCCCTGCATTAGCCATGTGGCACTGAGAGGAGCAGATCTGAGCAGGCTTCAGGGAGAGAATCTCCAGTGGCAGCCCAGATCCCTTAACCTACAGGCACCAAAGGTCAGTGAGAGGATCTTTTTGGCTGGCCGAAAGGGGAGCAGGTGTCCCCATAACTCAGGCCTCCTCAGGAGGCAACAGTAGAGGCAGCAGCAGATGGGGCTCCCACAGCTGGCAGTAGCCTGCATCCATTGTTGAAGATCTCATCAGAAAACCCCTGAGGGAACTGAGCACCATGTGGCAGCCCTGCCCCCACCTGAGCAGCTGAACTTAATCTCACACTGAATAGCACCCCCTCACCCCTGTTTGAATCTCAGCCCCCAAGTGATGGCCTCCAGCTCTGCCAAGCAGAATTAGGTAAATGGAGGAGAAGGTTCAAAAGCTCACTGAACAAAATAGTTCTCTGAAAGAGAGAATTGAGTTCAGGGAAATTAAAGACTATGAGTTAAACCAATCAGTCAGTAAACAAAACCAAAAATTTGAAAAAATAGAAGATAATGTGAAACAACTCATTGGAAAAACAACTGACCTGAAACTAGATCCAAGAGAAATATGTTAAAAATGATTGGACTATCTGAAAGCCAAGATCAAAAAAAAGAGCCTAGACATTATCTTCCATGAAATTATCAAGGAAAACTGCCCTGATGTTATAGAATCAGAGGGCAAAATGGATATTGAAAGAATTCACCAATCACCTCCTGAAAGAAATCTGAACAGAGAAACTCCTAAGAATATTGTGGCCAAATTTCAGGGTTCCAAGATCAAGGAGAAAATACTACAAGCAGCTAGCAAGAAACAATTTGAGTACTGTGGAAATACAATCAGGATAACACAGGATCTGGCAGCTTCAACATTAAGGGATCAAAGGGCTTGGAGTAGGATATTTCAGAAGTCAGAGGAACTGGGATTGAAACCAAGAATCACCTACCCAGCAAATCTGAATATAATACTTCAAGGGAAAAAAAATGGTCATTCGGTGATATAGACGACTTTCAAGAATTCATGTTGAGGAAAAGACCGGATCTATATTTAAAAATTTGACTTCCCAAGACAAGAATCAAGAGAAGCATGAAAAGGTAAACAGAAAAGAAAAATCATAAAAGACTCTCTAAAGCTGAACTGTTTACATTACTACATGGAAAGAAAATATTTTTAACTCTTGAATCTTTTCTCAGTATTTGGCTAGTTGGAGAGATTGTACATACATACACACACAAACATACACAAAGAGAGTACAGGATGTGTTATGTCAGAAGAGATGATATCCACGCACACACACACACACACCCACACACACACAAATAAAATAAAAATTAAGGGGTGAAGGAGGAAAATTCCAGGAGGAGAAAGGGAGTAATGGAACAGGGGAAGTTATAACTCATAAAAGAGATAAGAAAAATCTTATTCAGTGGAGGAGATAAGGAAGAAGGGGAGAGGGGGAAAAATAAAGCTACTCTTCCTACATGTGGCTGAAGGAGGGAGTAACATGTTCACTAAATTTGATATAAAAATCACCATGACTCTCCCATATTCATTTACAAATAACTATAAAATAGCACCCCAAAACAAATCCTGGAACAGCAGAACCAGCAAAAAGATGACATGAAATTTTTAGCCCAAGGAAAAATGTATCTCATTCTGGTAAAAGGGTAGGACAGTCCAGGAAAGTAAGTATCCTAGCAATCCCTTAGCAAAGCAACAGGACATCCTGAGCCCCACATCATGGAGCAGGTAAATGCCAACACCAGGACCACCCACATGACTGAGCATATCCAGGGGAATAGGCAGACTCCAGGAACAAGAAACAGTACATGCTTCAGTGTAGCCCAGGGCAAATAGCACCCTGACCTCTACCTGCTTCAGTGTAGTCCTGAAAAAATATAAAAACACCCCACTGGGTTCAGCACATGCCAGATAACACTACTAGGACTCCAACTTAGCACCGAGTAAGTTGTCAGACCCTTCCTGCCTCTAGCAGCACCAGCCACAGTCCATTCTTCCCCCTTATACCAGCACAAAACACAAGGTCCTTTATGGGTCTCATGGCAACATCAATGCAGCACCAGGTAAACAAGGAGGGTCTACAACCACTGACACAAGAAGCCTGACACAGTGCCCCTTTGACCCTAGGAGGAGAGCTCAAATTTAGAAGAAAGGAAAAAGCTCCACCCCTCCCCCAAAAGATAAGCAAACAACAACAAAAAAGAAGAATCTGACCATAGAAAGTTATTATAGTGACAGTGAAGACCAAGACATAAACTCAGAAGAGCATAACAATGTCAAAACACCAATGGGCAAAACCCCAAAGAAAAATGGAAATTTTCTGGTCTTAAACCCAGAAAATAATTCATGGAAAAGCTCAAAAAGGAGCTTAAAATCATATAAGAGAGATAGGAGAAAAATTGGGAGAAGAGATTATGGGGAGAGAATTACAAATTATGGGAAAAACTTCAACAGCTTGGAAAAAGAAAACAATCACTTAAAAAAGTTGAATTGGCCAGAGAGAAAAGGAGACACAAAAATCCGCTGAAAAGGAAAACAACTCCCTAAAAAGTATAACTGTACAATTGCACAAAGGAAGTATGAAAGCTAACTGGGAAAAAACAACCCCTTAAATTAGAACTTGGCAAGTGGAAACTAATGACTCTATGTGACATCAAGAATCTATCAAACAAATTCACAAGATTGAAAAAAGTAGAAGAAAATATAAAATAACTCATGGGAAAAATGACTCACCAGGAAAATAGAACCAGGAGAGACAGTATCAGAATCATTGAACTACCTAAAAGCCAATACCAAAAGGAAGACCTAGCATCTCTTAAGAAATTATTAAGGAACATTGCCCCAATATTCTGGAACCCAAGGGCAAAACAGGCATTGCAAGAATCCATTGATCACCTCAGGAAAGAGATCCCAAAATAAAAACTCCAAGGAATACTATAGCTAAATTACAGAGCTATCAGGTCAAGGAAAAAATATTGCAAGTGGCCAGAAAGAAACAATTCAAATATGGGGAGGATTTACACAGTTAGGATTACACAGGACTTAATAGCTGCAGCATTAAAGGATCAGAGGTCATGGAACATGATATTCCAGAAGGCAAAGGATCTAGGACTACAACACAAAATCATCTATCTAGCAAAATGAAGCATAATACTCTAAAGGAATACTTCTAAGGGGAAAAGTGGTCATTCAACAAAATAGGATTTCAGACTTTTATAAGGAGAAGACCAGAATTGGACAAAAAATTTGACCTCCAATATCAAGATCCAAGAGAAGCCTAAACAGGTAAAAAGGGGGAAGAAAATATAACAGATTCAATGAAGCTGAACTATTCACATCCCTGCGTAGGAAGATGATACTTGTAATTTTTAAAAAATATATACCACTAGTAGTACAGCTAGAATGAATATACACAAACAGAGAGTATGACTATAAGGTGAATTTGAGGGACATAAAAAATAATTAAGGGATGAGAAAAAGAAGTACATTGGGTACTTAAGTAAGGGAGAAGTAGAATGGGGAAAATTATTTCACATGAAGAGGTATGAAAGACCTATTACAGTGGAGGAGAAGATGGGAGGTTGGGTGATGGGCATCATTTGAACCTTACTGTCATCAGCATTGGCACAAAGAGGGAACAATATACACAATGGTCAAAAGACATGAATAAGGTAATTTTCAGATGAAGAAATTAAAGTCAAATATAGGCATATGAAGAAGTGCTCTAAATCACTTTTGATTAGAGAAGTGCAAATAAAAACAACTTTGAAATATGCCTCACACCTATCAGATTGGATAATGTGACCAAAAAACGGAAAATGATAAGTGTTGGAAAGGATGTGGGAAAATTGGAACACTAACGCACTGTTGGAGAAGTTGTGAACTGAATCAACCATTCTGGAGAGGATTTTGGAACTATATCCAAAGAGCAAACAAACTATGCATAATCTTTGATCCAGAAATACCACTACCAGGTTTGCATCACAAAGAGATCATAAAAAAGGGAAAAGAAACTACATGTGCAAAAATACTTATAGCAGTCCCTTCCATGATGGCAAAATATTGGAAATTGAGGGGACACCCATCAACTGGGAATGGCTGAACAAGCTGCAGTATATGAATGTAATGGAATACTATTGTGCAATAAGAAATGATCAATCGCAGATTTCAGAAAGACTTGGAAAGACTTTTATGAACTGAAGCAAAATGAAATGAGCAGGAAAACATTGTACACAGTGTCAGTAACACTGTGTGTAGATTAACTGTGAATGACTCAATTTTTCTCAGCAACACAATTGTCCAAGACAAGTACAAATGACTCACAAAGGAAATGCTGTCCATGACCAGACAAAAAACTGAGGCATTCTGAATATAGACTGAAGCATACTTTTTTACTTTATTCCTTTTGTGTTTTTCCCCTTTTGATTTGTTTCTTCTTCCACAACTATGACTAATATATTTTACATGATTTCATATAAATAACCTATATCAAATTGACTTGCATTTCAGGAAGAGTGGAGGGGAGAGAGGGAAGGAGAAAAAATTTGGATACAATAATGAATGTTCAAAAAATGTCTTGATGCATAATTGGAAAAAAATGCTATTAACAAAAAAGAGTATCCAGAAAAACACAGTTCATGAAATAAGGAACTACAGTCAGGATCATGCAAAACCTGACCACTTCTATCATAAATGAGACTGGAGTCTGAAATGCAATCTCACCAAAAGCAAAAGTCATGGGCTTACAACCAAGAGTAATTCTACAAAACAAGTGTAATATAATAGGGGTTAGACATGGAGTGGGGTTGGTATGGAATTTTGAGAAGTTTCAAATCAAGCCAACAAGTAATTTTAAGTGCTTACTCTGTGCTAAGCACTAGTGATTTTTTTTAAAAAGGGCAAGGATTTCTTATGAAAAGACCAAAATTAAGTAGGAACTTTGAGATGCAAACAGAGCAATCAAGAGAAACCTAGAAATGTAAACAGGCAGTGCTAACATTTTGAAAGGGAAGAAGTGTTCTTTTAGAACATTCATATATTCATAAAATATTAAAGGAGCTGTATATGAACAAAAAGATCTTGAGGAGGATTGATTCTATCATGAGGGTTTTAAGGAGAAAAGAGAAGGGAGAACAGAAGAAATATACTAGTGTAGAAATGATGAAGTCAAAGATGCAGATTATGAATTTTCATAATTGAGGTACGTAAGAAAAAGAATTTGTAAGAGTATATAAATGCAAAGAAAGCAGTGAGAAGAGGTTTCAAAAGAAACTGAATCTATTACAATGAGTGCAAAACAGACAGAGGGAGGGGGGAGAGGCAGAGAGAGATAGAGAGACAAGAAAAAGGAGAGAGACAGAAAGAAGAGAGGCAGAGAGAGAGAGAGAAGACAGAGAGAAGACAGAGAGAAGAGACAGAGAGAGAATGAGAGAGCAACAGAGAGAGAGAAAAGAGAATAGAGAGAGTAAACCAGATTAAACAGGGAAACAAATGGGAATGGGGACAGGTAATGAAGTTAAAAAAGAATATGCCAGGAAGAGAAGAGCTGCAAACAATCTTCTTGATTCTCAAGGGTGGGTTAAAAGGAAAAAAAGAAAAATTAAGTCCGGGAAAGGGTGCTTATTAATTAGAAAAAGGTTGAACAGATTGTGGCACACAAATTAGTGGAATATTATTGTGCAGTAAAAAATTTTCAAGGGGTGAAAAGAATGATTTCAGAGAACAATAGGAGGTATGAAATAATGAAAAATAAAGTGAGCAGAACCAAGAAAAGATTTATGTACTGACAGCAACATTATAAAGGGAAAAAAAACCCTCTGGGTTGGGGGGGGGCAGAGCCAAGATGGCAGAGTAGAAAGCCAGACCTGCAGAAGCTCCCCCACATAGCCCATAAAATATCTGTAAAAAATAACTCTAAACAAATTCTAGAGCAGCAGAAGCCACAAAACGACAGAGTGAAGAGATTTCCAGTCCAAGACAGCCTAGAAAGCCAACAGGAAAGGTCTATCACACCGAACATGGAGCAGAGTGCCACCCAGCATGGGCTGCAGGGCTCAGCAGGGATAGGACCCAGAACAGGATTCAGGTAGCAGTTCCCACATCGCTCAACCCACAATCACCAAAGACTGCTTCAAAGTTCACTGAGAAAGCCTTTTCACCTGGGTGAGAAGGGAACATGGACTGGCCCCACCAACAGTGGCCACTGCAGCAATAGCATCCATTTTTAGAGACCTCTATCTAAAGCCCCTTGGAGAATTGAGCAGCTGATCTGAATCTCAGCCTTGAGCATGGCCCTGGGGTGAGGAGGAGCACTGGCAGTGGAGCTGGTGGAAACTCTGGAGAGGGAACCTTACTCACAGATTGCTCTCAGACCAGTGTGCAGGTCAGGTGAGGAGTAAACTCCTCTCCCTTGATTGTACCACTTTGGAGGAACTGAGAACTTACAGGTCCCTAGAGTATATATCCTCCTGTTGACAAAGGACTCAAAAGTCAAGTAACTGGCTGGGAAAATACCCAAAAAAGGGAAAAAAAATAAGACTATATAGAAGGTTACTTTCTTGGTGAACAGGTCTTTTCTTCTATCCTTTTGGATGAGGAAGAACAAAGCATAAGATCAGAGGAAGTCAAGGTTTCTGTGTCCAAAACCTCCAAAATAAATATCCAATGGTCTCAGGCCATGAAAGAGCTGAAAAAGGATTTTGAAAATCAAGTCAGAGAGGTGGAGGAAAAATTGGGAAGAGAAATGAGAGTGATGCAAGAAAATCATGAAAAGCAAGTCAACAGCTTGCTAAGGGAGACCCAAAAAAATGCTGAAGAAAATAACACCTTGGAAAATAGGCTAACTCAATTGGCAAAAGAGGTCCAAAAAGTCAATGAGGAGAAGAATGCTTTAAAAAGCAGAATTAGCCAAAAAGAAAAGGAGGTTCAAAAGAACACTGAAGAAAATAGTTCTTTAAAAATTAGGCTGGAGCAGATGGAAGCTAATGACTTAATGAGAAATGGAAAAACTACAAAACAAAACCAAAACAATGAAAAAATAGAGGATAATGTGAAATATCTCATTGGAAAAACAACTGACCTGGAAAATACATCCAGGAGAGACAATTTAAAAAATTATGGGTCAACCTGAAAGTCATGATCAAAAAAGAGCCTAAACATCATCTTTCATGAAGTTGTCAAGGAAAACTGCCCTGATATTCTAGAACTAGAGAGTAAAATAAATATTAAAAGAATCTATCAATCACCCCCTGAAAGAATTCTGAAAAAGAAACTCCTAGGAATGTTGTAGCAAGATTCCAGAATTCCTAGGTCAAGAAGAAAATATTGCAAGCAGCTAGAAAGAAACAATTTGAGTATTGTGGAAATACAGTCAGGATAACATAAGATCTGGCAGCTTCTACATTAAGGGATTGAAGGGCTTGGAATATGATATTCCAGAAGTCAAAGGAACAAGGACTAAAACCAAGAATCACCTACCCAGCAAAACTGAGTATAATACTTCAGGGGGAAAAATGATCATTCAATGAAACAGAGGACTTTCAAGCATTTTTGATGAAAAGACCAGAACTGACTTTCAAACACAAGAATCAAGAGAAGCAAGAAAGGGTAAACAGCAAAGAGAAATCATAAGGGACTTTCTAAAGTTGAACTGTTTACATTCCTATGTGGAAAGATAATATTTGTAATTCTTGAGACTTCTCAGTATTTGGGAAGTTGGAGGGATTAAACACACACATATTACATACATGAACACACACATATAGAGAGAACACACAGGGTGAATTGAATAAGAAGGGATGATATCTAAAAAAAATAAAATTAAAGAGTGAGAGAGGAATATAATGTGAGGAGAAAGGGAGAAATGAAATGGGGCAAATTTTCTCTCATACAAAAGGCAAGAAAAAGCTTTTCTAATGGAGGGGAAAAGGGAGGAGGTGAGAGGGAAAAAGTGAAGCTTTGGCTTCACATTTGACTTAAGGGAGGAATAACATGCTCACTCAATTTGGTATGAAAATCTATCTTATGCTACAGGAAAGTAGGGCAGAAGGGGACAAGAGGGGTGGAGGGATGACAGAAGGGAAAACAAATGGGAGGAGGAAGTAATTAGAAGTAAACACTTTTGGGGAGGGAGAAGGTCAAAAGAAAGAGTAGAATAAATGGAGGGGCAGGATAGAATGGAGGGAAATATAGTTAGTCTTACACAACATGACTATTATGGAAGCAAAACTATACATTTTTAGCCTACATAGCCCATATTGAATAACTTGTCTTCTCAGTGGGGATGGGTGGGGAGGGAAGAAGAGAGAGAAGTTGGAACTCAAAGTTTTAGGAACAAACATTGAGAATTGTTTTTGCATGCAACTGGGAAATAAGAAATACAGGTAATGGGGTATAGAAAACTATCTTGCCCTACAAGAAAAGAGAGAAGATGGAGATAAGGAAAGGGTGGGATGTGATAGAAGGAAGGGCATATAGAGGGAAGGGGTAATCAAAATGCAAGGCATTGTGGGGCAGGGGGAGGGGAGAGATGGGGAGAAAATTTGGAACTCAGAATTTTGTGGAAATGAACGTTGAAAACCAAAAATAAATAAATAAACATTTAAAAAAAAACTCTGAAAGACTTAAGAACACTGATCAAAGCAAGAACAAAGTATGTGTACAGAACCTGTGATGGGGCATGTAACCCACCTTCTTATAGAGAAATAATGTGTTCGAGGTGTAGAAAGAAACATACAGTTTTGACATGGTCATTGTTGATTTTGTTCTGATTTATTTTCTTCTATTTTTAATTGAGTGAATTGAGGGAGTGTTGGTAATGATGTTAGAAAAGAGGACCACAGCAAAACAAATTTAAATGCACAGAAGAGAACAGAGGGATATTCAGAAGGAAGTAGAGACGAGGATAGTCATAAATGTAACGTGGATTTTATTATAACTTTTAAAAAGCTATGAAATGGAGACTGTGGTTTCAAATCCAGTCTTTTTTTTTGTGTGTTCTGAATGTGTGTAATCCTCTTTTTTAGTGTTTAAATTCAGAATTTTAAAAACTAAATTATTCTACCAGAAATTTAGATTATTTTATGTATTTATTTTGTACCCTGTTGGTTTAACTACTGAGTCTTCTATAAATAATGTCCCCCTTTTTTGCTAAAAATTATTCCTTCAATTTTTCTTTCATCTTATTGTTATAATGACCATTTCTAGGACTCTGTCAAATAACAATGAGGAGAGTCTGCATACTTACCTTAAGTTGTATATTTCCTCTTAACTTGTAAATAAACCATATAAAATATTTTCTTGTTTTCTAAAAACATTGATTCAGAGGGAAGAATGCAATGAAAAGGAGGTGAAGTTCTGGCACTAAGAAAGTTTAAATAGATTAAGTAGAGTTAGTTCAAGTACCTAGGAAGGCAGCTAGGTGGCAGAGTGGATAAAGCACCAGGACTAGAGTTACAAGTCAGGAGTTTAAATCCAACCTCAGAAAACTGCTAGCTGTGAGACCTTGGTCAAGTCACTTAATGTTTGTGTGTCTCAGTTTTCTCAACTCTAAAATGAGGATAATAGTACCTATCTCCCCAATAGGTGATAGATTGTGAGAATTCAAATGAAAGAATGTTTAGATCAAGCTTGGCACCTATATGCAAGGTGCTTAAGCATTAAGCATAAGAATGTGCTTAATAAATGTTTTTGACCATGTCAAAACTATGTGCTTAATAAATGCTTCTTTTTATCCTTCCTCTTTATGTCAACTCCTTAGGATGTAGATTAGTGATCCAGTAAGGTTAGAGAGTAACAAAAAGTAATCACGTGAGTTGGTCATTGTGAACTGTTCCAAGGAAGGCAGCTGGTTTCCCAGGAAGCTGGAACTAAGGTCCAGTACCAAGTCTTTCACAACACACATCTCTGCTCCCCTTCATCATGGACCTGTCAGCAGTAGGATTATATCTACTTGATCTGAGGGATAAGTAGATTAATGAGTACTAGTACTATGATTAGAAGGCCTTAGGTAAAATCTTGTATATGACACATCAACTATGTAAACCTCAGTCAGTCATTTAACATTTTCTGATCTCAAGTTTCTCATCTGAAAATGAGTATGATAATACTTGTATTACCTACCCACAGAATTGTGAGTATAGTGCTTTATAAAATTGTTGAAGCATGTTAAAATAGCCTTTTTTTAATTTAACTGGTAATGTTAAGAAAGAAATATTTCTTACTCTGAAGTCCTTGCACTGAAGATTTGCCTTGAAGATAAGAAACCTTATCAGTAATCAAACTTTCCATAAAACAATGTCTTCTACTTAAATGCCTTGTCTATCTTTCTCTTCAGCCTAATTGTTCATGGATAAGTAGGGCTAATATAATAAAATGTAAAGTCAACCTAAACAAATTTATATATTCAGTGCCATCTCAATTAAATTCCAAAATCTATTTTTACTGAATTAGGAAAAAAAATTACAAAATTCATTTGAAAGAACAAAAAATTCAAGATCAAATGAAGTAGTGATAAAAATGGGAAAAAAAAGATTTAGCAGCATCAGGTCTTGACCTATATTATAATACAGTAAATAACAAAACTATCTGGTACTGGCTAAGAAACAGAATGATAGATCAATACAACAGAGTAAACATGCAATTTACAGTAGCAAATTTTATATAGTAATCTTATATTTGACAAGTGTGAAGGCTTAAGATTTTGGGATGAGGATTTATAACTTGATAAAAGAAATTGTTGAGAAAAGAGATCATAAAAATGGGAAAAGGACCCACATGTACAAAAATACTTATAGAAGTTCTTTTTGTAGTCGCTAAGAACTGGAAATTGAGGGGATGCCCATCGATTGGGGAATGGCTGAACAAGTTATGAAATATGGATGTATTGTGCTGTATTGTGCTCTAAGAAATGATGAGGATATGGACTTCAGAAAAATCTGGAGAGGCTTATATGAATTGATGTTGAGTTAAGTGAGAAGAACCAGGAAAACATTGTATGCAGTAACAGCAACATTGTATGATGACCAACTTTTTTACACTTTCTTTAGACTTTAGACTTTCTGAGCAATGCAATGATCTAAGAAAATTCTGAAAGATTCATGATGGAAAATGCTATCCACAGGTAGAGAAAGAACTATGAAGTCTCAATGCAGATTGAAGCGTACTATTTGCTCTCCTTATTTTATTTTGTTTTGTCTTTTCTTTCTCATGGTTCCTCCCATTGGTTCTAATTCTTCTATACAACATGGCTAGTGTGAAAACACATTTATTAAGAATGTATATGTAGAGCATATATTGGATTGCATGCCATCTTGGGGAGAAGAGGGACGTAGAGAAAATTTAAAACTTATGGAAGAGAATGTTGAAAATTAAAAATAAATTAAGGGGAGGAGCCAAGATGGCAGAGTAGAAAGATTCACATATGCTAGCTCCGAACCCACAGTCCATAAACTACCCATAAAAAGAACTCCCAATGGGTTCTGGAGCAGTGGAAGCAGCGCAGCAAACACAGTGGAGGAGATTTCCCTTCCAGAGAGCCCTGAAAAACCTGCGCCAAAGGTCCGTCGCGCACCGGACAGTGGAGCCCAGCCCAGCCCTGGCCATGCAGCCCGAGAGGAGCAGATCTGAGCAGGCTTCAGGGACAGAACCTCCGGAGGCCGAGAAGGTCCCTCTGCCCACAGGTGCACAGGTCAGTGAGAGAGACTTCTGGGCTGGCTGAGAGGGGAGCGGGGTGTCTTCATAACACAGGCCCCCATCGGGAGGCAGCCAGAGGCAGCTGTGGCCAGGAGCTCCCAGAGCAGACAGGATCTCACATTACTGAAGGTCTCCCCATAAACCCCTGGAGGGAACTGAGCCTGGGAGCCGGCCCTGCCCCCACCTGAGAATCTGAATTTAATCTTTCCCTGAATAGCAGCCCCACCCACTGCTGAAGGCCCTGAGGCTGGGGAGCAGCATTTAAATCTCAGACCCCAAGCACTAGCTGGGCAGATCTGGAGGCCAGGTGGATGTGGAGAGGAATCTCAGAAGTCAAGTAACGCTGGGAAAATGCCCAGAAAAGGGGAAAAAAAATAAGACCATAGAAGGTTACTTTCTTGGTGAACAGATGTTTCCTCCTTTCCTTTCTGATGAGGAAGAACATTGCTTACCATCAGGGAAAGACATAGAAGCCAAGGCCTCTGTATCCCAAACATCCAAAATAGATATCCAATGGACTCAGGCCATGGAAGAGCTCAAAAAGGATTTTGAAAATCAAGTTGAACAGGTGGAGGAAAAACTGAGAAGAGAAATGAGAGAGATGCAAGAAAAGCATGAGAAATGGGTCAATATATTGCTAAAGGAGCCCCCCAAAATGCTGAAGAAAATAACACCTTGAAAAATAGGCTAACTCAATTGGCAAAAGAGGTTCAAAAAGCCAATGAGGAGAAGAATGATTTCAAAAGCAGACTTAGCCAAATGGAAAAGGAGGTTCAAAAACTCACTGAAGAAAATAGTTCTCTCAAAATTAGAATGAAACAGATGGAGGCTAATGACTTTCTGAGAAACCAAGAAATCACCAAACAAAACCAAAAGAATGAAAAAATGGAAGATAATGTGAAATATCTCATGGGAAAAACAACTGACCTGGAAAATAGATCCAGGAGAGACAATTTAAAAATTATGTGACTACCTGAAAGCCATGATCAAAAAAAAGAGCTTAGACATCATCTTTCATGAAATTATCAAGGAAAACTGCCCTGAGATTCTAGAACCAGAGGGCAAAATAAGTATTCAAGGAATCCACCAATCACCACCTGAAAGAGATCCAAAAAGAGAAACTCCTAGGAACATTGTGGCCAAATTCCAGAATTCTCAGGTCAAGGAGAAAATATTGCAAGCAACTAGAAAGAAACATTTCCAGTACTGTGGAAATAAAATCAGGATAACACAAGATCTAGCAGCTTCTACATTAAGGGATCGACGGGCATGGAATAGGATATTCCAGAAGTCAAAGGAACTAGCACTAAAACCAAGAATCACCTACCCAGCAAAACTGAGTATAATACTTCAGGGGAAAAAAATTGTCTTTCAATGAAATAGAGGACTTTCAAGCATTCTTGATGAAAAGACCAGAGCTGAAAAGAAAATTTGACTTTCAAACACAAGAATGAGAAGAAGCATGAAAAAGTAAACAGCAAAGAGAAGTCATAAGGGACTTACCAAAGGTGAACTGTTTACATTTCTACATGGATAGACAATATTTGTAACTCTTGAACTTTTCAGTATCTGGGTAATTGGTGAGATTACACACACACACACACACATACACACACGTGTACACACACATGCATGCACGCACACACACACATGCACACACATACAGAGACAGAGAGCACAGAGTGAATTGAATAGGATGGGATCATATCTTTAAAAAAATGAAGCGGTGAGAGAGAAATGTATTGGGAGGAGAGTGGGAGAAATGAAATGGGGCAAATTATCTCTCATAGAAGAGGCAGGCAGGAGACTTTTTAATGGAGGGAAAAAGAGGAGAGCTGAGAGAAAAACATGAAGTTTACTGTCATCACTTCGAGTAAAGGAAGGAATAAAATTCACACTCATTTTGGTATGAAAACCTATCTTACAATACAGGAAAATGGGGGAGAAGAGGGTAAGCAGGGTGGGGGGGATGATAGAAGGGAGGGCAATGGGAGGACAGAGCAATTTGAAGTCAACACTCTTGGGGAGGGACAGGATCAAAAGACAGAATAGAAACAATGGGGGGCAGGATAGGATGGAGGGAAATATAGTTAGTCTTACACAACATGACTATTATCGAAGTCATTTGCAAAACTACACAGATAGGGCCTATATTGAATTGCCTGCCTTCCCAAAGGGAATGGGTGGGGAGGGAGGGATGGGGAGAAGTTGGAACCCAAAGTTTTAGGAACTGTTGAGTATTGTTCTTGCTACTAGGAAATAAGAAATACAGGTAATGGGGAATAGAAAGTTATCTGGCCCTACAGGACAAATGAGAAGATGGGAACAAGGGAAGGGAGGGATGATAGAAGAGAGGGCAGATTGGTGATGGGGGAAATTAGAATGCTTGGTGTAATGGGGTGGGGGGAGGGGACAAATGGGGAGAAAATTTGGAACCCAAAATTTTGTGAAAATGAAAGTAAAAAGTTAAGTAACTTTATAAAAAAATTAATTAATTTATAAAAATTTTGTTGGGAAAAACTGAAAAGCAATATGGCAGACACTAAGCATGGACCATCTTACAGCATTTGCCAAGATAAAGTCAAAATGGAAACATGACCCAGATATACGGAGAGATATTACAAGAAAATCTGAAGAAAATTAAACATAGTACTCATTAGACTTAATGGAGAGGCAAACAATTTATAATTAAAGAGATAGGGAGCATTATGAGATGTGAAATGGATAACGATTAAGTTTTATATAAATAAGAGTGACCAAGATCAGAAGAAAAGCGAAAAATTGGGAGATAATTTTTATGGACATTTTTCTCAGATGAAAGTTTGTATCTCAAATATGTAAAGGATGTTGTCAAAACTATAAGAAGACAAGTCATTCCTCAATATATAAATGTTCAAAGGATATGAACAGATACTTTTCATATGACCTAATCAAAGCTGTAGTCATATTAAAAATTGCTCCAAATCACTATCGATTAGAAAAATGCAAATTAAAATATTTCTAAGGTACCACCACATATTTATCAGATATGAGAGAAAAGGACAATGACAAATGTTGGAGGGGATGTGAGAAAATTGAGACACTAATGCATTGTTGATGAAGTTGTTTACTGATTCAAATGTTCTATAGAGAAATTTGGTACTATGCTCAAAGGGCTATAAAACACACTTTTACCCAGCAATAACACTATTAGGTCTATACCCCAAAGAGATTAAAAAAAGGAAAAGGACTTACATGGTGTGTGTGTGTATGTATATATATATACATACATACACACACATACATATATGTATGTATATGTATATATACACATATACATATATGTATATATACACATATACATGTGTGTACGCACACATATATATGTGTGTGTGTATATATATATATATATATATATATATATATATATATATATATATATATATTAGTTCTTTTATTTGTGGCAAAGAATTGGAAATTGAGGTGTCCATTGATTGGGGGATGACTGAACAAGTTATATGTTATTGTGATGGAATATTATTTTGATATAAGAAATGATGACCAGGATGTTTTCACAAAAACCTAGAAAGATTTACATGAACTAATGCAAACTGAGATGAGCAGAACTAGGAGAACATCGTACACATTAACAGCAATGTTGTATGATGATCAATTGTGAATGACTTACCTATTCTCAACAGTACAGTGGTCTAAGACAGTTCTAAAGCACTAATGATGAGAAATGCTCTCTTCCAGAGAAAGAAATGATTGACTCTGAATGAAGATCAAAGTATACTTTTTTCTTAATTTTTTGAGGGTCTATTTTTTGTTTGTGTTGTTTTTTCCACAACATGACTAACCTGGAAATACGTTTTGCCTGGCTACACATGTATAAAGTATATAAAATTACTTTTCCTCTCAATGTGAGGGAGCAAAGGGAAAAAAGGAAAGAATTTGGATCTCAAAATTTTAAAATGGATATTAAGGTTGCTTTTTACATATAATTGGGGAAAATAAAATATTAAATATATAGCAATAATATTCTAAAGAATATTAACTTTGAAAGGCTTAACTTTTATAGATTTAATGATCAAGATTCCAAAGGACAGACAATTGAACTATTATACCTATCTCCTTACAGAGAGGTGATGGAGTCAAAGTACAGAATGAGACATTGGGTCAGAGAAAAAGAAGGGGACTGGTGATAACGTTGCCAAAAGAAAAAGATAAGAGGGTTATTCAATAATTTTTAAAATGGAAGAGAACAGAAAGAAGTTAAGTAGGAAATTGAGATAAGCAAGATAGTTTTGAAAGTTATAAGTAGAATTTATTGTATAGTTAAAAGAGGAAGTAAGCTGCAGTAGAGGCTCAGTTTCATGTAAAATTCTCATTTTCTCTTCTACTTTGATAATAGAAATGTTCATTTTGTTCAGTTTTGTTACGTTTGGAATATAAAGATATTATTCATTCTCTAGTCCGGAGGTGGATGTTGGACCTTGGTTGTTGGACCTTGAGGTCCTCTCCATTCCTAGGGTTCTTTTAGTCTAGGTTTGTAGTTACAGGGAAAGTTTTAAGCAAAAAGAAAGTAGTAGTGAAATGGTAAGAAAGGGTATAATGGCAATTAGAACAATTCCTTTTAAACTTCTCCAAAAAAAAGATACTTATGAAAGCCATGTACTTTGAAAAATTGTTTTATTTTTAATTTATGGAATAAAATAAGCATTTATATAACATGGTATAATAAAAAAGTAGATTGCATGTGAAACTTCAAAACACTATGTACAACTTGCTATTCCTTTTAAATATACAACAAAATTATTGTTTAAATTTCCTTTTTTCTTCCTTCCCCCCACCTAGAAATGGCTATCATTAGAAACCAAAATGTATATATAAGCATATTAATAATTCATTTTTGTTTTAACATAATCAAGTTCTTCAGATTGAATAATGTAATTAAAGAAGATCTTTCCCATCCATTAAAGGAACTGGGAAGATTTGTAGGAAGGCCTACACCTTTTGTTAATGAGGCACTGGTTCTCAAGAGTTGTGATGCCCTCTAGTTCTAAAAAGTGTATAAAGACTCTGACATGTGGTTTTACTTTAGGGCTTACTAAGTGGAAGTGTTTGACCAGATGAGACTCTGGGATGCCGATAATGAGCCCCTCTGGCTTTGAAAACCCAGATGTTGGTGCTTCCCTCTCTGAAAAGCAGATCAAAGAACCTGTGATAGCAGGCCCCCCTCTGTATGTCAGGGTACTTACTGATACAATAAGTAAAATCATTCTATACATCTATTTTTTCAGTTCTTTCTCTGGATACAGATAGTATCTTTCTTCACGTGCCCTTTATAATTAATTTGGGTATTTATAATGCTCAAAAAAACTTATTTGTTCAAAGTTAGTCTTAAACCAATAAATCTGCTCGTTTCACTGTTCATTATGTAATGCAATATTTTCATGTTTTTCTAAGCTCATTGGGCTCATCATTTTTTTCAACACTGTAGTATTCCATTACAAACACATACCACAACTTATTCAGCCATTCCCCAATTGATGGGTATTCCTGAAACTTCCAATTCTTTGCTGTCACAGAGAGATCTGCTATAAACATTTTAGAACATATAAGTTCTTTTCCTTTTCCCCTAATTTTCTTTGTAAATACACCTAGAAGTGGTATTTCTGGGTCAAAGAGTATAAGCAGTTTAATAACTCTTGGGGCATAATTCCAGGTTACTCTACAAAATGGTTGGATCAATTTACAATTCCCAAGTTTTCCACATTCCTTTCAACATTTGTTGATTTCCGCTTCAAACAGTTCACCAAATCAATAGGTACAAAATGGTATCTCTAGGTTGTTTTATTATGCATTTCTCTAATCAATAATGATTTAGAGCATTTTTTCACAGGTATATAAATAGTTTTGATTTCTTCGTTGGAAAACTGGCTGTTCATATTCTTTTACCATTTGTCAGTTGGGGAATCTTATTGTTGTTGTGTTTGTCCTTTGTTTTTGAAGAGGACCATGACATCAGGGAAATAATGACATGACTTGTAGATGGGAGAGAGGGTTGTGCAAGGCCACCAGCCTCACTTTCTCCTTCAGAGTCATCTGGATCCAGCGACCAGATATTCATCAGGATGACTGGAGATTGCCCAAGATGAAATGAGAGACCCTTCCCCTTCAGAGCTAAGGTATTTTCAGGTATTAACTTAAAGTGAGGTAATGCCCATTGAGTGAAGAGGCCTTGCCTCTTTAAGAAGTCAGTCAATAGATTTGATAATATTCTTTAATATTTTAGTTAGGAGACCACTATCTGAAAAGCCATCTAAAACTGCCATGTGAATGAGAGAAATGGAGCAAAATTTCTGAGAAAGGAAATAATGTTGAAGGAAATGGACATCCATTGCACCTGAGCTGACAGTTTGACAACAGGAATCAGTAGATGATGAGACTCAAGAATGCAACTCACTATTGCTGAGTTGTGAGAGCAGTAGTTTTATATTCAGGAAATATGTTTGCATTTTTACTATAATGTTTCCTAACAATGCTACTTTGGGCATAACACTCACTCACTTCTCTGAACCTCCAAATCTCTAAAATGTATATATCATCATGTAAAAAATGGGGATAATCACATTTTGGGGGCAGGGAGGAGAACCAAGATGGTGGAACAGAAGTGAACCAAATATAGTGAGCTCCTCTATACCCCTCCCTTGAGATCCTACAATAACACAATATTCAATATCTGAAGAAAGCATCAATAAGACAAGCCTAGGCCTTCTATACAGAAGAACACAGAAACCAGTCCTAACGTCAAGTTTCAAGTAAGCAAGTAGACTGCAAAAATAAGCAAATCAAAAATAAAGAATTCCACCATTATAAGCTAATATGGTGATAGGAACACTCAAGACACAAACTCAGAAGAGGAAAATGACTCCAAAAATATCTACAAGAAAAGCAGTACATATATCACAGATCAACAGACAGCTCAACATACATATTACATACATACATAATTACCAAAGAGAGAAGAACCAACATCTGGGTTCTCAAAGCTGGGAAGGCTCCGTAAATTACCGGTTACCCAGAGTGTCATCTGGTACACCTTCTTCCAAAGAATAAGCCCCAACACGCAACCTTACTTCAGAGTATGTATATACTTTTCACGACCCTTCTGACCAAATGGATTTTCTCTTTGAGGCACATTTCCCATCTAATCTACTGGATTTTGTGATCTCCAGAAATTCATCATTCTGTGGGATGAAATCAACTTGAGCTTAAAACATTTTTAGCACCTCTTGCCTGTGGGGTCTGTTCCTCATCTGATTAGAAAAGTAGGGGTTGGACATTGGAGATCTTCCACCATTTAAAGAAACCATCCAGAGCTATTCTTAAGATCTCCAGAAACTCATATCCTGAAAGATGAATTGCACTTTCTAACTCCCACCTCCTCAGATCATTTCCCACCCTTTATGACATCTGCCTCCTCTTTCAGCTTGTGTGTGTGTGTGTGTTGTCTTCCTTTATTAGATTGAGAACTCTTGAAGAATAGGGACTAATATTTCTTTTTTTTTGTATACCCAGCACTTACCGTAGTAGCTAGCACATAGTAGGTCTTTGATATATGTTTATGGACTGTAACTCTAACTCTGAATTAGGAATGAGAAAAAAAAGATCATAGTTGAGACCACCCAAACAGGTGGAAAGACTTCATTCAGTCACCTCAACTAGCAAGACAATAGCTTAGTCACTTTTCTAATCCTCCCTCCAAAAGAAATTACGTGCCAAACATTGAATGATTATAGCTTAATTCATAGAATAAGATCCTTGATACAGCAAAATTCTTATCCATTTACAAGAACTTTAGTATGCTGGAAAAAGCCCTGACTCTGAAGACAGAGGATCTGATTCAAATTCTGCCTCTGATGTTTACCACTTTTATAGCCTTGTCAAGTCACTTAACCTCCCTGTGCCTCAGTTGCCTCATATGAAAAATAAGCATTATACTATATGACCTCTGAGGTCCCTTCCAGTTTTAGACTATATGAACTTGTTTCTACATGTCCATGGTAGTGAGCATAGGCTAACATGAAGTCCTATTGTAGGAACTCTCACTGTTGTGATTCTTCCTGAACACTACATCCCTCTCTCCACAAGAAGTGAAATGTGCCTATTCTGCCCAACCAAGGAAGGGAAGGGAAGAGAGTGGAGAGAAAAATGGGTGAAGTGCCAGTGCAGAAGGATACATCAAGCCTGATACAGATGAGACTAGAAACCCAGCCAGGCAAAGCAAGGAGATTAAAATATCATTGCTAATATGATAGGGGCCCTGGTTATCAACAAAGGGTGAAAAGATGCAAAACCAAAAAGATGCAAAAAATGATCAAACCACAAAGTCAGCCAGAGAAAACTTTTCACTAAAATCCTAGAGCCCAGGCAGATGTCATCAAAAAAGGATCCTAAAAATATAAAAATAAATTAAATTCCAAAGAAAATGCAAAGCATACTTTGTAAATATAGAATGAAAAAAGTAAACCAGTAGTTCCCGAGAAAAAGCAAAGTCCTGGTGACTCTCCATGGAACAACAACAAAAGAAAATTCAAAACAAAACAAAGGAGAAAAATATTGATAATATAAGAAGTTAAGAAGAAGACAGGTCAGAAACTAGAGCTTTCAAAATAGAATAGTATTTAACCCATGATTCAAAAACAAAATTAGCCTATTAGGAAAACTCAATCAATCATGAAAGCTGGGAGAGAGTAACAGATTGAAAACGTGAAAAAAAGTGGAAGAAAAATTGGCAGAAGAGAAGTGAAGGGAAATATTATAAGTATGTATGATTTCTGTGTAAACCAAAGTAATTGACCTTACAGGCAGAATGCATAGAAATAAGTTTATGATAATAAATCTTCTAGAATGACATGATAAATTAAAAAAAAATCCTTCATATCATCAAATAGGAAAAAAAAACATAAGAAAACTGTCCAATAGTTCTGAATGCAGAAAACAAACATTCCCTCACAGGAAATGAAAACAAAACTTTTTCTTTCCAACTTAGATACATAAGAGTAATTAGGATTAAAGTCCGTTAGCTGACCAACTTAATGAGCTCTGTTCTTCCCACAAACAAAATATTTTGTAAGTAACCAAGAGATAAACCTTCAAATATGAAGAAAAGGAAAAATTTGAGTAACACAATATTATTTCACATTCACAATAAAGTATGAAGCAAATGAGATAATATATTCTAAAGCATATTAGAACTGTGAACTGAAATGATGTGCCTTGAAATCTATGTCTAAGCATCAGTGAAAAAACAAATGGACATTGAACAAAAGAGATATTTGTGGTGTTTCAGCAAAAAAAAAAGGAGTAGAGTATTTGGACTCAAGAATATCTAAACAGCAGGAACACAAGAAAGGTTAACAGCTACAATTTAAAAAAATAACTAAGGAAATTAATTGGAGAACTAGGTGGCACAGTGGATAGAATGCCAGACTTGGAGGCAGGAAGACTCATCTCTCTGAGATCAAATCTTGCCTCAGATGCTTACTAGCAGTTTGACTTTGGGCAAGTCACTTGACCCTGTTTGCCTCAGTAAAATGAACTGGAGAAGGAAATGACAAACCACTCTAGGATGTTAGGCACGAAAACCCCAAATAAGGTTACAAAGAGTCAGAAAGAACTGAAACGACTGGACAACAACAAAAAACAGAAACCAATGAGCTTAGAGGCTTTTTTTTTTAAAGAGATAACTTTAGCCTATATGGTAAAAGAAGGATTAAAGTGGGAAAATCAAAGGGAAAAAAGAACACAAAGGGGATAAAGAGTGAATTACTAATTAATTGGTGGATTTATGAAATGCAAACGGACATCTGGTTCTTTGGATATTCACCAGGAAAGACCATGGTGGCAGTGGAAAGGGAGGCTACAATCATATTTTAATGAGGGACAGAGTATGTAGGAGCAAATGGCACAGAAAGTAAAGAGACAAGTAGCAAAAGAGGTTTGGTATGGAGGCAGATGGCATGAAGATGGGGATGGGGTAGTGGAATAAAGCAAGCAGAAAGGGACAGAAAATTGGGAAGAGGAAAGTCACAGAGTAACTCATGTGACCATAAAATTGGGAGCCCTCAGTATCATGGATCTGGATGGAAATAGAATAGTTCTGGGCTAAGTGGAGGGTAGGGGGAGAATGGGTGATGAGGTGTAGGAACTTGGTCTCATTTTTATAGGGTTTTGTTGGAAGATAGACTCTTATCCATGCCATCTTGGGGTTAGTTCATTAGCACATCCAAATCATCGTAAGTTGTCATTAAAACTTTGAAGTTGATTTGTCCACATCATCTGAAAATTTAGCACCATTTAGTGTTCTGTTGGCCTTACTGTGGATGTTTGAAACTTATCTGAGATTTCGTATCAGTGAACCAAATGGTCCTGACAGAAAGGTTTAGATGACTTTCCCTCATTTAGCATATATTTTCAGAATTTTGGATTAATATATTCAGGGTTTTTGATTAATATATGACATAGTTTGCAAATTATTCACTTTTGATTTGGGGAATGATTAGTACCATGACATCTAGATTCTCCTTGGCAATCTTATTTCCTACTATTATTACTTTATGTTAGTTATTTGGAAACATACTATATCAACTAGAAGGGAAGTGGGTGGCTAGAGAGACCAGAAGAAGATATAATTAACACAAAGAGTTAAGAGGAACTTAAAGAATCCAGAGAGCAATAGGGGGAAAGAGTAGAAATAAATTATCATGGACCAAAGGACAGATTGGGAGGTCACATAAAATGGGTCTGGAAAAGTGAGGGAAAGAGGGAAATGGGTGATAATTCTAGGATAAATAATGAAGGGACGGTAACTTCTGGGATCTTCAGGCAAGTGGAGAATGGGGGAGGTAGTCGGGGAGAGGATCTAGAACCAGAGAATTAGAAGGTGTGGCCTGGGGGGAAGGTGTTAAGAAAATGGAGCATCCCCTTACAGTACTCTTCAGAGTAAAGTTGACAGTAAAATAAAAATTACTATTTTTATTAAATGAGGTAAATTAAATAAGGTGAATAAAATAAAATTTAAAAGGTTAAAGGTTTCTTACTCTATAGGCAGATTAGCTATGCCTTACTAGTCCTATGACCCTGGGCAAGTCACTTAACCCTGGTTGCCTCAGTTTCCTCATCTGTAAAATAAGTTGGAGAAGATAATGGTAAACCACTCCAGGATCTTTGCCATAAAAAACAAAAACTAAAATAAAAACAACAAACCCAAAAGGGGGGGGTCACAAAAAGGTGGACATGACTGAAAAAGACTACATAACAACAAAACAAAATTATGTCTTCCTTTACTTTCTTTTTTTATTAATTTATTTTAAATACTGAAACTTAAATGCACAATAGGAAAAGAAAAGGAAACATATTATAAACTTAAATACAAAACAAGAAAAGAAAAAGGTATCACTATGTGCATAGCAGAATGCAAGAGGATTCAAAATATACACCAATAAATTCCCATTTCAAGAAAATCTCTATCATAAATACCACACATTGTGTACAGAGCTGTCCATCTTTCCTTTGCCTCCGTGCAAATTTTCTTTTGTTTTCTGCTGTACACTTTTTACATTGTTCTTTTCCCCTACCTCCCCATTCCCCGAAGAGTGTTACAATTAAGTGTATACACACACACAAACATATATATATGTACATATATATATATACATACATACACATATATACCTAGATTTCTATAATCATATTCAGATATAGATGTATACATTCATATGCATTTACGTAAGACCATACTATACTTGTTTGCCCTCTGTTTGTCTGAGGTTGAATAACATCTTCCTTCAAAAGTCTTAGTCCAATTGCATCCTGGGCCATCTCCAGTCATACTGATGAATATCTGGTCACTGCATCCAGATGGCTCAGGAGGATAAAGTGCCTTGCACAGCCCTCTCTCACTCAAAACAAAGTCAAGTGCAAGTCGCGTCATCATCTCTCTGATGTCATGGTCCTCTTCAAAAATGAAAGACTAACACAAGTCTTTCCATATTTTTTGTCCATTCCTTTACTTTCATAAAGAATTTTATGAAAGTTCTGAGTGTGTCACGATAGGAGGCCCCCACAAAAAGCATGCATTGTGAGAAATGATTATTTCTCTCTTGTATTTAATAACTAATTATTGTATTAGGACCCTTTTCTACTTCCTCATCCAGAAATTAACCACTATGTGAAATCTTTCTAAAAGACTTACCCAGTCAGGATGGCTTAGATCTAATCAAAAACAGTAAAAGAGTTTCCAAGCTTTGGATAATGGATGTATTCCTTTTCATTGTGTTTGCTCAGACAGGTCTGGATGTGTTGATTCTCCCTTTTGTCAGATGATATGAAAATCATAAATCTCTGACCAAAATTTGGGTGATGTAAGTCACATTGCCCAAGATCTTCATTGTAATATATCCCACCCTCTCATTGTATTATTCATTTTTTTCATTGTTTACCAATCAGAGTTGATGGGCACCCTCAGGAACACCTGCTCTTCCAAGGGCATATAAACTGTGAGCCCACCCCCATGAGTGGTCTTTGGTCTAAGAGAGATGGCCAAATGACCATCTTTTCATTAATAAATATGTTGGCTTTAGAAATAAAATGATTAAATTACCCAGAAATTATGTCTCCTGAACTTTTAAAAATGCCACACATTCTTACATCACACCCAAATATGATTTTTTATAATCTTTTGTAATCAACAAGCAATATAATTGTAATTTCTTCTTGTTCTTCCCTCTGGAATAGAGTAGAAAAAGTCTAATTCTTTCACATGAAAACCTTTCAAACACTTGAATGTAGCTATGATGTTTTCTCTTAAGTCTTCTCATTTTCTAGGAGATCAGCTAAATTGAAAAAGCTTTAGTCACCTGTTAATATCCAGCAGGTAAGTTGAAGCCCTTGGCCAGAGATGGGGAAAAGAAAGTGGAAGAGAATAAAAACTGATCATAACACATTGATTGAATTACTGAAATAACCAAAATTATTTTACTTGATTGACTTTTAATTTAGTAACAACTCTTGAATGTAAAGTGATAAATATTGAAATAGATGATAGACAGAGTTCTAGTTCAGTCATGTCTGACTCTTCATGACCCTCGTGAGAAATGATCATCAATAACCATTATCCTGAAGATTCAGAGCTTCTCTCAGCCCTACTTTCAAAGTTCTGACTTTAAGTTGTTTTTTCTTCAAAAGGACATTTCCGATAATGAGATTACATTGATTCTCCTTATCCTGGTCAAACCGCCAACCCAAGCTCAAAAATTATTTAATCTAAGATATAGAAGGCCCTTTTTGTTCTCCTCAGGTTTGGATGGAGATAGATTCTTCTATCTAGATAGACTTGGATCCTGGGGGTTGTCTGATAGAAAGGCTATTTCTTTTATTTCCTATATTCAGAGATGAAGTGATAATAGAGTGACCTCAGCCTCCTGTTGAAAAGGTATATTAACTGTGGGCCTCAACTCCCAGATGGGGTCAGTTCTACCACTGCAGCACCTCCAACCCTGCAAGCCTGCTCACTTGAAGAGAAATAAACATAGAAGGACAAAACCTAATCACGTTTGTCTTTTTTGGACCTCTCAGAGGTTGACTTCCTGTATGAGGTTTTCTTGGCAAAGATACTGGAATGTTTTGCCATTTCTTTCTCCAGTGGATTAGGTAAACGGAGGTTAAGTAACTTGCCCAGGGTCACACAGCTAGTTGTCTGACATCAGATTTAAACTCAGGTCTTCTTGACTCCAGGCCCAGTACACTATCCACTAAGCCACTGCTACCAATAGATAGATAGCTGATAGAGACATTACTGATGCTGAACTTGAATTTTCTCTTTGATGTTGTATAAAATGCTTCAACCTGCAGAAATGATAGGTCAGTGTCAGGATATACTTCTCTCTCTACCTCTCATTCTAGGTACATCTCCTTATGCATTCTACCTCTGGGTCTCAGGTTGCTGGTTCCTCTCCGGGCATTATCTCTTGTCTCCTTGCTATTAGAAGTCCAGATGTTGAGGTTTAAGGGTGCTGGGACACCTATTTACTCAAGGAGAAAAGGAAAACCCTGACCAGCTGGTAGAAGCTATTAAGAAGTATGGAAACTTAGATCCTGACCCCTGTATAGAAGAAGCAGCAATCCTTAGCATATATTTCATTATCAGACCTGCCCCAGATATTAGGAGGAAACTGCAGAAATTGGCAATCTAATCCCAAAATAGCGACACACAGGTCCTACCCAAATAAATTCGACCCAAGCCTTCTTTCTTCCAAAGAAAAGTAAGGTTTATTAAAGATCTGCCATATTGGCCAGACTCTTAAGGAATCTGAACATTTGTAACACTATTGCAAAGAGGCCAGATTGAATATGAGCCTGATGGAGGCTGAAATTGATTGTGGGAGGGATCTAGGGTTGGCCAAATAGTCTGAGTTGATTGGAGGAGGGGTCTAGAGAGGACCTTGATGGGAAAGGCTAATAGGCTGGGGTCACTGTGAGGTAGTAGAAAAGGGCTGGAAAAACCATGGATCTGGACCACATGGCCAAGGAAAAGTCTAGATAGGATCAAGGGTGGGGAGTCTAGGGTGGAGTCAGGTGCAGGCAATGAAAAGCCAATTGACTGGGATGGGTAGATGCCTCTGGTGAACCCCAGATCAAGTGGAAAGATTCAAGGAGAGTTCAAGGGGATTTCCAGAGCCTGTACCCTGTAAGAAGTCTGTTGCTCCTTTAGACTCTGCCTATGTCTAGGTTGATGAACAGGACTTTGAATTCACTATCTTGTCCTGTCCCTTCATCTTCCATGGAATTTTTTACTTGTTTGTTTCTGCTTATCTCATCTTCAACAGACTTCCTTAGTTTGTCCTCACGTGTTATAACTGAATCTTTCCTCCAACCTTTGATATTTGTGTTCCCTGGCTCTGTAGGCCCTAATCACTCATTCTTTCCTTGTTCCTGTACCCTATTTAGGTTTTGCTTGCTCTAGTATCCATCGCCATACCTCCAACACAGCCCTTCCCTAGAATATTTGCTGTACCACTTGAAGTCCTAATTCTCTATCCAGCACATTTGTGCCACTGTCACCTATGTCCTAACTGATCATAGAACACAGTCAAGAATTATGAACTAGGTAGATAGAAAACATTGAAGTACACAGAGAGAATAAAAGGGCAAACATTGAACTGGCAACTAGAAAAGCAGATCAGAATCTAAAAGATCCATATGCCAAAGGACAAGGCAAAGTGAATTGTCCAAATCATAGATGGTCTGGAGTCAAGAAAATAAAAGGACTGTGTGTCACAGCCAGGTGTTCATCAAAACCATTCTAAAGAGTTCTTCCTTCCAAGGCAAAAATCTTCTCATGAACTTTCAGCTAGTAAGAGGAACTAATACAGAATTTAGAGAGCTTAGACATACAAGTTATATAATTTCAGGGTTGAAATGTCCAGCCCATCCCTGAATAAAATCTTCCCTCCCCCTTCATCTTTTTTTTTAAATTAATTAATTTATTTTTACTTTTTTTTGGTGTTCTACAATCGCTTCCTTAAAATTAAGATTTTATCCCCCCTACACCTTCCCCCCACTACCTCCCTTCCCTCCCCATGATAGCATACAATTCTGTATAGGTTCTACATATACTTTCCTATTGAGTACATTTTCACAATAGTCATGTTATGTAGTTGAACTAAAATAAATGGAAGAAATCATATACCAAATCAAAACATAATACACTAAAACCTACACATATACAAACATGATCTGCTACATTTTGTGAATGACTTCCATATTTCTTTCTCTGAGTGTGAGTGTTACAATACTACTATTGGGATTTTTTTTTTTAAGTTCTTGAGTTATTACGAAGCTCCAAGTCTACCAGAAAAAACTCTCGCACACTGTGGTCGTTGCTGTGCACAAAGTTCTCCTGGTTCTGCTCCTTTCACTCAGCATCAGATCATATAAGTCCTTCCAGGCCTCCCTGAAGTCTTCTTGTTCATCATTTCTTATGGCACAGTAGTACTCCATTACATTCATATACCATAATTTATTAAGCCATTTCCCAGCTGATGGGCATCCCCCTGATTTCCAGTAATTGGCTACCACAAAGAGTGCTGCTATAAATATTTTTGTACATGTGGGACCCTTTCCCATTTTTATGATCTCTTGGGGATACAGTCCTAGTAGCGATATTTCTGGGTCAAAGGGTATGCACATTTTTGTAGCCCTTTGGGCATAGTTCCAAACCGTTCTCCAGAATGGTTGGATGAGCTCACAGCTCCACCAACAATGAATTAGTGTTCCAACTCTCCCACATCCTTTCCAGCATTTATCATTTTCTTGTTCTGTCATATTTGCCAATGTTATAGGTGTGATGTGGTACCTCAGAGTTGTTTTGATTTGCATCTCTCTAATCAGTAGTGATTTAGAGCACTTTTTCATATGATTATAGATATCTTTAATTTCTTCCCCTGAAAATTGCCTGTTCATATCCTTTGACCATTTATCAATTGGGGAATGACTTGTATCTTGTACATTTGAGTCAGTTCTCTATATATTCTAGAAATGAGGCCTTTATCCCCGAGCTTAGCCGTAAAAATTTTTTCACAATTTACTACATCCCTCCGAATTTTGGTTGCATTGGGTTTGGTTGTGCAAAAACTTTTCAGTTTAATGTAATCAAAATTATCCATCTTGCATTTCATAATGCTTTCTATCGCTTCTTCAGTGAAAAATTCTTCCCCTCTCCATAAATCTGATAAATACACTATTCCTTGCTCCTCCTGTTTATTCATGGTATCAATCTTTATACCTAAATCATGTACCCATTTGGACTTTATTCTTGTGTACAGTGTCAGGCATGGGTCTATACCTAATTTCCACTACACTGTTAACCAGTTTTCCCAGCAATTTTTATCAAACAGTGAGTTCTTATCCCAGAAGCTGGGGTCTTTGGGTTTATCAAACAGGAGGTTGCTATATTCCTTGCCTACTGTGTCTTGAGTGCCAAGTATATTCCATTTGTCTACCCCTCTATTTCTTAGCCAATACCAAGTGGATTTGATAATTGCTGCTTTATAATACAATTTGAGGTCTGGTAGCGCTAGGCCACCTTCCCAGGCATTTCTTTTCATTAGTCCCTTTGATATTCTGGACCTTCTGTTCTTCCAAATGAATTTTGATATCCAGCTCAAGAAAATAATTATCTGATAGTTTAATTTGTATGGCACTAAATAAGTAAATTAATTTAGGTAGAACTGTCATTTTTATTATATTAGCTTGGCCTACCCATGAACAATTAATGTTTTTCCACTTACTTAAATCTGACTTTATTTGTGCAAAAAGTGTCTTGTAATTGTGTTCATATAATCCCTGGGTTTGTTTTGGCAGGTAAACTCCTAAGTATTTTATAGTGTCTACCCTAGCTTTAAATGAGATTTCTCTTTCTATCTCTTAGTGTTGGACTTTGTTGCTAATATATAGGAACGCAGAAGATTTGTGTGGGTTTATTTTGTAACCTGCAACTTTGCCAAAGTTGTTTATTATTTCAAGTAGCTTTTTACTTGAATCTCTGGGATTCTCTAAGTATATCATCATATCATCTGCAAAGAGTGATAACTTAGTTTCTTCTTTGGCTATTTTTATTCCTTCAATTTCTTTATCTTGTCTAATTGCTACAGCTAACATTTCTAATACCATATTGAATAATATTGGTGATAAAGGACATCCTTGTTTCACCCCTGATCTTATTGGAAATGCCTCTAGCTTATCTCCATTGCATATAATGCTTGCTGAAGGTTTTAGGTAGATACTGCTTATTATTTTATGGAAAGGTCCCTTTATTCCTATGTTCTCCCCTGTTTTTAATAGGAATGGGGGTTGTATTTTGTCGAAAGCTTTTTCTGCATCTATTGAGATAATCATGTGGTTTTTGTTAGTTTTGTTGTTGATATGATCAATAATGCTAATAGTTTTTCTAATATTGCACCAGCCTTACATTCCTGGTATGAATCCTACCTGATCATAATGTATTATTTTTGTGATAAGATGCTGTATTTGTTTTGCTAAAATCTTGTTTAAAATTTTTGCATCTATATTCATTAGAAAAATTGGTCTATAATTTTCTTTCTCTGTTTTGTCTCTTCCTGGTTTGGGTATCATAACCATATTTGTGTCATAGAAAGAATTTAGGAGGACTCCTTCTTCCCCAATTTTCAAAAATAGTTTGTATAGTATTGGAATTAACTGTTCTTTAAAGGTTTGATAGAATTCACTTGTGAATCCATCTGGTCCTGGAGATTTTTTCCTAGGGAGTTCATTGATGGCTTGTTCAATTTCTTTTTCTGAGATGGGGTTTTTTAAGTATTCAACTTCCTCTTCTCTTAATCTGGACAATTCGTATTTTTTAAAATATTCATCCATCTCATTTAGATTATCGAATTTGGGAGCATAAAGTTAGGCAAAGTAATTTCTAATTATTGTTTTAATTTCCTCCTCATTGGAGGTGAGTTCACCCCTTTCATTTTTAATATTAGTAATTTGATTTTCTTCCTTTTTTTAATCAAATTGACCAAAGGTTTATAAATTTTATTAGTTTTTTCATAAAACCAATCATTGGTTTTATTTATTAATTCAATAGCTTTCTTAATTTCAATTCTATTAATCTCTCCTTTGGTTTTCAGTATTTCTAATTTGCTATTTTCTTGGGGATTTTCAGTTTGTTTTTTTTCTAGCTTTTTCACCTGCATGCCCAAGTCATTGATCTCCTCTTTCTCTATTTTATTTATGTAGGCATTCGAAGATATAAAATTTCCCCTGAGAACTGCTTTTGCAGTGTCCCATAAGATTTGGTAGGTTGTCTCATTATTGTCATTCTCTTGAATGAAGTTGTTGATTGTTTCTATGATTTCTTCTTTAACCCATTCCTTCTTTAGGATTAAATTATTTAGTTTCCAACTGATTTTTGCTTTATCTTTCCATGGCCTTTTATTACATATAATTTTTATTGCATTATGATCTGAGAAGGATGCACTGATTATCTCTGCCTTTCTGCACTGGATTTTGAGATTTTTATGTCCTAGTACATGGTCAATTTTTGTAAATGTTCCATGTACTGCTGAGAAAAAGGTATATTCCTTTCTATTCCCATTCAATTTTCTCCAAAGATCTGTCATATCTACCTTATCTAGAGTTTTATTTACCTCCTTAACCTCTTTCTTCTTTATTTTGAGGTTAGATTTATCAAGTTCAGAAAGAGGGAGGTTGAGGTCCCCCAGTAGTATAGTTTTGCTGTCAATTTCTTCCTTCAACTCCCTCAATCTCTCCTCTAAGAATCTGGATGCTATACCACTTGGAGCATACATGTTTAGTAATGATATTGCTTCATTGTCTATGGTGCCTTTTAGCAGGATATAGTTTCCATCCTTATCCCTTTTGATTAGATCTATTTCTGCTTTTGCTTTGTCTGAGATTAGGATTGCTACTCCTGCCTTTCTTACATCAGCTGAAGCACAATATATTCTGCTCCATCCTTTAACCTTTATCCTATGTGTATCCCCCCATTTCAAATGTTTCTTGTAAGCAGCATATTGTTGAATTATGGCTTTTAATCCATTCTGCTATCCGTCTCCATTTTATGGGAGAATTCATTCCATTCACATTCAGAGTTATGATTACAATCTGTGTATTTCCCTCCATCTTCTTTCCCACCATTTGTGCTTTTAGCTCTCTTGTCTCCCTTCCCCTCCTCAATAGTATTCACTTTTCACCACCACCTCCTCCTGCCGCCTCCCCCTCCTTCTTTTAGCCCCCCTCTCTTTTACTCCCCTTTATTCTTATTGCTTCTTCCCTCCCTTTTGCCTCCCTCCCCTTTCTTGCCCTTCCTCTCCTACTGCCTATAGAGCTAGTTAGGATTATCTACTTAAGTTTATTGTTCCATCCTTTAAACAAATCAGATGAGAGTACCTCTCACACAATGCTCATCTCCCTCCCCTCTTTCCCTCTACTATGATTTTGTACTTCTTCTTGTGATGCAATTTGCCATTTTCTGCATCCTCCTTTTCACACCTCCTATTACAATCTCTTCTGATACTTAAATCATATTTTTTATCATGATATCATTTACTTTATACCCGTTCCCCCGTGCTTATCCCTTTTATATTTTGTAATAGCTGCACAATTCTCAAGATTAACAGGTATCATCTTCCCTTATAGGGAGGTAAACAGTTTGCCCTAACAAGTTGTTTCCCCCCTCCCCCCCGTTTACCTTTTTATGATTCTCTTGAGACCTGCATTTGAAGATCAGATTGTCTATTAAGTTCTGGAGTTTTGGTCAGGAAGCTCTGGAAATCCCTTACTTCATTGAATGACTTTCTCCTTGCCTGAAATGTTATGCTGAATTTGCTGGGTTGATCCTTGGTTGTAGTCCCAACTCTTTTGCCTTACAGAATATTGGGTTCCAATTCTTTCAATCTTTTAATGTAGAAGCTGCAAGGTACTGTGTAATCCTGACTGTAGCTCCTTGATATTTAAATTGTTTCTTTCTGGATGCTTGTAATATTTTCTCCTTCACTTGATAGCTCTGGAATTTGGCAACTATATTTCTTGGGGTTTTGAGTTTGGGATCCCTTTCAGGAGGGGAACGGTGGATTCTTTCAATGACTATTTTGTCCTCTGAATCTAGTACTTCTGGGCAGTTTTCCTTGATGATTTCCTGGAAGATATTGTCCAGGCTCTTTTCTCCATCATGTGTTTCTGGCAGGTCAATAATTCTTAAGTTTTCTCTTCTGGATCTATTTTCCAGGTCAGTTGTTTTTCCAATTAGATATTTCACATTTTCTTCTATCTTTTCATTCTTTAGATTTTGTTTGACTGATTCTTGCTCTCTCATTGAGTCATTTGTTTCTACTTGCCCAATTCTAATCTTTTTCAAAATGTTTTCTTCAGTTAATTTTTGCATCTCCTTTTCCATCTGCCCAATTTTTCCTTTTAAGGAGCTATTTTCTCCAGTTAATTTTTGTATTTCCTTTTCCATTTGCCCTTTTAGGAAGTTATTTTCTCCAGTTAATTTTTGAACTTCCTTTTCCATTTGTTCAATTTTCCTTTTCAAAGAGTTGTTCTCATCAGTGAATTCTTTCTTAATAATTTTAAAATCATTGCCCAGTTTGTCTTCTATTTCCTTCTTCAGCTGTTCTAGGACAGCTGCTTGTGGTTGCAAGCAGTTCATAGTCCCTTCTGAAGTTTCAGATGGAAGTACAGTCTCAGCTCTGACCTCTTTGGTGTTTGTGTTTTGGTCCTTATCCCCATAGAAAGATTCTATGGTTCTTTCAAGTCCTCTGCTTTTTCTTGTTCCTGGTGTTGATTGAGTGTTGTGGATTCTGGTTCTTTCAGTCCAAAGCTAGAGAACTTTTTGCTGAGCTGATGTGTGGAAAAGCTAAAAGCAGGTTTTTGTTTGGTGTTTCCCAGATCAGCCCTGGTTTTAGCTTGTTAAGTGTGGGAAAGAAGTGGTCTGGTCACAGGAGATCTCCTCAGCTGAACTGAGGCAAAGGCAGGCTCAGGGGCCAGTGATTCCAGCTGTCCTATTGTCTTTGTGATTCCCCTGGACAGCTGAGGCACACCTAGATGCTAATGCGTGTTCCCACCCCTCCTGGGGCTCCTCTCCTGGCGCTGAGGCTTGCCTGGGTCCTAGTGTGAGTTTTCTCTGCCCTGGGTCCTCTGTCCTGGTTTGCCTCTGCCACCATAGTAGGAATCCCCCTTAGCTATTTTCCTCGTCTCAGGTGTTATGAGACTATTGGCCTCCTTCTGCTGTTCTTGCTGATCTGGGATTTTTCTGGGGAAATATTTTATGGTTCTTTCATGGTCATCAAGGGGGGAGGAGAGAGCATTTACTGATCACTCCACCGTCCTGGCTCCCAGAAGTTCAAGTAGGTGACTTACCAAAGTTTGATCTTCGGGCTGAAGGTCTCAGGAGCTTCTGTGGTGATATCTGGCGCTGACTCAGTTCAGCTTGTCTCCCACACTTGGTGCAACTCTGGCGGTTCCACCTGCCACTCAGGTTTCTCAGGTCCCTTCTGCTCTGCTGCATTGGCCATGCTGCACTGTGCACTGTGGGCTTACCCCCCATGGAACAGATCCTTCCTTCCAGTCCAACCTGAGCTCCGAATCCCTCACAGTCTGTCTACCACTGGATTCTGCACCTCCAAAATTTTGTCAGATTCTCCTTTCAGAGGTACCTGAAGGAGTTTGTCCAAGAGCTTAGGTGAGTCATTGCTCTCACTCCGCCATCTTGGCTCTGCCCCTGCCCCCTTCATCTTATCACACAAATGAGTTCATTTATTGAAAGGCCTCTACTTAGAGGGCCACACTCTCCTGACATACCTCATGCTACTTTCAGAAAGGGAAAAAAAAGGTCATTAATCAAGCTGATGTTTGCCTATGAAACATTATATTCAAATAATTATATTATGCCCCCAAAGTCACTAAGCTGCTCACATCCTTTGAATCACTGAAATCACTACTAGGCAAATCCCTAAGGTGATTAAATAATTGACAGCAGCAGTAGGAGCTGGAGTAGTAGTAGTAGCAGCAGCAGTAGTAATAGTAGTAGTAGTAGTTGCAGTAGTAGTAGTAGTAGTCAAAGTAATCACTAGCAATTATATGACATTTTGAGGTTTGCAAAGCACTTCACATAAATTATTTCTTTTGCTTCTCATAATAATCCTGTGAGGTAGGTGCCATTGTTATCTCCATTTTACAGATGAAGAAATTGAAGACCAGAGGGGCAAAAAAGAAAGGACCCATATGTGCAAATTATTTTTCACAGTGAGAAAGAAATGGAAACTAAAAGGGTGCCCATTATTTGAAGAATCACTAAAAACATGGTATATGAATCAAATGGAATATAATGCAATGATGAAAAAGGACAGTTTCAGAGAAACTTGAGTAAGACTCATATTAACTAATACTGAGTAACATGAAGAGAACTAAAGAATTTATATAGTAACAAAAACTTTTTTAAGGAAAACAAACATCTTTGAAATACTTAAAACTTTAATCAATGCAATGATCAGCTATGATGCCAGAAGAATAATAAAGCATACCATCCATCTCCTGACAGAGATGATGGTCTTCAGGTATAGAATAAGATATATATTTGTGGCCAAACATGACTTTTTTTCCTTTTCTATACTCATTTTTATAACATTTTTTTTCTTATTGAGGGCCACTGCTTTAAAGACCTGGAAGAGGAGCTAGTGATAGTAATGCCAAAAAAATAAAAGAGAGAGATAAAAGATGGCCTTTGAAACATATTTTGAACATGTAGGAGAGGACAGAAAGCAGTTTGGAATAAAATGTAGAGAAGTGGGACAGCTTTGAAAGAAACGTTGAATTTTTAATAAATTTTAATTTTAAAAAGCAAGCTGTGCATGATAAGAGATTTGTGGTTTCACACAAACAAGTATTTGGACTCTTGACTACTCGTCCAATTTCTGACACCACATGGAATCTGGACATAATTTTCTCCTTGTCCACCCCTGTCCTGTCTTTGTTTTCTGCTTTCCTTGGCCCTAGAACTGAAATGTTTAATTGACTGACTAAAAGATTAAATTACCTGAAATGGCTACGTGGGACAATATTTACACAACGTTAATACTTTTTGCTTTCACATTTGAGCAGAGAATTATTTCAATGATTCACTGTCAAGTTTTTACCTAGTTATTGTATGTTTTTTTCTTTGACAGCTGTGTATATATATAGCTGTATATATCTTTCATATATCAAGTAATGATTTCACGGTGCCAACCAGACCAAGCTGGCCTCTAACCTGTGGATGGCCAGAGTCAAGAAGAGTAGTTTAGAGACAAGACTCAGGAATCAAACAGAAGCTTAATTTCAAAGTGAGGGAAATGGCTTGCAAGCAAGCATACATGTGCTGGTGTCCCACCCCTTGTAGGGAAGATCTCAATCCTCCTACCAATGGTTGCACGCTAAGCTCTAACACTAACAATTAGGGGTAACAGAAACAATGTGACAATTTTGATTCATAGCAGAGCTTTATGACTAGAACTTGTCTAAGCTTGTCTGGTGCTCGTCCAAGCTCAAAACACACGTGGTCCTAGTCAAAGCAGCTCAATAATTATGTGAATGAAAAGGATTGTTGTTATGCCAAACTCAAGGCATAGCTTGCTTGCTGGGCCTTAACTCTGGGAAACAGGGTGTCTCCTTTGACTATTCAGATACACTATCTGTGTGTATGTATATATGTGTGTGTGTTTATATATGTGTGTGTATGTGTGTGTGTTTATGTGTAGGCGTATATATATGCATATGTGTGTATGTCTATGTATATATATCTATATATCTATATTTAGCTATCTATCTATATGTCCATATGCATTTATATATTTGTGTGTTCATCCTTCATTGCTGAAGAAGACATGCCATCAGGGAAATGATGACATGACTTGCACTTGACTTTGTTTTGAGTGAGGGAGGGCTGTGTATCAGCTTCTTATGTAGCTTGGATTTCAGGCCTTCATCAAAGAAACTTGCTGTAGAGATTTTCCCCAAGTTAACTCTTTCCTTTATAATTTTAAATATATAATTTTTTTGTGAAAAATCTTTTAAACTTTATATAGTCAAAATTGCTCATTTTATCTTTTATGTTTGTTATAAACAGGGCCCCTCCTGAGCCCCCTCCCCATCTAGAGTAGGGCTCACACCCGGATCAGATTAAAAAACTAAAGTCTGGAGTGACAGAAGAGTCATTTATTAAGGTTCTTGCAAGAAGAGAGCACATTCCCTACTGTGAAATAAGTGTACCTACACCGAAGCAAGAACAAGCTTTATAGTTTTAATTTTTAGATGTCCCTCCCTTCCAGATCAGGATTGGTCTTGATCTTTCTGTATCACAATCTCTGGTACATTCCTACTTCATACATTTCCTTGTCATGATGCCCTCCCCAGTCATGCATGTGGATAATGAGACTGTGATCCTATGTGGAGAGTGTCAGATAATATGCAATGAGTTCATCAAATAGCTCAGTGAAGTAAAGCTTTCTCCCACTCACTGACCCCAGCCATTTTAGGCTAATTTCAAGTCTGGTCCCCTTTTATCAAGAACTTTGTAGTTAGGCTAAATGGGCCTCCTGAAAGTTGATTGGTTGGTTGGTGGTGCTTGCTATCTTATACCACTTTGAAACTGCAACATTTTGTGGAAACCTAACTTTTTAGTGTTTACAACATGTTCTTTTTAGCTTGTCTGGTTATAAACTCTTCCTCTATTCATATATACAAAAGGTGTTGCCTTCATTGTTTTGTTTTTTAATGATGTGACCCTTTTATATCCAGGTCATATATCCATTTGGAACTTATGCTACATTGTTTGAAATATTATTTTAACCTAATTTCTATCAGCCATATTTTTTCTTTTCCTAGCAGTTTTTGTTTAATGGTAAATGCTTACCTTAGTTTTTGAGATCTTTGGATTAACTGAACAATGTACTACTATGTCCATTTGTTTCTTAATGTTGCACACCTCAACTGTTCCACTGGTCAGATTTTCCATTTTTAACCAGTACCAAATTGTCTTGATGATTGCTATTTTATAGTATAATTCTAGATATGGTACGAAGTTTGTCATCTAGAAGTTAAGAGAAAAATTGTCAGCTATCCAGCCTCTGGAACACTACTTACAGAGGCTAAGAAATATTTCACTTAGAACTTAGAAATGGAATGAAAAGTAAATGACCCTCCTTTTCCTGGTAGTGAAAATAATCTGTATTTAAAATTTTTTTTTATCATAAACCCATAAGAATTTTAGAAAAAAAAACATTTCTCTGGTCCAACTCACTATTCTGTGTGTTGCAAGTACTCTTTAATCTCCCTTTTGAAGATCAGAATCACACGTGTACCTCTGTTGCTCTGGATTCTTTCAGGACCAATGACAGTAACTTAATCTCATCTTCAAGTTTTTCAGAATGGTTAAGATAAAACTTGTCTGGCCCAGGTAACTTTATCTCCTTTGGGATTTAGGTGCTTTCTTACAATCTTCTAAACTCTCCTAATTTATAATTTCTATTTAGACCTTTTCAATCTGAAGACCATTCTCTGAAATGGAGAAATGGATAGATATAGGGCCTAGACTCACATTTTCATTGGAATAGGAAAGTTCTGGATAAGAAAACTCACTTTACTAATGCAGGTCAGGACCTTAACTTCAACTAGGGTCTTATGGGAATGCCTAGCACATTCAGGGGTTAAATGACATGTTCAGGCTTCCATAGCCAGTATGTTTCAGGGGTAAACCTTAAGTCTTTCTGGCTTCTACTGGCTCCTCTAGGTGCAATACTATGCTGCCTCTAATAGGAAAACACACACAACAACAGCAAACCGTAGAGAAAATTAGATTTGATTGATTAGTCTAATGTTCTCTCATTATGTTGCATTCACCTTAAGCTAAGGTGTTACCATTAAATTGTTTTCTTGTCCATAGCATACTTTAAAAATTTATTTTATTATCCTAAGCATTTTGTGCCTCCCTTGTTTGTTTATCCTATTTTCTACGTCTCAGCTGGTAAATTAATTAACCCTGAAAACACTAGAGATCTTCTCATGGGACTATTTTACTTTAGTCTGACACTTTTTTTTCACTAAAATTGCTCACAATGTAAATTTATTATCAGAATGTTGTGCCTTCGCCCCCTCCCCATTTCTTTTATGTTTACCTCTCTTTTAAAGTTTAAAGTTATTGCATGTGAATGGCAAATGGACTTAGAAGTTCTTCCATATTTCAGTGCAGTCCTTGCACGTAGACTGTTGTGTCCCCTAAGTGAACTCGGATCTTTAAAGACATGATAAATCTCACACAAACATGGAACATCTGCTGCCTTGAGAACCTAGCCAGTTCTCCAAGGACAAACATCACGTATATACTGTATTGCGAGGTTTGGCTACTCTCATGATGGACAACGTACGGGATAGTTGACAATTAGCCTCTTTGTTGGCAGTCAGCCTTCTTCATTTGGAAGGGTTTATTAGGTCTCTTCTGAGGAGAACTTTGGAATCTCACACATGGAGAGGACGCTCTGCCTGGGACCCCTTGCTCCCAATCCAGACCCTGAAAGCTGTATCCCGGGATTCCTCAGCTGAGAAAATTCAGGAATTGGTACCTCCCTAGATTGGTGATGTTTTTCTATTTCCTCTTTTTTCTGTATTTGTATTGCTATAACTATATTAGTATTAGGATATATTAATTATTGCTGCTATTGCTCTAAACTGTCTGTGCATTTGTCTTTTCTATAAATCAATAAAATATCCAGCTTATTCTCTTATTGTAGGTGTGAATCTGAACCATAAATTTTCTTAATCATACAACATGTTACCTGTCTTGTTTCTTGCATCATCTTAGCTGTGAGTGTTGAGGTAGAGAGGAGATTTATGCAGACACTCTGACCAAGTTCACTGACGGGTCATCTTTGAATTTTGTTTTTGGAGGTTTCTGAGATGAGGAACAGGAAAACACTTATGATTAATTTGAAATCTAAGAGGGGCATATTGCTCTTAGACAAATGATGTTCTTTCCCTTCCCCTGTAGCTCCCTTGCACAAGGGTTCTTGTGATCCATTGTTGTAGCATAGAATAATCAGAATTTTGTAGCATAGCATAATCAGGTATATATTGGAGATATTATGGGTTTGGTTTCAGGTCATTGCAATGGAGCAAATATCTCACTGAAGTGACTTAAATATAAAAGTTATGTTCACACTCTGCTGTAGTCTATTAAGTGTGCTATAATATTATTTCAAAATGTATATACATAATTTTTAAAAAAAACTTTATTACTAAAAAAATGCAACCATTATCTAAGTGTTCAGTAAGTCATAATCTTTTGCTGATTGGGAGTCTTGACTTGATGGTGACAGCTGCTGATTGATCAGGATGGTAGTTGCTGAAGTTAGGGATGACTGTGGCAATTTCTTAAAATAAAACAACAATGAAATTTGCAATATCAATTGACTCTTTGACTTAAACCCTTAGAAGCCATTGTAGATGTATTCATTGACCTAACTTCAATATCATTGTGTCTCAGGGAATATGGTGGCTTGAGAAGGAGAGAGATAGGGAACAGCAGTCAGTAGAGCAGTCAGGAATTCAAACAACATTTATCAGTTAAGTTGGGGGTTATATGGGCATTGTTTGTAGCACCCCAAAATAATGATCATAGTAACATCAAAGATCACAATCACAGATCAGCATAACAGATATAATAATAATAATGAAAACATTTGAAATATTGTGAGAATTACCAAAATGTGATACAGAGATACTATGTGAGCACATGGTATTGGAAAAATGGCTTGTTTCATGCAGGGTTGCTACAAACCTCCAATTTATTTTAAAAAATGCAATATAAAACTAAGTGCAATAAAGCAAAGTACAATAAAATGAGGTATGCTAGTAGTGTGGTAGACAGTGAAATCATGAGAACTGATTGTGCAATTTGCTGAGGCAATGCACATTGAGCTCAGATATCTCATTTCCGTCCCTCCCTCCCTTCCTCTCTCCCTCTCCCTCTCTCCCCACCCTCTTTCTTTCTCTTTCTCTCTCTGTTCAACATGGGGAACAAACCTCATTAACTGTCCAACTCAAGGGCAACTACTCAAATATCTCTCCTTCTTTTCAGTGAATGGAGGGAGCTAAAGTTAAGAGAAGCTGATTCTACCTCTAAAGATATAAGCATAGCATGCTGGCTTCTTCCTGTACATTGTGGGTAGAGTTGTGAACTAGTCCAGTCATTCTGGAGAACAATTTGGAACTACGCCCAAAGGACAATAAATCTGTGCATTCCTTTTAACTCAGCCATACCACTACTGGGTCCATCTATATTGCAAAGAGATAAAAGGAAAGAGGAAAGCTCCTATTAGTATAAAAATATTTATAGCAGATCTTTTTTATGGCAGCAAAGAATTGGAAACTGAGGAGATGGCAATCAGTTGGGAAATTCCTGAAGAAGTTGTGGTATATTGTGATGGAGTACTATTGTGCTATAAGAAATAATGAGTAGAATGGTTTCGGGAAAACCTGGGGATATTTGCATAAAGTGATAAATAAAGTGAGCAGAACCGAGAGAACATTTACACAATAACAGTAATATTGTAACAATGATCAACTATGAAAAACTTAGCTGCTCTAATCAATAAAATGACCCAAGACTCCAAAGGACTGATGATCATGATAAAAACCCTTTCCACTTCCAAAGAGAGAACTGATGAACTCTGAGTACAGACTGAAGTCTAGTCCCAAATCTCCAGTTGCCTATGGTGCACTTTTTACCTGGATATCTTGAAAACATCTGAAACACATTAAAAATTAAAATCACTATGCTGCCACCTCCCCGTATACACATACAAAAACAAAAAAATTCTCTAAAATTTTTCTTATGTCCATTGGAAAAGAGGAAGTGAAGAATCTCAATGATGGATGAACTAAACCTCAGGAAACTAGGATATCCCTTGCAAGTCATTTACCCACCTCCACCCCCACCAAATACTTTTTCTCATATTAAAAAAATAGAGAAAAACATTTTGTATTCATTACATTTCTTTGTAGCTGTTGGCATTATTTCTGAGATGCATAATAACCAAATGTGGTGATAGTTATTTGTCTTTGTAACATGGTTGCTGCCCTTCATACTTGAAGAGAACCAAAATGATATCACTATGTTACAGTAAAGTTAGTGTGTCCAACTGTGGCTGATCAGACTAATACGAGTTCAGAATGCTCTACCTCAGGTTAGGTACAAATAGCCTTCGTGAACATTTAAGGTAGATTCTCTAAATTGTGAATCTCAAGTTGCTTTTTAACTACTTCAATTCTGCTTCAAATCTTCTTTGATGAGGGCACAGCCCTATTGAGTGGTTCTGTGCCAAAATTTATCGTTATGCCATCAGTTCCAAACTTCTTCAGTGAGACCTTGTGAATATCCTTTTATCACTTCTGATCAGTATGTAAGTACTTTTCTTTTATGAATTCTCTATAAAATACTCTTTTATACAGGTGTACATTTGACCTTTGAACAGTGTCCAGTACATCAAAGTTGTGCTCTCTGCAATAGATTTTGAATGCTTAGCAGTTCAATTCAAGAAAGGACTTCAGTGTCTGGCAGCCGATACTGCCAGGTGATCTTCAGACTCTTCCTAAGACAATTCAAATGGCCTATTAGACCTTCAGTTTGGTAGGCAACCTAATATCTATTCTCTCCGACACTTTCCTTTAGAGTGATTTATTACTGTCTTGTGTACATAGCCTATTCCATGGATCCACTACTCTATTTCTTAGCCAGTACAAAACAGTTTCGATGATTCCCACCTTAAAATACAGTTTTAGATCTGGTATGGCTAGGCCACCTTCTTTTACATTTTTTCTCATTGATTCCCTTGATATTCTTGACCTTTTATTCTTCCAGATGAATTTTGTTATTATTTTTTCTAGCTCTATAAAATAATTTTTGGTAGTTTGATTGGTATGGCCCTAAGTAAATTAATTTATATAGAATTGTCATTTTTATTATATTTTCTTGGCCTACCCATGGACAATTATTTAGATCTGACTTTCTTTGTGTGAAAAGTGATTTGTATTTGTGTTCATAGAATTCCTGGATTTTTCTTGGCAGATAGACTCCCACATTTTATGTATTTTCAAGTTACTTTAAATGGAATTTCTCTTTCTATGTCTTGCTGCTGGGATTTGTTGATAATATATAGAAATGTTGATGAATTGTGTGGGTTTGTTTTTAACATCCTGAAACTTTGCTAAAGTTATTAATTCTTTCAAATGGTTCTTTAGTTGATTCTCTAGGTTTTTCTAAGTATATCATGTTATCATTTGCAAAGTAATAGTTTTGTTTCCTCATTGCCTATTCCAATTCCTTCAATTTCTATTTGTTCTCTTATTGCTAAAGCTAACATCTGTAGTACAATATTAGTAGCGATAATGGGCATCCTTGGTTCACCCCTGATATTACTGAGAAAGCTTCTAGTTTTCCATGATTACGTATAAAGCTTGAAGGCAGTTTCAAATAGATACTAAGGAAAGTCCATTTATTCCTATGCTCTCTAGTGCTTTTAATAGGAATGGGTACTATAATTTATAAAAACATTTTTCTGCATCTATTGAGATAATCTCAAGAGTTCTGTTAATTTTGTTATTGATATGGTCAATTATGCTGATTATTTACCTAATATTGAACTAGCCCTGAGTTCCTAGTATAAATGCCCTTGGTCATAGTATATTATCTTCATGATAAGTTGCTGTAATATCTTTGCTAATATTTTATTTAAATTTTTTTGCATCAATATTCATTTGAATCAGAGAGATTGATTAGCAGATTACTGTAAATAATACAGGTGAGAGATTATGAAGACCCCAACTAGGGTAGTGGAAATGTGAGTCAATCAGGCAATAGGTGATTATTATAAACTCTATATATTTCTAGAACTGTTCTAAGGACAGGAGTTCCAAACAAAACAAAAACAAATGAAAGAAAAACTAACAAACTGGTTTTCTTTCTCTCAGGAAACTCAGGTTCTAATGGGGAAGATAACTGCAAGTAACTATGCACATACAAGATCTGTACAGTGTAAATACAAGGTAAGGTCAGAGGCAAGGAACTAGCATCTGTGAACAAGAGAGATCAAAAAGGACTCCTGAAGAAAATAGTAATGGTGCTCAGTCTTGAAGGGAGTTAGGAAAAGTAGGAACTGGAGGTGAGGAAGAAAAGAATTCCAGGTGTGAGGGACAGCTAGGTCAGAGGTATGGTGTCAGGAGATTGAGGTGAATGCAAGAAACATCCTGAAGGGTAGGGTAGCTGGAATATAGAATGTGTAGACAGGCAAAGTGTAGGAAGGCTAGACAAGAAAGGACTATATGGTGAAGACAATGGTGCTAAAGCTTGAGATGTGGAGATACAATGACCATAGCTTGAAAATGATTAGATATGTGGGATGAGTTTGAGTGATGAGTCAACGATGATGCCAAATTTATGAAGCTGAGTGAAAAGAAAGATTGTTGTACTCTGTACAGATACAGGGATGTTTGGACGGAGCTAGTTTAAGAGAAAGAGAGAGATCTGTCTTGGACATATTGAATTTAAAATATTTATGGGACATACAATCCAAACTATACAATAAGTGATATGGGAATAAAAATCAGGAGAAAACTTAGGGCTTGATTTGTAGACCCAATAATTCAATCCAATGGATCTGATAAGGTCACCACGAGAAAAGAAGTACCAGCACAGAGTAATGGGGTATTTATGTATATGTGGACATTGATAATGAGCAAGGGAAATTGAAAAAGAAGGACAGACAAGAGAACCAAGGGAGAGCAGTGGCATAAAATCTCAGAGAGAAGATTGTGTCCAATAAGAGAATGGTTCAATAGGGTCAGATGTTAACAGAGATCAAGAAGGATTGATAAAATGTTCAAAAGTAATTTTAAAAAAGACCATTGAATCTGACAATTGAGAGATCATTGGTAAATTTGGAAAGAGCAGTTTCAGGTGAGTGATAAGTCTAGATGAGAGATTACTAGAGAAATAGAAGACATGGAAGCACAGAATGTAAGGAGATTTTTCTAGTACTTAGGCTATGAAAAGGAGTAACAATGGATGACAGCTTGAGAGAATGGCTAGAGATTTTTAAAGGATGAGGAAATATCTGGTCATGTTTGTAAAAAGCAAAAAATTATCCAGAGAATAAGATAGTTAGGTGATAGATGGATATGACGCAATTCTAATAAAACTTCCCTTTGCCCCACTGAACAGCAAGCATGTCCAGATTTAACCACACAATCTGACTTTTAACCACAACACAGGACCCCAGACTCAATCATAAGCTGCACTGAATAGCAAACCCAGTACCCCTCCCTAGCCACTGCCCCCAGCATTCAATATTCTGACTTCCGCATATATGCCTGACTGCCTCACCAGAACAACAGGTGTGTCCTTGAACTTACATTTCTCACAGAAACTGCAGGCAGGTCCATGTAATAGGCTCCTAGCCACTGGCTCTAGCTAGCTACTGCTCCCAGACCCATTCTTCATATTTTCCACAGACGTAGTAGGTACGTCAATGCCCTTAATAACAACCACATCCATCTAATCTCAGACAAGATCACAATGGCCAATGAATCAGAAAGCAATACCACCAAGATGCTTGAGCAGGATGTAGACCCAAAAACAATAGAAAGGACTTTCCCTAACCGGTCACCTGCACAATAATAGCAAAAGCCGCCCTTTAGCTGAATTTATGACACTGAGAAGCATATTACAATATCATTATCATACATATCATATATATATATAGATACATATCATACATGCAAGCCTCCCCAAATAACTTTTTCTGCATGCATTGCACAATTCCACCAAAGCTGAGAACTCTTCCCATTACCTAATCCCTCTTGTCTATTTAATATTCATTAATTCCATAGTGTAATCATCATTATTATGCTATAAATTTGGCTGTGACGTTCCTCGTGGAATGCAGCCCATTGGAGGTATCATTCCCAATAAATGCTTATACTTGGATTAGAGGACTAGAGATGGTCTGAGGTCTGATGGTCTGAATTCTTTGACATCACCATTGAAACTGCAACAGATAGATCAATAAATAAATGATAAATGGAATAAAAATATAAAAGGAATATATAAAATATATAAAAAGGAACAAATATATATTCAGTGACTAAATGAATGAATTCACTGAAATTGGTGCCTGTTTCATTGTTGTTTTAGAAGCGGGGGGGGGGGGGGTGGTGGTGGAGCCAAAATGGCGGAGTAGAAGGACGCACATTTATGAGCTCCAAGCCCACAACCCATGGAATTGAGGTAAAAAGAGATCCCCATAAATTCTGAATCATTGCAGGGGGTGCATAAACATAGGGGAAGAGATTTCCGTTCCACTGAGCCCTGGAGAGCCGTCCCCGGGGTCCATCGCGACTCGGAAAGCGGACCCCACCCCCAGCGCTGCCCTGGCCGGGGCCCCAGAGAAGCTGACCCTAGCAGGCTTCAGAGAGGGAAGCTCCGGGGGAAGCTCTGGCAGCCGGGAAAGTCTCTCCGCCCACAGAAGCTACAGGTCAGTGAGAAAGAAGGCTGGGCTAGGGGAGGGGAGCGGAGCGTCTCCGTGACTCAGGGCCCCTCGGGAGGAAGCAGCGGCGGCAGAGACAGGGGCAGGAAGCAGCGGAGGCAGAGGCATGGGCGGTGGCTGAGGCGCAGCGGCCCAGGACTCAGGAATCCCCCAGCAGCAGGCAGGATCTTCAATACTGAAGGTCTTTCCAACCTGAGGGAGCTGAGCCTGGGAGATGGCCCTGCCCCCACCCCACTCTATTACTGAAGGCCTCTGAATAAAACCCCTGAGGGAGCTGAGCATAGGAGGTGGGCCCCCCAGCCCTCCCCCACCCGCTCTGTTCCTGAAAGTCTCTGCAGAAAGCCCCTGAGGGACCGAGCTTGGGAGGCGGCCGTGCCCCCTCCCCTGCGCCAGAACAAAAGCTTGCTGCAGAAAGCGCATTTGAATCTCAGAGGCCAAGCACTAGCTGGGCGGATCCAGGCGGAGGTGGAAAGGAATCTCAGAAGTCAAGTAACTGGCTGGGAAAATGCCTAGAAAAGGGAAGAAAAATAAGACTATAGAGAGTTTTTTCCAACAAGTGCAAATGATCCCGACCTTCGGATCTGATGGTGAGGACGAGAACGTATTCTTGCCATCAGGGAAAGACGTGGAGGGCGGGGCCTCAGTACCCCAGACACCCCAGGGGGGTGTCGGGTGGGCTCAGGCCTTGGAAGAGCTTAAAAAGGGTTTTGAAAAGCAAGTTAGACAGGTGGAGGAAAGACTGGGAAGAGAAATGACAAAAAAGCAAGAAAAGTATGAAAAACAGGTCAATACCTTGGTAAAGGAGACCCAAAAAAATGCTGAGGAAATTAACACGTTGAAAAATAGGCTCACTCAATTGGCAGAAGCAGGGAGAGGAAAAAATGTCATTGTTATTGAGAAAGGTAGATATAGAATTTTACTGCTAACCAGGAGTATTCAGTATTCCTATTATCAGAATGCTGAAAGAGGTGGTGAGAAATACTACCACTGCTGAATTAAAACGTATTTTCTTTTTTTTATAATGTAAAATAATATAAATTTATTTATTTAACTTTTTACATTCATTTTCACAAAATTTTAGGTTCCAAATTTTCTCCCCTTTTATCCCCTCCCCCCACCCCAATACACCAAGCATTCTAATTTTCCCTATCACCAATCTGCCCTCTCTTCTATCATCCCTCCCTTCCCTTGTCCCCATCTTCTCATTTGTCCTGTAGGGCCAGATAACTTTCTATTCCCCATTACCTGTATTTCTTATTTCCTAGTAGCAAGAACAATACTCAACAGTTGTTCCTAAAACTTTGAGTTCCAACTTCTCCCCATCCCTCCCTCCCCACCCATTCCCTTTGGGAAGGCAGGCAATTCAATATAGGCCCTATCTGTGTAGTTTTGCAAATGACTTCGATAATAGTCATGTTGTGTAAGACTAACTATATTTCCCTCCATCCTATCCTGCCCCCCCATTGTTTCTATTCTGTCTTTTGATCCTGTCCCTCCCCAAGAGTGTTGACTTCAAATTGCTCCCTCCTCCCATTGCCCTCCCTTCCATCATCCCCTCCTACCCTGCTTATCTCCTTCTCCCCCACTTTCCTGTATTGCAAGATAGGTCTTCATATCAAAATGAGTGTGCATTTTATTCCTTCCTTTAGTCAAATGTGATGAGAGTAAACTTCATGTTTTTTTCTCAGCTCTCCTCTTTTTCCCTCCACTAAAAGTCTCCTGCTTGCCTCTTGAATGAGATATAATTTACCCCATTCCATTTCACCCTCTTTCCTCCCACTACATTTCTCTCTCACCATTTACCTTAATTTCTTTTAAGATATGATCCCATCCTATTCAGTTCACTCTGTGCTCTCTGTCTCTATATGTGCGTGCATGTGTATATGTGTATGCGCGCATACACGTGTACATGTGTGTGTGTATGTGTGTGTATGTATGTGTATGTGTGTGTGTAGTCCCACCAACTACCCAGATACTGAAAAGTTTTAAGAGTTACAAATATTGTCTTGCCATGTAGGAATGTAAACTGTTCACCTTTGGTAAGTCCCTTATGACTTCTCTTTGCTGTTTGCTTTTTCATGCTTCTTCTCATTCTTGTGTTTGAAAGTCAAATTTTCTTTTCAGCTCTTGTCTTTTCATCAAGAATGCTTGAAAGTCCTCTCTTTCATTGAAAGACTATATTTTCCCCTGAAGTATTATACTCAGTTTTGCTGGGTAGGTGATTCTTGGTTTTAGTGCTAGTTCCTTTGACTTCTGGAATATCCTATTCCATGCCCTTCGATCCCTTAGATAAGTTCATGAAAGATGATGTCTAGGCTCTTTTTGTGATCATGGCTTTCAGGTGGTCCCATAATTTTTAAATTGTCTCTCCTGGATCTATTTTCCAGGTCAGGTGTTTTTCCCATGACATATTTCACATTCTCTTCCATTTTTTCATTCTTTTGGTTTTGTTTGGTGATTTCTTGGTTTCTCAGAAAGTCATTAGCCTCCATATGTTCCATTCTAATTTTGAAAGAACTATTTTCTTCAGTCAGATTTTGAACCTCTTTTTCCATTTGGCTCATTCTGCTTTTGAAAACGTTCTTCTCCTCATTGGCTTTTTGAACCTCTTTTACCAATTGAGTGAGCCTATTTTTCAAGGTGTTATTTTCTTCAGCATTTTTTTGAGTCTCCTTTAGCAAGGTATTGACCCGTTTTTTCATGCTTTTTGTGCAGCTCTCTCATTTCTCTTTCCAGTTTTTCCTCCACCTGTCTAACTTGATTTCCAAAATCTTTTTTGAGCTCTTCCATGGCCTGAGCCCATTGGATATCTATTTTGGGTGTTTGGGGTACAGAGGCCTTGACTTCTATGTCTTTCCCTGATGGTAAGCATTGTTCCTCCTCATCAGAAATGAAAGGGGGAAACATCTGTTCACCAAGAAAGTAGCCTTCTTTGGTCTTATTTTTCTTCCCTTTTCTGGGCATTTTCCCAGCCAGTTACTTGACTTCTGAGATTCCTCTCCACCCCCGCCTAGATCCGCCCAGCTAGTGTTTGGGGTCTGGGGTTCAAATGCTGCTCCCCATCCTCAGGGCTTTCAGCAGTAGGTGCGGCTGCTATTCAATGTGAGCTTAAGTTCTAGTGCTCAGGTGGGGGCAGGGCCGCCTCCCAGGCTCAATTCCCTCAGGGGATTTATGCAGAGATCTTCAGTAATGTATCTAAGGTCCTGTCTGCTCCAGGAGTCCCAGGCCACCGCTGCCTCTGCCACTGCCTCCTGAGGGGGCCTGATTTATGGAGACACCCCACTCCCCTCTTGGCCAGCCCAGAAGTCTCTCTCACTGATCTGTAGCGCCTGTGGGTGGAGGGACCTTCACAGCCGCCACAGGTTCTGTCCCTGAAGCCTGCTTGGATCTGCTCCTCTTGGGGCCTCACTCCAGGGCAGCGCAGGGGTGGGCTCCGCTGTCCGGTGCGTGATGGACCTTTGGGGATGGTTTTTGAGGTCTCTCTGGAATGGAAATGTCCTCCACTTCATTGCTACGTGGCTTCCACTGCTCCAGAATTTGTGGGGAGTTCTTTTTACAGAAAATTTATGGGATGTGGGTTCGGAGCTAGCATACGTGAGTGTTTCTACTCCGCCATCTTGGCTCTTCCTCCCTCTAAAAGGTATTTTCTTGAAGAGTAATTCTTCTTTTGAAAAGGAAGTCATAAGTTGAATACAAAGGACTCTGTGTGTGTGTGTGTGTATGTGTATGTGTATTTTTAAGATGAGGTGCTATCAAAGTGTTACTTGAGAGGGTCATACCAGGGCGCATTAGAATAGAACAGGCTGGAAGGAGCAGAACTAGGAAAAATTCAACAAAGAGGGATCTTGCAAACACCAATAGTCAAACTGATAAGGGATCAGATCCAAAATCATCTAAGGTTGAAAGAAGCTAGCCTAGCAATCAGGTATTGGGTATTATGTGGTAGGTTTCATGGTATTATGTAGTAGGTATTATCCCTGTTTTACCTATAAGAAAACTGAGGCACACTGAGGCATGTAGTCACACAGCTAGTAAGTGTCTAAGACAGGATTTGAACTCATATGTTGCTGACTCTAAGAGACACACTCTATCCAATCCAGTACCTAGGGTATTTTGCTTGCACCTCTCTTATGTGTTTGACCTGTTATTTTACATTGATCACTTGACATATTGTCCTTCTAGACTGAAAACTTTATTAAATCAGGGACTGTATTATAACTATAACATCCAACACAATCCCCTGGAGAAAATAGTTCCCACAATAGAGAGTTAGACAGTTTGCATTGCTATGCATAAACCATTTCAAGTTTCCATTTACATTTCCCCAATCCCTAGCACATTCAGCCTAAACCAAATTCTTTCTACTCCTCCAATTCCATATTAGAGTGAAATCTTGTCATCTATTCTGTTAGTTCCTAGAAGTGCTACAAGAGAATAGCATATATGCAAATATATGTACTATATTGTGCATTATTAGCACAGTTTGCCAAGAATCTATTTTTATTATTATTTTAATTCCAAACATTTACCTAATTAAAACACATTCAAGCTGACAGAGTCTATCATTCTCTAAGACATCACTAGACATGTTATTTTTGAAGTTGTGTTCATCCTTCATGTTTGAAGAAGACCATGATAGAGAAATGATGACATGAATTGCACTTGACTTTGTTTTGAGTGAGGGAGGGCTGTGCAGGTCACCAGCCTCACTTACTCTTCCTGAGCCATCTGGGTCCAGTGATCAAATATTCATCAGGATGACTGGAGATGGCCCAGGATGCATTGGGAGACCTTGGCCTTCTTAGGCTGGCCTTTACAGGTACTCACTTAGAGGGAGGTAATGTCCATTGAGTGAATTGGCCTCTTTAAGAAGTAGTTACGGAATGGGCCTTTTAATGAACAAAAGAAAAAAATAACTAAATCAATCTGGGAGGAAACAGAAATGGTTACTTTTGATAATCACTCTAAGTCAGTCATTAAGTGGAGCTTGGGCAGGGACCCACTGTTGTCCAGTCTATGGGTTTCAGAGTGCACTGGGTTTAAGATTTTGGGAATGGCAAGGAAGGAAGGAAGGAAAAAAGAAAGGAAGGGAGGGAGGGAGAGAGCAAAGGAGGGAGGAAGGACATCTAGCCAGTAAATCCCAAAGGAAGGGGAGGGGGAGACAGAAGGGAGAATATGAGCTAGGTTACCCAGCTAACTGGGTCTCCGCTCAGGCAGCTCGATCTAGTCACAGGTTGTGTTCATCCTTCATTTTCAAAGAAGACCATGACATCACAGAAATGATAATGTGACTTGCACTTGACTTTGTTTTGAGTGAAGGAAGGCTGTGCAAGGTCACCAGTCTCACTTTCTCCTCTTGAGCTATCTGGGTCCAGTGACCAGATATTCATCAGGATGACTTGAGATAACTTAGGATGCAATGGGAGCAATTTTTTTTGGAGTAATATGTATAGGAATCTTGAATAAGAAAAATTTCACAATAAGATAAAATATAATTTTACAATTCAGCATAATTTTACTATTTTGTTTCATCAATCCAGTATAATGATCATTCAGTCTTAGAGAATCATTTTCCTAAAACCATTCAATCCTTCAAGAATCACTCCATTCAAAGATTCTTCTTTCTGACTGTTCAATACTATTTTAACTACCATTAACTAAGGTAAGCAAAGACACGTCTTCCTTCTCTTCCTACCCTAATATAATCAAGATGCAGTCTTCCTTGCTCTGGTCTAGTGACTTCTATAATTACCGCCTGGACTGATCAGCAAGAGAAAAATAGGGTGTTTTCTCAGAACTTATATTAATGATAAAGATTCATAAGGTTTCTCTTTCAGATTAATCCAAAGACTTCAGACTAGGATAATTTAAACACTTTTTGAATATTTCTGAAAAGGGAATTGGGGGCTGCTTATGGAGCTTTGTCTGCTTCTACATGAGCAATTTTCTCATCTGCAAGTCATTTTGATTCTGTACTGCTTTCCAGTGATCTAGGTTTAAAACCCTGGAGTCATATGAATTTTCTCTCTCGTCTGACAACATTGAATTAGTTGCCTGGCAAGTCTTCTTAATTTGTCCTCCACTTTTACCATTTTTTCTCCTCTCTCAAGGTTTTAATTTAGACCTTCATCATAAATGGTCTATTGTAACAGGCCCCTAATTGGTCTCATTTTGACTTCTTTCTAATCTATGTTCACTTTAATGGACTCATTTAAATGACTAACATACAGGTCTAACTACTTCATTCCCATCCTTAAAAATCTTCAGTGACTCCCTTGCTGCTTCTTCATCTACAATCTGGCTCAGACCCACCTTTTAAGACATTTTCTATTACTCCCTTTCATATAGTCTATGTGTCCTATAAGCTGTTTTTCAAATCTGTCTTTCCATCTTCCATCCCTCCACCTTTCTTGGGCTGATCTCTTACCTTTTAGAATCCTTCATTTTCTTCAATGTTCTGCTCAGGTGTTACCTCCAGGATGCCTTTACTGATGTTTTCAAAGGATAACGCTCTTTTTTCCCTCAACTTTCCTTTTATTGACTTATTTCTGTCTATGAATCCCCCCAGGGGAATATAAACTCCTTTAGTTTGAGGCGGCTGGGCATGTTCCTACGTCGTGTCCTGGACCTGGAGACAGGAAGAGAAGTATAAATCTAACCTCAGACTCTTAGCCATGTGACTTTGGGCAAGTCACTTAACCTTGGTTTGCTTTGGTTTCCTCATTTATAGAAAGATAATAATAATTCAACCTACCTCCCATGGATGCTATGGGGATCAAAAGATATATTATTGTAAAATACTGAGCACAGTGCCTGGCTCATAGCAGTTGCTATATAAATGCTATTGTGGTTGTTATTGTTAGTATTATTTTTATTCAACTCAAGAATTGTTTCTCATTTTGTCATTAGATTCCCAGTGCCTAGTCAACACATAGTAGATGCTGAAGTAATGTTGAATTGAATTAGGGAATTAAATTGAATTTCCTCCCTGCTTCTCCTATTGATTTTCATGCCTTTACAATTCAGGAAAGTGTGTTTTATAAACAGTCATCTGGGACAAATATGAGCCCTTATATTCTATTTGCATTTCATTGTCTTTCAGCATAGTCTTCATTTACCTTCTCATAGTTGTCTTGTGTATTTTGCTTTGGGTTCTCTTTTCTTCACTCTCCCTCAGTTCATACAAGTCTTTTCTTGTTTCTCTAAATTCTCCATTTTTAAAATTCATTTTCCTTATTTATTCGTTCACTTTATCTTTTCCTTAAATGAATGATATCCATTAGATATGTATGCCAAAATGTGTTTAGCTTTTTATAAATCTGTGGGTAATGATCTGTTTACAGCTTTTGACTACTAGAAATACTATAGCTACTTTCTTTCTGTTATCTTGAGTGATTAACCCAGCAGAGGATTGTTGGATGAAAGGACTTAAAAGAATTAGTAATTTTTTTTCTTAAAATGTTTTCCATAAAAGTTGGACCAATTCACAGTTTCAACAAAAATTTTTATTATACTTGTCTTCCCATATCTCCAACATTGAATATTATGATTTTTTTATCATTTTTGCCAATCTGATGGATTTAAAGAGAAAGATCCTTATTTTACTTGCTATTACAAAGAGATACTTCAGTTTTCTTTTAATTTGCATTTTTCTTCTTATTAGTGATATAGATTAATTTTTTATAATAGTTGGTATTTTTACTTTTTAGAAATCCTTTATTCAAATATTTTGGTCACATCTCTTAGGGAATGACCTAGCTTGAGAAATTAATGAAAAATTCTATAAGCATACAGCTTTTCTTCTCCTTTCCCCGCTCCAGGCAGCTAGGTGGTACAGTGGATAGAGTGCCAGGATCAGAGTCAGAAAGAATCATCTTGCTGAGTTCAAACTTGGCCTCAGACATTTAATAGCCATGTGACCCTGGGCAAATCACTTAATCCTGTTTGCCTCATTTCCTCATCTATAAAATAAACTGCAGAAGGAAAGGGCAAACCATCACAGTATCTCTGCCAAGAAAACCCCAAATGGGATCATGAAGAGTTAGGCACAATTGCAATCAACTGAACCAGATTACTCAATCCACATGGTGGTATTACTTTGGTATTCTACCATCACATCTCTGTCTCTTGGTTTGACTAACCTTTCTCTGTGTCTTGCAACCTAAGTCATATATTTGCTTTTCCTCTCACCCCTTCTGATCTCTGGGATGCTTTGTTGACTAACCTTGTGAGACTCTTTCATGGCCTTTGCTTATAAATACTTTCTCTTTATTCTCTTGGGGAGGGGCCTTAGACAAAGTAAAAGTTATCTAAAAGACATGTCAAACTGATATCCTGCTTACCAAAGCAGAACTTGTACTTCCTGGCTCACCATATGGAAATACTGGTGTTATCACCAAAAAAAAAAAAAAAAGAATGATTCATCTCACCCTCTGGGCATTTGTGTCTTTCCTATATACACAGAGTTATAGCCATTCAATTTTGGAACTGACACTGACTTCTCCAAGATTTTATCAGTTCAGGGAGGAGTAGAAGCTAGAGGTCAAAGATGAGTCCTCAAAAGTCCATAGTTAGTCGTTCTTGGCACCAAAACACAAATTATAAATATTGCTGCCTTTCCTTGTTTTAATTGCAGCTTTCTGATTTCCCCAAAAGTGCTATGGCTACTTGAATACATTCATATTCATGGAGAAAGAGGAGGTAACTGTTAATATCTACATGTCCTATGCCTCAACTCATGTTAAATATCTAAGTACCTTTAGCAAGAGTAACAAATTGTATTTCAAAAGGTAGCAACTTCTTGTCAATTATGAATTTAGTTAAATGGTATAATATGGTATGGTAGAGTATAGAATAGTAGAATATGGTATAGCATGGTATGTTATGGTATGGTATGATATGGTATGGTATGGTATGGTATGGTATGGTATAGTATGATATGGTATGGTATGGTATGGTATGGTATGGTATGGTATGGTATGGTATGGTATGGTATGGTATGGTATGGTATGGTGTGGTATGGTGTGGTGTGGTAGGATATGATGTTGTTGTGTTTGTCCTTTGTTCTCAAAGAGGACCATTATATCAGAGAGATGATGACATGACTTGCAGTAGACTTTCATTTGAGTGAGGGAGGGCTGTGCAAGGTCACCAGCCTCACTTGGGAGACCCTGGTCCTTTTAGGCTAAGGTCTTTTCAGGCTCTCACTTTGAGTGAAGTAATGCCCCTTCAGTGAATAGATCTCTTTAAGAAGTGAGTCAACGACATGTACAAAAATATTTATAGCAGCTCTCTTTCTGGTGGCCAAAACTGGAAATCAAGGGGATGCCCATCAATTGGGGAATGGCTGAACAAATTGTGATATATGAATGTAATGGAATACTACTGTGCTACGAGAAATGATGAACAGGAAGAATTCAGAGAGGCCTGGAAAGATTTATATGAGCTGATGCTGAATGAAAGGAGCAGAACCAGAAGAACTTTGTGCATAGCAGTGTGTGCAAGGAATTTTTCTGGTAGACTTAGTATTTCATTGCAATGCAAGGACTTAAAAAATTCCCAATAGATTCCTGAGGCAAAATTCTTTCCACATCCAGAGAAAGAACTATGGAATTTTGTCACAGAATAAAGCAGACTATTTTCTTTTGTATTATGTTTTTGTTTTTGTGATTTCTCCCGTTCATTTTAATTCATCTATGCAACATGACTAAAGTGAAAATGTGTTTAATAGGAATGTATGTGGAGAATCTATATAAAATTGTATGCTGTCTCAGGGAGGGAGTGGGGAGGGAGAGGGGACAGATGGGAAGGGAGGGGGAAAAATCGAAGACATATGGAACTGATTGTAGAACACTGAAAACAAATAAAATAATTGAATAATAAAAAAGAAGTGAGTCAAGGGATGGCCCTTTTAATTTAAAAAGAAAAAAAATCAAAACTAGGAGGGGAAGCCCCTCAGAGTTGCTGGCCAAAAGAGAAACCGTTGATATTTACATTCACTCTGAGGCAAGAGTAGTATAGTATGGTATAGTATGGCATGGTATGGCATGGCATGGTATGGCATGGCATATCATAGTACAACGTAATTGGTATGGTATGGTATGGTATGGTATGGTATGGTATGGTATGGTATGGTATGGTATGGTATGGTATGGTATGGTATGGTAGGGTATGGTATGGTATGGTATGGTAGGGTAGGGTAGGGTATAGTTACAACCTAGCCCCTTCCTAACTTTCCAGTCTTCTTACACTTTCTCTCCTCCATGAACTATATGATTCAGTGACCCTGTCCTTCTTATTGTTCCTCCAGTAGAACACTCCATTTCCCCAGGTTTTAGCCTCTGAGCAAGTTGTCCTCCATACCTGGACTGCTGTCCCTCCTCATCTCCTTCTCCTGGATTCTCTAGATTCCTTTAAGCTTCAGCTTAAATTCCACCATTTGCAAGAAACCTTTACTCATCTCCTGATCTTCCTCTTCCTACTTCCTACCACAATCTTCCGGCTGAAATTACCTTCATTTTACCTCATATAAATCTTTTACATATAGTTTTGTTTGCATCTTTTCTCTCTTGTTAAAATGTGAGATCCTTGAAGAAAGAGGCTGTGAAATTTTTAAAAAACATTTATTCATTGGAACTTTTGGGGAAATATTCATTAGGATATTCTTTATTCTATCTTTGCATATTTAGTTTTAAACCTTTGGGGTTTTCCCCTTCCAAAATAGTCACGATTATTTGTTTTAAACCACTCTTTCGTCATTATTTATTCTTTGAGAGTTCTAACTTCCATCCTAATTTCTTCCTTCATTTTTTTTATTCATCCTTTCAAGCACACTAGAAGTTGTTTCAGTTGGTCCATTATAATTTATGTATACCACAATGTTGTTGTTGTTGCAATGCTTTGCTGTTCTTCTAAAGTTTTCTTGTTGCTTTATTTTTATTTCATTTTACTTATTGCTTGTATTGGAGCCTTTGGGCAGAGGAAGATGGAAAGTTCTTTACCTTTTTTGTCTTTTTGTTGACTTTTTATGAGGTTTTTCTTGTAGTAAAAACATTTCCATCTCCATTCTGATTTTTGTTTTCATTCTTTTACTTCATTTGGCACATTTCTTGCTTTTGGGGGGCAAAGAAAATAAACTAGGTTTAACTACAACTGATTGTATAGTTCTGCTGCCCTCAGTAACTCTCTCACACCCTTTCCCTTATTTCTATTCACACCATCACAGTTGAGAAACTCATCATCTCTCTCTGATCGTATGGCAATGACATTATTATAGTCTCTTGTGCTTATAGATTTAGAACTGGAAGGAACTTTAGATATCATTTAGTCCAGCTTTATCATTTTACAGATAAGGAAACTGAGGCATGGAGAGGTTAGATGACCTGCCCAAAGACACACAGGTAATAAGTAGTAAATCTGGGATTTATAAATAAAGACTACTTGACTTGACATTTAAAACTCTCCACAATCTGGTTCCCACCTACATTACCAGATTTATTTCATACCATTCACCTTTAAAATATTCTGCATTTCATGCAAGCTAATATTAACTACTCCCCAAACTGGCAATGGCCTCTGTCTCCTGACTAGATGAATTTTCTCCTTGTTTCTTCCTTCTAGAATCCCCTAGATTTCTTCAGGGCTTGGTGCTTATACCAAAAACTTTCTTGATCTTCCCAGTGGTTAGTGTTTTGTCCCTCATTAAATGACTCTGAATTCACTTCTATATTTCTTTTTATTATTATTTAAATTTATTTATTTAAATTTTCAACATTCATTTACACAAAATTTTGGGTTTCAAATTTTCTCCCCTCTCCCCACCCCAAAACGCCTAGGATTCTAATTTCCCCTATCACCAATCTGTCATCCCTTCTAACATCCCTCCCTTCCCTTATCTCCATCTTCTCTTTTGTCCTGTAGGGCAAGATAAATTTCTATACCCCATAACCTTTATTTTTTATTTCCTAGTTATAAGAACAATACTCAACAGTTGTTCCTAAAACTTTGAGTTCCAACTTCTGTTCATCCCTCCCTCCCCACCCATTCCCTTTGGGAAGGCAAACAATTCAATATGGGCCATATCTGTGTAGTTTTTCAAATGACTTCGATAACAGTCATGTTGTGTAAGACTAACTATATTTCCCTCCATCCTGTCCTACTCCCCATTTCTTCTGCTCTCTCTTTTGACCCTATCCTTCCCAAAGAGTGTTGACTTTTAATTGCTCCCTCCTCCCACTGCTTTCCCTTCCATCATCCCCCTCACCCTGCTTATCCCCTTCTCCCCCACTTTCTTGTATTGTAAGACAGGTATTCATACCAAAATGAGTGTGCATTTTATTCCTTCCTTTAGTCGAATGTGATGAGAGTAAGCTTCATGTTTTTTTCTCATCTCCCCCTTTTTCCCTCCACTGAAAAGGCTTTTACTTGCCTCTTTTATGAGAGATAATTTGCCCCATTCCATTTCTCCCCTTTCTCCTCCCAATATATTTCTCTCTCACAACTCAATTTCATTGTTTTATGATATGATCCCATACTATTCAATTCACCCTGTGTTCTCTGTCTCTCTCTCTCTCTATTTGTGTGTGTGTGTGTGTGTGTAATCCCACCAACTACCCAGATGCTGAAAAAAGTTTCAAGAGTTACAAATATTGTGTTTCCATGTGTAAATAGTTCAACTTTAGTAAGTCCCTTAAGATTTTTCTTTGCTGTTTCCCATTCCTGCTTCTCTTGATTCTTGTGTTTAAAAGTCATATTTTCTTTTCAGCTCGGGTCTTTTCATCAAGAATGCTTGAAAGTCCTCTATTTCATTGAAAGACCAGTTTTTCCCCTGAAGTATTATACTCAGTTTTGCTGGGTAGGTGATTCTTGGTTTTAGTTCCTTTGACTTCTGGAATATAATATTCCATGCCCTTTGATCCCTCAATGTAGAAGCTGCTAGATCTTCTGTTATCCTGATTGTATTTCAACAATACTGGAATTGTTTCTTTCTAGCTGCTTGCAATATTTTCTCCTTGACCTGGGAACTCTGGAATTTGGCCACAATGTTGCTAGGAGTTTCTCTTTTTGGATCCCTTTCAGGCGGTGATCGGTGGATTCTTTCAATATTTACTTTGCCCTCTAGTTCAAGAATATCAGGGCAGTTTTCCTTGATAATTTCATGAAAGATGATGTCTAGGCTCTTTTTGTGATCATGGCTTTCAGATAGTCCCATAATTTTAAAATTGTCTCTTCTGGATCTATTTTCCAGGTCAGTTGTTTTTCTAATGAGATATTTCACATTCTCTTCCATTTTTTTTCATTCTTTTGGTTTTGTTTGGTGATTTCTTGGTTTCTCAGAAAGTCATTAGCCTTCATCTGTTCCATTCTAATTTTGAGAGAACTATTTTCCTCAGTGAGCTTTTGAACCTCTTTTTCCATTTGGCTAATTCTGCTTTTGAAAGCATTCTTCTCCTCATTGGCTTTTTGAACCTCTTTTGCCAATTGAGTGAGCCTATTTTTCAAGGTGTTATTTTCTTCAGCATTTTTTTTGTGTCTCCTTTAGCAAGGTGTTGACCCACTTTTCATGATTTTCTTGTATCACTCTCATTTCTCTTCCCAGTTTTTCCTCCACCTCTCTTACTTGATTTTCAAAGTCCTTTTTGAGCTCTTCCATGGCCTGAGACCACTGAATATTTATTTTGGATGTTTGGGATACCGCAGCCTTGACTTCTACGTCTTTCCCTGATGGTAAGTATTGTTCTTCCTCATCTGAAAGGATGGGAGAATATATCTGTTCACCAAGAAAGTAACCATCTATAGTCTTATTTTTTCCCTTTTTTGGGCATTTTCCCAACCAGTTACTTGACTTTTGGATCCTTTGTCAAGAGTAGGGCATACTCTGGAAATCTTTAAGATCTTAGTTCCTCCAAGGTGGAACAATCAAGCATGTACACTGGTCTGGGAGCAGAGAGAGATTTTTGTGCCCAGAATATTAGCAGTTTCCTCTCCATAGCCTCTTGGCCTCTAGCTCCACTGTCATTCAGTGTGAGATAAAGATCTGCTCCCTCAGGGCCTCTATACAGGGCTGAGGTACTAATCAGCTCCTCAGTACCCCCAGGGGTTTTAAGATCTAACAATGGATGCAGGCTGCTGTAGGGGCTGCTGTGGGAACTGCTGCCACCTGCCTGATGTGGCCTCTGGGGCTGCTGCCTGAGGCCAGAACTTTGGGAACACTTCTACATTTCTAAGTTGCATCATTGTTGATATGCTATAAGCTGTCTGAAGGCAGGAACTGTTTTTATATCTCAAAACACTTAGTATCATTTCTTATGCATAGTAGGCACTTAATAGATAGTTGATGCATTCTCTCTTCCTCTCTGACTATTAACCAAATTCAAAGTCCTTTATTACCTAGATCCCTCTTAACTTTCCTGGTGAATTCCTGGTTATATCAAAAACAAGACACTCCATCTCTCAGCTTTGGACGTTTTCCTCTGCCTGTCCCCCATGCTTGGAATGCTCTTCCTATTTACTTCTTCCTACTAACTTCCCTGATTTCCTTTATGCTGCAATGCAGATCTCATATTTTACTGGAAGCCTTCCTCAATTCCTCAAGGATAAGACAAAAGATGAATTTAATTCAATGTAAAAGTGTAACTTTTGGGGTATACTGGCTGAATTTCTTCCTTCTTTTTTTCCTTCCTTCCTTCCTTCCTTCCTTCCTTCCTTCCTTCCTTCCTTCCTTCCTTCCTTCCTTCCTTCCTTCCTTCCTTCCTTCCTTCCTTCCTTCCTTCCTTCCTTCCTTTTTTCTTTCTTTCTTTCTCCCCTAAAACCTTAGACCCAGTGCACTCTGAAGCCCATGGATTGAACAACAATGGCCAACCTCCTTCGCTCTGGCTGTTTTTGGACCCTCCTGGCTTAAAGTGAATGGCAATAGTAACAGTTTCTCTTCCAAACAGCAACCCTGAGGCTCCTGCCCCTCCCAGCATGATTTATCTATTTTTTATTTTCTATTAAAGGGGCCATCCCCCTGACTACTTTTTTAAAAGGCCTATTAATTGAATGGGCATTACCTCACTTCCAGTGAGTACCTGAAAAGGCCTTAACCTAAAAGGCCAAAGTCTCCCATTGCATCCTGTGCTATCTGTAGTCATCCTGATGAATATCTGGTCACTGGCTCAGGAAGAGAAAGTGATGCTGGTGACCTGCACAGCCCTCACTTACTCAAAACAAAGTCAAGTGCAAGTCATGTCATCATTTCTGTGATGTCATAGTCCTCTTTGAAAACGAATGATGAACACAACAAAAAAGTGTAACAAATACTGTCTTAAGAAACATAACATCTTACACATAAACCTGAAGCATACTGTTCCACAAACAGATACAGCATTAGTATGGACACTGGAGATGACACACATCGTGATAACAACCCATTCATCCAAGGAAAAAAAGTCACCAAGGCATTTGTGAGTCAGGGCTACTGTGTTTTTATGCTAGTCTTTTCTGACCGAGGTAATTCTATTCTCTTCTAGCCATCTCTTTTGCAAAAGGCAAACAAACAGCAACATTTCATGTCTGCCTCAGTTTCTTCATCTTTAAAATGAGGATATTTACTGACACCTGCACCCCAGAGTTGTTATTAGGATTAAATGATATAATACTTATAAAGTGGGATATACAAGTGTCAGGAAAAGCTAGCACCTCTGGTATGAGGGCTGCTAAGCTCTTTTCAGGGCTCTTTTTCACCTCTGGTGTCTACCCATCACCCAATTCTCATCTGTGACTCCAAGAAATTATAGCATATATAGTGGCCATAGCCTAGTAAGCCATTTCAGCAGACAAGCTAAAGAAGATTGAGGGTAACCAATGGTATCTGAACAGCCTTTTTAAAGGACCACATTACTCATGTCCTGGCATGAGGAAGGGTCTAGAAAAGGTGCCCTAAAAATTGTCCTTTTCACCAAACCTTACCCTATCTTGCTTACCTCAGCAGGCAGACATCCTGTCCTGAGGTTGAAACACACTAAAAAGAATGTACAAAAACTTTTAAGAGATAATTCCACTCAGTATTGGTAATGTGTGTATGCTTATGAAAAACACGAAATTCAGTAGACCTGAAAAAAGAACAGCCCTTATTGCAAGAGAATTCAGCAGGTACTGCATCTAAATAGTGCCCTGAATAAAACAAAAGTGGAAAATGAACACCAGCTCACTGAAGTAGGAGCTGGGAATATATTTTTCCTAGAGTGGCCACAGTGATGGGGGAGTACCATGAAGCTGGCACAGGTTTTGCACTCAAAACTAATCTAGTCAACAAGTTTGTATGACTTCAAAAGGGAGGGAATGGCAGGCTCATGACAATATGATTGACACTTAGAGGAAAGTGCCATGCCACCCTCATTGGTGTATATAGTCCCACCTCATCCCTTTGACGAGGTCAAAGAAAAATTTCATGAAGACCAGGAGATCCTTATCATCAATGTACTGAAAGAGGATGAGCTTATAACTCTGCATGACTTTAATGCCAAAGTAGTCACAGACTATTACAGATGGCAGGGAGTTTTGGGAGGAAAGGAGTTGGAAAGAGCAATAGCAATAGACACTTACTACTGAAGACTTGTGTGTCTTATTGACCTTCTCTTCACCAACAGTGTCTTCTGTTTACCTAAATGTAATAAAACTTTGTACACATACCATGACAGCAAACATTGTCATTTAATAGTCTATAACATTTTAAGAAGAGACAGATAGGATATGAAAGCAATAAAGGCATTGTGTGGTACAGAGTACTGAAGTCATCATAGACTTAGTCTCTCTAAGCTAAACATTTTCCTCAACAAATGCTTCAGCCTCAAGGCAAGATGACTACCAGAAGACTTAATGTTGCCAGATTAGAGCGCTTCTCTGAGTGGGAACAGTTTATTGTTAATTTAGAGGGAGAGCTCATGATTGGCAACAGTGGAGCACTTTGCCAGTAGGATAGTTCATAAATCTCTAAAAAGGCAGACTTAATGCCATTAAAAGTAAAGAGCAAGCAAAGCTTAGACAGATGTGGGATTCTTGGTTCAGTAAGAAACAGATGAAATTTCAGTTTTACCCTAACTATAACAATAATCAAAGAACTTTTATGATGATCTGGCCAAAGACCCATGGCGTATATCAACTACTCAGTGCCTATGGAACCACATTGATTAGTGATAAGGACATAATCCTGGAGAAATGGGCTGAACAGTTCTCAACAGACTGTTATCAATCAATGCAGAAGCCATTGATCATATACATCAGGTCAAAGCCAATCCCTCTACTCAAAGTTTTTTCCATTCCTGATAATTCTAAGTGGTTATAAAATGTCAAAGGTAATAAGATCAATGATTTTTATATGTGATAATTTGGAAATGCAATTGATATCATTTGAAGTTTATTGTTTGGGTTATTATTATATGGTTTAATGATCACATTTCTATCTGAGTTTGACATTGTTCTTCCAAAGCATATATGTGGTCTTGAATCTAAGAATTATTATATCTAAAAGATGCATTGCCTAAGGAAAATTTGAGAATATAATCAAGAGTATTGTGAGTCTAAAATGAGATGGTGAAGATAAAGCACTTGAAAGCCTTAAAGTGCTATGTAAATAGTTAGGTATTATGGTTGTTGTATTCTTCCATCACCAGGCCTACAGTGATGATGATAATCATTCCCTGAGCTCTCTCCTCCACTTCTGTTGAGCTCAAGCAGTGTTTATACAGCAATACTGCAACATGCTGGTTATTATCTAGCAATCAGATTCTTCGGGAAAAAAAGAATATATACACACAATTTTAAATTTAACCTGCGTTATTAACTCCTTAAATCTAGAAAATCAACAAAATAATCTGCTGATTTGTAGCAATTGTCAGTTTCTGAGGTTTGATTGCTCAGAATGAGCATTTAACAAGGAACTATTGCATGCCAGATACAGTTGGTTCTAGTACAAGTGAGTATACTTCAGCAATCAGAAAGCAGAGAATGGAGTTCCATGTATTTCATGGAAACCTAATACATATTTGTGGATGAGAAATTTTCAGATGGACTAGAAGACATGAATACTTAGCAAGACTTTCCTGGAGGATTAAATAATTAGGGGAAATTATTCTAGATAGATAAAGTGTGAAAAATATGTAAAGGTAATAACCCCAAAATACTACAAAATTGGATCAAAGCTATTAGAAAAACAAGAGAATGGGAGAAATAAGGTGAGAGAGAAAAAAAGATAGAGAGAGAGTGAGAAAGAAAGAAAGGGAGAGAAATAGAGAGAGAAAAGAGAGATAAATAGAAAGAGAGAAGAGACAAATAGAGAGAGAGAGGGAGGGAGGGAGAGAGAGAGAGAGGTGAAAATCTTCAGAGAATTAAGTTTGAGATAACTTAAGGACAAAGAATCTTTTGGTGTGACTTGAGTCTGATGTTGTGTTTTTATTTTTATTGGTGACACATTTAAGCCATACAAATACAAGAGACATAAAATTTCAATTACACATCTCTTCAGAATCCTATGATTTTATCCTTTTATAATAGATTTGTCCCTCCTTTAGACTGTTTCCTCATCATTGATTTTGTTTCTAAATTCAAAATTTTAACTCAGTTAACAAACTGCATAATATTAGTCCTTTGATAGAATTATGGTACCAATGACAAAAAGAAAACAAGTATATATATATATATATATATATAAACTGGTCATATATTCCAAATGGAATTGGAACATCTAATGCCTTGCTGAAGATGGATGACTGTCAAGAACCCCTAACATGTTACATTTCTTTTCTTTCAGTATATCAATGTATGCAAAAACTATCTTAGTATAACAGTAAGGATGGCACGAGGTTCAAATAATTGATGCATATATTTCAAGTAATATATAGATTAGTGGGAAAAGAAACTGAGGATGCTAAAAGTTATCTTTAGTTTGATTATGTGGTCCTGTTTAGTAACAGCTTAAATTTTGTCACATCTTTTAAAGCCTTTCACACATCCTTCAAATGTTTTAAAGGGTTTACAAATTAAGGTGTAGAGAGTCATGACCTGACATAGATCTACTTGCAAACACTTGCAAGCTCAATCATTTGCCAATCTTTTGGGGTTTTGTTTTTTGAATTTTTCACATGTCATTCCAATCCCTGCCCAATACTTTCTTTTCACAGGGATCAAAAGGTTTAAAATTATGTCAACCAGCTATTTACATATACAAGAGATTTACTACAATCCCTAAACTACTGATATTCCTCCATGAAAGATCATGGGAATCCAGAACTCCACATAGTCTTGGGGCTCAAATTACCAACTACTTGAAATGGCAATATTTCTAAACCAAATGATGTGCATGAAATGAAGAGTAAAAAGTATTAAAGTGCTGAGCAAAATATGAAGGTAAATAAGAAATGGTCTGTATCCTCAAGGAATTTATAATGAAGTAGGAAGTTTTAATCAACCAATAAATATTTTTAAAGCTTGTTCTACACACTGAGGATTAAAAGATGAAGAACAGCAGCCAATCAAGGCATTTCAAGGGGCTGACATCTGTGGGAGAAGAGAACATTGATGACCTACTCACACACCCAGACATACACTCACACACACATACGTATACATATATATGTCAATAAAATGTTATAAATAAATACTAAGGACTAGACTCCTCAGAGTCTTTAGAGATCATTTAGTAAATCTGTGAATCTTCCTTACATGAAAAGTCTAAAACATCAATGACAAGTAATAATCCAATCTCTGGTTGTATCCATTGATGGGGAACTCATTTTATCTTCTTTAGTCAATCCATTCCATTTTCTATTCTCTAAATATAAGTTCTTCTTTATGTTGGGCTGAAATCTTCCTCCTTGACCTTTCTTTTCTTCCTCTTCTATATCAAAGTCATTTAAAAATTTGAAAATTGCTGTCACATCCTCCTCTTCATCCAAATTCATTCTCATTCTCTCTCTCCCTCCCTCCCTCTTTCTTTCTCTCTCTCTCTCTCTCCTCTCTCTCTCTCTCTCTCTCTCTCTCTCTCTCTCTCTCTCTCTCTCTCTTCTCTCTCTCTCTCTCTCTCTCCTCTCTCCTCTCTCCTCTCTCTCTCTCTCTCTCTCTCTCTCACACACACACACACACACACACACAACATTGCTAGCTCCTTCAAGTACTCCACACAGGAGATAGTTATGTGTTTCCTTGTGACCATGATCATCATTCTTTGGATATACTTGAGCTCTTCATGGTCCCTCTAAAAATAGAACAGCTAAAACTAAGCACTAGTCTACAAATGTGGTCTGAAAATCACCCAAGATGAACTGTAAAGCATGACATGGAACTTTAAGTATGGTGCCTTAAAGAAAAATGGTGAAAATTTCTGAGGCTTTAGAGAAAAGCTAAGGAAAATGAAAAGAGACTTTTTAAAGGTATATTTGGAACATGAGAAAGAAGAAATACATCCTTTGGTTGGAGAGGAAAATTTAATGTTCACTGACAATAATTAGAGAGAAAAGAACTGCTCAAATTCTATTTTGCCCCCTCCATTCCTTAACATGGAAAATGATCTTAGAATTGGACAGTGTAGAATAAGCCAATTAAAAAACATTTAGTGAGCAATTATCATGTGACAGGTATTGTGCTAAGTAATAGGTCAACAAAAAAAAACCTCACAAGAGTCCCTGCCCTAAAAGACCTTACATTTTAGGGAAACAAATGTACATAAGTAGGTCTATTCAAGATATATAGAGAGCAGCTATAGGGTAACCTTGTGTATTGCCAAGGCAATATTCACAACACCTGAGGAGACTATGAATATGCCAGCACAGTTCTGAATGGCAAAAAGTAACAGACTCTCCATACAGAAGGTAGAAGAAAAACATTTATTCAAATACCAGAAAGCTGAATTCCAACACCAGGAACCCAAATCCATGATAACAACAAAGAAATCCATACACAAAAGCAATGCAGGGGTAACTACCCTCCCCAAACCTTCCCTCTCTTAGGCTTCCCACAAACCAGCTCCCTTAAACAAACCACAAACAGGCTCCCTTAAACAAAATTAGTCACAAGCTCTCCCACTCACACTAGTTGCTGCCCCAGCTGCCTGCTTCCTCTGTCCTTCCCACCTCTGACTAGTCTGACCAACTTCCTCTCAGCTCTACTCTAGCTCCTCCTCTTCCTGTTCTCATTCAGCAAGCTCCTCTCACCACAGTAGAATGGAATTCCATGTGACCCAGGCAGGTCAAATGGGCCTATTAATGAATGGGAAAGATCTCCCCATTTAAATTACCATTTTACCCTGGAGAAGACATTAAAAGCTAGGGGGAAAGGAAAGGGCGCCTACAAAGTTCATCATTCTGCAAGATGAAATCAGTTTAGAAACTCATGCCTCTCTTCAGATCATTTCCCACCCTAGATGCAAGACTTCACCATGTTCCAGCAATTCTAGGAACCTTTGGGAGGTGGCAGTAACAGCAAAGTTCCTTGTCACTGAATCAGAGTCCATAGAGGGGTGTAAGGTGTAAGGAGACAAGAAAGAAAGGATGAACTGGGCCAGGTTAGGAAGGTTTTAAAAGTCAAACAGAGGATTTTATATGTGACCCTCAAGATCTCATATAAAAGTTAATGTTGTTTATTGAAAAGGGAGAGGGTGGAGCCAAGATGGCAGAGTGAGAGCAACGACTCACCTAAGCTCTCAGACAAACTCCTCCAGATACCTCTGAAAGGAGAATCTGACAAAATTTTGGAGGTGCGGAATCCAGTGGGAGACAGACGGTGATGGATTCGGAGCTCAGGTTGGACTGGAAGGTCCACAGGAAGGATCTGTTCCATGAGGGGTGAGCCCACAGCAGCGTGGCCAGCACAGCCGAGCTGAAGGGACCCAAGAAACCTGAGTGGCGGGCGGAACCAGAGGAGCAGCACCAAGGGTGGGAGACAAGTTGAACCAAGTCAGTGAGAGTCGCCGAGCGCCAGGTATCAGCACAGCAGCTCCTGAGACCTTCAGCCCGAAGATCAAACTTCACTAAATCACCTACTTGAACTTCTGGGAGCCAGGATGGCGGAGTGATCAGTAAATGCTCTCTCCTCCCCCCTTGATGACCATGAAAGAACCATAAAATATTTCCCCAGAAAAATCCTAGATCAGCAAGAACAGCAGAAGGAGGTCAATAGTCTTATAACACCTGTGGTGAGGAAAATAGCTAAGGGGGATTCCTCCTATGGTGGCAGAGGCAAACCAGAAGGACAGAGGACCCAGGGCAGAGAAAACTCACAGTAGGACCCAGGCAAGCCTCAGCACCAGGAGAGGAGCCCCAGGAAGGGTGGGAACACGCATTAGCATCTAGGTGTGCCTCAGCTGTCCAGGGAAATCAGAAAGACAACAGGGCAGCTGGGATTACCAGCCCCTGAGCTTGCCTTTGCCTCAGTTCAGCTGAGGAGATCTCCTGTGACCAGACCACCCTTTCTCCACACTTAACAAGTTAAACCCAGGGCTGATCAGGGAAACACCAAACAAAAACCTGCTTTTAGCTTTTCCACACATCAGCTCAGCAAAAAGTTCTCTAGCTTTGGACTGAAAGAACCAGAATCCACAACACTCAATCAACATCATGAACAAGAAAAAGCAGAGGACTGAAAGAACCATAGAATCTTTCTATGGGGATAAGGACCAAAACACAAACACCAAAGAGGTCAGAGCTGAGACTATACTTCCATCTGAAACTTCAGAAGAGACTCGCAAGCACAAGCAGCTCTCCTGGAACAGCTGAAGAAGGAAATAGAAGATAAACTGGCTAATGATCTTAAAATTATTAAGAAAGAATTCACTGATGAGAACATCTCTTTGAAAAGGAAAATTGAACACATGGAAAAAGAAGTTCAGAAATTAACTGGAGAAAATAACTTCCTAAAAGGGCAAATGGAAAATGAAGTACAAAAATTAACTGGAGAGAAAGGGGAGAAACATAGTCAGACCCTTGTTTTAGGAAGATCAGTTTGATAGCTAAGCAGAAGACAAGCTGTGTAAGACAGAAATCTGTTAGCAAAAGATCGTTTGTTTTCTTTAAGATTTCTTTTTGAATTTCTATTTGGATTAGGGGATTTGACATTTCTGATTCTATGTATCCATAGTGACATTTACTGACAATTGTTATAAAAAGGGGTGCTTCATTTTGAATTATGACATGAAGTGTTCATTGTTACCATTTTTTTAGATATGGGATTATGTTACATATGTACTGTTACATTTAAAATTTTGAGGTAAATTGAGGTACACAGTTCTAAGCACATTCAATCTATTGGTAAAGTGTGAATTTATTAATAAATAGGTTCTTAGCTTTCTCCAGCAGAGCTAAGACCCTGTTATAGGAACAATATTTTAAAAAAATAGATTTAAGGGGGAGGAGCCAAGATGGTGGAGTAGAAAGATTCACATATGCTAGCTCCGAACCAACAACCCATAAATTTCCTGTAAAAAGAACTCCCCACAAATTCTGGAGTAGTGGAAGCCATGCAGCAATGCAGTGGAGGAGATTTCCGTTCCAGAGAGCCCTGAAAAACCGGCACCAAAGGTCTGTTGTACACTGGACAGCAGAACCCAGCCCTGCCCTAGCTGCTTGACCCCAAGAGGAGCATATTCGAGCAGGCTTCAGGGATGGAACCTCTGGTGGCCGTGAAGGTCCCTCCACCCACAGGTGCTATGGGTCAGTGAGAGAGATTTCTGGGCTGGCCAAGAGGGGAGCAGGGGTCTCCATAACTCAGGCCCCCTTGGGAGGCCGCAGCAGAGGCAGCAGCGGCCAGGAACTCCCGGAGCAGACAGGATCTCAGATCCATTACTGAAGATCTACACATAAAACTCCTGAGGGAACTGAGCCTGGGAGGCAGCCCTGCTCCTACCTGAGCACCAGAACTTAAGCTCACATTGAATAGCAGCCATGTCTGCCCCAAAGCCCTGAGGCTGGGGAGCAGCATTTGTATCTCAGACCCCAAGCACTAGCTGGGCAGATCTAGGCAGGGGTGGACAGGAATCTCAGAAGTCAAGTAACTGACTGGGAAAATGCCCAGAAAAGGGAAGAAAAATAAGACCATAGAAGGTTACTTTCTCAGTGAACAAATGTTTCCTCCTTTCCTTTCTGATGAAGAAGAACAATGCTTACCATCAGGGAAAGACATAGAAGTCAAGGCCTCTGTATCCCAAACATCTGAAATAGATATCCAATGGACTCAGGCCATGGAAGAGCTCAAAAAGAATTTTGAAAATCAAGGTGGAGGAAAAACTGGGAAGAGAAATGGGAGAGATGCAAGAAAAGCATGAAAAACAGGTCAATACCTTGCTAAAGGAGACCCCAAAAATGCTGAAGAAAATAACACCTTGAAAAATAGGCTCACTCAATTGGCAAAAGAGGTTCAAAAAGCCAATGAGGAGAAGAATGCTTTCAAAAGCAGAATTAGCCAAATGGAAAAGGAGGTTCAAAAGCTCACTGAAGAAAATAGTTCTCTCAAAATTAGAATAGAACACATGGAGGCTAATGACTTTCTGAGAAACCAAGAAATCATCAAACAAAACCAAAAGAATGAAAAAATGGAAGATAATGTGAAATATCTCATGGGAAAAACAACTGACCTGGAAAATAGATCCGGGAGAGACAATTTAAAAATTATGGGACTACCTGAAAGCCATGATCAAAAAAAGAACCTAGACATCATCTTTCATGAAATTATCAAGGAAAACTGCCCTGATATTCTAGAACCAGAGGGCAAAATAAGTATTCAAGGAATACACAGAGACAGAGAGCACAGAGTGAATTGAATAGGATGGGATCATATCTTAAAAAATTTAAGGTAAATGGTGAGAGAGAAATGTATTGGGAGGAGAGAGGGTGAAATGGAATGGGGTAAATTATATCTCATTCAAGAGGCAAGCAGGAGATTCTTTAGTGGAGGGAAAAAGAGGATAGCTGAGAAAAATGAAGTTTACTCTCATCACATTCGACTAAAGGAAGGAATAAAATGCATACTCATTTACGTATGAAAACCTATCTTACAATACAGGAAAGTGGGGGAGAAGGAGATAAGCAGGGTGGGGGGGATGATGGAAGGGAGGACAATGGGAGAAGGGAGCAATTTGAAGTCAACACTTGGGGAGGGACAGGGTCAAAAGACAGAATAGAAACAATGAGGGGCAGGATAGGATGGAGGGAAATATAGTTAGTCTTACACAACATGACTATTATCGAAGTCATTTGCAAAACTACACAGATAGGGCCTATATTGAATTGTCTGCCTTCCCAAAGGGAATGGGTGTGGAGGGAGGGATGGGGAGAATTTGGAACTCAAAGTTTTAGGAACAACTGTTTAGTATTGTTGTTGCTCCTAGGAAATAAGACATACAGTTAATGGGAAATAGAAAGTCATCTGGCCCTACAGGACAAAAGAGAAGATGGGGACAAGAGAAGGGAGTGATGATAGAAGAGAGGGCAGATTGGTGACAGGGGAAATTGGAAAACTCGGTGTATTGGGGTGGGGGGAGGGGACAAATGGGGAGAAAATTTGGAACCCAAATTTTTGTGAAAATGAATGTAAAAAGTTAAACACATAAATTTATATTATATTAAAAGAAAAAATAAAAATAAAAAATAGATTTTAGGGAAGCATAAAATAAAGTACAGAGTTGGATAGGTGGGGAAGTCAATGTGATTGATTACAGGATAGGCAGCACTATGAGGTGGGGACAATATGATTGGTTACATCAAGCAAAGCTGACTAGCATCTACATGGAGCTGGTAACCATCCCTCTCTATCAAGAATGCTTGATTGATCTGCAGGCTCTGCCTGCATGTTGAAGACCTTATTAGCAGATCTGAGTTAGCCAACTCCCTGGCTGAAAAGTTTGTTAGAGAGACAACACTCTTCTTAATTGTAGAAGTACAGGCAAGGAGGCACAATACGTTTTATGGAAATATATTGGGTCAATACATAGGTCCTTAAAGACAAAAGCAGATTCCTGGAATTTTGCCATGAGCTAAAAGTATGGTAGATAACAAGTCTTTTCCCTTTAATTATAGTGACCTGTGGAAAGGCTGAATTTAAACTGACTTAAAGGGGGAAAGCTTGTCTAAAGGACATAGAAAAGTTGTTTATATATACATATATATAAAATATATTATATATATATTATATATATATATATCGACCATATGAAATCAGTGCAGCATAGGATCAGTTACAAAGTAAAGTTAATTTGAATTTTTCCATATATAACGTATCCCTCAATCCTAAACTTTGATATCAGTCTTAGATTGTTGCCCTTGGGAAGATGTGTGATGTTCAGTTATTGTTCAGTCATTTTAAGTTGCGTATGAGTCTTCATTATCCCATTTGTAGTTTCCTTGGCAAAGATACTGGAGTGGTTTGCCATCTTCTTCTCCAGGTCATTTTACAGATGAGGAAACTGAGGCAAATAGAGTTAATGACTGACCTAGGGACATATAACTATTACGTGTATGAGGTCAGTTGAAATTAGGAAGATGAGTCTTCCTGACTCCAAGTCCCGCATTTTACCTGCTGTGCTGCCTTGCTGCCCTCAAAGGTGGTGTAGTAGTCAAACAAAAGCTAGATTTTGAGTCAGAAATCCTGGCAGGGATTAGGTCCTGGCTCTGTGTGAGCTGTGTGACCTTGGGAAAATCATTTATTCTCTTAGAGTCTCATTTTATTTCAGTCTTCTTCAGAATTTATGGCTGACTCATTACCACAGGATTTTCTCAGCTAAATCATAGAAAATTCTTCATCTTGGAAGATCATTCTACCCCTGGACTATTTCTCACATTGGATGTATGTATCAGCAAGCACCCCAATGTACACAGGGGGTCCTGCTATCACACATTCTTTGATCTTTCATAAAAGGAAAGGCAACCTTTGAGGGGTTAACAATCACTTTAATCAAGCACATATGTCATTCTTTTAATCAAGCACAGATATCATTCACCTAGTTCAGGGTAATCAGCACCCTGAACTTCAAAGAAAATACTGAGAAATAAAAGATCAACAGACAGGACTTCCTCTGCCTGACCAATAATCAATACATATATCACAAATCAACAGACAGATCTAGCTGTCTGACCAGAGTTACCAGAGAGGGAAGCACTGATATCTGGGTTTTCAAAGCCAGTGAAGCTCCCTAGCAGTTTCCCAGAGACCTCATCTAGTCAAACAAACACTTCTAGTCATTAAGCTCCAAAATAAAACCTCACCTCAGAGTCTTCATACACTTTTTAGAGCCTGAGGGCATCATATCCTCTCAGAATCAATGCCTCATTAACAAAAGGTGTGGACCTTCCTATAAATCTTCCCGCAATGGGTGGAAAAGAACCTCTTTAATCTCATTATTCAGAGGTATTTTTAGTAAAACAAAAACAGCAAATATGCTACTTTGCTTGGCCTTATAATACACCCTCAGTCCTTACACTTCTCCCTGTGACTGGCTGTCTCCTCTCAGAATCTCCATTTTAAGGAAGAAGCCTAAACTTACCATGTCTTTCTCTACTATGCCCTCTCTCTGGGTCCCTTCACAATCTCCCTACCTTGATATTGTTTTATGTGTTGACTTACACCATCTTGTTCTTGTTCTTTCTGTTTGTATTTGTATATATTTCCAGGGCAAACACAGTAGCTGCACACAATAAGCACTTGACAAATGCTTTTTCTTGTTGACTACATTTTGTGAGCTGTATAACCTTGGGAAAATCAATTAACTTCCCAAAGTCTCAGTTTTCATGTCTGCAACATGTAGAAAACACTGCTTGACGTATCTACTTGTGGTATGAACAGTATGTACCTCATTCTGGTTAGACAAGTTTTTTCCTTGAATCTGATTGACAGCATTCCTGACACATGAGTGATTCATTGAACTAAGGTTCAAACATTTGATATAGCTTTTTGATGATCTAAGTAAAATATCCAGTGCGTGGGAAGTAGAGGTTCCTCCCTCAGCTTGACATACTTTTCTGACCAGTGATAGTTCATCCAATGCCATTGTCAGGAAATTGTATCCAACTGAATCAACACTGATTTCTTGATGAATATTCTTCCTCTTATACAGTCAGGTAAACATCCTTTTGTTAACTGCTAGACCTGAGGGGCAGCTAGGTGGTACAGTGGATAGAGCACCAGTGCAGGACTCAGGAGGATCTGAGTTCAAATCTCACCTCAGACACTTGACACTCACTAGCTGTGTGACCTTGGGCAAGTCTCTTAACCACAATTGCCTCATCCTGGGTCATCTCTAGCCAGCCTGAGGAATATCAGGTCACTGGATTCAGATGGCTCTGGAGAAGTGAGGCTGGTGACCTGCACAGCCCTCCCTTACTCAAAAAACAAAGTCAAGTGCAAGACATGTCATTATTTCTCTGATGGCACGGTCTTCTTCGACAATAAAGGACGAACACCCACCCAGACCTTCTAGAAATGTCTCCTTTCATTCTAATGCCATCTATGAAGCATCAGACTAGTCTGAGTCAGGCCTGTCCTGACATTACTTCACAGGGTTTTGTTTTTGGTTTGGTGGTTGTCATTATTTGTATTTTGAGGATCAACTGAGATGGTGTTTGTAAAGAACATTCTAGGAGAGCTAGAGATAGAGTACCGTAGTAGATAGAGTCCTAGACTTGAAGTTAGGAAGGTATGAGTTCAAATACTACTTTTGACACATACTGACTGGGCAAGACACTTAACATCTTATGTCTTGGATGATTTTCAGAGAAAATAAGTTGTAGAATAGTTGGCAATTTACACTGATAGAGAAACATTTCTTACTGAGAGTTCCCTACGCCATTGAAATCTCAGATCTGGATGCATACATATCTGTGTATAATGGGATGGTAAGTAATAGGGTTCAAATCAGTGTTTTCTCTGCTTTCTTCCTTTCCTCCTCACTTCCCCATCTCCAACATGGGTTAGGCTAGTTTTCCCTAAAAGTTTACAAAGTCATCCCCAGTATTTAATTAGTTCCTTCTCCTTATGTTTAATCAATTGCCAAGACAAGTTAAGTCTACCTCCATGACATCATTCTCATCTCTCCCCTTCTGATACCTTACATAATCACTACCCTACTTCAAGCGTGTTCCATGTGGTTGCTAAAATGACCATTCTTAAAATAAGGTCTTATTATATCAATTCTGTGCTCAAAAAACTCCTATGGCTTCCTATTGCCTCTAGCATAAAATAAAGCCTGCTTTATTTGGCATTTTAAAACCTTATAATCTGGCTCTAGGCAACCTTTTCATGCTTTTTATACATTTCTCACCATCAGGAGCTATGTTCCAACCAAATTGGCTTACTTGAATACAGCTTACTTCAATGCCCGTGTGACATTCCATCTCCTTTGCACAAACTTCTCCCTACTCCAGGGTACACAACCCTAAAATGTACGCTCTACTCATCTCTACCTCTTCAAATGTCTAATTTCTCAAGTCACATACCACCTCCTACAAGAAACTTTTCTTGATTACTGCCCTCAGGTTCCAATAACTCTCCCCACTCCATTATACTGTATTCAGTTATATATGTATGTTATCTTTTAACCCCTAATAGAATTAAAGTCTTTGAGGGAAGGAATATTTTATTTTTGTCCTTGTATCCCCATTGCCTGACAGAGAAATTAGCACATAATAGGCACTTAATAAATGCCTGTTGATCAATTGATGAGAAAAGGTTCTGTGTAAGAATAAAGACTTTGGATCTAAGACAACTCTAAAAGATTCACAATAGAAAATGCTATCCACATCTAGAAAAAGAACTATAGAATCTCAATGCAGATTGAAGTATACTATTTGTTCTCTCATTTTGTTTCTTCTTTCTTGTGGTTCCTCCCATTGGTTTTAATTCTTCTTTATAATATGACTAATGTGAAAATATGTTTAATATGAATGTACATGTAGAGCCTATATCAGATTGCATGCCATCTTGGGGAGAGGGCAGGGAAAGGAGAGGGAGAAACTTAGAACTCCAAATCGTATGAAAGTGAATGTTGAAAACTAAAAATAAATAAGTAAATAAAATGTATAAGGGGAAAAAAAGAATAAATATCTTTAGCCAATCTACCCTGGGATGCCCTGAATGGCAGTTATGATGGTCCAATCCCCTTCACTACTAGGATCCTGCCCTACCACCTTAGGGTTGCCTAATTTGCAACTATATCATCTACACTCATGCCTTGATGAGGGTTAATCTGGTGTCAGACCCTGGTCATATCTAATGCCTGCAAGTAAGAAAGAGGGGATGACCCTGATCTTGTTTTAGCCTATATAAAAGTATAATCAAATCTCTGGTACTACTGTTCTCCTAAGGATTTTTCCAGTCATATCTGTTGAATAAACCTGCTTGATTTTTCCAGCTCCTGACTCCTCAGTTTTTGCTACTTTCTAAACACCTCATGGAAATTCCCCTTGCTATGTCTGACCTGTTGTTCAATGGCAAGTTATCTTAGTATGTAAACCCTGAACAGGTTGAAACTCCCAACAGCCACATTTACCCCTAAATTCTTCTTAGCAAGTAGATATTGGGAATGGGAATCATATTTCTCTGATATCTGCACCTGAACTCAAAGCTTTCCCTTCCATTTCCATTTCCTTGATCTCATAAGAAGAACTCCTAAGGCGTAGAGAAGAAAATTTTCAAGAAATATAACAGTGAGTTCAATCATAGACTTAGAATCTAGCTTTAGCTTTTTCACTATTTAGCTGTGACCTTGGGCAAGTTACAAACTTTCTGTGTAATTATATTTTCACATACTCAGTGTGAATCATAGCACCTGTATAGTTATTTATAGAGTACCTATGAATTATAGTGAGATATCAAATATGACAGTATTATATAAACCAGCATTTGCTGGTTGGCATGATGGCATGAACTGTACCTGAAAAGACCATTCCATGATCATCTTTTTGCTGGCTTTCCCCCCTAGTGGTTATTCTTGGTTTATTAATGTTAACAAGTTTTCATTTTTTCTGTTATTTGAGTGACTATAAAAATTCTGTATATTATAGAAAATCATCTGTGAAAACCTTCTTCCTTTGATATGAGAATTCTCAATAAAGAATAAAGAGGTAGGGCCTAGGTTGAGCAGCTCCACTGGCAGCAGTGGTGGGCGCCAGGCTCCAAGGGAAGGCTGAAGGCACATACCTTCACAGGCTCCAGAGGCAGGATCAAGAGAAGGAGGAAGCCTATATCTTGCAGCACCTGCAATTAGAAAAGGAGGAGGAAGGAGAGGAGATTGAGGGGAAAGAAGAACCTCTGCACAGCCCAGGGTCCCAGGGTGAGGTGAGGGAGGAGAAGGCAGCCCACTCCAAGAAAGTTCACTTTGCCTTTGGCCTGGAGGGATACAACCCCTAAAGAGATACGAACCCCTGGAGGAGCAGACAGCCGGAGAAAAGTCCCAAAAGAAATATCAAAAGAAGTTCAAGAAGTATGGCAAGAATGTTGGGAAAGAGATCACCAAAGGATACCAGTACTTTGTCATTGGATTGCAAGGACTTGTCAAGGCTTTTCATCATCTTTTACAGCGTCAGTCACCCTAGTTTCCTTGGTTGGCTAACAGAAGTCCCCTATGCAGTGTCCTGTGAGAAAACGTTGACCCTGCCACGTTGAGAATACAGTGAAGCAAGCTTCATGGACTTTGACCCAGAAACTACTTGAGACTACAGAGGCACCTCGGTTTAAGAGTTTGCTTCTCTTCAGGAGGAAAAATTTTCCCGAAATTTGTGTTGCAGGATGAGCAAAATTTCACATTCCCAACATCATGTTTGAACTTGTATGGCTTGCGAAGGGATGACGCTCAACTAGGGCAATGGTTTTCTTTTTTCTTTAACCCATATAAGATTGCATGCCATCTGGGGAGGGAGGGGGAAGTGAGAGAGAGAACATTTTTAACTTATGAAAGTGATGGCTGAAAACTGAAAACAAATAAATTACTTGTAAAAATGACCAAAAAAAGTGTCTTTAGACAGATTCCTAGTCAGAAGAATGTAAAGAAAAATAATCAGTGAGTCAAAACATGAAAATGATTCTAAAAAACGAAAATGTTCCTGATGTTCTCATAGGAGATTGTCCTTCCAAGCAATAACCCTTCCTCCTCTTCCTCCTTTTCATCTCCCTCATGCCAGTCACGAATCTTCTCAAAGGTAAAGTGCAGGCTTATTTTATTTTTGGTTTATATTGTGGACTAATCATTGTTATTGTATTTCAGGTGCATTAGGGACAAAAAACTTAAAACTATAAATAATTATTTTTAAATGGATATTTTTGGGGATGTGGTGCCGATCATCCAACTTTCTCTACGGGAAAATTCGTTTTGCAATATGAACAAATCTCATGACGAACAGAATCTCGGAATGAATTGAATTCGTAAACCAAGGTTATACTGTATAGAGAAAAAACAAACACTGTCTTTTTTTGTGGAGGTGGATGAGAGGTGTTAATGAATCAGTCCCTTCCCTGCTTTCATCTTTGGAGTATCCTGCCATCAATGGAATCCTGGTCAAAGGGAAGCTTGTACATAAAAGTATGATGAGTTGAGGTTTTTCTCAGATCAAGATTCTGCTATAGAAAAATTAATTATTTTTCTAAATTCTAAAGTCTGTGGCTTAGCAGCCTGAAAGGGAAGTCACAGAAAAGGCAGAATCCAGGAGTTGGACTTAATAGAAAGGAGACTACCAGTGAATTAAGAGGGGGAGAAATTTTGGCTAGGAATTGGATACTTGGTGATCTTTTGGGAGTGAGTCTTCAGTTGGTATACAACTTTTGCCAAAAATCTAGAGTCCTATTGTCCCAGAAGTTTCTATGCAATGTATCTCCACAGCTTCCTTCATTTGGAGGACAGAATTCTTTTGTCCTTTGGTTTTTCTATTGCTGAAAGCTTAGTTACCATTGTGAAAAACAATCAGAGGGGACAATACATTTTGAAGGGTCTATCTCTTTGGCTTGAAAGGGCTATTGCCATTGAATAAATGAGTAAAAGTCAGATCAGAACAAAGCCTGGAGATTTCAGGAAGTTCACTTGCTGTTTGACAAGTTCCTTGTGAAATCTGAAGGTCTGCTCTGGGCATTTTACCAGTCTAGCACAGGCAGCTTAAGGCTGGCCCAGCCAAAATTGAAACAGCTCCCATGTGTCATCCGATTATTGCAGATGAAATGTCCTTACAGGGGATGCCAAGTTTCCCTTTTGTATTCTCTCACCATTTCTATTGAAAGGCTCTTATTTTTAACTCTCCGTTGAAGGTAGGAGAGTACAAGCTAAAGGCTGAGATAGTTTGGATTGGAAAGAAATTGGGGCTGGGTCAGGGTAGGACAGTTAAAACGAGGGGATTCTGGCTTTCCATTCTGGAAACTGGTGAGTTGAAGGAAGTAACAAGAAAGTAGAGAAACAGAGAGAGATATAGAATGAAGAGGAGAGGAAAAAAAATGAGAGATAATAGAGAAGTAAAAGAAAGTAATGAGATTGATGGGAAAAAGGAAGTTAGAATAAAGAGTTTGAATTTATTAGTAACCAGAACTTAGAATTCTTGAAGGAAGGTAGCAGAAAAGTGTTATTACCAGTTGGTTCTAAAACAAAACAAAACAAAACAAAAACCCAGACCCCCAAAACTGAATTATATATATGCACACACAAACATATTCAAAGTTAGTACTTAAAAAGCTGTGACTTTAATTTTATCTGTGTAATAATTTTGTTATGGGAACACAATCTGATTTGCCGTGGGCTTCACACCTGCCCAGGAATAGCCTAGAGGCAGCAATGAGGCTAAAATACAGGGATGTTACAAAATGATTTTAAAAAAAACATAGCACCTATACTCAAGTGGGTCTTTTGAACACCAGATGAAGGTCTCAACTTTCAGGTTTTTCTGAACAATTCCAGTTTAATGACAATCTTAATGAGAAGAAGAAGTAGAATTAAAAAAAAAAGATGAGGACAATGAGAAAGGAAAAGCTAGAAGGGGAGCTTGATTGCAGTATAGCTTGAATTTTCAAATTCTGAAGCATTAATATTGATATATATATATACATATATATGTATATATGTGCATGAATATGTGTATATATATATATATATATACACATATATATACATGTACATGAATGTGTGGGTGTGGGTATGTATTCATGTTTAAGACAAGTTTGGCCTAAATACCTATGCACAACGTGAATGGTTTGTTCCTTGGGGGCACAAGGCTGCCTAGACTGTTTTCCCTAATCTTGATGCTTTTCTGGTGAAACTGTTCCTAGAAGTGAATAATGTAAGATCAGGTATGATCTGACTCTGACAGCTCTAAAGTCTGGTTAAGAATTAATTCAAATTGTGAAAGTCAAACTGATGAGGTTATAGGTGATCAGGACCCCAAAACAGCAACGGTCCGGGTCGTGCTCGAATGAATTTGACTCAAGCCTTTTAAAGCCAAAGAAAACAAAGTTTATTAAGGATTTGCCAAATTGGGTTGCCTCTTAAGGAGCCTAAGCATTTGTGACCCTTGTATTCACAAGCGGGCCAGATAGAATCCCAGCTAGACAGAGTCTGAGCTGGATTGAATCTGAGCGCCTTCATGGAGGCAAGATGGAACTTAAATACTGAAAAGAGTATAGGAGGGATGGGGGGTGGGGGTGGGGGTGGTCTGGCAGTCCAGGGTGATGGCGGAAGAAGTTCAGGAAGGGCCTCCAAGGAGGATTAAAGGCTGGAAATAGCTGGAGGTAGTCAACAAACATCAGACTAGGGGGCGCCTAGGTGGTAAACAGGTAGGGCAATCAAGAGATAACAGACAATGGTCAGGTTCTGTGGAGAGATACAAGGGGAGTTCAATTTGACTATGAAAAGTCAATTTAAATAAGGAGATTCCAGGGGAGCTCAAGGAAGTTCCCAGAGTCTGAACCCCATCATTCCCCCCTCAAACAGAATGAACCCAAATTCTTTTGGGGTAAGGGGCGAAGGTCTCAATTTCTGAAACTTCTTCCTGCTGGCAAAGGGCATAGAGCTGTCCCTGCCTTAGATGGGTCCTGTTTAAGGGGCCAGACTTCAGAACCTGGGAGGTGCTAGGTCCAGTGGGCTGGAGACCTAGGATTCAGACAGAGGTTGGTATACAGTATGGGCTGTCATCCGTAAGTTGATGGCTTGCACCCTGGAAAAGACAAACCTGGCAAGGAGGTTTAGGCAAACACACACCAAGCAGGTACAAAAGGAGTATAAAGAAAAGACAATTTCCCTGGCATAAAAGAAAATTTCTCTGGAGAGAATTAAAGATGACTGTGGCAAGGCCAAAACATAGAAGGGCATGTTTGATAGGGTAGTTTTTTCCTGTCAGATATCCCCTTTCTTTCCAGATTGCTCCATGGGTATGTAGAACAAGGAAAACATATTTTGAGTAAATAAAAACATCAACTGGCCTGGAGTCAGGTCCTAAGGAATGGGTTAAGACTCCCAAAGCCTGTCCTCTCCTTTCATCAACATACAGAATGAAAGGTTTTCCTAGATTGGGTAGGTCTAGTGATGGGGTGGTGGTCAAATTAGTTTTCAGGGTTTCAAAAACTTTAGCCTGGTCTGAGTCACTGCCCTGAGTAGGGTCATAAAGGGGTTTAGCAATAAAACCAAAATTAGAAATCCAGAGTCTACAAAATCCAGTCATTTCTAAAAACACTCAAACTTCTTTCTTAGTGGCTAGACCAGGGATAGACAGGATTGCTCTTTTTCTCTCAGAGGTTAAGGAGAGAGAGATGGGCTTGAGTTCATGGCCCAGACACCTTATGAACTGGCATGCTATCTGGACTTTGTTCCAAGAGACCCTATAGCCTCGAATGCCCAAGAAATTAAGGGCTTCTGTGGCAGCAGCCAAAGAAGCCTCCTAGGTGGGGCTACAAATAAGAATATCGTGCACATACTGATCTAAGCTACTGGCTGCTAGTTTCAAGTGCCTTAAATCCCTTCCCAAAGCCTGGCCAAATAAAGGAGGGTTATCTCGAAAGCTTTGGGGCAAGACTATCCATATTAGCTGATACGGCCTTGATTCCCCAGGAAAAGTACATTCAAAAGGAGTATTCTCCATTAGGCTTTTTTGCAGGAAGGATTACAGTGTTGCATGGACATAAACAAGGGACAAGGATTTTATACTTAAGGAATTTTTCAATTAAAGGTTGTAGTCCTTCCCAGGTCTTAGGCTTAATCAGATACTGGTTGGGATGGGGGAGCACTTTAGGGTCTGAGAGACTAACAATGACTGGGGTGGCAGAAGTAGCTCTCTCTGGAATTCCAGTGTCCCAAATATTTGGCCTGACTGTCTGCCACACTCTCAAGCAAACTGGGGAAGATATAGTGAACAGAGGCAAAAGGGAGATGGGAGGTTTAACTAGAGAAAATTGGCTTCCCAGTTTCACCATCAGGTCCCTTCCCAACAAGGGGGCAGGGTCAGAGGAGGGCATAAGGAAGGAGTGTTTAAACAGATTCTCAAGCAGACTGGGGAGGAGATATGTCTGGAGACATTCCTTAATTTCCCCTTCAATGCCTATGACCCAAGGGGTCAAGGGATGGATAGGGCCAGAGTGACTGGTTAAAGCAGAGAATTAAGCCATGTTAAAGTGGGTAATCTTACCTTCAGCCTTCGTTTTTGCCCAGGGCTTGGTGAGAGAGGTGGAGAAAATGGGAACACTGCCAGCACCCAGACTTTCCTGACATTCCAAGTCTTGAGAAGACTGGAGGACAGGGTACTGGGGGGTGGCTCCACCCCTTTTCCAACCTGAGGGACAACCTTTCCTCCAGTGTCCCTCCTGGTCACATGGGCATGGTTCCACAGGCATTGGTTCCTGGGGCTCCCTCTGGGGGGGCGCCCTGGAGGGGCATTCCTTGGACCAATGACCCTCCTTGTGGCATCAAAAGCAGTTTTTCCCACTGCCCAAGTAGCCAGTCTTCCTCCAAGGGGGCACCCTGGAGGGGTGCTTCCTGGGTCTTTTCTTGGACAAGGCAGCAGTCAAGAATTGAGCATGCTCCCTGGCCCTGGCCCTTCTCCTTCATTCTCTTTCCTCTGCTACAACAAAGTCTCTGTTGTTAAAGACTCCGAAGGCTGCCTCCAGTAATTGGGCCTGAGATGTTTGGGGTCCCATTGCCAGTTTCTGCAGTTTCCTCTGAATATCTGAGGCAGACTGATTAATAAAATAGATGCTAAGGATTGCTGCCCCTTCTATGGAGTTAGGATCCAAATTTGTATGCTTTTTAATAACTTCTACTAGCCAGTTTTGAAAAAGGGCAGGGTTTTCCTTTTCTCCCTGAGTAATTTCCCTAATTTTTTGAAAATTTACTTGTTTTTGAAATGCAGTTTTTAGGCCTTCTAACAGGCAAATTACCATAAAGTCTCTCTTTCCCCTGTCCTCACTCTTTTGATAGTCCCATCTGGGGTCACTCGTGGGAACAGCAGCTGTTCCTGGGCAGTATTTTATGGGATTCTTGCTAGCCATACCATCCCCAAACTTTTGGGAATGTTCCCAAATTCTCCCCTTCTCCTCAACAGTACAACAGACACAATAAAGAATATGCAGATCCTTCCAAGAGAGTTCAAATTGTAGGGATATGTCCCTAAAACCCTCAGTGAACCTAGTGGGGTCTTTCGAGTATCTCCCCAGTTTCTCTTTAATCTGGGTGAAATCCGAGAGAGAGAACAGAACACGCATCCTGGTTGTCCCACTGGGTTGGGTGGGTACCTCTCTCAAGGGAAACAGCCCTGGTGGCCCAGTGGGGACTGGGGCTTGTGGAGGGATATAGGAAGTCCCACTTCTTGTGAGGGAGGGGCTGGGGAATGCCTGCTGAACTGCATTAGGCTGCAGGGCCAGGGGATCTGGCTGGTGAGGGGAAAGATCTGCTGGTGCTTGAGGAAAAGTAGAGATCAAAGGGGGAGATGCCCCAGAGAGTGCCATGGGAGTGGAGCCTAAGGCCTGAGTGAATGTTGCCCCAGTGAGAGGGGCTGCAGAGGGAGGTACCCCAGCAAGACCCATAGTTGGGGACTGAGGTAGAGTCCCCAAGGAGGGGTGGGTTACAGGCAGTGTTACTGTAGAGACTGCCATGGGGGTGGGGCCTGAGGTCTGAGCGAATGTTGCCCCAGTGAGAGGGCCTACAGAGGGAGGCACCTCAGCAAGCCCTGAGGCTGGAAACTGAGCGGGGGTTGGGGATAGAGATAGGGGAGGAAGTGAGGCTGAGACCCTACAAGCCATAAACAGGGGGTCATCCAAAACATCCAATTCCGCCCCATTTCCCTTTTGTGGGACGGCTTTAGCTACAAGCATCTTACAATCTGTTCTGAGAATGGGGTCCTGAGAGAGTTGGACAAAGGCCCTTATGTAAGGTATTTCTATCCATTTTCCCTTTTGGAGGCAATATAATTGTAATTGTAATTGTAAAAGGATATTAGATTGTAAGGTCCCAAATATGGGCCACACTTTGTTGTCCTCCAGGTGATACTGAGGCCAAAGTGTGTTGCAAAAGAATATCAACTTTTTCCTTTTAAGGTCTTTAGAGAAGTTAAATTTTTTCCAATTTTGTAAAAGGCGGGCAAAGGGGAATTCCTTGGGACTGATGAATTTTGACCCATTTTTTTTCTTTTGCTATGGGGCTGGAAGTCCCCCCCCTCCTTAAAGGAGGACGTGGAAGTAAGCCTTGAGAGAAAAAAACAAGAGGACAAAAATAACGGAGCTTTCCCTGATTTCCTTGCGCCCAGGAAATCCAGAGAATTGGGCACCCACTTAATTGATGTTTCTCTAACCTTCTAGCGCCCAGAAAGTTCAGAGAATTGTGCTTTGGAGGGAATGCCCAGGTCCATGGCCTCAAACACAGCCTCTGGACCGACAACCTGAGTCTCTAACTCTCTAGACCCAGAAAGTTCAGAGACTTAGGCACACACTAACCGAGTTTTCCCCGATTTCCCTGCGCCCAGGAAATCCAAAGAATTCTCAGGTCCACTGCCTAACCAATGGACCAACATCCTGAGTCTCTAACTCTCTAGCACCCAGAAAGTTCAGAGACGTTGCCTGATACTGGGACCTGAAGCCAGGCCCGAAAATCCACTTCCAAGGTACTTGGAGAGCAAGTAGGGAATAGAGAGAGGGGGAGGCTTACATACCTTCCAGTTTGAGCAGAAGAACTTGAGATTATCAGCTTTGCCGGATCAGGGAACCAAAAATGATGAGGTTTATGGGAGAGGGGTGGACCCCAAAATACCAACAGTCCGGGTTGTGCTCGAATGAATTCGACTCAAGCCTTCTTAAAGCCAAAGAAAACAAAGTTTATTAAAGATTCGCATCTTGGGTTGCCTCTTAAGGAGCCTAAGCATTTGTAACGCTTGTATTCACAAGCAGGCCAGACAGAATCCCAGCTAGATAGAGTATGAGCTGGATTGAATCTGAGCGCCTTCATGGAGGCAAGATGGAACTTAAATACAGAAAAGAGTATAGGAGGGATCTGGAAGGGGGTGGTCTGGTAGTCCAGGGTGATGGCGGAAGAAGTTCAGGAAGGGCCTCCAAGGAGGATTAAAGGCTGGAAATAGCTGGAGGTAGTCAACAAACATCAGACTAGGGGGCGCCTAGGTGGTAAACAGGTAGGGCAATCAAGAGACAATGGTCAGGTTCTGTGGAGAGATAGAAGGGGAGCTCAATTTGACTATGAAAAGTCAATTTAAGAAAGGAGATTCCAGGGGAGCTCAAGAAAGTTCCCAGAGTCTGAACCCCATCAAAACTAACCCAGTTTTGTCCTCATAACTAGGTTCATTTTGATGGAAGATTAATTCCTGAAATATTTTTTTGAGGCCAAAACCTCATGTTTTTCCTTCTTCATTTTCATTGAGATTAACAAATTGAGTTTTTGATATCAGTATACTCTGGGTAAAATTCTCCTTTTCTATTTTTCTCCAACCACTGCTGATAGACTTCCATGTTCATGAACAAGGAAATTCTACAATGTTTTTTTCCTACAATGTAAATGAAAGTTTGAGTTTGTTTTAAAAAAAGAATGAGGAGGGAATCAAGATTGGAATACAACTGTGGAAGAGTATAGTTAATTCAAAAAGATAAAGATAGATATTTTTAAGGAGGTGGAGCAATACTGTCCATCAGTCTGGTAATGGATTTCTAAGCATAGAGATAGTCTCACACTGGGTTATCTATACTGAGCTTTTGTGGATAGTGTATAAACCTTGAGGATTATGTAGCTAGGATATGTAACCACCATTTCTGGGTACATTATATCTTCTGGTTTTGTGAGGTATTGCAGGTCATATACTAGTCCCAGTCAAATAGCTTTATCTAGAACTTCGAAATTCTGGATAACTGGGGCAGGTTAGGGTTTGTAGGTTTTTAGATAAGAGAGAATGCATCTTTCAGAAGTAAACCAAGCATACCCCACTAGGCTTTGAGTTCACCAATCTTAAGTAAATTACAGGGGTTGACATAATTCCTTTAATGATAAGAGCTGGACTAAATAGATTCATCAGCAATTCTAGTTGTTCCTGTCTACATGCCTCCCCCCACAAATGCCACCCTGTATAGATATAAGTAGAATCTCAATCTAAAAGGACTACATAACATTGTATTTCATTAAGCTAAGATTGCAGAGTATCAGAAAACATGTGGCTGATATCTACCCCACACTGTTCCAAACAGAACTAGAAAGTGCACTAAGCTGACTTCTGATCAGAAAATCCAAGGAAAAAAAATCACAGTGAGTAATTTTTCTAGGCCAGAAAGCATAGGAAGACAGACAGAGATCTTTAGCCATGGGGAACAATTTCTAGCCCTGGATAGCCATGCAGAGCCTTTCAATGCAGGGGAAGCCATATACAAGGCAAGTAGAGGTCCTGAATCCATCACAGAGGGATTTGAATTTGTGTAAGATGCAGAAGTATCTCAACTGACAGCACTGTTACATACAACCCAGTTCTGTGTCACAAAGCCAGGGCTGACTGAGTAGATGACCTACATAGTGTGATGGTATTCCAGGTTGTGGACCATAGACTATATGTTGAGCAAGGAACAAATTCAGAAACTGTGTGGCTTTGACCCTGGGATTGAAATGAAGTCTCAGTTCCAGCCTTCAGCCCAGTCTGAAACCTACATAGAAATAATCAGAGCAGAATTCTAAGACCAAAGGAGAGCCAGAAGTTCTGCCAACCAACAGAGCTTTTAAGGTGATTGATAGTGTGGCATGCAGAAAAACTCTACAATTAGGAGCAAGTCTCAGGCATGTTTCTGAAACTCAAATCTAGGTCAGAAACTTGTAGAACTGAGACTAGGAGGCCAAAAATCAGACTTTATCCTGGATCAGACTACTTTAGGACTACTGAAAGCTTTCAGTTCTTTGTTCTAGGCTGCCCCTGAGATACTACGCAGTATTCTCGATTCCCCAAGAAAGCAGCAGCAGGACATTCTTTCCAGACATGTACAAAGTCCAGCCCTAACATAAAATCTGAAGTTAAGAAGTATAAAAAATAATGAACAAGTTAAGAAAAATAATTCCACAATAAAAAGCCATTATGGTGATATTTGAGGGACACTCAAAATATAAACCCAGAAAAAAAAGAATAACTCTAAAACATTTATGAGCAAAGCCTCAAAAACAAATAAATAAAAGCTTACATATAAGTTCAATTAAAATTTGTAGAAAAGATGAAGCTGTCATTTTTTAAAAGTTTAAATTGTTTTTATGAGTTTGACCTGAAAACTTGGTTAGAGAAAAGGCAATAGACTAAATGCATACATTTTCTGATTTAATTAATTAAATAATTCCCTATAAAGATAACAGTTGTGCTATGGAGCCAGGATCAAATGAAGAACATCAACAGAAGTTGACTGTCTTAAGTACCTTTTACTATGAGAAGGGAGCTCTCTTAGATAAACACATTGTAAATTTGGTAAGACAATTAACAGAGTAGAGTAATTGGGTTTTATGATCCCAAGTGTGGGAATCTTTTTTCTGTAGCATGTCTCTGTGACTTAAGATAAGGAGAAAGTCTCAGATACCCTGTCCTAAACAGACCTATGAAATTGTGGTATCTTATCAGAGTTGACAAAGCTGAAGTTACAACCCAGGCCTTATCTCTAAGATGCCAGAAGAAGAGTCTGGTAGGGAAGTCCCATTTGCTTGCTTGACATCAAAAGGCATTCTCTGAGTTTAACAGAGGAGACTATTAGGTCCAAGCTCTTCTTAATTCAAACTTTGGCCCTTATTAAAGTCTAAAATTTATTTTAAATATTATCATAAGTAAGGTGAGAGCTCTAAAGAAAAATGGAAGAGAAATTGGAGTTGTGGAAGAAAAAATTAGAAAGTCAATTAACAGCTTGGCATAAGAGGCACAAAATCTTGCAACACACAAAAGCAAGCAACAAAGTATCTAAAAATTGGAATGGGCCAAAAGAAGTTTATGGACCAATGAGACAAGAAATATTAAAACAAAAATTGAAAAAAAAATAGAAATGTTCATCTAGGTGGTTCAGTGCATAGAGCGCTGGTCCAGAATTCAGGGTGACTCAGTTCAGATTTGGCCACAGGCCCTTGACACTTGCTAAATTCTGGGCAAGCCACTTAACCCTGATTGCCTCACAAAAAAGAAAAAAATAGAAGAAAATGCATAGTATCTCAAAACAAAAACAATTGAAGTAGAATATAGATTTAGGAGAAATAATTTCATAATCATTGGATTACCTGAAAACCATAACTAAAAAAAAAGAGCCTAGACGTCCTATTTCAAGATACCATAAAGTAAAGCTACTTGGATTACTTAGAACCAGAGGGCAGAATGAAGATAGAAAGTCCACTAATTAACTCCTAAAATATTCCCAAATAAAAACTCCCAAGAACATTTTATTCTAATGCTAGAGAGCTTCTAGCTCAAAAAAGAAATAGTAAAAATTACTTGTTGGGATAGATCACCTTGAAGCTGTTGCAATTGTACACAGCACTCTTTTTTTTTCTCTTTGCAAAATACGTTGTCACTGAGCAAATGTAAGACATAAAAAATAGGCTGCATCACATGGAGCCCCAAGTCAGTTCTTCGCTATTATAGTCTATGCTATGATATCCACATACATCACTTTACCAATTATTCCCTATCTTGTCTACATTATAAGTCCCCCATATTTAAGGTTTGGAATAATAATAATGTATCATTATTTTTCCTCAGCACAGTACTTTAAGCCAGGGGTTGTTTTAATAATAGTCTATGAGAAGATGACACCCAACCAACCAGACCCTACCAGAAAATGTTCTGTTAATGTTCTAGGACTACCTCAGAATTTTCTTTCTAGGATATTTTTGTACTATCTCAAAGTGTTAGTAGGTACCTTTGGCTTTGTTTTGTAAAGATGAGTCAGTCCCTTCCTGAAAGTTAAGAGGTTTTTGCCATGATAACATTCAAGGATTGAAGGTCATCTTGCCTCCACATCATTCTTCCTCTCAAATTTACATTGTTGTCATTGATGATAAAATAGTACACTATGTTATAGCCCCTAAGCTATGTTCCTTCTTCTCTTGTAACAAAGTGATTCATTCTATGCTTGTCTTGAGCAGGTGCAAGCCCTATTTGTTCCCAATCATAATATGAGTCAATATTGTCAAAACAACTTCTTCAACAATCATGTCCTGGACTAGGAGTTATTGGTAATACAGACTGTGGGGAAAAAACAGAACATGTCTTTAAAAGGGCATTTTCACATTCCTATTTCCAATGCAGTATAACTGTCCTCCTGAGGAACCAGTATGTTTATAAATCAGTATGGATATACTGATATACATATACATACACATATATACATGTATATGTGTATATCATGTATATGCATATATCATACATATTTATACATATACATATGTATGTATATATCACATATGTTAATTAAGCTTGCATTTATTTTTTGTAAGTTACAATCAAGAAAAGCTCCCACAGGTTTTGAATTTTGAAATATTTTTTTCTTAACTTGAATTTAAACATAGCTAAAAACTAAGACAATACTGAACACCTTGTTACCCTTTTCTAAAGATAACTTTACATGTATTCAAGGCATTATATGTACAAACATGTAAGTGTTTGTAACGATTTTATACTTAGTCACATAGTTCTGGTCTCTACCCTAAAGTCTAGGATAGAATTTATCAAGGTTGGAAAACCTAATTCCTAAGTATGTAGGCCTTAAGTATAATCCAGGAAAACAACATCATTTGAGGAGGCATAAAGGAGAAGTGATACCTATGAGTGATGGATCATAGGTTTACATTTGATCCTTTAGAATGGTCATCTAGGCAAATAACCTCATTTTATAGATAAGGAAACCAGTCAGAGAGGTTTTGTTAGTGGCCCAAGATTACATAGCTAGCAAGTGACAGATCTGGAATTTGAAACCAGGTGTTCATATTACCAACCCAGCAATCTTTCCATTACACTGTACTTATTGAATATGAGACTCTGCATTGTTATGGAAAGCTGAACTTGCGCTCTGTAAATACAACAAGCTTGTACCTCTTAAGTATTTTCTGGATCTATTTGGGCCTAATAACATACTTAGAAAAATCTATTTTTTCTCATGATAGAAAGGATTAAGGGAACAACATTTTGGTATGCTTGTGAGGATCTCTGATCAACACCTGTATTCATTGAAATCTTGAGTTTCTGGTGTCAGAAGTGATCAGTCTGAGAACAGAGTTTTTGGGTAACAAATTGTGTATAGGAAACTCTGGTCACTTGGAGTAGTCTACAATACAGATGTATAACCCTAGGGAATGAGCTGCTGTTGCTTGTGTGAGATTTCATAATTTTTGCAAGTATAAGAAAGTACAAGAGGAAGGGAGTAAACAATGGTGTGTGCTCACACGTTATTGCTTGTAGGGGTCTTCCATGAACTCAAGGAATTAAGGATTGGAAAGAGCAAGCAGAAGAGAAAAGCAAACTAGAATTATGGAGAGACCGAAAAGATTGAGACCATTTTATAGAGTGATATAAAACCCATTGGCCATCCCTAATCTGGAAAATCTAAGAAGTCTGGTAAAATTAGTACCCTTTCCCCACAAAGATGCTGAGATTCATGTAGGCAGAAGTACAAACCTACAAAACCTTTTTGTAGTTTGAGGAATGGTAAAGGAAGAATACTTCACATTAACACAATTTTAAAATGGCCTTAAATCCAAAGAGACAAACATTAATCATATTGTATAAATGGGTCCTCAATCTGGCCACGTGAGAATTTGTGGCCATGAAATTGTTTTGTTTTGTTTTTGTTGGGAGATAATTTATACTACTCTTTTAAAAAAAAATATTATCTCTATACCTGGGAGGCAAGGATTTAGGAATTAGGCAATTTAGGAAAATAATTAACATAATTGAAAATATTAAAAACCTAAACCTCTAGAACCATATGATCATTTCAATAGATGTGTAAAAAGCTTTCACAATATGTAGCACTCTTTTATACTAAAATAAATTTAAAAATTCAGAAAGTATAATCATAGAAAGACATTTAAAATCTATTTTTTTAAATCAAGCATCATATGTAATGGGGATATACTAGAATCTTTTCTAATAAATATAAAGGTGAAGAAAGGATGTTCAGTCTTCCCACTATTATTTGGTATAGCTCTAGAAATGCTAGTTACAATATTAAGACAAAAGAGAGAGAAATAATAAGTAAATATTAATCATTTACTATGTGTCAAGCACTATGCTGTGCAATAGGGATACATAAAGAAGTTAGTCCCTAACCTCAAGAAGCTTATAATCTAATGTAATAGAGAGTATAAAGATAAACAAAGAGAAAAGAAAATTATCCCTATTTGTTGGTGATCTGATGGTACACTTGGAAAATCCTAGAGATCAGAGATGCCGTTCAAGATAATTAATAGCTTCAGCAAAACTATGGGCCACAAAATTAAGCCCTCAAAATCCAGCAACATTTCTATATTATAATAATAACAAAGTCCAAGAAGCAAAAATGAAAACGGAAATCCCATTCTAAATAAGTAAAAAATGAATAAACTATCTAGAACTAGACCCGTCAAAGCACGCAAAACACTTGGATAGATTGAATTGCAAAGTGTCCCTTAAGGAAATAAAGAACAACTTAAATAACTGGAGGAATATTTAGTCCTCATGACTTGACCATGCCACTCTTATAAAAATGACAATACTTCCAAAGTTAATTTATATTTTGAATGCTATGTAAATCAAATTGCCAAAGAGAATACTTTGTAGAAATTGATAAAATAGTAAGAAAGTAATTTGTAACAAAAAAAGATCTAGAATATCAAGGGAAATAGTGGAAAGAAATCAGAATCAAGGGGGAATGGTATTTTGAGGTTTCAAACTATATTATAAAGCAGTCATCATCCATCTTTTTGTGTTTTAAAAACAGAGAAAAAGATCAATGAAACAGATTAGATGAGGAAAAATCAGAAACAATGAAACTCAATAATCCAGTGTTTGATAAATAAATTGCTAGGAAAAAAAATCCTTTTTTGATAAAAACTATTAGGGAAACTGGAAAGCAAGCTGGCAGAAATGAGGCTTAGACTAACACTTTACATCATATTCCTTAATATATTCTAAATGAATATATAACATTATTGATCAGATTATTAAAAAATTACAAAAGAAATAGACCATATACCAGGGAAACTCTGTAATGCCCTTGATAGGGTACCAGGCCTAGAGTCAGGAAGACCTGAATTTAAATCTGGCCCCAGACACTTACTAGCTATATGACCCTGGGCAAGTCAACCCTATTTGCCTCAGTTTCTTCATTTATAAAATGAACTGGAAAAAGAAATGGCAAACCACTTCAGTATCTTTGCCCAGATGGCCCCAAAAAGAGCTAGATATAACTGAAAAACAACTGGGTAACAATAACAGACCATATACTTTTTATAACTATGAGTAGGAGATATATTCTAAATAAGCAAGACAGAGGCAATTACAAAAGATAAAATACATAATAACTTTGATTATTTGAAACTGAAAAGCTTTTGCATAGATAAAATTAATATGTATATATATATACATATATATAGGAGAAGAAAAGAGGTAGTCAAATGGGAAAAAGAAATCTTTGTATCTAATTTCTCTAATTATGGCTTGGTATTTAAGATAGATAAACTATCTATAACCCCCCACATATAAGTGTGTGTGTGTATGTGTGTGTGTATATATATATGTATATATGTATATATATGTATGTATGTATGTCTGCATATACAAACACACATAAACAAATAAATGTATGTATGCATGACTAATGGTCATTCTGCAATTAAGAAGGGATCGAAGGATATGAACAAATAATTCTCAAAAAGAATTGCCGAGTATTCACAGCCACACAAAAAAATGTTCCAAATCATCTATAACAAATAAAATGAAAATCAACCTAACTCTAAGTCTATAGTTATCATGTCTCTCTCCTAAGCTCTATTGTCATATCTCCAATTACCTGGTCAAGGCCACCAACATTTCAAACTCACCATGTTAAAAATTGAATTTATCATTTATCATTGTCTTAAATCTCTTTAATTCTCTTAAAAAAGAATTTATCAGTCTCTTAAGTCCCCTTTTCCTTCTAATTTCTCTGTTTCTATTGATACCTTGGCCCACACCTTAAGGTCATTTTTACCTCTCCCCAGCTACCTAAAACATTAAGTACTGCCAAATCAAATTCCATTCTCTTTTTCCATCCTTTCCTCTCAAACTAATTCAGAATCTCAAAACCTCTTGTTTAAACTATTATAATAACTTCCTAATGTATCTTCTCCAGTATCTCCTCTTTCCAGTTCAACCCTTGCACCCAAAATACTCTACTTTATGTAATAAAAACTAACACATGTAACACTTTAAAGTTTATTTAATGTTCATGACACGCCTGCCATGAATTATTAGCTCCAATCTACATATGAGAAACCTGAAGCCTATAGAATTTAAGTGATGTTCAGCAGCACAGGGCAAACAAATGTCGGAGGTCCAATATACATTTTGGATTCCAAGTCCAGCACTCTATCTACTATGCCACCTTGCTGACTCTTACAGGTAGGGATTCATTACTTGATTACTCAAAAACTTCCAGTTGTTCCTTATTGCATATAAAATAAAATCCCTACTCTTTAGCCTGGAATTTGAGACTTTCCACAAATTGATTTCAGCCTACTTTTCTAGTCTTTTTTTCTTTCTCTCATTTTTGTGTCATATCAATTCTGGCCAAACTCAGTTATCCGTTTTTTGATCTCATCCTAGGCTTTTTTGCTTGCTCACTTTTGAGCAGACTATTCCATGCATGCAAGGCACCGCCTCTTCCTGTCTTACAGATCTTACAGATCTGTATCCTCCACTTTGGAAGGAATGTCCTGGCAAGTTGAGTGACTACACAGCAATCCACTTGAAATCCACTTCTTTCTTCAAGGTCCCAGCTCTGGAACCATCTACTTTGTTAAATCTCCCCTGATCTTCTAGCCAAATGTGATTTCTCCTTCAAATTCTGCTAGACTGCTTTGCCTAGACTTCTCCTTTTCCCTCTTCCATTCTATCTCATTATATTTATTTGCCCACATATCAGCAAGTTGTTTCCTTCTAGGAATAGTAATTTCCCACAGAAATTTTGTAACTTCCTTGGCTCCTTCCAGTGGTCTATATTACCTGTAATGTACAGGGCATGAAAGGGAGGGAAAGGGAAAAATAGTATCATTGCATAGATTTTCATCACTATTTCAAGCACCTATCACAATGCCTTGAACACAGGTATTACTGAATAATGTTTACTCAAGGAATAAATGAAATTCTTTACCATCACTGATGAGTTATTTTCAAAACACAGCATAATCCAGTTACTTTCGGAAAAATCATATGAAATATTAATCCTATTCGTGGTCACCGTGGCCAAGTTTTAGGGTTTCATCCTTTGCTATTAGGTAAGAGCCCTCTATGCTGTGAATATAGGTATATATAGTAAATAAATTAGTTTCTGTAATTCTTTTGAAGAGAAAATAAATAGGTTCAAAGATAAAGGAAAATTTTAAAATAATTTTTCTCAGAAAACCTGCTGCAAACATGCTTTTTCTTTGATAAGAAAATACTGCATGATTCCCACATGTTCTCTTTCCCACGTAAAAGGCCAAGTTACATAGGCAAGTGTGTTCTGAATTGTTTGGTTATAACTACTACATATTAAATAGCTTGGCTTTTAAAGACACTTTCTGGAGCATAATTTTATACTCTTTCTCTCCACCTAGTATCTCCAGCATGTAAATGAACCGACTCTCTGATTGGCTGATAGGGAAAGTATACCATCACTTCCTCATCCATTCTTATATAAACCTCCTACTGCACTCTACAAATCACAGCTCTAGAGATAATGCTTTTGCTGTCTTCCCTCCTTTGTGCCTTAGCTGGCTATGTTTCTGCTTTTTCAGCAGAAACTTCGAGTCTCACCAATCTCCATCCTCCACTTTGGAAGGAATGTCCTGGCAAGTTGAGTGACTACACAGTAAAGGATGGGGTATATACCATTAATCCATGGCTATATCCTGAAAGAATGGGGATGTACAAAATCTTAATTACAATTACAGCTCAATATTTTGAAAGATTTGCACCAAATAATGAAGCAAACATTTTATGGGGACTGCCTGTGCAGCATGGATGGCAATATGAAACAGGTAAGAATAAGCTTGCCTAGTAGAAAGATCCTTCGAATATAACCATGAATTTGCAAGGGGATAGAAACAATGTGTTATGAAATTGATTCAGCAGCAGCAACAATGGTGAAGACTGAGTGTCTACAGTATGTGAGAAACTCTGTGAGTTGCTGAGCATACAAAAAGTTCTAGATTACAGTTGGTTTAAATACTGGTTCAGACACGTTACTTACATGACTTTTGTCATGTGACCTCTCTGGCCCTTGGCTTCATCATCTGTGAAATGAAAGACTTGGAAGAGGTGACCTTTGTAAAGTCACAGGTCATTCATGTCTTTATCTATAAAGTCAGAGGGTTATACAAGATGACTTCTTGATGACTTTCCAGCAATAAATTTATTATGTAGAAACTGTAATGCTAACTTTCATTTATGGTTTATATGGTTTACAAAATGCTTTACCTACAATGCCTCATTGGATCCTCACCACCGCTCTGAAGCCGGAACTACAAGTTTTATCATTACCATTTTACAGATAAGGAAACTCAGGTTCCAAAAGGTCAAATGACTAGCCCAATGTCAAATAAGTACTTAATAGCAAGTCCTATGATTCCATATCCCTTGCACTGCTAACTGTGTAGCACACTACCTACCAGAGTATTTCACTCCTACTGGGGAGACAAGAAATGGTCATATAATATTTTGCTATTAATAATTTAGGGAGGAGATCCTTTTCAAAGTTACATATATATAGATATATACACACATACACATATATGTGTTACTACAAATTTGGTACTTTTCATACTCTTCATATGAAAGATTCAAAGTATGATCACTGTTTATTAGATTTGGGCTGCCTTTGCTGGGGTCCTGAGAATTAGACCACTGTTAATTAGAATCATAGAATATTAATGTTCGAAAGACCTTTAAAGCTATCTGGTCCAACCTCCCACCCAACACTGGAGTCTTCCCCTGCCCTCTCAGACAGTCTGTTTTTTTATATGGAACACAGAGATTAAATTTCATCCCAAAGAGATATTTAACTAACTGGTAAATATACACTGATAAAATGTTAATCAGCATTCCAGTGGAGTATTAGCTTATTTTATATGAGTATAATTTTCATCATAAAAGACTCAATTCATTTGATTATTTTTTTCTATAATAAAATGAGAATAAAACACTTATTTTGAAGCTTCATAAGAACTGGGAGAAAACACAAAAATGAGAATAAAATAAGTATTTTGAAATTAGTTTAAAAATTATTATGCAGAGCCTTCTAGCTTTGTAAAGGGCAAAATAAATTTATAAACAAAGGTGTTGATTCTTAATTATTTTATTCTATCCAAGAATAATTTGTGCAGCATAACTTTCATATATAATGATAAAATTTGTTTACAACAATCACTATTGGCTACAAACATCTGCCAGTTAAAATAAAAATGAAACTCAATATATGGAGAAGGAAAAAATTTTCTGCTCAGAGGAGGTATTTGATCATAGACTAGTCTACCTAGATTATGTGTAGGGTGCCATCACCCCTAATAGTGGGTTCAACCACAGAAAATAAGTAGCTCTATTATTGTTGCAATCATTTCCAATATGATCTGTTTTTGTTGGCTACTTCTTGAAACTTTTTCTATTTTGAAATTATTTGTTCTTTTCATCACATATCAGATCTTTCTAGCAATTTTCCATTTTGACACTTTTAAAAAATTAGCGCTTTTGCTTTAAAAATGTACATGTAACAATTCAACTCAGTTTTTATATTTTGACACAAGATTAATGCAACTAACTAGAAAGGAGATGAACCAACGCATACTTTGTGAATGATTAGAAATATATAGTAGATTAAGAACTCAATTTGTAGTCTTTCGATTTTTTCCCATGTTCACTTCTGTTACAATGTGCTTTCTGACTTTTTAGTAATAACCAGGATGCTCAGGTTGCATTTAATATGAGCCAGCTAGCTGTGTAAATCAGCTCCTCCTCTCCTGCCTTTCTCCCCTCCCCTTCCTTCTCCTCTCCAAAGGAAGGCAAATTTGGAAGGCCAGAAGATGCCCAATTAACTTGGGTTTTACTGGCTAGATCCTTTCCCTTCCCTCTTCCCTCCTCCCTTTCTCTTTTGCTTCTCTTTTCTTCCCCTTCTTCCCCTCCCCCCCACTCCCTTCTCTTCCCCTCCTTTTCCCTTCCCTTCCCTTCCCTTCCCCTCCCTTCCCTAAAACCTTAAACCTACTACACTCTGAAGTTCATACATTGGACAACACTAGGTCCCTGCCTAAGGCTCTCTTCTGGACCCTCCTGGTTTAAGAGTGATTATCAACAGTAAATGTTGCTGTTTCACACACCCCTCCCCCCAGTCTGATGTCTTTCTTTTTCTTTGCCTCATTAAAGGAGTCATCCCCTGACTACTTCTTAAATAGGCCTATTCAACAAATGGGCATTACCTCACTCTAAGTAAGTACCTGAATAGACTTTTCTTGGCAAAGATATTGGAGAGCTTTTTCTTTTACTGGCTCACTTTTACAGACGAGGAACTGAGGCAAGCAGGGTGAAGTGACCCTGGATCACACAGCTAGGAAGTGTCTGAGGCCAGATTTGAATTCCAGAAGATGAGTCTTCCTGACTCAGGGGCCAGCACTCTATCTACCGCACTACCTAGTGTCCTTCAAACTGTGTGAATATGAATTGTGGTGCCTCCAAAGATATTTTAATATTTGAACCGTAGGCATGGAACTGGATTTAAAAGTCTACATCTGCCATTTACTAATGTGACCTTGTTTTTATTTTTTTATGTAACAGATGAATTCTCTGGGAGAAGATGGGAAGTGGGGGGTGGTGGGGAGGAGATGGGAGAGCAAACAGGGCAGAGAAGAGGACAGAGCTTAACTTCCTGGGGATTCTTCTGTATATTTTATTTATAGTCTTCTTTATATATTTCCCTGAATGCTTTGATTTCCTCAAATGTCTAAGCTTTCCTTGAGACGGGAGAGGTAAGTAAATGGGGTTCTGTAGTGTACTCTTCTTACCTAGCTGCTTATCTTGAATCATGACTCCCAAGGTAGATTCTCTGGAAAAGCTAGTGCCTTCTCGGGCACTTTGGTGAGAAGACAAGTTTCAATAGTTATAGCTTCTTACCTCGTTAATGAAGTTAGAGCTGTATTTTCTCATTTCTTTTCTGGGGGCAATACTTGAGCATTATAACAACACAGGGTTCAGTAAGATTTTTTTTCTCTCTATTTACAGCATCATAGTTATTATCTTTATTGGTTTTTCTGTTTCTACTTATTTCACTCTCCATCCATTCATCTAAGTTTACCCAGGTTTCTCGAAATTCTTCATACTTGCCACTTCCATTTCTCTCCACCAATATGGCCAACTAACCTGGTTCCAGTCCTTGCCATTTCTTCCCCATTCTATCCCCTTGTAATCCTTAACTGCACCCTTTCTACTGGCTACATGCCCATTTCTCCTCTATTCTCAAAAAATCCCTCACTGTATCCATCCATCCCCACTAGCTAATATCTCATACCTTTCCTATTTTTTTGGTGGCTGAACTCTCTGAAAAAGCCATCTCCAGTAGGTACCTCCCCTTCTTTTCATCTTATTGTCTTCTTAACTCTTTGCAGTTCCTTCTTTCTGATCCTTTCTTTTCTCTTTCCTTTGCTGAATTTTCATCTGTTTCATACCCTTAACTGTGGGGACACTCAAAGGCTCTATCCTGGGCCCTTCTTCTCTCCTTCCTGTAAACTATTTCACTTAGTGATCTCATTGATTTACATAATCTCAATTATCATCTCTGTACAGATGACTGTCAGAATTATTTATCCGGGCTCACATCTCCAATTGCCTATCACAAGACATCTCAAATTGGTTGCCGCTTAAATGTCTTAAACATCTTAAACAACCTGTCCAAATTAAAATCAGTATCTTTTTCCCCAAAATTCTTCCTTTTTCTAACATCCCTAAAAGGATCCAAAAGGGTACAGTTGAGGGTAGTGCTCAAGAGTATCACCATCTATGTTGTGAGTCACCCAAACTCATAACCCAGGTATCATTCACCCTCGCCATCCATTCTCCAAGTCACTTGAACTTATAACCTAGGTATAATTAATTCTCTTCCAGACAGATTAGCTGATCCTACCAATAAGACTAAGTGTGGCCGGGAATCTGGAAACCCTATGTGCATTTCTGTGGAAAACTGGTGGGGCTGTAAGTACATTTGAATAGTCAAAGAGTAAACTAGTGCCTTTTCAAAAAGTATCAATTCTTTCCAGAATCTTAGTGGTCAAAGCCACCGTTAAAGAAAAAAAAAAAAAAATTCTTTTCTGTCTACATAAGACTATATTGCAGCACCATCTTGTGGTCATCATACGGCATTCTCAGCTATGACTGTGACAATGAGTACAACTGAAATTTCCTCACTTGGGAATTTCCCATCTTTTTCTTGACCAATGGGCTCAAAAAACTTCTAAGGACAGTATGGCATACTTCTAAGCTCGACTGTTTGTAAATGAAGTCGGAGAGGAAAGGTGTGCAAACTGAAGAGAACTTTGGCTTTTCAATTTAAAATTATTCAACAAATATTTATTAACATCAACAAGAGAATTGTGTAGGTGTGTATACACATATATATGTATATGCATACATGTACGTATATAGAGTTCTTTAAGGTTAGCAAAGAATTTTATGTCTGTTATCTAGTATCAATGAAAGGCACTGCTTTAGCTGTTGAAAAGGGGGCAATATTTAGGGACTTTAAAACAACAGCAACAACAATGTAACAGTCCCTGACCTCAAGAATCTTACATTCTATGGCTTAGGGATGGGGACATAGATAAATATAATTCAACGTAGACAGTTATGAGGAAGAAAGTGAAAAAAATGCCCTAAGGAATTTTGAAGGAGAGAATGTTTTCAGTAGGGGGCAAAGAAGGAGGAGACGGCTCCTACACCTTAGACATGCACCTCTCTTTAAGAAAAATGGTACTTTGAAGAAACATAAGGATTCTGAAAGGCAGAAAGTAAGAGGGAGAGGAGCAGGTACATTCCGAGAGTATAGTGCCAAAAATCTACAAATATCAAGGAGCATAAGGAAAGAAAAAGAGGCAAAAGCTTTGAGAAATTATCAAATTATTGGTAATCATTAAGAAAGTATTTCCAAGGGATTTCAGGGGTCAGAACCCTGATTATAAGGAATTAAAGAATGGTAAGGAAGAAATGAAGGCAATGGATATAGGATATATATTATTTGGAGAAATTTAATAGTAAAGAGGAGGAGAAATATAGAATCATAGTTTGAGGGCATCAAGTGGATGATAGAGATGAGTTTGTTTGTAGGAAGCAGAGAAGGATCTAGTAAAGAGAGATTCAAGATTGAGGATAGGGATAGGACATGGAATATAAGATTCAATATTGTGGGACATAGGAGATGACGAGATCCGGCCACAGATAGAGGAGTTGACTTCGCAAAGAAAATAAAGTTCATGTTTTCCTTAGAGAAAAGTGTTAAATATTAGAGGATAATTAAAGATAAAGTGGAGTGCTGAGGCCTGTTTTATAGGAGATGAGGCAGCATAGTATAATGAATAGAAAGTTAGCCTAGAATTCAGAAAGACCTACAATATACTTTTTATGTGAACCTAAGAAAGTCACTTAACCTCTCAGTGTTCTGTCACCTCTCTAAGACCTGCACTACAGAGAATTTCCTCATTTGGAGATTCCTTATTTCGCTGAAATTACAGGTCTAGTTCTTATTCCTTATCAGTAGAAGAGATGAGGGAGCTTGAGGAATAAAGCCTTAATTTTCCCATCATGTAGATTGGGAGGTTCTGGTGGTTTGATGAAGGAAGAGAATGTTTGCTTTAGGGATTAAAGTAGATAATTGATTAGGGAGAAATAGTCAATAAATATTTATTAAGCACCTACTGCATACCAGACAGTATGCACTGGGGACACAAAAAAAGGCAAAGGCAGTTCCTTCTTTCAAGGAGCTTATGGTCGAATAGGAGAAACAGTATGTAAACACATAGGTACAAACAAGGCACAGATAGGATATATAAGAGAAAATAAAGGAAAGAAATCACTAAAATTAATGAAGTTTGGAAAAAGGATTCTTGTAGAAGATGAAATTTTAGTTGGGACTTAAAAGACAGTAGGGAAGCCAATCAGTGGAGATGAGGAGGGACAGCATTCCAGGCTTGAAGGAGAACCAGAGAAAATGCCCAGAGCTAAGAGATGGAGTGTCTTGTTTATGGAAGAGCTAGGAAGCCAATGTCACTGGATCAAAGAGTATACATTGGCGAGTAAGGTATAAAAAGACTGGAAAGGTAAGAAGGGGTTAGGTTACAGAGTTTTGAATGCCAAACAGAGAATTTTGTATTTGATCCCAAGGGTAATAAGCAATCACTGGAATGTATTGAGTAGGGAGATAGAATAGTCCTACTTCTACTTTAGGAAAAAAATTGGTAGCTGAATGGAGGATGGATTGTAGTGGAGGAACACTTAAGGCAGGAATCTGCCTCAACCAACCAACAAGACTTACTCAATAGTACAAGTGAGCTGATGAGTTGCATCTGTACCAGAGTGAGGGCAGTATCAGAGGAGAAGGAGGCATGTTTCAGAGAGGTTACAAAGATGAAACAGGCCGACTTTAGCAACAGATTAGATGTAGAGATGGGGAGTGAATAGAAGGAGTCAAGGATGATACGAACACTTACAGCTGAAAGGCGCTGGGAGATACGAGGTTGGAGGTCAGGCCAAGATGATAGATTTGAGAACTATCAGCACAGGAGGCAGAAGACATACAGGACAATAGCTATCTGGGATGGAAGGATCAAGAGAGAGCTTTTTGAGAATAGGGAGAATAGAGAGAAAACATGGGCATGTTTTCAGGTAGTAGGAAAGGAGTCAGAAGACAAAGAATTTGAAAATAAGTGATAGAGGGGGGATGACAGAGAGAATAATCTGTTGGAGGATATGGGATAGAATGGGATCACTTGTGCAGATAAAGGCATAAGCCTTGATAAGGAGTAAAGTCATCTCTTCATGTGAGGTAGGTGAAGGAGATAGTGGCCAAGGGTACCTGAGTGATATGAGCAAGAGGGAAAAAGAGGTTGCTGGTGGTGAATGACTTCAATAATTGTTGCAAAATATGATTTTGCTTGATAACAGTAACTTTGTAGTTGAAATTGGATGTTCAGTTTTCATAGGCTCAGTAAGCATAGTAATGTGACTCTGTCCACTTCAACAGCTTGGGAGTATACAGGAAAAGGTAAATTTTGGTATAACTTGGATTGGAAGATGGGAATCCTAGTGGTAGGATAAGGGGGCATTGAAGGCTAGAGAGTAATATATAATTGAAATGGTTAGTAACTGGTTAAGTGAGAAAAATGAGACTAAGGGATGGTTAGGCTAGAAAATAATTAAGAAGAGTAAGATAGAGAAAGATATGGAAGGACAAGGGACCAGTGAAGAAATTTGTTTTCCTTGACTATACATATATGTTACAAAGAATTTGTTTTTCTTCTTTCTTTTTGTTCTCAAATGTGATAAGTGATGGGAAAGAGAAAAAACAGGTCTATGTTAATTTAAAAAAAGAAATTGTAGAGCTTATAATCTTGGAAGTGGTTCACTTATGAGTGATGAAATCTAAAATAGGTTGTTTCTTGTGAGTTGCCGAAGTTAGGGTAAAGCTATATGTCATGAGAATTGAAAAGATCGATGATTTGGGAATCAAGGATGTCAGAGAGGATAATATGTATGTATATGTACTCAAGTCTTCAGTTAGAGGCTATGTTAGAGAGAGAGGAACGGAGCTATTAGATTGAGCTGGATAGGTATGAGAGAGCTGAACAGGGGAAGGTAATATTTACCTTAAGAGGCAGAAACTTTGAATCACTGGATTTAGGAGAGCAGCAGGCACAAGTTTGCTAGTCATAAAATAGAGAAAGAAAGTTTGGAGCCGCTATGTTGTGGAGACCTTTGATGATATAGGATGACATTGTTCTCCCAACCAGGTAGTTGAAAGTAGAAATTTGACCCAGAGTTTTGGTTCCCCAGAGACCAGACTAAACTCATACATCACTTAAGCTCAGTGTTTTATTTATATCACTAAGACAAAGGGGAATGAGGTATACCCAAGATGTATCTCAAACATGGAACACATATACATGCAGGGAATATATTTAGTTTTGTATCAGGCCTGGGTGTTGAGGCCCTTGTCTATTTAGACCTTCAGTTTTACGTCTGAAAGGCTCATTCATAGCAACACTACACCTTTGCAATTGTTGCCTCAGGTTCCAATTTTTCAGATGTCAATCACGGTGATGCTCTAGGCATAAAATCATTAAAGCTTGGAATAGATTAATGACTGTAGAAATGAAGAAGAAAAGCTAAGAGAAATAAATATTATAGAGAAAGAATTGGTAGGACTTGGTAAAAGATCAAACTGAGGAAAGATTAAGTGAATTTAGTCAGAAATGTTCCCAAGATTGAGTCCTTTTAAGATTAAGAATGAAGTGGGATGTCTGTAAGAAAGAGAAACTTTTGAAGAAGGAAATATAACACATATTATTTCCACAGGTCTTTTTGGTGGCAGTGCAGATACTAGTGGAAAGATAACCAGAAATATTATGCTGGAATTCCATGGATTGCAATTTTATAACCTAACCCCTTTGTTTCAGAAATTAAAATTTGACTATAGTCAAATTTGGATTGAAATATTTTATCAGCACTGGTTTATTGCTAGTAATCAATAGTAAGCAGACAGCTTCACCACTGCACAGTTGTGTTTGCTTAGGTCATCTACAATCACCTTCACTATATGGTTCACTATTTCATCTTGTATCGATAGCAATGTATATTAGTTCTAATAACAGACATTATTTCCACAGGCATGAATTACTTTCTAAGTGTACTACCGTTCTTTGGTGCAATTGAGACTGGAGTATTAGGGGTTTCATCAAACCAAGTGAAAATTTTGCCGCCACCAAAGGACCAGATGCTTTTCTGTTACAGTGTTGCCACTTGTCGGTCAACCTTCCCAGATGCTATGACAAAATGGAATACGTTTTTTCAGGTTTAAAAATATTTATGCTTGGAGTAAGGTTTCCTATCTCTTTCTTGCACTAGGGATATTTTACTTGCTGCTTTCAAACTCTGCAGGAATAGAATGGCACCTTTATAAAGGAGTACAGCACCTCCTTTTTCTCAGTAATCTTGTATTGGCACATGAGTTTCTTGGGCTCTTGAACAACTCAACAGCTCTTTTCAGTTCCTAGCACATCTGTGCAGCATCTTTCTCTTCTACCTCTGAGGAACCAGACAACTGTCATGATCCTCATTCCCCAGTCACATTAAATGAGTACTTTAGTTAATAATATGGCTGAGTAATGAGATGTTCTGGTTAACTCAAGATCCTGGTAAACTCAGGGGCCAGTTACTGAGATGTGGGATCAGGGAATCTTCCCTAGCATAGTGGAGCTGCTTATCCTAGTTATTTTCATCAAAGATCCTATAGTAACTGTTTAAGTTAACATGTGACAATCCAAATCAGTCATAAAATGTCCACAAGAAGAATGTCAGAGTAGAGGGTAGACATAGCTTGTATTTGATGATAAAATAATAAGCTTATACTTAAAGGAACCCAGCCCACTTCTTTGAATTTTGATGTGATTAAAATACTATTTGCTCCTTTCTATTTTAATTCTCATGAGTTTTTTAAAGAAAGTTCAAAGCTTACTAATGTTTTAAAAATTTTGACTTAATCCAAGACAATTTGAGGAGAAAAGAAAGTAAAGAAATAAGAATTAATTAAGCTACAAAGCATTACTATATAGCAGGCACTGTGCTAAGTGCTTTATCAATATTATCTCATTTAATTCTCACAAACGCTGTATAAAGGTAGGTGCTATTATTATATCCACTTTACTATTGAGCAAACTGTGGCAAACAGAAGTTAAGTGACTTTCCCAAGATCACAGTTATCAGATGCCAGATTTGAACTCAGGTTTTTTCCCCACAATTTCATGCCCTTAGTTCTATCCACAGTGTCATCTAGCTACCTTTAGAAATGTGAAAATGTTGGAACTTGGACTTTAGAAAATTAGTTTATTTCTCCCAGATGTATTCACTCTGTTAACTATGTTCTCCTCTCATTTTAAATCCTATGTTCCCATAATATTTTCTGCATCTTCATTTTTGCCCTACTATTAAAACAGTCTTTCCTCTGTGGTTTAGCAAATAAAGGAACCATCTAAAAGCTTGGATGACTTACTGAAGTACTTATGGGATGCACATGTAGTAACCCTTGGAGCAACCAGAAACATTTTTGAGAAAAGGTAAGAATTCCTTCATTTTTACTGAGGTCCATCTGATGCCTAAGTAAAATTTCAATCTTATCCTACTTAATTGTTCTGGAGATTCTTCCATGAATTTGTTAATATTTTGGGGGAACAGAGCTGTTAGCATTTACATGACAAAATAATGTCACTAACAATAAGTGGAAACACTACATTTAGACTCTGGCATCTTAATACCTAATAGTCTGTGAGGAAGCGACCATAACAGTAAAGGAGAGAAAGATGGTGATGCAGGTAGATCAGACCAAGTAGGCATAGAAGAAATCTCTGTTGGAGATATTATAATTCTGAAGGCAAGGAGAGGTCAAATCTTCATATATCTGAAAGAAGAAAAGATCTGAATGATTGGAAAAGTCGTGTGAATGGTATTACCATCGGAAAAAAAAGTGACCAAGAGAGAACATCAAAAATTATTGACTCATGTACCTACTTTCTAATTCTGTGAAATTTTTATGGCACAGATTTATTGATTTATTGAGACCAGTCAACCAAAAAAAATGAGAAAAGAACTGATAAGCTTGTAAAGGTAATTTTCTACCATTGTTTGTATCTAAATAGTCATAAAATTGGTCAAAACTTTCAAAGAATACAAGCTTTCACTGCATTTTTACATGGAACTTTTAAAAAATTTTACCCAGTAAGGCAAAATCCAACCTAGAGAGATTTCCTCCAACAAAATGTTTCTAATTTATTTCATAAAATATTGTGAGATTCCTGGATAGATGTGACAACAGAAATAGTTTTCTTCAAAGACATTCTGATAATCAGTATAAGGGAAGACATAAGCAAGATGTCTGGAGCTAAAAAAAATAGAAAAGAGATTATCTATATCTTTACATACTCTTGTTTGCAAATGACCTTGTGTTGACTGAATCAAAACTCAGAACACCACTAAGCCTCCTTAATGAGATCTAATTTCAGGGAATCCTTTAAGGAGATTTTATGGCAGGATGTGAACAAGATTTGTACAGAATGAAGAGACATTAATTAAGGAGTAATAACATAAAATGTGCTGGGCCTAAAATTGGAAAATATCTAGGTTCAAAAACTGCCTCCTATATTACTAGCTACGGAGTCACATGTAATTGACTTAACTCTCCTGACCTTCAGTTTCCATATCTGTAATAATATAGGATTGGGATAGGAACTAGAATCATTATTTCATTTGTATAGTGAACTCCTTGATAAGAAAACACCCTCTATCAATGTGGGTAAGCACCTTCTCTGCAATTTATAGTCTTAAAGATTTGTCTAGGGTCACATAAGCCAGGATGTGTAAGAGTTGGGATTTCAGCCTAGCTCTTCCAGGCTTTGAGCTAGCTCTTTGTTCACTTTACTTCAGTATACTATATACATCAGTGTGTGTGTGTGTGTGTGTGTGTGTGTGTGTGTGTGATACATTATTTCTGGCATCCATATGGACATTATGATTCAGAAAGGTTAAGAGAATTGCCACTCTCCTCCTGATTCTGCTACCCTATATGGCTTCCTTAATTCCTTGCAATTTGGCTTCCAAAAGACCTAATAAATAGACAAATCCAGTTGCTCCTTTTCAGTCTATATCCACATGTATTTCATACTAAATCAATGAATGAAGCAAATTCATCATGCCTAAGTCACCAAGTCCACACTACAGCTTAATAAGCAACTTGTCTGTGACTTTAAGGAGAGGGAGCACAAGTAAGAGGCATTTATAAAGCATCAAACAGGATATTAAAATTAGACCTATGGCTCTAGAGCTAGAAGGGATCTTTGAGGTAACCTAGTCTAATCTTACCATTTTAAAGATGAGAAAATTAAGGCCAGGAGAGGTTGTAATGTGCCTAAGATCATACTGGTAGTAAGTGGTAAAGCTGGGATTCAAACTCAGGCCAGTAACTCCAAATTCAGTGCTCTTTCATTATGCCAAGTTCAGAAAACACAGGAATGTCATGGGATAAAGTTGGCTTTTGAAGAATGCTAACACAGACTTCTATGAGCAAACTGCTTTCCACATGTATACTGCCCAGTTACAATTACTCTGCCAGTGAATATCGGCTTACAGTTAAAATAGGATTTTTTAAAAGACTAGATCTGAAATTTCCTTGGTATAAGAAATTCCCTTCACAAATGCAGGTTGGTTCTCTGCTTTACAACTTACAGTGAATTGCCTGGGATGCCCAGTCACACAATCAGTCAGTATGTGTCAGAGGTCAGATTTCAATTCCCGTCTTTCTGAATCTACATCTGCTACTCTGTCCTCTACACTATGATGCCTTTGACAACAGGAGTAATGTTTTCATATTTGAATTAATAGGGACACACTCAGTGGTTAGGCAGAAACTGATGATATTGGACTTAGGAAATTACTGGAGAAGGTAGGAGGAAATGGAATCTAGGACACAGAAAGCCTTGAAGGACACTTCTTTACATGAGAAAATAAATATTAGAGAATGAGTTAAGATAATGGGAAAATTTTAAAGTTGGAAAATGAGGGAGTTTGTGATGGATTGCTTCAAACTCCTTGAGCAAAGGGAGCTACGTTAGATAGAAAGGAAAGGTGCCAAGAATAAACCAGGGCTGAGGGTGGAATCTCGGGCTCAAGCAGGTTTGCATAAGTTGCCAAGAGGAATGTGATGAGGAATCAATAAATTAATAAAAAGAATTAATTGTTAAGATGAAGACCCAGGTAAGGTGACAAAGAGATCATGAATTTGTATTTGACCTGGTTATCATAGGTTTGTACCGATGTTTTAGTAATGGGAATTTCCTGGGGAGAAGGCTGTTGGCAAGAATGCTTTTTTTGAAGTCATTTTTCAAAAACGATGACTGAAAGTCAGGAACACTTTCTTAATAGTGTTGAAGAAGAGGGGAGCACTGAAATCACACTAAGTACTTCGTATAATTAGAGGAAAAACAAATCACACTTTTGGAAAATTAGAGAAAATAGGTACTTAAATCCCTAACTCTAAATGTTAACTTTTTAATGGTTTTCTTTTAGACGGTTATATTTCTCCCAACCAGAGTCAGATTTTGAAGAAAGTTGGTCAATTGCTGTGGATTATATTGGTGCAGTTCAATTTGAAACAACTTTGAAGAAAACAAATAAATTCCAAAAGGCTCTGCCCCCAAGACTGCTCAAACCTGATGACTCTCCCCTCCTCATTAAGGATTTCACTGATTCCCAGAACAGAGTCTTGGTTTTGCTTAATTTTCTAAGAAAAATTCATAATGATTCAGGTAAGCAACTGGAATGTCAATGTTTATTTTATCATGAGTTCCTCTACTTAAGTCTCACTTGGGTTTCTCATCATGGCTTGAAAATGACGGGAGAGTGGCCAAGATTATGCCAGTGGTCCCCTAGCTCTGACTAGCAAGGCTCTACCAAGCTGGAAAGGTTTCAGGTATGGGCCTGAAACTACCAGTAAGTTGATAAGCAAATGTGAGTGTTTCTTGTCTTAACAAATAACGAAGGCTATCTACTAAATCATGGGGGTCAGGGTGAGGAAATGATCTGTAGAAATGGAGGAAGTGCCCACATCAATAAAATCACAGACCTTTTTCATTATTGAAGTATAAGGTTCATACATGTAGGGAGCATGGAGAATCAACATGGTAGAGGGGCAAAAGAGTAAAATTTGGAATTGGATCGTCTGGTTTCAACTCCTGACTCTTCTCACTTCTGAGCTGTGGGACATTGGACAAGTCAGTTCATCTCTCTGAACCTGAGTTTGCATATCTGTTATATCAAATCACTTCTATCTTTGATTCTATTATATTCTATTAGTTATAGTTAGAAGCTATTAAAGATGGATTGAAGACCTCCAGGAAAGGAAATCCTACAACTTAAAATTTGGTCCATGCTGGCTCTACAAAATTTTTCTTAAGATGAAAAAAAGGATTGATCAGTCTTCCCTATTCTTTTTAATTTAGGTGTTGTTTTTTTGTTTGTTTGTTTTTGTTTTTTTGTCATTTAACATCAAAACCAGTTCTAAGTGAGTGTTTTTATAGAAAATCAGTAGCCAAACCAGGAAAGCAAAGACAACCCACACCAAAAACTTAGGCATTCCTAATGAGATTTGTTGAAAGATAGCTTTTAGAATGTTCTGGACAAAGAAAGGGAGGCAACACAGTGGTTAGAACACAGGGCCCTAGAGTCTGGAATGCTTGATTCCAAATCAAGTCTCAGACATTTACTGACCGTGGGACCTTGGGTAAGTCACTTAAATTCTCTCTGTTAGCTATAAAATGTGGAGAAATGTGCACATATCAGAGTTATGGTAAGGATAAAAGGAGATATTTGTAAAGCATTTACCATGCTGCCTGGCTTATGGTAGGTGCTTAATAAATGTTTGTTCCCTTTTATTTTTGTAAATATGAGGATGCCATGAGTGTCTGACTTTGTGTGTTGAGTTGGGTCTCAATTAGCTATAAGGGCCACCACCTATGGTGTCAGCTCAGGGGTGGCATCTCTTAAGATAGCTTTTCAGTTTTCCCTTATTATATAGGGAAGGTACTCATCAAATTATTTAATGACATTCCACCAGTTTTCCTCACATCCTAAGGATTCCAGGGCTATGAATGTCAGGAAAGCAAGGTAATATGCAATCTCAGTTGCCAGATCTACATTTTGGGATCTCTGAATATTTAAAACTGACTGAAAGGTAGGGTAAAGGAGGAAGGAAAAGAAGGAGAAGAGATCAGATGATAGCTAATAGAAATGGTAATCAGTCAAACACACCAACAGTTTTTAAGTCTTTACTTTGTTACAGGAATGTGCTAGTTAGTAGTCTCTGAGGTTACAAAGACAATTAGGAGGTTGTTGACCTCAAGGCTAGCTTGAAATTTACATTTTGATATGGGTAATCTACAAAATTGAGTGTCAGGAAGTGATTTTAAATTCACACTGGAAGCCAGTAATATTTAACATTGTTAAATGAACTCCATGATGATTGGATATTAATGATAGCCTTCATTGGCACCTACCTAGAATATTGAAACAGCCTTTTGTATATTTTCCAATTAAACTAGTAAACCCCAATTAATGACACTCCCTCAATTAACTCTCTTTGATTAATATGGCTACCTTTCTTGTTTGTGCACATATCTAACTACCTCTCTACTCTTCTTTAAAAAGAAAATTTTTCAATGGCTCCCAATTACCTTCTGAATAAAGTTCAATATCATAGGCTGGCCTGACTTATGATGGTTTCTTGGTAATTTGTATCCAATAGTGGAATGAAATGAGACACTCTAGGTGTTCAGTGGTTAACAAAAGTAGGTTTCTTTCACCATAGAATAAGAAAGATACTGGACAAGAACACAGCACACAACTCTGATAGATGAGAATCACAATCTGGCTAGCAAAGGATGAAGGGATGACTTGTAGCCTTGGAACATCTGCTAAGTATGTCCCGAATCTTGTATGAGCAAGTCTTTTTATGCCCTTAAGGTGCTTGGAAAAGAATAAAAAACAATTTTTTAACAAGCAGAAGTACATTTTCTCTCTCTCCTACCTCCCATCCCTTTAAAAAAAGAGAAAAAGAAAAAAATCCTTATAAAAATATACTGTCAAGTAAAATAAATTCCTTACTTGACTGGATATCCGTGTGTGTGTGTGTGTGTGTGTGTGTGTGTGTGTGTGTGTGATTCTGAACCCTAAGTCTATCAGCTCTGTGTTAGGAGACAGCATGTTTCATCACTGGTCCTCTGGAGTGAGAATTGGTCATTGTATTGATTCTTGTTTCAAGGTTGTTTGTCTTCATGGTCTTATTATTGTATAAATCATTCTTCTTGTTCTGTTAATTGCATTTTTTCATCAGTTTGTAGAAGTCCTCTAAATTGTCCATTTTTGTAACATTGATGTTAGGGTACAATTTATTTTTCTGGTTTCACCAACTTGCATTTATATGGCACCCTCTACATGCCAGGCACTGTTCTAAGCATTTTATAAATATTATCTCAATTGAATCTCTCAAAAACCCTATGAGGGATGTGCTGTTATTATCCCTATTTTGCAGTTGAGGAAACTGAAGAAAGAAAGGTTAAATGACTTGCACCGGGTCACATAGCTAGTAAGTGTCTGGGACTAATATTATCTCCATATATAAATGAGGAAACTGAGTCAGACAAAATAAGTGATTTGGCCACGGTCAAAAAGTTTCTGAGGTTAATTTTGTTCTGTGGTCTTCCTTATTCCAAGTCTGTCCTCTATCTACTACCACCTTGCTGCATCTAGGACTTTATTTCTTCTATCTTTGCTAGCAATGGTAGAGTTGGGTCAAAGGGCATGCATCACTGAGTAACATTGTATGTATAATTCCAAATTGCTTTCCATAATAATTTTATCCATTCACAGATCAACCAACAGTGTATCTGTGGTCCTATTTTCCAATAACCTCTCCAAAACTTGTAAATTTCCTTTGTATCATGTTTGTTCATTTTATGGGTGTGAGGCAGAATTTCAGAATTGCTTGAATCTTCATTTCTCCGAACAGTAGTCATATAGAATATTTTTACATATGACTATAGATAGCTTGGATTTCTTCCATTGAGAATTATCTTCTCATACTTTTAGAATATTTAACAATTGGGGAATGACTTTTATTTTTATAGATTTCAATTAATTTCATACATATATTGAAAGTGATACCTTTATCAGAAAAACTTGGTGCAAAGATTTTTTTCCTCAGTTAACAATCTTTTAACCCTTTATTAATAATTAAGTTAATAATCATTTTAATCTTAACCTTATTGACTTATATTATTATATAAATTACTATTAAAACATAGGATTAAAATATTAACTATGAAATTTGTGTAAAAACCTTTTTAATTTCGTGTAATCAAAATTATTTAAATCTTCTATGATTCTCTCTATCCCATATTTGTTTATGAACTTTTCTTCTATCTACAGATTTGATGAGTATTTTTTCCACATTTGTCCAATTTTTTTATGTTACCTTTTATATTCAGTTCACATATTCTTTTGGATTTTATCTTGGTATAAGGTTTGAGATGCTGGGCTAAATCTGATAGTCCCCCCATATTTATGTCCAAATTTTGCTGTTTGTCAGATAGTGAGTACCTATGCCAGTAGTTAGGGTGGTTAAATGCTAGGATACTTACTTTAGAAAAGAAGACGAAACAACACATCACAAAGAATATATACTACAACCAGACTGGACTTTGATCAGGGAAGAAATATACATTTAATTTACCATATTTATAACAAAAATCACATGATTACATCAACAAATACAGAAAAACTTTTGACAAAATACAATGTGCGTATTGTTAAATACTAGAAAGCATAAGGAATAAGTGGCCCTTTCCTTAAAATGATAAATAGTATATATATATATATATATATATATATATATATATATATATATATATATATATATATATATATCTGACACCAAGTTACTATTTTAAGTAATGAAGATAAACTAGAATCACTTCCAATAAAATCAGGAATGAAACAAGGATGTCTGTTGTTACCATTTCTATTTGACATAGTACTGGAAATACTATCACTTACAATAGAGCAAGAAAATGAAATTGAGTGAATGAGCAGAGGTAAAGAAGTAAAATTGTCACTTTTTAGAGATGATATGATGATGTGATTAAAGAGCCCTCAAGAGTCAACTAAAAATTAATTTAAACAATAGCTTCAACAAACTTCCATGATATAAATTAATCCACACAAGTCATTAGCATTTCTATATTATATCACTAAACCCCAGCAGGAAGAGATAAAAAGAGATATTCCATTTAAAATAACTATAGAATGTATAAAATACTTTGGAGTCTACATAATAAGATATATAAAATAACTGTATAAATATATGTATAAACCACTGTTTACATAAAGACCTAAATAATTGTAAATATATACATACATATTTATATTTATATTGCACAAAATCACATAGTGATATGGTAAAGGCCAATAATGTAATATTTAACATTATGAATATCTATATTTGGATCTTATACCTGTAATAATAAACTGTAGGATCCTAGAGAGGGAGACCAACTTTAAATTAATGAATTTTGTATCTTCACAATAATTATGCCATGCCTGTTGAATAATTTAGGGAGTCTCCAACCTAAAATATCTCTTAGTGGGGGCATGGCCCAAGTGTAGCCTTGAGGCTACAGATTTCCCCCCCTGTGATAGCCTATGGATGGATGAATAGTGATTACTTAACTTCTTATGTAATGAATTTACTAGTCCTCCTCACTCCCAGTTTTCCTCCACCATTATCTTGTGCATTTGTCTTATTCCTAAACTAGAAAGTGAGATCCTTAATGGCAAAGACTGTATTTTATTATCTTTCTGTCATCCTTAGCACTTGGGAAAGTATCATAGACATATTTATGTATTCAAATGGGATCTGTGATTTTATCAATTTCCTTGTAAGTTCCCTTTACTGTTGATAGAAATTCACATATTCCTATTCATACTTATTGACTCTTGCCCACATTTTCTCAAAAGTTTAATGGAGGGGATCCACTGAATGGACTAGAGGCCTTCCTCATTTTCTCCTGACATCACAAGATACCAACAGGGCACTCTGGCTGTCTACCAGACAGCCTTCACTCACCCTTGCCACTTGACTAGCCCGTTCTCTTTCCTGAATAACATTTTTTTACTCTTTGTTAGGGGTGGACCTGACAGCAGTGCTATGTTAATTCAAATTCAGTGATGAGACTTAAAACCTGCAAGTAATTGAATGGTTAGCAAAAGGAAATTTGCTTTGTCCTAACATGGCAAGGATACGAAATGATAACAGCGTGGGCCTTAACTTCTCTAGACATAGTCCCTTTCATTCTCATACAGAAATGTGTTTTGTCAGCAGGGTGGATATGGCAAATCACATCATCTTCAGATGTAGATATGGTGGGTGGGACTGTTTGTACCCTTTAGGTAATCAGGCAGCTGTGCTTAGAGAGGTAAGGGCTAATCAGGTCACAGGTGGATTTTTCCCCCCTTTTAGGGAAAACCAACCTCTGTTGTAGAGAAATAAGTGATGCTGGTTTTAGCACACTCCAATTCTTCAAAGTCCTTCATTAATTTTATGTTACAATGTGCTCCTATTTCCTATATGCTTTTCCATTTCTTTTCCATAATGAATACTCAATATTTCTTTACTGAAAGAACAGACTTCCAGAAAGTTTTGGATATTGGTTTACCAAAAAGAAGTAACTTACTTTTAATACCAGAGCAGAGAATCTGAACACTTAATGTCTTGATACTAAAATCAACTTAATTTAAAATATACATTTTAAGTGATATGTGAATCTTACATTTTGAGGAATAACCTCTCCATCTCTCTCTTTCCCAGGACACACATTTTTGTCTCTCTTCAGAAATTTAATGAAGTCTAAAACTCTAAGGAAGATGGCAAATACTCTAATGGAACTGATTATTTGAAATGATAATATGTCACCTCAAGAACTGAATATTATTTTTCAGGATATGTGTGAATATTCTAATTCAAATTTCTTTGGAAACTGTCATTCCACCAATGGACTTTGACATCACAATATAATCCCTGTGTCATTTGGTGGTTTGAGTTTAGATTTTTTTCCCTATAACTTGGTTAATGATGTTTGTGCCTTTTTAACTGAATTAATGCCTCCCTGCCTAATTATACCAATTAGTAATTCATATTTTCTCATTTCTAGCTAATTAAAATGTCTCACTAAAATACAAATGAGATTTTGTCTTGTTTATTAATTATGGTGTAATTCAAAAGTAATAAATCAAATCCTTCCTGGATCCAGTCTTCTTTTTCTTTTTTCTTTGTTACCAAGAAGTTTCCCAACAGGATTTTTACAATTGTGTTATTTGAGATGACCAAATTATTAACATTTTATGTGACAAATACATAGGATTTATTAAACTAAATCACTCTTAAAATGTGATTAAAATAATATTTGGATATGTTTTCTTCATATTTCAGTTCACACGTATAATTGAATCTTTACAAATTAGGAATTTGAATGTCTCTTACCACTAGGAGAAGGAAATATTTTGTACCCACTGCCACCCCCCATTACGTACTTCACTTTTTAATTTAATTTTTTATTTATACCTAAATGTAAAAAGGAATATATTTCAAAAATACACAGTAGAACAAACATAAACAAAGGTTGGATATGAATCCATAAATCTCCATTTTATACCACTTGATTTCTCAAATTCCACACATTGTTTTCAAAACTCTACTACATGTGTTTCATCTAAATTTCCTTCTATTCCTTCTTATGTGTATTAGAATTAATTCAATGACCCACTTTTTCTTGGCATCAGTTTTGCTGCAATGCAAACCTCCCAATCTTAAAAGATGAAAGGAGAAAAAATAACTTTTAACAAGAACAGTAAAGTAAAATGAATCCACAGCAGGGCAATGTTCAAAAATGTTTCTTTTTCTCTGTCAGGAGATAGATAACATACTTCATCATAGATCCTCCAGAGACATGGGTGATCATTGCATTGATAAGAGTTCTTAAATCTTTAAAGTCGTTTTTCTTTATGATATTGGTGTCTTTGTATCATTGTTCTTCTGGTTCTGCTTATTTCTCTCTGCATCAGTTCATATTACCAAAAATTCTCTAAAATTGTCTCCTTTGAAATTTCTTAAAATGCAATGCTCTTCCATTTGATTGATAGGCCATAATTTGTTCAGTAATTCTACAGTTGACAGACATTACTTTAGAGTCTAGCTCTTTTCTTTTTTCTTTAAACCTCCCACCACGTCCCCTTAAGAATCAGAATGTTTGTTTTCTTGTGACTTCCCCTAGTATTTATTATTTTTCCTTGATACTATTCACCATAACCTTGCTTGCTTCCTATTTGAATTAAATATATGTCTATAGCAAACTGTGCATGTATGTGTTTAGCCTTCCTTTCTGTTTCTGATAACGGGGACTCAATTGTAACCTCTTCCTTTTATCCCTTCCATCATGTTTATATGCTCTTTTAATTTGTTCCAATTATAAGAAATAGCAAGTTTTACCTCTTTCTCCCTCTTGCCTATACCAATGCATTTCTTCCACTCTCCCTGTTCTTTTTCCTCTTAAAACTCTCACAACAGATCCAATCCAACCCTAGATCCTCCATTTTCTTATTTTTTTTTACTATATTCATTATATGTATTCTTGTTATATACCTTTAATACCCTTCAAAGACATTAAGGTTTTGATAGGATTCTTGTTTCTTACCATATAGCACTACATTATTGCACAGTCCCTTAGAACTGCTTAAATAATGTACCTTAATAGATATCTCTTGAGTTCAGTGTTTGCATTTGAAAGTTCCTGTTTAGCTCTGATCTTTTCATAAGAAATGTTTGAAAGTCCTCTCTCCCATTAAAGGCCCAATTTTTCTCCATGCATAATTATATTCAACATTGATAGTCAAAGTTATTTTGTGTTAAACACCTATGTATTTCGACTTTTGGAATATTGTACTACATACATTTCCTTTGTACTACAAAATTTTCTCTTCTTCGTAGTGGAAGCTCAAGTGGAATAATATTTAAAAGAAAAACTGTGAAAATATCTATGAAACATTTAGAATAGTGCATGGCACAGAGCAATAACTTAAGAAAAACTCCCCTCACCCCTCCCCACCTTTCCCTAGAAGCTGACAGATTTTATGTTATCTAGACAAGATTCTTGGTAATTGAATGATTTCTTCTATATGTTTGCAATATTTTTTTCTTTAACATGGAGGTTTTGGATTTTGACTTCAATATTCTTGGGACATTTCCTTTTGGATTTTCTTTCAGGGGATAGTCAGTATATTATTTTGTCTTCACTTTGCCTTCTGTTCCCAATAGAGCTAGACAAATTTCATTCATATTTTCTTAAAATATGGTTCAGTTTTTTTTCAGTAATGGTTTTCATGGAGTATAATAGTTATTAAATTATCTTGATCTATTTTCCAGGTCAGTTTTAAATATCAGACATCTTATATTTTCTTCTATTTTTTCCATCTTTTATTTTGTTCTGTGTTAACTTGTGGTCTCTTGGAGCCATTGGTTTCTGTTCTATTCCAGTTTTTCGGCACACCATTACTTTCTTAAAATTTACCACTTTCTCTTCTCCATTATTTATTCTCCTTCCAACAATTTCTTCTAAAGCTTTCATTTTAATTTTTACCTGTTTCATTTTTTCTCAGTATTCATGTAGACCTTGTGGAAATTTTTTTTTTACTTGTAGCTGTTATAGAGTTATTCCCTCCTTTTGTGGGAGGTTGAGATTTCCAATGAATTTTTATACTAGTTTGTGTTTTCTCTTATATCATCTCTCTATCTTTAGTTCCTAAATTGGGGATTTGTGCCAGGGACAGACACAACCTATGGTTGAACTTTTGGGTAGTATGATCCACTCTGCTTGCTTTCATCATTGATCCTTTGGGTTCCTGTGCTGACCTCCACCTCCTGGCATTACAACTCCTTGGATCTTTGAAGTTCAGAGAATTCATTTTTTAGGGCCCTCCATGTCCTCTCTAGACAGAATACTAGAGACATAAGTGCCCTGGGTATTTGTGCTATTCCCAGTATGAGTACTTCAAGACCCTGGTAGAGGCTACTACCACATGGCAGATTACAGATTACACATCTCTGGTCCTTATGTAGGCGGGTAGATGGTGCAGGGATCAGTCACTGAGTCTACAGTCAGAAAGACCTAGGTTTCAATCTAACCTCAATCATTTACTAGTTGTGTGATATTGGACAAATACTTAACATCTATTTGTCTCAGTTTTCTCAACTGTAAAATGGGGACAAAAATTGCACCTATCTCTTAGGTATTGTGAAGATCACACAATATGCTTTTTTGTAAAGCCCTTAGCTCCTGACCCAATGGGTCATGGTCATTTTACCTCCTTTAAGGGTCAAACTCACAGTCTTTTTTAACCAGCAGAGGAGGGTCTTACGGTACGCTGTTTTTATTCTTTTGTCTCCCCGCCCCCCGCAGGAATTTCCCTAGCCCCTCTTCATATTGAGGCAGTTAGAGGGGGTTAGGATGGTGGACCTGGAGTAAGGATAAACCCAAGTTCGTTTAACCTCTCTTAGCTTCATCTTCCATGTCTATAAGATGGTGGTAATAGCAACTACCTTACAATAACTTCAATAATATGTGTATGGTGCTTTGTAAACCTCAGCATTTTGTAAAAATGCTATTATATTATTTTTGCTATTAATATTTTTATCATCATCATTATTCACATTATATATGGAATGGATAAGTAAATCCACTTCAACTCCTTTCACAGTCGTGGTAGCTAGTGCCAGTGCCATGCAGATTACCTTAATGCTTCACCCAGCAACACTGGAAGGATGTAGTGGAACTTGCAACCTTTGCTTTCTGTCACTGTAGGGATCCCCTTAGTGCTGCTTGTCTTACAGTGTTATTGCAATGAGAATACTTTGCTAAAATTTAAAGGAACATACGTACATGATGCATTATCAAGATCTATGCCAAGCTTTGGAGTTGATGGGTATAAGTGAAAGAAGAGAAAACGTATATCTTATTTAAATCATCCTAATTCTTTTTTTCTGCTTAGCTCAACATTGATGTCAAAAGTCAAGAATTTTATACAATGAGTATTTAAATAAAAATCCACCAAATAAATGTCAACATTGTTGTCAATTAAAATGAATTCTGACTTTTAACATCCTAGGATATAGATATGAATTTTGGTGCCATTTTAGAGTAAACTGTTTTTAATTTTTTACATTACACAATAAATTTCAAAAGGTAAAAAAAAAAAAGTCTATGAAATGGAGGAGCTCTTACCTTAATTACTCAGTTCATAGATCAGGGTAATTATATTTCCTTAGATTCCATGTTAATCGTAAAAAGTAATTACTGCTGCCGCCAGCTGTTAAAATATTGGCCTAATTATGCTCCAGATATGGAAAATAAGATTTTGACCTTTTCTTTGTTTTATTGAGTTTAAACTCTTCAAATACTTTAGAGGAAATAAACATGGATCAGGGAGAACAATGATTATAATGCCAGACAGATTGACATGAAATGTAATTTGAATATTTCATTTTATTTTTAGAATTTTTTGTTAAAAAACTCAGGAAATAATCTGGACACTCCTGAACAACTGGCAGTGAACAATTATAGTATTGGGTAAATCATATTTTTTTATTTTAAAGAGATTTCAGTGAATTGATTTTGGGCTGAAATCCATAAAAAACCGTTACCCTAAGAACAGATCTTTTCCTTCAAACTGCCAACCAGTAAAAAAAAAAACACAAAACTGCTACACAGTAATCAATTAATTAATGAACATTTAATACCTCTTATGCTCTAGAGGCTGCAAAGGCAAAAGTGAACTTGTTCTTGCCCCCCAGGGGTTTACATTCTACTGGAGAAGGAACATTGTATCATAGCTTAAGATCTGAGAGTAACCCTAAAGATCAATCCAACTACTTCATTAACAAATGAGGAAAGTGAGACACAGAAAGGTTGAATAACTTGTCTAGGGTCACACAACTAATAAGTGTCTGAGGCATGATTTGAACTCAAATCTTCTTGACTCCAAATCCAGCCCATCCATCCATCCATCCATCTATCTATCCATTATGTTATCTGACTGATTCCTATAAGTATTCAGATGGATGGATGGGTGGATGGATGGATGGATGGACGGACGGACGGACGGACGGATGGATGGATGGATGGATGGATGGATGGAATAAGCATCTATCAAATGCATACTATGTGCCAAGCATGAAGCTAAATACTTTACAAATAGTATTCCATTTGAAGTATATATATAAAATATATACCAAATTAATGAAATTGGGGGTGGGGAATGAACTAGAAGACTGAGAGTTTAAGAAAGGTCCCATGTAGGAAGTGGTGCTTAACCTGAGTTTTGAGGGACATCAGACACTCTAGGAGGTAGAAATGAGGAGGAAGTATATTCCTAGTAGTAGGGCCAGCCTGTGCAAAGATTTGTAGCACAGAATCAATCAAGTCACTCACTCATTCACTCATGAAGTGCTAATTCAAATGGGAAATGATTAGTTTCAGCTGTGCCAAAAAGTCAAGATCAATAGTTTCCAACTAAAATCTATGCTAAGCATGGAGCACATAATAGAAGTAGCAGTAGAGTCAAGGATCTTGGATTCAGATTTAACTTTGCTACTTCATACAGCTCTGATCATAGACAAATTACCTCTATGATTCAATTTCTTTCTTTGTAAAATGAAGGGGCTTAAGCAGATGATTTTCAAAGTACTTTTCAATTCTAAAGATTAGACTTGTATCCCTATCTTCTGGTAGAATTTCTTATAAATCATCCAAGTAGACAACAATAGGTAGAAAATATTAATAATATATTTTTCATGTTGTCACCCAAACCAGAAAGAGAAACCACTTCCCTTACATTCCTCTCCCTATCACAAATACTTCCTTCTCTACCTGCTCCTGTCAGGGGCAGTGTTTCATCTTCAAAATAAAGTCTACTTGTTGCTGCCCAGGTCTCAAGTACCAGGTACAATATGGATTGTTAGACAACATGGAAACAGCAAATGGGATAAGCTTTTGGAGGGATGGGGGAGAATAAGGAGTAGTATAGAGCTATGACTTCATTCTTTCATGGAAACTCAATTCTAATTAAGTAAATTGTCAGCTCATACACACTTTATAAAGTTAAGTGTCATGCTCATGGTTGAATAATTATTACCAGTCAGAGATGTTGCATAAAACTAGGTCCTACTGACTCTAAGAGTAACCTTTTCTCTATAACACCATTCTGTCTCTCAAAATAAATTTTTTTTTATTATGAACTTAACAGTCACCAAATAAAATGAGTATTCCTCTATCTACATTGTAGAACAGAGGGAGAAGATTGTGCATGAAACTGTGAACCTCTATTAGGTAGAGCGTGCTTTTCTTCTTTAGTTCAAAATGTAAATTTCTTGCTGATGTAAGTTTTTTATTGGCATTTTGTTTATTATATCATCATAGTTACCTCCAGTATCCTTTCTCCGTCCCCTCTCAGTGAACCTTCACATATGACAAATATTTTTTAAAGAAGAAAAGATCAACACAACCAACACAAACCAACACAACCAACCAACTGAAAATGTTAAGAAGGGGGCGGCGCAATGTGTAATACCTGTGGATAGCCCACCTCCATGAAGGCATAGATTGGGGTATCCTTTCATATGTCTTCATTTGAGTTGTGATTGATCTTTAGCATATTGTTACATGCATTTTTTATTTTTTGGTGTAGTTGTTCTTTCCATTCTCATTGTTGTAGCTACTGTGTACATTGTTTTCTTGGCTTTGCTTGCTTCCTTGGCTTTGCTTGCTTCACTTTGCATTAGTTCATATAGATTTTTCCATGCTTCTCTGTATTCATCATTTTTTAATAGCACAGTAACATTCCATTATATTCATGTACCACAATTTGTTTAGCCATTCCCTACTGATGCACAACTACTTTGTTCCAATTCTTTGCTATCACAAAAAGTGCTGCTATAAATATTTTGGTGTATATGGAGACTTTCTTTTAATTGATAACTTCCTTGGGGTATAAGACCAGTAATAGAGTCTCTGGTTCAAAGAGAATGGATATCTTAGTCATAGTATCTGTATAGTTTCAAAATGGTCGTACCATTTCACAGTTCCACCAATAGTGTACGAGTGTGCTTATCATTTCACAATCTCTCCAATTTTCATCATATTTTCCAATTTGAAGGATGCAAGGTAAAACTTCAGGTTATTTTTATTACATTTCCTTTATTACTAGAGTTCTGGAGCAGTGTTTCATGTGGTTGTGAATACTCTGCAATTCTTCTTTCGAGACCTGTTTGCTCATATCCTTTGACCATTTATGTATTGGAGAATGACTATTCATTAACTGTTTAAATATCTTAGATACCAAACAAAAGTATGGAATGCTTTACAAATTTGTGTGTCATCCTTGCATGGGAGCCATGCTCATCTTCTCTGTATCATTACAACTTTAGTGCGAGTGCTGCCAAAGCAAGAATCTGGCATCTAATGTTCAAAGCTGCCCTATTTGTTTGAGATTCCTTCTGGCCCTCCTTCTGTTCCCTTCCTTGCAAAACTTTGGCAAGTAGACACCTGTCATCTGACATATTATTTCTGGAGTTTTGCACAGAAGTGGGCTTTGCATGGAAGAGCTGTAACTCCCTCAGATCATAAGAGACTCTTTAGCTCCTCTTATTAATAGAAAAGCCCAGAAAAAGCTTTGGATGCTCTGAGTACCTGAGTACTCTGCCCAGGAGAAAGCTCCACATGAAGAAGCAGCCAGGTTCCCTAACAGAAAACAATTTAGCTGACACTACCAGCAGTACCTAAATTACAGACAATAGAGACCGACCTAGAAGAGAGTAGTGTAACTACCTCTGTGGGAATGGCTCAGGAAGGATACTAATATGAAGAAATCCTTCACAGAGGGATAATTTCAATGCGGACATGACTAATAGTGATGAGAATATTTGAAAGCAATGTAAGACAGTATGAAAATGACAAAATCATGAAATCTCAGAGTTGGAAAGAATGTCAGAAATCACTCAATTCATTTCATACCAGAGACATGACTCCCTCTCGGAAAGAAATGAGAATGAGAGCTTTGCCTTCCCCCTCCTGTCCTCTCACATTTTAAAAATCATTTATGCCAAGCCCCTTTCATGCTGGACTTTGGGAGGGTTGATTGCAAAACAGGATGTGACCTTCTTAGGAAATTTGCCCCACCCATTCCTTGTGGTTGGCACTTGTATAACTACTTGTGCCAGTTCTACTCTTAGCCAGGGGTGCAGATACTGGTTCCAGGTAGGTCACCCTCTTCTCAGTTTGCTCAAGTGAGCATGCTTCCATTACATAGTCCTACTGGTTTGTGTAACTGAGAGACTAAAAGAAATTAAGGCTTGGTTCTAAATAGCAGATCCAAGGACTGGCTCCAGCAATGCATATCTCAATTCCTTTATAACTTAGCAGATGGTTTTTGAGAGCAATTGTAAATACCGTCAATATGAACATAAGACTAATTTTGTTTAATATAAACAAATCCGGCACTTCTTGATGGAACCTATGAAAAAGCTATGATCCAAAACTGGAATCAAAAAAACAAAAAGGGGCAGTATTCACATGAACTCAATGAACATGTCAACAAGGAAGAATTGAATGATGTTGTCTGGATTTGTTTGTAGAAATGGATGAATTAATGATAACAATTCAAGATTCAGTCACTGCCGCCAGAAATTAAGGAAACATTATCTTTAAGAACATCGAATTTATTGATTAATAAAGATATTGTAAGGACATGATAGAAACTGTGCAACATTTCATTGCAGGTTACAGAAATTTAGTACCTAGCAAATAAATAGTAAGACATGACCAGAATAGCCAGAATTATACATCAGAAGCTTGCAATCTCTCACATGCTAACAGACAACAAATCTCCATACCATAAACCTAGACCTCAAAATGTCCTTGAAAATCTAGCAGATAAACTATCTTAGAAAGGGGGCATTAATTGCAGATAAAACTGTCACCAGTGATTTCCAGACATAACATTAACACACAAAAAATTTTAATGGCATTTTAATAGATGTTGCCATACTGAATATTTAATGTCCAAACCGCATGAAACGAAAAACTCATGATAAGAGTACCTAGTATAAAAAAGTAAAACCATGAAGCAACATGATGACATGCATGCCATCCATCATCCTTTCTGCTACTAGAACTGTCTCAAAGATACTTTTAATGAGCCTAAAGAAAATAAACTTATGCCCCAGTGGCATCTTTTTAATTATAAAAAAGCAATTATTTATCTACTTGCACAATAGTCCAGAGTGCATTAAAGACAAAAGAATAATTGCAGATTAGCCACCTGTCTCAGGTATATTTCTTGATGAACTACCATTGAACTAAGCTGAGAAAATTAAACAGCAATCATAATAATGACAATAGCTGAACTTCATATACCATTTTGAATATGCTTTTTGCTATTTCATTAGGTTTTCTTGAAATTCCATTGAAATCCAATACTTAACTCCTCACAGTAATCCAAAAGGATTACTCAAACAGATTGGTTGGAACTCAGGGCACATGATTCACTTCCACAAAACTGATAGGTCATAGTAACACAATACAGCTGACAAAGTGCTTTCCTAGAAACAATCCTGGGAAATAGGTGGAAACTATTACACAAATGAGGAAACAGAATCAGAGAGAGTGAAGTGGCTTGTCTATGATCAGAATAGTAGTAAGTGATCAAGTTAGGACTTGCTCCTTGATCTGCCTCCAAGGCCAATTTTTTCCATCATTCTGCTCTACTTCTTAATGAAATATATTCAGATTTGGTTCACAGTGAAGCATGTAATATACAGATGAAAACATGATTAATAAAGGCCTAATTTAAGGGAGAGGTTAAGAAATTATTTTTAAATTTTCTACCTAAAGTACCTACATGGTAAACTACCACTCTACTTTACAATTCTTGTGTCATTTGAGCCTCCCAACAATCCTCTGAGGCAGGGTTATTATTACTATTTATTATTGCTATTAATTATTATCCTCATCTTACAGATGAAAAAAACTGCAGTTGAAAGAGGAAAAGTGACTTACCCAAGATCACACTGTCTAAGGCTGAATTTGAGCTCAAGTTTTTCCTGACTCTAGGCTGGGCACTCTATCCACTGCACCACCTACCTTCCTTAAAAAAGACAATTATATGTTTGATCCAATAACATAAAATTTTAGAGGCAAAATGGATGTGATTAAAAATATTCAATGCATTATTTAATTCATGTACCAGACTAAAGTTGCTTAGCACTAAGAGACATTGGATACAGGGCTGGGTTTGAAATCACAAAAATCTAGGTTCTAATCTGAAGTTTAGTAGCTGTGTTTTTGTAGAGAAGCAACTTAACCTCTATGCTTGAGTACACTACAAGTTTTGTGGTGACAATATTACCAGTCACCACAGTGCTTGAGACCACTTGACAAAGCACCCAACCACAGCAAAGCACTTGACAAAACTTGACAATATTACCTCATGACAGCATCTACCTCAGAGTTATTATAAAGATGAAAGAAAATGATGTATATATGGTGCAATTAGTAAAGCTCTATATAAATGTAAGTTATTACAACTGCACATATGTTCATTTATATACATCAAAAGATACAAAAGTGAATATAAAAGAGAATGTATATTTATATGTGTATATAAACATATGTATGGGTATATACACACCCATACATACATATGTGTACTTTTATAAGGACTAGCAAGTTGTAACAAAATCTAGAAAGAAACATTTAATTTCAGATTGAAAAAACCTGTGCATGAAAAATGATTGTTGAAACCTTTGAAATAGTAATGCTTTCAATATCCCTGCACATGTTACAAATAGAATTGGTTGCTTGCAATCATTTTCAGATAATGGAAAGGGGGAAAATAACTAGTCAAGTCTGTCATTCATATGGCATGTTATTTGTCTGATCAAGGAGAAGAGAACCTTAGCAACATTTCTGCTATCATTCTCCCTCCTTTTCTTCATGTTCCTCTTCTCTCTCTCCTCCCCAGCCCTCCCCTAGTATCACCAGGAAACAAGGATTCTTCATTTATCTTTTTAAAGATTAGAGTTATTCAACCTAAAGTACTAGGCTTTCTGGGGGGAAAAGTATCTAAGCAAAAAATTAAAATAACACTCAAATAGACCTAAGAGAGGATAAATATGCTATCACAAACATTAAGTATTTAGGAAACATTGGCTTTAGAGAACTGGCCTTATTTTATCGACTACTATTGATAAGAATTAGACACACAATACAAAGCATATTGTATTCTTGACAAGAAAATTTTGGAATATCTTAAGAAGCATATTGGGGGAGAGAGTTTTTTTTCTTTGTCCTCTATTAGCTAACAAAATAAATATAGGAAACAGTACCTATTGATTATCCCAAAAGAAAATACATTTCCAGTCAGAAGGCAAAAAATCATTAAATATAATAATAAGTATTTAGGATCATAGGATTATAGATTTAGGACTTGGCAGGACCTTAGTAGACTTTAATCATGGTATTTTCAACCTGTCAAAACTGAAAATCAAAAAGGTGAAGCAATTTGTCCAAGGTCACACAGGCAGTGGAAAACCAGAACTGGAGCGAAGGTTACATTGTACCCCTCTTCTGACTCCAAATTCAGGGCTCCTTATGCCACTTTTATGATAAATAAAGTATAATCCAAATACATGCTTTTTTGTTCAAAGGTTTTAGTGCAGGAAAGAACCTCAGACATCATATAATCCAGTCCTCTTGTTTTACAATAACAAAGCTCACGTCCAATGAGTGACGACCAAATTCACAGAGGTAGTAACTAACCGAGATAGGTATCGAATTCAGGTCTTCTAATTCTAAATATAGAACTGTAGTACGTTCTCTTGGGGGTCATGGGTTGTTCAACGAAGACTGGTATCTCTGGTATGAAGGCTTGCCAAGCCTTTTTCAGGGCTGCTCATCTACCTTTGGTGTCCGTCTGTCACCCAATTCTCATCTGTAGCTCCAAGAAGCTGTAGTATGCACAGTAGCAAAATCACAGTAAAACCTCTCAGCAGATGGTTTAAACCAGGGTAAGGATAACTGAAGGGGCTCAAACCTGTCAGTGAGCTAGCAGGATGTCTGCGCCAAACATGTGAAAACTATGCCCAGTACAATGGGTGAATGAAAACAATTTGTTCCCATAGATATGAAAGTGACTGCTAGAGGCACTGTGGAGCACTTTAAAGCTTGGTCAGACATCAAAGATACCAAGGTCATCCATTGCATCCTAGGTTATCATCAGTCATTGTGACTTTTGTCTTGCAAGCGGAATTTGCTGACTGTGGAAGAGAGAGTGAGACTGATGACTTAGTGTAACTCTCCCTCACTTAAACACAATTCACATGCAAGTTAAGACATTACCCTGCGATGTCATTGGAGAACAAACTGCTGTCCACAAATATGTTGTGCACATGCACCTCCTGTTCTTGAAATACCATTCTGGTGTTTACTAAGACCAAGAGGTCTCAGTCAACAAAAATTTACGTTAGATTAGTGTCTTCCTTTCTTTCTACGATGAATATCTTGTCCAATCAGCCTGTGGATCAATATCGCAATCAGAGAAAATGGAGGTGAGATAATCAGACCATTTACCTAACACATTTTTATTGTACTGATAGGAATTAGTTGACTCATTAGAAAATGAGTAAACCTTCTGATTTTATAGATGAGGAAACTGAGACACAGAGAAAATACATAAAGACCAACATCAAAAAGTAGTAGGCTACAGGATTCAAAACCAAGACTTTTGGCTCTGAATCTAGAGCTTCTACTAAACAGCAAAATATTTACAAGAACCAGAAAACAATACATTCCCCAGTCTTTGGGTTATTTTCAAAATTTTCAAAAATTTAGGGAGCAGAGCCAGCTGCAAGGCTGAAATTGATACAGTGTTAGGATTGAAGGGTTTTGTCATGAATATCTACTGAGAAGTTAAGCTGGAGGCTGTCAGATTCATTTTTATCAATGACTAAGGTCTATTTCTCTAATTTCTCATACATGCACGTCTGTTATAAAGGAGCTTGAAAAAATATATGAGTGGTTTCATGCAATCTCTCCCTACAACTGGAAAAACAGTCTACCATATAAAATATAATGATAGGGGAGCAGTAACTCCATCTTTCCTTAGAAAAAGGTACTATTATAATTAGTGCTATTGAATTACAAAGCATGGTATGAACTATGTCATCACATCTTTAAATAACGTCTGCCGATGTAACAGATTACATCTAAAAGTCTGTTAAGATGGGGGGAGGGGTGGAGCGAATTGAGTTGATTTGAAAACCCTTTATTTGTTGGTTGCCTTCTCACTTAAAAACCTAAAGCTGACTTATAATTCAGGCATATCTCAAATCAGTCACACCCTTCAAAAGTTATTGGATAAGAATTAAACAGTGAAAAACTCAAGTCAGATTTAAAACAGGGATCTTATTTTATTAAATCTGAAGGAGAGGACACTTTTTACTTAAGAATTCTGTCACAAATGGGAATAGATAACAGACATAGGAGATGTACCGCCTCAACATTGGGCCCCAGGGGACTGCCCCAAGGACTTATGATGGGCATCATACTTTTATCCTTTAACATTTTTGTCAGTGACTTTTATATGGTTTAGATGCGAAGCTTGTCAAATTTGCAAACAAACCTGGGAGGTAAAAGAAAAACATTTGAATGACAGTGAAGATCCAAAGATATCTTGACAGGCCATGCTACCTGACCATATAGCTGATTAGTTTAAAGGGAACTCTTCAGATATAAGTTGGACTAAAGGGCCTATGAGGTCTCCTCCAATTCTGAAATTTGTGATTATATGCATCTGAACAAAGAAAAATATTTCTTTCAGTTACTACATATAGTTTCAAAGTTCCAAATATTGTTGCAAAAAAAAAACAAAATCAGCCTCAATAAATTCATACTACTACTAGCAAGCAAAAGGAACACTATTTGTCAATCATGGCATGGAATTTTTTTCCCCATTATGGGGATGGGTTTCAGTCACTCACCTGGTTTCATTGTGACCAATGAGATATATCCCTATGAAAAACATGGCTTTATTATAAGCATGTAAATGGTTCAATGCAATCTATATCTACCAGAAAACAGCAACAAGCAAATGAACAATTTAAGGTATAAAGCCTAATGGGAAGCAATAATTTTGTACAAAGGGCACTATGATAACTAGCTTTGGGAACTACACAATAGAGTAAGAGTAATGTCATTCCATCTTTCAGGGACTTCTGACCTTTTCAGAAGAACTCTACTGTTGTCTAAGTTCAGTGGTCTATGTTGGAATTGAACCCAGTACCTTGTTTGTATTCTCATCGTGTTCTCACTGTTACAGTTGACAGTCTTATCAAATAAGCTCCTGAGAATAGCTAAGGCTCAAAGCCACTAATGTTTGCATTTTGATTCCTATTCAACCCTACTTTGATTCCCAGTGGGATAAATGCTGTTCATCCTTTGTTTGAAAAACACCAAAAACATCACAGTGTTTGCACATGCATTGGATTTAAGTGAGATACAGTTACTCAAAGTTGTCAGTCTCACTCTCTCTTCCTGAGTCATCAAAGTCAAGTGGCAGGACAAAAGTCAAAATGACTGGCCATGGTCCAGGAGATGTAGTAGATGACTTTAATACCTTGAATGTTTAACCAAATTCTAAGTGCTCCACAGCGTTCACTTCAGCCACCTTCAGAGCTCTCAGGAAAAATTGTTCTCATCTGCCCATTCCCTGTCTTCATATACTTGGGATAAATATTTCCCCAAGTCACCAAGAAGTTTGAAGTTTGTCCATTATAGGAAGCTGAGGAGGGATTGGAGATGTAGCAGCAAGCACCCTGATACATCCAGGATGGCCGGCTAGCACAGGTTCATAGATCTGCTTTTCTAAAAGGAAAGCAAGCTTTGAGCATTTTTAATCACATATACCAACAGAGAAAATACAAGCAGAGAAATAAAGACCAACAGACAGGGCTCCTAACTGCTGACTATTAGCAATACATCACAGATCAACAGACAGATCCAACTGTCTGACCATTACATACATACAATGTTACCAGAGAGAAGCACCAACATCAGGGTTTTCAAAGCCAGGGGGCTCCTTAGCAGCTGCCCAGAGTCTCATCTGGCACATGGACCTTCTTCCAAAGGGTGAGTCCCAAAGAAAAACCTCACCTCAGAGTATATATACACTTTTCAGAGCCAGAGGGTATCATGACCTTCCTGACCCAGCGTCTCAGTAACAATTGACAAAAGCTGGGGGCGCTCCTACAAAACAAGCCTGTCGTACGTAATCAGGTTTCCCTTAATGGGCTCCACCAGAGACCTATTAAAGGGCAGGGAAGATCTTTAACATAAATCTCATTAACATTGCTGGAGACACCACTGGGACAGATTAAAGCAATAGAGAAGAGTATAAAAGCAAAAAAGGTGAGGCTATCTGATTAATTGGGATAGATTTACAGAATGGGAAACTAACTTGACACATGTTTGAATCAATCAAGGAATCAATGAAAAGCATGTATGTGCTTACTGTATGAAAAGCATTGTGCTAAATACTAGGTATCCAGATAGAAAGCAAGTCAGTTCCTGTTCTCAAGGAACTCATTCTAATACAAGAAAACAACCCATAAAGGAGAGTTCAGCTCCAGGGCAGATCAAAAAGACAGGATGCAGCAGCAAAGCAAATGGTAATCTATCTTTTTTAGTGTCATTGACATTAATAAAACACTTGACTATTATTAAGTAGTAACATTACCAAAGTATAGTAAAGATCATTTATAAGTATCAATCCTATTGACCTTAAGATAAACCTGTAACACAATACTATGGGTAAACTTCCAAATGATTTATTGAAGTTGGTTCATAGCTTGTAAAAATCAAAGCAAAAGCTTTATAATGTGAAAATAATTTGACTTTTCTCTCCCCTCTGAGTACAGTATAACAACAAATGAGGACAGTGATTTTTTTTTTCATCTCAACCTAATACATGATCTATTGAATCTAGAGGAAGTAGCACAGGAATACACACACAACTGGTTACTTGTACATCCCTACTTAGACCACATCCTCTTTTAGGGTTATATAACTTGGTCTATTCGATACTTTAATGGCCCTGAGACAATGCTTAGTAGCCCCTGTGTCCCAAAGAAGTCACTCCTGTCTTCCTTCTCCTTTACTACAACCAACTTCTTTCATATGCAGGAGAAAATACAATTCACTTTGTTTTTTGCCTCATCTAGAGGCCTTCCTTTTAAATGACTACGAGAAAATGTTTATCAAATTCCCTGAAAATAAATGTACATAAAAAACAAGTCAAAGTAGCCATAGAAAATGGAGCTAGAAAATTTATTTTTAATAAGAAACACTCTCATAAAGGTATGTCTGAAATAGCAAATCATCTAGTACCAAGTCTGCTTTTTAATAAAAGTCAGTGTGAGAGATAATATAAAATGCACCCTTGTTAAGAAATCTGAGATTCATTTGTAATGCATCTCAGCTTCTCTTTGATATCATACATAGTATATTAGCAAGATTTAGCAATGACCTAAGACTTCTTATTTTTTACTTTGCTGTCATTTGGTCCTTGCTGAAAGAAGAAATGGAACTTTTTCTATGTACTTAAAAGAAAGAAATATTGATCATTAGTACAACTTCAACAAGAATGGATCAGTATTTACATATATGTATGGAACAGTGTTTCAAGGCTGAAAAAAGGAAATATTCCATATGCAATAGTGGTAACTCAGATTTATTGCCATGACCTTACCAACCAGGTATTTATTTTGTGATATTGAATATTACATTGTTGTTATTGTTTTGACATGGAAGAGAAAGAAGGGGAGAAAGAATGAGAAAGAGATGGAGAAAGAAAGAAGGAAGGAGGGAAGGAAGGAATCAAAAAAGGAAAGACATAATATGACAACAGAAATGAAATAAATTTAGAAAATATTATTAGGAAGGAATATCCTTTGTACAAGGAAAAATGTTTCAGGGTATTCTGAGCCCTCTTTGATGATGAATTTATGAGTGATTACATGCAGAATACATAATTATGGTAGGTTGGTGGTCAAGCAGCTATTATATAGCATTATGGGAAGATGACAGTCAGAAGGCTTCAATTATAATTGTGTATCTTCCACAAAATGGTTGTATGCCATTGAGTACGTAACTTAACAGTTATGTAACTTAACAGTGCGTAATTTAACGGTAATAATAATTATAATTAACATTTACATAGCGCTTTAAAGTTAGCAAAGCATTATTGTCAAAGCAAACAAATAGTAGTGCAATTGCTATCACCTCCATTTTATAGAGGAGGAAACAGGATCAGAGAATTAAATGGCAAGGCACATAGATAGAAAAAGTCAGATCTGGGCTTTGAACCTAGTCCTCATTATAAATACAGTGCTTTTCCCATTACTCTTTAAGAAAATTCTCTGTACCTCAGCTGACTCATTTAAAAGATCAACTGAAATCATTGATGTAAAAACATTTTAAAGTGCTACAAAAATGTAAGGGTATTATAAATTAAAAATGAACATCAATATGATTTACAATAAGAAACTAACTTTAGTAATAACTACAAAGACTTTTTAAAAAATCAAATCTTATTGGCAAAGAAATGGATTTCCTGTGGGACTTGATTCATGCTCATTTGAAGGAGACATCTAGTTTGATGGTTTTAACATAGGATAATTAGAAGGACAAAAACGTGTCTAAATTGTAGCCAGGTTGGTCAGCTGATGTTGGTTACCTCCTTGGATGTGAGCCTGGGGAAGGTCTATGACACAGAAAAGTTTTAGCTAGTAATCTTAATAGTTTATCATGATATCTTAAAGAAAGGTTAAAAACTTGAAACCAAACGCATTCCTACAATTCCAAAGACTTAAAATAGAATTGCTGTAAATTTCAGATGTCGCCCACATGTAACCATACTTTACAAAAGTTGCAAACTCTTTATTTTTCCCAGTTAGCAAAAGTAAAGAGAAAACCCAAGAAATAGTGAAATGATTTTTTTTTAACAATTAAGAAATTTAGAATGAAGGGTTTTGAGGGACTTGTGCCTGATTGTGTTCCATTTCAGGGTGATTATATGAGGTTCCAGAAAATTGGGCAATATAATTTCTTTTAAAATTTACTGATAGTATTATATATAAAATAGATGAAGGAAGAAACGTGTGTGTAAATTTCATAAATTAGTCCCTAAATTACAATGGAATTTTTTTAAAGGAAGAGGGTATTATTTTCTAGCCAGAGATTTCTCTTTTAAAATCATGGGGTCAAACTTGTTATATCTCCTGGTTTTTAATATTCTATGTATGTCAAGTTACTCTGGGGGACAATTGCAATGAGAGTTGATTTGAGCTTTAGACGATTCTCAGATGATTCTCAGAAGACAACAGTAAAGCATCATTTTTCATGTAATATTTCCAATCAATTTTCAAGTGTTTTCAATTACTTCTCATTATTGCAGGTATTAGTCATTTTGGAAGGTTTCTGTAAGAAAACAAAAAACATAATGTAGAGAGATAAAACAAAAAAACAATACTAGAAAAAAATCAGTCTATTCTTAAAGTTGTTTCTTTTTAAAATTAACTTTTCATTTTCAACATTCATTTCCACAACATTTTGAGTTGCAAATTTTCTCCCCATCTCTCCCCTCCCCCACACCCCATAAGGCATGCATTCTGATTACCCCTTCCCCAAGTCTGCCCTCCCTTTTATCTCCGCCCAACTTATCCTCTTCCTCCTTACTTTCTTGTAGGGCAAGATAGATTTTTGTACTCCTATATACCTGCTTTCCCAGTTGCATGTAAAAACAATTTTTAACATTTGCTTTTAAAACTCTGAGTTCCAAATTCTCTTCCTTCTTCCCTCCCCACCCACTTTCACTGAGAAGGCAAGCAATTCAATGTAGGTTATGCACGTACAATTATCCAAAACATGGTCATATTGTAAAAGACTAATTATATCTCCCTCCATCCTATCCTGCCCCCAATTATTCTATTTTCAACTTTGACCCTCTCCCTTTTCAAAAGTGTCTGCTTCTGACTGCCCCCTTCCCCAATCTGCCCTCCTTTCAATCATCCCCCCCCACTTATTCCCTTCCTCCTTACTTTCCTGTAGCATAAGATGCCCAATTGAGTATATATGTTACTCCTTCCTTAAGCCAAATCGGAGGAGAGTAAAGTTTCTTCATTTCCTCTTATCTTCCCTCTCTTCCCCTCCATTGTGAAACCTTCTTCTTGCCTCTTTTATGTGAGATAAGTTACTCCAGTCTATCTCTCCCTTTCTCTTCCCAAAATATTCCTATCACCCCTTAATTTTTTTTTAGATATCATCCCTTCATATTCAACTCACCCTGTGCCCTCTATCTATCAATCTGTTTGTCCATCTATCTATCTATCTAATTTCCTCCAACTATCCTAATACTAAGCAAAGTCTCATGAGTTACCAATATCATTTTTCCATGTAGAAATGTAAACAATTCAACTTTATTAAGTCCTTAATGATTTTTCTTTCTTGTTTACCTCTTCATGCTTCTCTTGATTCTTGTATCTGAAAGTCAAATTATCTATTCAGCTCTGGTCTTTTCATGAAGAATGCTTGAAAGTCCTCTATTTTATTGAAATTTCATTTTTTATCCAGAAGTATTATACTAAGTTTTATTGGGTAGGTGATTCTTGGTTTTAATCCAAGCTCCTCTGACCTCTGGAATATCATATTCTACGCCCTTTGATCCCTTAATGTAGAAGCTACTAGATCTTGTGTTATCCTAATTGTATTTCCACAATACTTGAATCGTTTCTTCCTAGCTGCTTGCAATATTTTTTTAATGACCTGGGAGCTCTGGAATTTGGCTATAAAATTCCTAGGAGTTTTACTTTTAGGATCTTTCAGGAGGTGATTGGTAGATTCTTTCCATTTCTATTTTACCCTCTGGTTCCAGAATATCAGGGCAGTTTTCCTTGATAATTCTACAAAGATGATGTCTAGTCTAGGCTCTCCTTTTGGTCATGACTTTCAGGTAGTCCAATAACTTTTAAATTATCTCTCCTGGATCTATTTTCTAGGTCAGGGGTTTTTCCAATGAAATATGTCACATTATCTTCTATTTTTTCATTATTTTGGTTCTGTTTTGTAATTTCTTGCTTTCTTCCATTTGCTCCATTCTAAGTTTGAAGGAATTATTTTTTTTTAATTTTGTTTACATTAATTTTGTTTTCAGCATTCTACAATCACTACCATATAACTTAGATTATTTTTTCCCTACCTCCTCCCTCCCTCCCTGAGACAATATACAATTTTATATAGGTTCTACACATACATTCCTATTAAATACATTTTCACTGTGGTCATGTTGTATAGAAAAATGAAAATCAATGGGGGAAATCATATAACAAACCAAAATGTAATGCAATAGAAAATGATCTGCTACATTCTGCAATTGAATTCCAAAATTCTTTCTTTGGGTATGAAAGGAATTATTTTCTTCAGTGAGCATTTAAACATCCTTTTCCATTTGGCCCATCCTGTTTTTTAAGGTATTTTTTTCTTCATTGGCTTTTTGGACCTCTTTTGCCATTTGGGTAAGTTTATTTCTTTTTAATGTTATTTTCTTCAGTATTTTTTGGGTCTCCTTTACCAAGCTATTGACTTGTTTTTCATGATTTTCTTGCATCACTCTCATTTCTCTTCCCAATTTTTCCTATACTTTGATTATTTGATTTTCAAAATCTTTTTTGAGCTCTTCTAAGATCTGTGACCAATTCATATTTTTCTTGGAGGCTTTTGATGAGGGTACTTTGACTTTGTTTTCTTCTGGTTGTATGTTTTTCCTCTGTTTGCTTGTCTTCCCAGCCAGGTATTTGATTTTCTTACTCTTTATCAAGGAAGTACTTTGCTTCCACAGGGTATGGGGTGGGGATGAGTATTCTGCTCCAGGCTTCAAGGGTTTTATAACAGACTTTCTATCTCTTACCTTCTGTGGGCCCAGAACTCTGGAAGCTGCTGCTGCTCCTGCCACTGAAAATGTTGTCTCCTCCCATCCCATTGCTGGGGCCAGACTATAGCCAGACTGTGCCCCTCTCTCACTCAGGTCCAACAGAGTTTTCCCATTGACCTTCTATGCTATCTTTGGCATTTGTGGGTTGAGAAGTCTGGAAACTTCTAGTGGTGCCAGTGATTCAGTCCTCTGAGGCCTGCTCTGGCCCTGTCTATGCCGGTGTGGCTCAGGCCCAGGACAGAGTGTGCTGCGCTCTACTCTGCTCACAGTACAGTATGATAGATGCTTCCGGTCAACCTTCCAATCTGTCTTGGGGCTGGAGATTTGATTCACTCCATCTTCTATGGGTTCTGCAGCTCCAGAATTTGTTTAGAGTGATTTTTTTCCAGAAATTTGCAGGGGGTTGGAAGGAGAGCTTAAGCAGGTCTCTGCTTTTACACTCCCATCTTGACTCTGCCCTAAAGTTGATTCTTAAAAGGGATATTTGAGGAGTACATTATCAGAAATGGATTGAGAGATATCCTTGAACAAACTGAGTGCCTCTGTATTTTTGCATAAAAGGTTCCCCTTGAGGGGGTGGAGTCAAGATGGCGGAGTAGAAAGACTCACGTATGCGAGATCCGAACCCACAGCCCATAGATTTAATGTAAGAAGAGCTCCCCACAAGTTCTGGATCACTGCAGGGTGTGCAGAAACATAGTGGAAGAGATTTCCGTTCAAGAGAACCCTGGAGAGCCATCCCCAAGGTCCGTCGCTCCCGGAAAGTGGAGTCCACCCCAGCGCTGCCCTGGCCACGCGGCCGAGAGGAGCAGATTGGAGCAGGCTTCAGGGATGGAACCTCCGGAGGCCTGGAAGGTCCCTCCACCCACAGACTCTACAGGTCAGTGAGAGATACGTCTAGGCTGGCCGAGAGGGGAGCGGGGTGTCTCCGTGGCTCGGGCCCCTCGGGAGGAAGCAGCAGAGGCAGAGGCGGGGCCAGGAAGCGGTGGAGGCAGAGGCAGGGCTGGCAGTGGAGGCAGCGGCAGCGGCAGCCCGGGACTCCCACAGCAGCAGGCAGGATCGTCATTACTGAAAGTCTCTGCATAAACCACCTGAAGGAGCTGAGCCTGGGAGACAGCCCTGCCCCACCCGCTCCATTACTGAAGATCTCTGCATAAAGCCCCTGAGGGAACTGAGACTGGGAGGTGGCCCTGCCCCCACCCCAGCACCAGAACTAAAGCTCACATTGAATAGCAGCCATGTCTGCCGCGGAAAGCCCATTTGAATCTCAGACCCCAAGCACTAGCTGGGCAGATCTAGGCAGGGGTGGATAGGAATCTCAGAAGTCAAGTAACTGGCTGGGAAAATGCCCAGAAAAGGGAAAAATAAGACTATAGAGAGTTTTTTTGAACAGATGCAAATGATCCCGCCTTTCGGATCTGATGACGAGGAGATATTCTTGCCATCAGGGAAAGACATGGTGGGCAGGGCCTCAGTACCCCAGACATCCCAGGGGGATGTCAGGTGGGCTCAGGCCTTGGAAGAGCTCAAAAAGGATTTTGAAAAGCAAGTTAGACAGGTGGAGGAAAAACTGGGAAGAGAAATGAGAGAGATGCAAGAAAAGTATGAAAAATGGGTCAATACCTTGGTAAAGGAGACCCAAAAAAATGCTGAAGAAAATAACACCTTGAAAAATAGGCTCACTCAATTGGCAAAAGAGGTTCAAAAAGCCAATGAGGAGAAGAATGCATTCAAAAGCAGAATTAGCCAAATGGAAAAAGAGGTTCAAAAGCTCACTGAAGAGAATAGTTCTCTCAAAATTAGAATGGAACAGATGGAGTCTAATGACTTTTTGAGAAACCAAGAAATCACCAAACAAAACCAAAAGAATGAAAAAATGGAAGAGAATGTGAAATATCTCATGGGAAAAACAACTGACCTGGAAAATAGATCCAAGAGAGACAATTTAAAAATTATGGGACTACCTGAAAGCCATGATCAAAAAAAGAGCCTAGATATCATCTTCCATGAAATTATCGAGGAAAACTGCCCTGACATTCTACAACCAGGGGGCAAAATAAGTATTGAAAGAATCCATCTATCACCACCTGAAAGAGATCCCAAAAGAGAAACTCCTAGGAACATTGTGGCCAAATTCCAGAACTCCCAGGTCAAGGAGAAAATCTTGCAAGCAGTTAGAAAGAAACAATTCCAGTATTTTGGAAATAAAATCAGGATAACTCAAGATCTAGCAGCTTCTACATTAAGGGATCAAAGGGCGTGGAATAGGATATTCCAGAAGTCAAAGGAACTAGGACTCAAACCAAGAATCACCTACCTAGCAAAACTGAGTATAATACTTCAGGGGAAAATATGGTCTTTCAATGAAACAGAGGACTTTCAAACATTCTTGATGAAAAGACCAGAGCTGAAAAGAAAATTTGACTTTCAAACATAAGAATGAGAAGAAGCATGAAAAAGCAAACAGCAAAGAGAAGTCTTAAGGGTCTTACCAGAAGTGAACTGTTTACATTCCTACATGGAAAGACAATATTTGTAACTTTTAAAACTTTTCAGTATCTGGGTAGTTGGTGGGACCACACACACACATACACACACACACACACACACACACATACACACATGCACACACATACAGAGACAGAGAGCACAGAGTGAATTGAATAGGATGGGACCATATCTTAAAAGAAATTAAGGTAAATGGTGAGAGAGAAATGGAGTAGGAGGAAAGAGGGGGAAATGGAAGGGGGGTAATTATATGTCATTTAAGAGGCAAGTAAGAGACTTTTTAGTGGAGGGAAAAAGAGGAGAGCTGAGAAAAAAAAACAAGAAGTTTACCCACATCACATTTGACTAAAGGAAGGAATAAAATGCACACTCATTTTGCTATGAAAACCTATCTTACAGTATAGGAAAGTGGGGGAGAAGGAGATAAGCAAGGGGGGGGGATTATGGAAGGGAGGGCAAAGGGAGGAGGGAACAATTTGAAGTCAACACTCGGGGAGGGACAGGATCAAAAGACAGAAGAGAAACAATGAGGGGCAGGATAGGATGGAGGGTAATTCAGTTAGTCTTACACAACACGACTATTATGGAAGTCATTTGCAAAACTACACAGATATGGCCTATATTGAATTGCCTGCCTTCCCAAAGGGAATGGGTGGGGAGGGAGGGATGGGGAGAATTTGGAACTCAAAGTTTTAGGAACAACTGTTCAGTATTGTTGTTGCTACTAGGAAAGAAGACATACAGTTAATGAGGAATAGAAAGTCATCTGGCCCTACAGGAGAAAAGAGAAGATGGGGACAAGAGAAGGGAGGGATGACAGAAGAGAGGGCAGATTGGAGATAGGGAAAATTAGATTGCTTGGTGTATTGGGGTGGGGGGAGGGGATAAAAGGGGAGAAAATTTGGAACCCAAAATTTTGTGAAAATGAATGTAAAAAGTTAAATAAATAAATGAATATAAAAAGAAAAAAAAAATAAAAGGTTCCCCTTGTCTGGAATTTACTTCTCACCATTACCTCATATAATCCTTAGCTTCCTTCAAAGCATAATTCAGGTATCCTCTTCTGCACAGGCCTTTTTTCATCTCTCAATTATTACAATCTCTCCCTCTTGTGTCATTGTATTATCATAGAATACTATTTTACAAATAATTTAAAGATTATCCAGAAGCAACAAAGTGGCATATTACAAACATCAGTAGATTGTGACACATTACAAATGAAGAATTACACAAGGGAAATGGTATGCCACCAAAGTTAAATAAAAGATGCCATCAAAGGAATGTTTTACCAGAGGAAAAAAATGGGTCAGTCATGTAATGAAAATGATACATAACCAAGGATAGCTCAGATGCTCTATTGATATCCATGCAATGTCAAGAGAATAATAATAATAAATAAAGCTAGACTCTAATAGTAAAGAAATGATTGGTAACTACCCAGAAAAGGAATTGGTCATCACAAAGAATCAGCAGGATTTTATGAAGAAAAATCATGTCAGATCAATCTCATTTTCTTCTTTGACAGCATTAGTAAGCTGGAATATCAATGGAATGTGGTATCTCATGATCATTTGTGGATATGGTGGGGAGATGCAGTGAATGATAGGATTTTGGAATTAAGGATTTTGAAGTACATAGTTGAATGAATATATCCAAAGATTCATCATTAGTGGTTCAATGTCAACTTGGAAGATCATCTGAGGTACCCAGTAAAGTGCTCAAGGCATCTGTGTTCTGCTTGTAGTGTTTAATATTTTTATCAGTGACAAAGGTATAAATGGCATTTTTATCAAATTTGCAGATGACAAAAACTGGAAAGAATAGAATCAGGATATCAGAGTTAGGATTCTAAAGGATCTTGACATACTAGGGTCTTGAGCCCAATAGAATAAGATAAAATTTAATAGCAATAAATATAAAGCATTACACTTGGGTCCATAAAATCAAATTCATAACTATAAGGTGAAAGAGACATATTTAGAAAGCAGTAGTGCTGAAAAAGTCAAGATATTACTGAGCTCTATGCTCCATAGGAGTCAAATATGCTATTCCAGTCCATGTTAGTCTGCAATAGGAAAAGCGTAGTGTCCAGGACCAGTAACGTGATCATCCCCTTACACTCTGCCCTCGTCAGACCACATGTAGCAAATTTTGTTACACTTTAGGAAATAATTTGATAATCTGGAGGACATCAGAAGAGAAAGTGACCATAAATTTCTGAAAGTCTCAAATTCCAAGCCATATGAAGGCCACATTCAAAGGAACTGAAATGTTTTAAACAACATTTAGGCTTAGACATGATAGCCAACTTCAAGTATTTGAGGAACTATTATCTGGAAGAATCCTTAGACTTATTTGTCCTGACTGACCTCAAAGGACAGAAGGTAGACTTTACAATGAGGCAAATGTGGGCTAGATATTAGACAGAGCTTAACAATCAGAGCTCTCCAAAGTAAAATATAACAATAATAATAAACATGAGAACAATTTGTTCCAATGGACAAGAAGCAAGCTGAAGTGGGCACTGTGAAGTGCCTAGAGCTTGGTCAAACACTGAAGATACCAAGATCATCTACTACATCCCAGACCATCACCAGCTGTCTTGACTTTTGTCTTGTCATTGGACTTTGATAACTCCAGAAGAGAGACTGAGGCTGATGACTTCCTGCAACTTTGCCTCACTTAAGACCAATTTGTGCATGAATCAAGACATCATCCATGATGTCACTGATCCTCTTCAAAAATGAAGGGCAAACAAACAAACACACAACAGACTCCATTTAAGAACTGAAGAAACAGAGGCAATAATGAAGCCTCTTTTTCAGGGTGGGAGTAGTGCAATGGAACAGATGTAATTCATCCAGACCCAAAGTTCCAGGTTTACGTAGATTAGGTTCAATATTGAAAGAGCCTCACACAAATCATCAAATCATGTCTCCTGAGAATATTAAAATTTGGTCTATGTTCAAGCCTTTACAACCCAAAGGAAAAAGCATGCAACTCCCATAAAAACAGACAGATCAATACATTAAATATTAGACAGACTTTATCTAATCTAACAAAAATCACAGATTCAGTATGAGCACATAAATGGGCAAGCCAACTCTCCATCCCTTTTTGGTAGATGTCTACAGTTGCAGAATCACATCTCAGAATTGGAAGGGACCTCAGAGACAATTTAGTCTAAAATTTATCTGAAGTATCCCTTCTACACAAAGAACTGAAAACTAAGCAGAAGCTCATTGATTGGGGAATGGCTAAGCCAATTGTGATACATGAATATAATGGAATATTACTATGCTATAAGAAAAAAGTGAAGATAAATAATTCAGAGAAGCTTGGAAAGAAAAGTGATATGATATAGAATGAGGAAAGCAGAACCCAGAAATCAGCATACCCAATGATTAGAATAATGTAAATGAAATAAAACTGAACAGTTATGTAACACTTATGTAATACCTAGCTTCTATGACTCATTTTCCTGAATAGGCAACAAGGAGTATAGGTGCAAAAAGAAATATTTTTCATATTCATGCTACTGCCACAAATAGCCTGCAAGTCATTTCCTCTACCACCACCACACATGCTGATGGGAGAGAGACATAGAGAGGGAAAGACAAAGACAGAGAGACAGAAGACACAGACAGAGAGAGGGAGAGGGAGAGGAAAGGGAGAGAGAGAGGAGAGAGAGAGAGAGAGAGAGAGAGAGAGAGAGAGAGAGAGAGAGAGAGAGAGAGAGAGAGAGAGAGGGAGAGGGAGAGAGAGAGAGAGAAGGGAGAGAGAGAGAGAGAGAGAAGGGAGGGAGGGAGGGAGGGAGGGAGGGAGGAAGGGAGAGGTTGTAGTTGGTGGGGACAAGGTGCTTGGACAAACAGCTCATCTAGCCCGCTTCAGGCTTGAAGAATTGCCAGTCTTCTTCCATTTCCTTAGCTCTGGATCCTACTATTTATTATGACCAAAATTAGTGATACTATTTTATATAAACCTTCTTTCTATCTTTCTTCCTTTTCTTTCTTTTCTTCAATTTTCTTTTTTCCTCTTCTTTTTTTCTTTCTTTCCTTCCATTAATCTATTTTTCTTTCAAATTGAATCTCCCTATCTCACTTCATTTCCACTAATGACAGGCATGGGAACTCTGACCTGCTCCATTTCCAACCTGGGTCAGGTGGCTTCTCTCCTTAGGCAAATTATTAATCCTTCCACTCTCAAGGTCTTATTGTATTGGTCCTGGAATTAATGCAGACACCTACTTAGCTTAGGCTTCTGCATCTCAAAACTCCCAAACTCAAGCAATCCACTATCTTCAGCTTCCCCAGTAGCTGGGATAAAAACTGTGCACTGTAAAGTTCTTATATAATGTATTATACATGACATAATATCATGAATATCATAATACTGTGCTTAATTGTTTAATCTGTCATCCCAATGATTCCCAGTTTCATTAACCTTTGCTGCTGATTTAACAAAATAAATACAAAAAGATAGTAGGATTTTGGGCCTGAGGGGCCTTTGGAGAGTATATAATCTAAACCCCTCATTTTAGAAGAAGAGAATTTAAGTGATTTGCCAAAGGTCATACACACAACAGAGCTGTGGTTCAGATCAGAGTTGTTCTGGTAGTTTAATAACTGGTATCCTAAAGGGAACAGAAAGAAAATTATGCACAACATTTGAAATTTTACTTTGAATCATTAACATTTTCTTCCTCTCTTTCTTAAGTCTGGATAATCAATAAAACAATAAATCAAAGGAGTCAATAGCATAGTCAGAGGAAGAATTAGAGTCAAGCTCTTTGCCCACAACCCCTCAATAAAGAAAGCCAAGAGGTTTCATTTTGTCATTTTTCTAGCCCTGCTTGGCTTAGACAGCTGGACAGACGGGTCTGGGGATCTAGGCTGGTAAAAACTCCCAGAAGCTGTGGCAAAGAACATTCCAACTCCCTGGTACTAGGAGAAGGTTGTTAGGAAACCATGGGGGAGGGGGTTTCCCCCCAGGATCAAGCACTGGGAACAGGAAGAAGTGTCACCTGGCAGCTCTGTTGCCACCACTCAGTGACAGGTCACAGATTCTGAGTGGAGTGGTTGTGACTACTGGCCATACTTGTGTATTAAGCCCAGAACAAGTTCTATCAAGCAAACAGTAGCAGTGTGGAGCTTATGCCATGAGCAAAGAGCAGTATCTCAGAACAAAGGGGAGCTGGAATAAATCATTCTCAACCTGAAGACCTTCTCAGTGAGGGATGGTAGGTGGTTGAGTCAACCAGGAGTTTTAGTAGTTTGCTGAAATCCACAACAAGAAATGAGTTAATAAACTCAAACCTGGATCAAGAACTTGTATAACTCAAACCACAAAGGCAGTGAACAGATCTCTCCCTGGATCACACCGCTTTGGGAGCACTGAAAATTTGCAAGCCTCCAGCCAGAGCTGTGAAAACAGCAGAGAGATGTAAATCACCTCAGATTTGTACAGTGCCTAGAATTAACACAAAGTTCTAAATGAAGAAGTAAACTGGAAAAATGAACAAACAAACAAAAAAAGAGAAACTAACCATAAAGTGCTGTTATGGTGACAGGGAAGCTCACAGAAGCGAATGATTAAAAAAAACCTACAAGCAAAGCCTCAAAGATAAATGCAGCTTTTATACAAGTCCAACAAGAATTTCTAGAAGAGTTAAAGAAGAAACTAAAATGATTTTTAAAGCCAGATGAGAATAGTAGAGGAATTTTTTTTTAAAAGATGCAAGAGATAGGCAAGAAAGATATGAAAGGAAAATTAAGAGTTTGGGGGGAAGGTATAAAATCTTACTGAAGAACATAACTTTGAAAATTAGAATTGTCCATTGGAAGCTAATGATTATATGAGACATGATGAAATAATAAAACAAACTCTAACAACTAAAAAATTAAGTAGAAATGTGAAACATAGGAAAAACAACTGACCAATTGAATAATAAGAGCTTTTAGAATAAAGAACTTATCTAAAACATTACTTTCCAAGAAATTCCCTGAGACGAGAATAGAACAAGAACTACAGATAATTATACAAAATCTTTCGTAACATCCTACTGTTTTACTCTGTAGTATGTTATTACTGTTTGCTTGGACCTAGTTTCTCTACACGTTCATAAGATCACTCACCTTAGTCCCTGCAATCTACTACATAAAGGCTACCTAGATTTGAGCCCATCAAAATACTGGTTAGGACACTGATGCTGGTCAGGACACAGATTGTGCTGTCCTAAAGATTCCTGTGACCTTCCTAGAAATCTGGAGGTAGATTATGGAAATAGAACTAGGCGAGGAGACAGTACAGCTTTTCTAAGCTTTCAGATATAACATAAGACTAAGCACTAGGAACTTTTGGGACTAAGGTCCAGAAAATACTTGTTTCTCTCTCTCTCTCTCTCTCTCTCTCTCTCTCTCTCTCTCTCTCTCTCTCTCTCTCTCTCTCTCTCTCTCTCTCTCTCATACATACATCCACACACACACACACACACACACACCCCACACACACATTTAAGCATGTATATACACAATGTATATGAATCTATGTGTACACATACATACATACATACATATACTACAGTCACCATCCACTAACTAGACCAATTTAAGTTTGAGTAAAGTCCATTTGAAACATGATTTCTGGATCTAGAGTCCTATTTAACCTCAAATCACTACAGAAGGGTGCATCCTTCCCTTTGACAAAACTCCAAGGTAGGTATAAGAGCAGACTTCAGGGTGACAGTCAATTAATTGCTAGTATTTAGGACATACTGGGACAGAGGGGGATATATATGAAGACTAATTGATCTACTTCATGTACTCTAAGGATTGCTTATTTCTTTGTGTAATTTCCAATAAATAATAATAATAAAGCTTGTGAAAGTGAGTCAACAATGAGTTTCCTCCTTGTATCAGAACTTAGAAATCTTTTGATCCCAGTAACTTGGAAGCCGACAGGCATTTTCCCTGTTTCTTCAGAAAGGAGTTATGAACCAATAGAATAAGAAAACTCACCAAAGTATGAGTTTTTATAAGAAAAGAGTCTGCCAGGATCAAGGTTTGATTCAGTAGGACGGATTTTGTACTTTTTTACTTAGATTCTGTTGCTCTACCTGAATTTCTCTCTTTAAGTGCCATTAGAACTTCCTCATGTTTTGGAAGCAAAGTACCAATGTCATGGTTCTATTGCCATAAATAATGAAAACAAGTCAATAATATCATGTCAGCAGAACTGGATAATTCAGTGTCTATTGTCTTCATTTCAGGTGCATGTATTTACAAATGCTCTCAGGATAATTTGACTTAGCTGGATCTCATGCCAAGGCCTCTGAAGGTTTATTTTTCCCTAACTGCCTTTAACACTTTTATAAGATAATACTGCTCATTGTTTTCCCATTATTTATCTTTTATAATATTTTGCCAGTGACCTTTTTGTACTCTATTTGTAAAGGTTTTATTTATGTCTTTTATTTTTTTATACCACAATAATTTCTCAGTAGACCACTCATCATAATATAATATGATGTATGATATCATATGATATAATCTAAATCTTTTAAAGACTTCTTTAATATTACTCAACACAGTGATCATGTCTGACAGGAACATTCCATGCCTACACTTCCACATATTATTTTATCATGAGGAAAAAAAATATGATCTTCAGGACCAAGAATGATGCTTGGATTGACTGGTGTTTCAAATTACATTTGGCATAGCATTGCTGTCATTTGTATGCTCTCTAAGATTTCCAGGAATTTCAGTTAATGTCATTCTTTTATACTTTGAGAGAACCTATCCACATTATTTTTTTTTAAATCAAGGCCATTCCATAACACTTCTGTTTTATATACATTTCCAAAATTATAGGTGGTAGTTTATCAAATACATTTGCCAGTTTTGTTTTGTTTTTTCTTCAGCATCCTGGATTTCAGTAGGTTTGATAACTTGGACTCATCAGTGACAGCTAAGTGCTCTCTTAGCTCATTTATTCTGGGTTTTAATTCCCTGTTGACCATTTTTGAGCTATTCTTTATAGTTAGAAGATTTTCCTTGTTGAAGGGGGAGGGTGAGAGAGGGTTTTTATCATTATCCTCTCCACCCTGAGGAGTGATCCTGTTCCTTCTTGAGCTCTGTATCTGCAAGGGTTCAGCTACTTCTGAACTTTAGTGTTCCTACAATCCATTCTTTCTTGTGTTTAGCCTGTTATCTCTCCTTCTAACTTCTCTACAATCTTTTAAAAGTCTGAGTTGGTGAGCTCTCAGTACCTTCATGTGGTCTCTTTAGACCCTCTTATTCCTCGTCATCAGAATCCTTTGTATTTTTGTTGTCACAATGTGGTGCTTTTATATTCTGCCTATCTTGGGGCAATTTTCTTCTTGTGATTGTAGGCCATGGAAAACCCCTTGTCTTTTATTTTTTTAATTTCTTAAAGTCTCTTCTCCCATAAATCTAGGGTAGCTAGGTGTTGCAATGGAGAGAGCACCAGTGCAGGAGTCAGGAGGACCTAGATGCCCTCTTCTGGACTTCTGCTTATTGATATCCTTCTTAGAATGTAGCTTCTATCACTTTGATCTGAGATAGATATCAGACCAGTTGAAAGCTGGGGGAATTTCTAGGAAGAAAAATTTACTATCCCATTCTCAGTAACAAGTTAAGGGAAACTATTTTGATGTTTGGGCATTATATACTGGATTAAACATACCTGTGTGGATCAAGGCCATGGTATATCAATTGACGTGTTTAGATATTTGCATCGAAGAAACACATTAATGCCTACCTTTCCAATCTTTCCCCACTTTACTCTCCTTCAAGTACTGTTCAAGCCCATTAACAATGGCCTTCTTTCTGTTACTCATACAAACAATACCATCACTCTGTGCATTTTCTCCAGCTATTCTTCATGTTTGAAATGTTCTTTTCCTTATCTCAGCCACTTGACTTGGTTAGCTATCTTCATGAATCAACTCAACGTACTTCCTTCCTCCCTTCCTCCCTACTTCAGGAAGCCTTTCCCAGTTGTATGTAAGGAGGATTTTGATATCTTTTATAGACTTTAGTTTCTCAGGATCCATGGCCATGGCAATATCTAGTTTCCAGGTGTTAGATAATAACTCCCAGAATAAATCCAAGGATCCTGGATAGTAATTCCTAGAATCATAGTGACTGACAGTCCTACTGAGACTGTGCAGTGAGATGTAGGGATGACATAAGCAATATTTACTACACTTGTGATGAATGACGATATTGCTAAAGTTACCCTGTGAGGCCACTGATGGCAAGATGTCTTCTTTGTCTGTTGCCCTATGAAGCAAGTGGGCACTGGTCAGGAGTAAAGAATCCATGGGGGAAACCACTTGGAATTCATTGGGGCACCCATAGGGAAATCTGACAGTATAATACTGTGTGTGCCTCAACGGGCTCCCATTGAGGCTTGAGGGGATTTAGGGGAGTATATAAGCTGTGCCTGTTGCAATTGACCCCATTGAGATATAGGGGTAGTTGTCCCCCAACTTCACTCTGGCTCCTGCAAGAAGGGTGATTGGGGAATGCCATAGGAGTTGGTGCTCCCATTATCAGCAATCATTTGAGAACACTAGATTAGAATAAAGTAAGATTATTAACCCTTCCAAAGCTGTCTTCCTGTCCTTTCTGTCTGACCAGATCAAGAGTGAGCCTGTTAGAGAATGGAGTCTGAAAGGTCTAGTGCCTCTGTGTGTTATTTGTGAAACACCAGTCCCAACTGAAGCTTCTAGTGCTTTCCATCTGAGATTACCCTCCATTTTAACCCTCTATCTTGCTGCTGCTCAGTCAGTCTGTCATATCCAATTGTTTTTGAACCCACAACATGCCTAATATTGCTCAGGAGGTTTCCTCCAAAAAGCATAATTTGCCATTTCCTTCTCCAGTGGTTTAAGACAAACAGAAGTTAAGCGACATAGTGTCTGTGACCAAATTGGAACTCAGGTCTTCCTGACTCTAGCCCAGCACTCTATCTACTGAACCTTCTAGCTGCCTCATATGTCTTGTACAGACACTTGTACAGGGAGCTTGTAATTTGTCTCTTCTCTTAGAATATGAGCTCTTTGAGGGCAGAGATCACGTTTTTCCTTTCTTTGTGTCTCCAGTGCTTAGCACAATCTTTGCATAGTCAGTACTTAATGGACATTTGTTCACTGACTCACCTCATTTGACTTTTCCATTGAGTTGTCTAGTCAGCTAAATTGACATAATCAAGCGGTTGATTTCACTTCTTATAGACATGGCCTTAGTTGGGACAAGACATAAGTAAACTTTGCTAACATAATCTTTGATCATGAAGTTCCAGGTCCCCCCAAAAATGAAGGCTCAAGAAGACTATCATTAATCAGAATCCACAATATAGTAAAATTAAATTTTGTTCATCAGCCAGGATTATACTAGAGTCAGCTGGTACTGGCTCACAAGAGCTGATTGTTCAGTTTTCAGAGTGAGCATTTCCAACTTAGAAATTGCAAAATGTTGCAAATCAAGGCTTGATTTATTGTTTTGTTGATCTTCTAGTCTTAAGAAAGTGATGGTGAGGAGCACAGACCAGTAGGGACAGGACTGGAATAGGCTTCAGGGAGCCACTGGCAGCAGCAGTTTCCAGATTGCTGAACCCACAAACACTACAGGGAGCTTCAAAGGTCAGATGGGGGGTTCCTTCACCCAGGAGAGGGGAGTGTGGTCTGGACTGCCAGAAGCAGACACTGCAGTGGCAGCTTCCATTTTTGGAGCTCTCTACCCAGAACCACTGGGGGAATTGAGCAGTTGATCTGAATCTCAGCCCTGAGTTTGACCCTGGAGTGAGGAGGAACTCAGGTGTGGTGGAGCTGGAGGCAGTTGTGGTGAGGGATTTCTAATTGCAGATTCTGGGCAGAAAAGCTTTTGCTTTTTCCCAGACCAGTGTGTAGGCCAGGAGAGTAGTAAACTCCTCTCCCTTGATTGTGTCACCCTAGAGGAAGTGAGAATTTACAGATCCCCAGAGTACAGATCCCCAGGGTGTACTCTCTTAAAAAGGCAAGTAACTGAGTGGGAAAATGCCCAAAAAAGGAAAAATAAATAGGACTACAGAAGGTTACTTCTTTAGTGAAGAGGTATTTTCTTCCATCCTTTTGGATGGGGAAGAACAAAGTATAACATCAGAGGAAGTCAAGACTTCTGAATCCAACACTTCCAAAATAAATATGCAATTGTCTCAGGCCATGGAAGAGCTCAAAAAGGGTTTTGAAAATCAAGTAAGAGAGGTGGAGGAAAAATTGGGAAGAGAAATGAGATTGATGCAAGAAAATCATGAAAAGTGAGTCACCAGTTTGCTAAAAGAGACCCAAAAAAAATGCTGAAGAAAATAACACCTTGAAAAATAGGTTAATTCAATTGGCAAAAGACATCCAAAAAGGTAATAAGGAGAAGAATGATTTAAAAAGCAGAATTTGCAAATGGAAAAGAAGATTCAAAAGCTCACTGAAGAAAATTATTCTTTAAAAATTAGAATGGAGCAGATGGAAGCTAATACCTTTACAAGAAACCAAGAAATGATAAAACAAAACTAAAAGAATGAAAAAATAGAAGATAATGTAAAATATCTTATTGGAAAAACAAGTGACCTGGAAAATAAATCCAGGAGAAGCAACTTAAAAATTATGGGACTACCTGAAAGCCATGATCAAAAAAAAGAGCCAAGACATCATCTTTCATGAAATTATCAAGGAAAACTGCCCTGATATTCTAGAACCAGAGGGCAAATAAATACTGAAAGAATCCATTGATCACCTCCTGAAAGAGATCTGAAAAGAGAAATTCCTAGGAATATTGTAGTCAAATTCCAGAGTTCTCAGGTCAAGGAGAAAATATTGTAAGCAGCTAGAAACAATTGGAGTATTTTGGAAATACAATCAGGATAACACAGGATCTGGCAGCTTCTACATTAAGGGATTGAAGGGCTTAGAATAGGATATTCCAGAAGTCAAAAGGACTAGGATTAAAACCAAGAATCACTTACCCCGTGAAACTGAGTATAATACTTTAGGGTAAAAAAATGGTCATTCAATGATATAGAGGACTTTCAAGCATTCTTGATGAAAAGACCAGAGGTGAAAAGAAAATTTGACTTTCAAACACAAGAATCAAGAGAAACATGAAAAGGTAAACAGGAAAGAGAAATCATAAAGAACTTTCTAAAGTTGAACTGTTTATATTCCTACATGGAAAGATAATGTTTGTAACTCTTGAGACTTTTCTCAGTATTTAGGTAGTTGGAGGGATTATACGCACACACACACACACACACACACACACACACACACACATAGACAGAGAGCACAGGGTGAGTTGAATGAGAAGGGATGTTACCTAAAATAAATAAAATTAAGGGGTGAGAGAGGAACATATTGGGAGAAGAAAGGGAGAATGGAATGGGTCAAATTATCACTCACAAAAGAGGCAAGAAAATTTTTTTCAGTGGAGGAGAAAAGAGAGAAGGTGGGAGGGAAAAAGCGAAGCTTACTCTCTTCACATTTGGCTTAAGGAGGGAATAACATGCTCACTCAATTTGGTATGAAAATATATCTTACATTATAGTAAAGTAGAGAAGAAGGGGACAAGTGAGGGGAGGGGGATGATAGAAGGGAGAGTAAATGGGAGAAAGGAGTAATTAGAAGTAAACACTTTTGGGGAAGGACAAGGTCAAAAGAGATAATGAAATAAATGAGGGGCAGGATAGGATGGAGGGAAATGTAGTTCATCTTACACAACATGACTATTATGGAAGTCTTTTGCAAAGCTACACATATACAGCCTACATTGAATTGTTTGCCTTCTCAGTGGGGAAGAGTTGGGAGGGAGGAAGGGAGAGAAGTTGGAATGCAAAGTATTAAGAATGAATGTTGAGAATTGTTTTTGCATACAATTGGGAAATAAGAAATACAGGTAACGGGGTATAGAAATCTATCTTGCCCTACAAGAAAAGAGAGAAGATGGGGATAAGAAAAGGGAGGGGTGTTATAGAAAGGAAGGCTTATTGAGAGAAGGGGTAATCAGAATGCAAGACATTATGGGTTGGGGAGAGGAGAGAGATGGGGAGAAAATTTGTAACAAAATTTTGTGGAAAGAATGTTGAAAACTATAAATAAACATTTAAAAAAAGAAAGTGACAGTGAAAATGTAATAATGCAGATTAAGCTTAAAAGTGTATTGTGATGGGCTTTTTTTTTGTTTGTTTGTTGTTTTGTTTTGGAGAACTGGCTGATAAACATTTAACAGCACATTGCTAATATCACACCTCCTATCAGAGAATATAAGTTTGTCAGGCAGCTAGAAAAGCAGATGGGGGCTTAAAATGAAAAGGAGGAGTCTCCATTGCTTGAGGATACCTCAGGACAATTATTTTTTAGTTTTCTCTCAGTTACAAGGCAAGAGCTTTCTAATCTATTTGAACCATGTTCTTCTTGCTGAAAAGCTCGAAGTATGACCTAAGAAAATTACCTCGCTAAAGAGTGATTATCTGTAGATTAGAAAAACAATCCATTGGGTATTAATATGGAAGTTTGCAATGCACACTTACCTTCCTCAAGAGTGGGCTGTACTGTGGAAGGTCCTTTCTTGTAATTTTTGCTTTACATTCTCAACTAAATTTTCACTGATGTGTTTATGATCATGCTCATCCTTTAGCTTCCTTTCCAGATCATCTTTTATGAGCACAGTTTTTGCTGAGGCTAAACAAATGAATAAAACATATGGGTAAGGAAATGAAAGATCATCCACTTGGCAATATTTATAACCACCTTAGTCTCCCCTCATCAGCAAAAACTAAGGTGGAAAATATTTGCGCTTATTTTCAAAGGTAACCCTGACTTTTGTAACTCTGGGTACTTTCCCCAGGCATCTCTCAGCATACTAGTCTATGTTAACCATGTTACACAAAAAGTAAAGTCACTAACAGGTAGTCCTTTATTGGTACACATGAGTCAGCTTACTCAGGCAAACTTGAGGTGAGGGTATGTTGAACTGAAGAGAGAGGTGATCCTAGAGCCCGAAAAATCCAGGTGCAAGTCCTTTCTATGACACATACTGGCTTTGTGATGCTGGGAAAGTCATTTAAACTCAGTGTTATAGAGCAGTGTTGTCCAATTCAAATATAATAAATGTCACTATGTCATCATAATAAAAGGATTCATGCAGACCACATATTAACATAAAATGTAATGCAATATTATCCAGGTATTATTAAATTTTTATTTATTTTATTAAATATTTCCCAATTACATTTTTAAATTTTTTATTAATTTATTTATTTTTAGTTTTCAACATTCGCTTCCATAAGTTTTCAAGTTCCAAGATTTCTCCTCCTCTTTCCCCCCACCCCAAGATGGTATGTAACCTGACATAGGCTCTACATATACATTATATTAAGCATATTTTCACAGTCATATTGTAAAGAAGAATTAGAACCAGTGGCAGGAATCAAGTTACAGAAGAAAGAAACAGACAACAGAGAATAAATAGTGTGCTTCCATGTGTGTTCAGATTCCATAGTTCTTTTTCTGGATGAGGATAGCATTTTCCATCATGAGTCTTTTGAAGTTGTGTCTGATCCTTGCATTGCTAAACAGAGATAGGTCTATCAAAGTTACTCATATAGTGTTGCTGTTACTATGTACAATGTTCTCCTGGTTCTGCTTGCTTCACTCAGCATCAGTTCATTTAAGTCTTTCCAGATTGTTCTGAAGTCTGACTGTTCCTCATTTCTTATAGCACAATAGTATTTCATTACATTCATATATCACAACTTGCTCAGCCATTCCCCAGTTGATGGATATCCCCTTAATTTCCAATTCTGGGCCACCACAAAAAGAGGTGCTATAAATATTTTTGTACACCCATTTTTATCATCTCTTTGGGATACAGACCTAGAAGTGTCATTGCTGATTCAAAGTTATAGCCCTTTAGGCATATTTCCAAATATGATCCAGAATGACTGGATCAGTTCGCAACTCCACCAACAATGCATTAGTGTTTCAATTTTCCCACATCTACACCATTTATCATCTTCCTGTTTTGTCATATTAGTCAATCTAATGGGTGTGATATAGTACCTCAGAGTTGTTTTAATGTGCATTTCTCTTATCAATAGTAATTTAGAACATTTGTTCATGATTATAGATAGCTTTAATTTCTTCATTTGAAAACTGCCTGTTCATATCCTTTGATCATTTATCAGTTGGGAAATGATGTGTATTCTTATAAATTTAATCAGTTCTTTATATATTTTAGAAATGAGGTCTTTTACATTGGCTGTAAAAATTGTTTCCCAACTTTCTGTTTCCCTTCTAATCTTGATTGTATTAACTTTGTGCAAAACCTTTTCAATTTAATGTAATCAAAATCATTCATTTTGCACTTCATTATGTTCTCTATCCTTGTTTGGTCATAAATTTTTCCCTTCTCCATGAATCTGACAGGGGAAGTATTCCTTGCTCTCCTAATTTACTTAAAGTATCAGCATTTATATCTAAATTGTGTACTAATTTTGACTTTATCTTGGTATATGATGTAAGATGTTGGTTTATGCCTAGTTTCTGTCATATTTTTTCCAGTTTTCCTAGCAGTTTTTGTTAAACAGAGAATTCTTATCCCAGAAGCTAGAGTCTTTGGGTTTATCAAACAGTAAATTACTATAGTCATTGACTGTTGGGTCCTGTGTACCTAAACTATTTCACTGACCCACCACTCTATTTCTTAGCAATACCAAGTAGTTTTCACGATTGCTGCTTTATAATACAATTTAAGATCTGCATTTCTTTTCATTAATTCCCTTGATATTTTGGATCTTTTGTTCTTCCAAATGAATTTTGCTATTATTTTTTCTAGCTCTATAAAATAATTTTTGGTAGTTTGATTGGTATGGTACTGAATAAGTAAACTTATTTAGGTAGCACTATCATTTTTGTTATATTAGCTCTGCCTACCCATGAGAAACTGATGTTTTTCCAATCATTTGGATCTGACTTTATTGATGTCAAAAGTGTTTTGTAATTGTGTTCATAATAGTTCCTGGGTTTTTCTTGGCAGGTGGACTCTCAAATATTTTATAATGTCCACAGTAACTTTAAATAGAATTTCTTGTTCTATTTCTTGACGTTTGACTTTGTTAGGAATATGTAGAAATGCCGATTATTTATGTAGGTTACCATTTAATCTCATTCTGACTATTCTCTTGAAGGCCATGTGTTTGATAGCTCTAGAGACAATTCTCAAAGATTTTGAGTTTCAGAGATATTGCCAACCTGTATTAGTAGAAACTTTTCTAATCAGGTTCCTTACATACAATATCTTTTATTTCAGATACCTCAATCTATATTATTATTGGTCTTCATTTGTTAGAATAAGAGTGAGATACTTGGAAGAAATAAGAATTGAAACTGGTTTACCACGATGGGTAAAAGAAGAGTTTGTTGTCCTCTGTCACTGTGGTACCATATATCCATATAAAAGGAAATAGGAAAAGGTAACTTAAATGGTACTAATTAATGAATGGACTTGGGAGATTCAGACCTTCAGTGTGATAATTTTGCTATTGAAAATCTACCTTAGAAGTCACTATAATATTCAATAACGGAAATGCAAAGGGTACAAAACATTAAAGAACACAAAGTGAAAACAGTGTAATTCATTGTGCTATAGTATCTCTTGACACAGAGATAGCAAATAAATTAAAGATAACAAATTGAGAATAACAGGGGAGAAAATTAAAAAGGGAAAATTCTCAAAAACTGGTAGCTTGGGTTATCTTATCCTAAACTTGGGCATCTCAAACTTAATTTATAACGTGGAAAAGTGGAGACTGAGGAAGGGAAGCATGCCAGTGGGGGCTTTAGGCCACATCTAGGTCCTCACATGTGGCCCTTTGATTGATTCCAAACTTCATAGAACAAATTTCCTTAATAAAAAGATTTCTTCTGTAAAACATGGACTCAGTCAAAAGGCCATACCCAAGGACCTAGAAAACCAAATGTAGCCTCTGGGGTGCAAGTTTCCCAACCCTGGGGCCAATGAAAAGGGATACTTGATTAGGGGAGACTTGTTTTATAGGGAAGCCCACACCTTTTGTTAATTCATGAGGCACTGAGTCAGCAGGATCATGATACCCTCCAGCTCTGAAAAGTATATAAATACTCTGAGGTGAGGTTTTTCTTTGGGAAGAAAGTCCTTTGGAAGAAGGCCCATGTGCCAGATGAGATGGGTAGCCATTAAGGAGCACTCCACAAGCACTCGACTTTGAAAACCCAGATGTTGGTGTTTCTCTCTGGTAACTATGTGTGTATGTAATGATCAGACAGTTGGATCTGTCTGTTGATCTGATGTATATATTGCTTATGGTCAAACAGTTAGAAGCCCTGTCTCTTGGTCTTCATTTCTCAGCTTGTATCTTCTCTGTTGGTATATGTGATTAGAGAAGATTATTGACCTCTCAAAAGTTGCTTTCCTTTTAGAAAAGCAGATCAAAGAACCTGTGCTAACAGGCCACCCAGGATGTAATTGGAGGCTTGCTGTTACACACATTTCTCCCCTTTGCACACTCCACTGTTCAACTCAAATGATCTGGTAAAGGCTTGTCATTCATGAGAATCAATTTCCCATCTCAATGCCTTTGCACTAGTTGTCCCACATGCCTGGGATGCATTACCACCTCACTTTCAGATTTTAGAATACTCAATTTTCTTCAAGGATAAAATCAAGGAACCCCCTTCTACATGATGCCTTTCCTGAATGCCTTAATTATTAATGTCTTTCCCCAAAAAAATACCCCAGAACTTTACCACATATTCATTTTATATATACCTATAAAAGCATATTTCTTTATCCCAGTAAGTGTAACCCCAGCCCCAATCAAAAGTAAACTCCTTGACAGCAAGGATTGCTTCACTAATATTAGTCTTTGAGTACCTAATACCTAACACAATACCCTGCGCTTAGTAAGCACTTAACAAATGCTCCTGGATTGATTGATTGTTTCCAGTGCTTGGAATATCCTTTTTCATCTCCTTCATCTCTTAAATTCCCTTGCCTCCTTCAAGGCTCAGTCAGTTGCCACTTCCTACTTGTGGAGACCTCTCTTGATTTCCACTGCTGTTAATATCCTTTCCATACTCGAAGGACCTAGTATTTACTTATGAGAGTACATATACTCTCCTACTCTGGTGCCTGGTAAGAGTTTTTTCACAGCAATAATTATTTCATTTTTCCTTCTTATCCCCTAATGCTAAGTACAATGCTTTATATAGTAGGAGCTTAATAAATATTTGTTGAACTAAACCACGACAAAAAATGCTTGAAGGGAGATGTGATGAGGCTGATACTATCCCACTTATTTTCATATTTTTATATTTATATTATATAGACATTTTACATATTATTTATTTTACATTTATATTTATTTTTACATTTAGAAAACAGACTAAGACTGCTGATTAACCATGCCCAGATCTTACTTTACTCTTTGAAATGATACACAAATCAGTCCACTTTAGATCAAATATGTTCTGGAAGCATTTATCCAGTGAAGATGCCCATATGATTTTTTTTTTAATAGACATAGTAACCACTGACTTTAGTTGAGAACTATGTTCTAAGTGCACTTTATCCCCTTGTTATTTAGTATTTTTTGAGCCAGATCTGAATAGCAGTACAATAATTTGCCCTCTGATTATGATGAGGTATTTATGAAGCCATTAACTTCTTATATTTGTATAAAATTCCTGTCAAGTCACGCCAAGTGCTTCAAGGAGCAGCATCTACTTTATAAACCCAAGAAGAGATTAGATGTAGCTCTTGCCATTGATGTCCCACAAAACTAGGAGAAATGTGGCTTCTTTTGAATACTACAATCTTCTCCAAACTCCATTTCTCTTTCCTGCATTCAATACAAATGTGTGACATGGTGTTATTGTGGTCAATGGAGCCAGCAGTCATTTCCCATGATGTATTATGCTCTAATAAACTTTCAGTTCAACTACATACCCAAGGGATAATGCCTATTTTATTGCTTATTTTTCATCGGCAGCCTACTAAGGTCTTGGAACATTTCACCCTCTGGTCCTGATGATCCTCTCTGCTAGGGGTTTGTAGTATAAGTTTGCTTAATTGGAGTCTTAACCTTGTTCACAGAGGTGCTAAAAATATTTCCAGATCTATTTCTTCCTCTGCTTTGTATTTCTGGTTATATGGTTTTGCTGCTACAGCTAGAATGCCAAGGAGCAGACTCTCTCTTCTCTCCAGGAAAATGGAAAAGGCAGATTAAAAACCTAAAAAATTGAACATTTGATAGAGGTGTTTATGTGTTTATGATGGGGGAATTTGAGTAGAATAATCTGGAAAAATGTTAGGGATCATATTCTAAGGAGACCCTAACTGTCCTCCAAAGGGTTTTTATTCACTGACATTTCATGAGTCATCTTAGTGTTTTGAATAGGAGAATAATAAGTAGTCTTATTTTACTACCCAGACCTCATTAGAAGGTAACATAAAGTGGGGATGTTTGAGCAAGTTTTCTAGTCATATGTTTGTGTGCTGCAAAGACATATCTGTATAAAAACACAACCAGCTTAAGATATTGAATGTATAGGCTCTTAGCTAAGGCTGGAGTATACCTAACAAGGCCCCATCAATTTTTGCATATATACTTGCAAATCTGATCAAGAGGGTATAAAAAGAAAATAGAAGGGATCTAGGAGTGGGGGGAATTCCTAATATTCCTATCAATTGAGATGATAGCAAAGGAACATGAAGAACAAATGGTAGGTAAATGCCCCAATTTTCTTTCTTTTTTAAGAGTATAGATTCTTTATGAGCAACTAGGTGCCATAGAGCAATAGGCTTGAAATCAGGAAGATCTGAGTTCAAATCCAATCTCAAATAGTTACCAGCTGTATGACCATGGGCAAGTCACTTAACCCTGTTTGTCTCAATTTCCTCATCTGTAAAATGAACTGGAGAAAAAGAAAATGACAAACCACTCTATTATCTTTGCCAAGAAAATCCCAAACAGGGTAACAAAGAGTTGACCATGAGTGGGAAAAGAAAAATGACAATAACAGATTCTTCAAAATAAAGGTTATTGAGCTATATTTAGACCCTACATTTGATTTGGACTCTGGAGAGGCAGCACTGTGTAGTATATAGGGTGTGGCATTTAGAGTAAGAAGACAAATTCAAATTCTTCCTCACACACTAACAATGTGACTATAGGAAAGTCAATTAAACTTTATGTACATCAGTTTCCTCATCTGTAAAATGAGGGGGTTTGTCTTCAATAGTTTCTAAGATCCCTTCTAACTCTAAATTTATGGTCTTATGATAAAATTCTAGAATATATTATTAAAGGGATGGTTTGTGAGAATTTTTAAAAAGAGATAGTGATCGTTCAGTTCCAGCCTAACCTCATCAAGAACAGATCGTAATCATGCCACAATAAACTCTTGTCATTTTTGACAATAAAATACGGCTCCTTGAAGTCAGGTTAATTTTGTCTTTGTACATACAATATCTAGCATAGTGCCTGTAACAGAGTAGATAATTAATATATGCCCATTGAATTGAATTAATAAAGTGGTACATCAAAGGACTAGTATAGACATGATACACTTGGATTTCCCAAAGCCATTTGGAAAACTCTCTCATACTGTCTTTAGGAATAAGATAGAGGAATGTAGGTTCAATGACAACATACTTAACTGGGCTCAGAACTGTTTGAATGTGAGAAATTATTATTAAATAACAAATTATTGGGGAGATCTCGAGTTTTTTTTCACTTCCTATATTCTCATTCTCTACTTAGTCAAACAAGCATCTGAAGGACATTGCTCATAAAGACACTGGATTAATTTTCTCTTCAATCTTGTTCAGACATCATCCAAGTGGGGAATCTTACTGTGTTCTACTCAGGCTTGGGTGGTGGTTAGATCCTTAGATTGCCCAAGACTGGGTGGTGTGGGAGTGTGAGAGATCAAAGTCTAGTCCCTCAGATCCTCATTAGAATAGGTCCACTTCTCATTATAATATTGATTCTTCTCATTAATTGTTCATCAATAAGACTTGATTGCCACTTTCAGGGACACCCTCTCTTCCAAGGGAGCCAGTGACCCCTTTTTCTTAATTACTTGCTAGCATAACTAATAAAATGAATAATTACCCAGTAACTATGTCTCTCAAGTTTTTTATGTATCACAGATGTCTAGACCTAATGAACACTGATAGACTTATTTTGGGAGAAGACTGCTAATGGAAGGTCCCAGAAATCTTTCCTCAGCCCTGAGGAATTTTAACCAATGACGGGAATCTGGGAGGCATAGGTACTATATTAGAAACCAAAATGAGTATCTAGAAAGAGCTCAAAATTTAATAAGATGTAATTTACTTCAATATGTCAAGGACCTGAGACTTTGTCAATGTAGGTATCCTTTGACACAGATTACAAATTTTCTATAATTTAACAAGTGGGTTTGGAGAGTTTCTCTGGCCAAAAAATTTATCATCCTATGATCAAACTAGGGATGAGCCTTTCTGAAATTAGTTAGGTTGGCCCTTGGCCAAGTGACATAATTTCAGTATTGCAAGTTGTTTTTTTCCCCCAATTTGATAGGATTTGCCAGACCTTGTGCAAAACTGGCATATGCTTTAAAAACCAGTGACTAACTCCAAACCATAAGGAAGCATTCAAGTAGAATTTTAGTGAGGAAGATGAAATTTAACAGAAAAAAGTGTAAATGCATTTAGGTTTAAAAAAATCAGCCATTCAATTATAAGATAGAGGAGATAATATAAGACAACAGTAATATGAAAAAAAACTAGGTCAATGTTAATCAGTACTGGGACATGGAAGTCAAAAAGAGGCATGATAATAATATAAAAGAGAAATAGTAATGTCCTTATACTTTTTTCTTGACTGTACCATTTCTGGAGTATTTTGTCTAGTTCTGGGAAGTATAGTTTAGGAAAGATCCCAAAACTAGAGCAAATACATAGAAGGGTAACCCAGACTTGATGAGGATCAAAATCTATGCCATAAGAGAGGGGTTGAAAAAACCGGAAATGTTTATCCTAGAGAAGAAGAACCTGATAGGTTTGTTCAAGTATTTGAAGAGCTGCCATGTGGAAGAAAAATTGGACTGTTTGGATTGGCCTCAGAGAGCAGAACTGGGAAAATTTGCAGCAAAGTAGATTTTGCTTCAATATAAGGAAATTTTTGAGAAAAAAATACAGAACTGTCTGAAGTAGAAGAGAGTGGATTTCCCATCATTGGAGGCCTTTAAGTGATAGTTTAAAGACCATTTGTTAGAAATATAGTAAAAGTGATTTTTATTTAATTAGGGGTTAGGCTACAGATGCCCTCTGAGATCCCTATTCCCTCTGAAATTCTGTGAACCAGTTAAAAGGAGAAAATTACAATATAATATTTTCTTTTTTCCATTATGTGAGATAATTGATTAGATAAATCATTTACCACAGAAGTACTGGTTAATGGGTATTGGATAAGCATAACTTTACTCTAATGATATGGGGAGCATATCACTAAGGTTTCATTTTCACTCCCTAAGGGAAGGACTGGAGAATGTGAGTAGTGTAGTATTACTATTATTTAAGCAAATATTGGTAATTTCAGAAGGCTATAATGCTTTTCAAATATAAGCATAAAAAGGTTATGAGTTATAAGCTCTGGCAAATGGTGATACAATGGAAAAAGTATTGGCTTTAGAATGAAGTTTTGAGTCCTGGATCCATCAGTTATATGATTTGTGACCTTAGACACATCATTTAATCCCTTTGGGCTCTAATTTCCATATTTGTAAAATGGGCATGATAACATAACATAACATATCACCTGCCTCATAAAGTGGAGAGAAGAAGGCAAAATGCAAAAGAAAGGCAAAAGAAAAATGCTAGATCTTATTGTTAACAGAATTAATATAAGTACAGCCCAAAGTTATACTTTGGTATCTTAAATTAGAAAAAAATTATCATCCCCCTGGGGCAACTAGGCCTGGGGTCAGGAAAACTCATCTTCCTTAGTTCAAACCTAACTTCAGACATTTACTAGCTGTGTGCCCCTAGGCAACTCACTTACCCCTGTTATCCTCAGTTTCCTCATCTGTAAAATGAACTGGAAAAGGAATGGTAAATCACTCCAGAACCTTTTCCAAGAAAACCCCAAATGGGGTCACAAAGAGTCAAACATGACTGAAAGGACTCGAAAATGATAACAAAAATCTTCCCTTGAATTTCTTGACTAAAGTTAGGAAAGCTTTGTCATTGTCACTGAATTCCCTCTTGTCTTACTCTGTTGTAAAGGTGTTGTTATTTCAAATAGAAAAGAACTGGGTGTGTTTTTGCATCTGTACTAACTAACCCTCCCAACACACACAATTGCAAGGATTCAGTAAGAGCAGTCTCTTGCAAACCCAGAGCCTCCTTCTGTAAACCACAAAACAGACAGAATACCTTGAGGCCCTTAATAAAAGGATTTGTTCTGTGAAGTCTCAATTTAGTCAAAGGGCCACACTTGAAGACCTACAGGGCCACATGCAGCCTCAAGGTGATAGGTTCCCCACCCAGGGACTATATGGTTTATTATGACTGAAAAACAGAACTTTGATCTTGGGAATTGTGTATCTGGCAACTTTCAGGATCAATACTTTTAAGAAAAAAGATACTGCCAATGCATAAAGCCCTGGGACTCAACATGCTACATCAGTTTCTACCCTTGTAGTTGTTCCTTTTAAATTCACACTTGATTAGTATTTGGAATTTGGAGGAAATGCAATCTGTTTGGTTTTCAAAGTCTTTTACAGAATTTCATTTTTGTTGGTCAGAAAGCTCCAATGACAAGGTAATAAGGAAAACTCTATTGGATATTTTTATGTTAGTATCAGAAGTCAGTAAGCTCACTACATAAAAGAACCTAATTTATATAGACTGGTTTTGGTGCAGAAATACTCCAGGAGTGTAATATCCAGTGTACTGACTTTGACATGCCCTTGTGGGGTGGAGGAAGGGAAATGTAATGATACAAAACTGAAGAAGTAAGGACAAGAATGTGTAATAAGCAGAAAACCAAGAGAGAAGGAGTAAATTGTTTGCTTTGGAAAAAAAAAAGATCAACTTGTTCGTAGTTTTTCTTGGAAATATGCATGGGAGTACACAGGTAGAAGCAGCTTCAGGCTGCCATTCATTGTGAAGAGGAGAGAGGGGAATTTCTAGGAAAAAAACTTATTTTGGTCCTTCAGTTTAGGCCTGAACACTCAAACCTCTTTTATAGCTAAGCTAGAGGTTCTCTTCTTTTTTGTGAGCCTGTTTTTCCTTGTTCTATCCTCAGATGGCAAGCCTCTGATCGTCATAATTGCTATGGACAGTTACTGAGCATACACTCAACGGCTACCATCAGAATCCTTCACTGCCACCTTTTTCTAACTTTAAAAAAAAAGAACCTCTTCTCATAAAATGCCTTTTTTCAATCCATTCATCATTCTTGTGACATTTTAAATAAAAATACTAAACATTTATTACCATAGCTGAATCAGCAATCTCAGATAGGAACATTTTTCTTGGTCAAGATGACCATGGATGAAGCAAGCATATATAAAATTTGCCCTTCTCTATGTGTCTATTCCTGAAAAATAGTGAATATGCACGTCACCGATGTGAGCACAGTTTAACATTGCCATTGAAACCTTGGAACACACTCACCTTTTATCAGAACTGACATTTCTATAGGACATTTAGGACAGTGAGGCTCACATTGCCTGAGGTTCCCATTCTAGTTGAAATGGGGGGGGGAGGGAAATGCCTGTAAATTGAGCATTTATCAAGTTCAGGGTTAAACTGTGGCATATTAACAGATGAAATCATGCTACTTAACTGACCTCTCATCACGCTGGTTTCTGCTAATGCAGTTGTCCTGATCACATCCTGCTCTGTCTCCGGATGGGTCAAATCAATCTGACAACTACCTGGTAATTTTGAAGCGGCAGTTGCTTGCTGTGAGTGCAGGTTCTTGGCTGTTTCTACATGGAGACTCTGAAATTACACAGGCCAGTGTGATTGATTTCACAAGTAAATTATTAGTCCAAACTGAATACTTTCCAGAGATATGACAAGGAAGACCATCCATCACATTATAGGTCATTTCTACAACTCTGAAACAGAATCTCCTGCATGTCAAAGTGAGTTACAAATCATATTTCCATCAATAGATTGTGGTAATATAGGTGTGGTGAAATGCTGCAATTTAAATGACAAGAATAAAAAAGTCACCCTGGGCACAGAAAATCATCCTCCAAGGATACACTTGAACATTGCTATCTTCTTAGCTTTTTGAATGTGCTTCATTTAAAATGAATTTTAACTTGACTATTCACATCTTACAGTTAATTAATTCTGAGTCTCTATTACTCTCATGTCATAAACAGCAATATAATTCATGTCTAGCTTTTACTTATTCCATAAACAAAGTAAATCATACTTTCAATTCCAAATGATGCACATTTCATTAGCATTACAGAAATTGTCCTAGCTCCTCTACTCAATCTGGAATAGCAAGTCTGGACAAGAAAGGATTATTAAGGCATGCACAGCACTAATGACCATTAAAAATTAATTTCAGATTTAGTGATGACATAGTATTTGATGTTGTTCTGACATACTGTATGCTTCAAAAGATCTATCAAATAAGAGCAAAAATTCATCTGAAATTGAACATTCAATCCTTTCCCTCATCACCAAAGCCCAAGTGGATATCTCCCACTATGTGGAATCCAGGAATATTCATAAGCAACTTCCATACTGTACAAAGTAAGTGGTAGTTATCCAGTCAATTTAGTCTATGTAGTCAAGGAAACTAGGTCACTTAAGATAAAACATAAACCCTGAGGCCTAGATAATCTATATTGACTGTAAGCATTAATCAAAATGAACTGGCTAACTGCTAACTCTCTTCTATATATTGTGCTATAGATCTGGACTGCCTTAAATTTCTCACAAGTCATTTCATAAAAAATAATGATAATCTTACATTCAGTCGTCTCAAGATGATATGAGTCCAACACTCTCAAAACAAGTATTATTAAAAGTATGTTATTAAAAATAACAATAACCAAAATCATAATAGTGCTACAAAAAGTTGGCACAGTACAAAATAAAATCCAGCTCTTATCTTTGGCTAAGCTACATTCCAGTTTAAGAAGAACATGGCTGGAAAACTTCCAGACAAGTTCAACAAGTATGGTGCAGGGTGTTGAGCCCGTGTGACATGAAGATTCACTCAAAACACTGAGGATATTTAACTTGGAGGAGAAAAAATGTAGAGAGTCATGATAGCTGTCCTGAAATATTTGAAGAGCTATCATACAGAAGAAGGATTAGACAGATTTGTGCGTGGATCCAGAGAGCAGAAACAGAAAAAGTAGGTGGGAGGTGAAGAAAAAGCTTAGACGATGCCAAGCCAACTTCCTAATGAGCAGGGCTGTCTCACAAAGTGGAATGAGTGAACTGGGGAAGTGGAGGTCTCTGTCTTAGTACAGAACTTCAAGTAGAGTCTGGTTGTCTCTTCATTGAATCTCTTATAGTGAGGATTCTTTCAGGGACGCAGGTTGAATTAGATGGGCAACTCTAAAATCTGTGATGATGACCACCCAGTCATTGCAGAGTTAAGTTTAAGATGGGTTGCTCTGAAAGCCCTGAGAGTAATAGGGTCCCTGACTTTGACACAGGAATATGTAAGGGAAAGGAAATGGTCTCAAGAGTATCAGCTCAGACTCCCAGTGAAGCTGAGTTCAAGGCAGCTTCCCATTTGTAGGTTACATTCTAGGACATTCAACCCACTTTCCATATGACTGCAGACATACTAGACGTTGTCAAAAGGACACACATGAGACAGATCTCATTAGGGACCTTAACCAAAAAGGCAGCATAAGAGCAGAGCTCAAAGATAATTTGTAACAGGAAGGTACCTGTGGGTCCAGGACACTGTAATCTTGCTGGCCCTGAGCTCAAGCTCTTGCCTTATTTCTTCTTTCTTTCCCTCTGCAGTCATAAAAGACAGGATTATGGAAGCTGGAACATGGCTCAAACACAAGCAAATCCACTGCTTAAATGTGCAGGCTAATGGTGGCCCCCAACAAAATGGAAATATCAATGTGTTTCCCAAAGCCATGCCTGCACCCATTCCATCCTACTTCTTACTATTTGGCTAGACTGCCAGCCTTATTAGGCTACCACAGAGAAACATTTGCTCCTTTCCCAGGCCTTGTGGCTATGCAAATCCCATTGGAAGGGGGAGGTGGGTCACCTAAAGCATCAGTGATAGGAACACTAGAGCATGCACAAACAAATCCACCACGTGTTCCAACTCCACCCCCTTTGCTTCCCTGAAAATGGGGTCACTCCTCATTCATGTTGTTATTGTTGCTTCCTTCCAGTGGCTCTCTTTTTAATTGGGAAATCATGCCTATTGCACTCTGAGAGGTTAATTTGTGGCCAAAGGGGAGAAAAATTCATCTTCTTTTGAATTATGCAAATCAAAACCACAATGGAATAAAATATACAGCACATTTATGGTCAGATTAGCTCTCAGTGAAATTAGTTTTGAATTAGAAAACATGTGAAGTGGAATCTCATTTGAAGAGGGTCCAGCAGAGTAAAGCCTGCTGCAGAGGGCGGATGAGAACCATGGTATAATAAAATAGGGCAGAGCCTAGGACAAATATTCTAAATTCATTGCTGAAAAACTATGGTTATAGTTCTCCCAACCATCCAGCACTAAAATAAAACCTTTTCAGGTGAAAGTGTAAATGAAAAGAATTTGCAACCTAACTTATTTGATACAAGAGCCTCTGTAAGTTTTTTTTTTTCTTTCTATCTCTCTACTTGTCATATATGAAGTAATATTATGTCTGGTTTGAGTTAGAGGAGAGGACTTGAATTCAAGTCATACTTCTGACTGACTGATTCATATCTTGGAACAGTCACATAAACTCTGAGCATCAGTTTCTCTATAAGGCAAAATCAGAAGCAACAAATGAAAAGCAATTTGGAAATTCTAGCGTGTTCAATATATTTCAATTAAGAATTTGTCTATGTTACTGAGAGCTAATCAGTATTTGATTCAAAGGTGCCCGTGATTTGAAAATACTAACTCCCACTAACCTTACATAAAGTCAGAGCCAGTCCAGGGGAAAAAAAAATATTTTAACCACAATTTGCCTTTGCTGTAATGCTCTTATATTTGCAACCTTCTCTACCTGCCAGCCCCCCAATGCTCTGCTCTCTTGCCTTGCCAGCCCTATTCCATTTAGTAATTATCTTACCCATGTTTGATTCCCTCTGAGCTAGGTGACAATGGTTACAAAGGATTGAAGTCAATCCAATTGAACTCTAATGCTGACCAATGTTAACATTTAACTAACATATTTTTCTCAACTTTATCCCTAAATACCTTAATCTCCTAAAAATGAAATTTCTTCAACAAGACTCTAAGAAACAATGAAAAAAGGAAGAATTTCAGGTCCTATGTTAGACCAATAAGAGAGAAATTGGGAACTGTGGGGAAATTTGAGAAGCCTTCAAGTCACTTCATTGATCCTGCAACAACTGACTTCTGGAGACAATGACAAATGGACATATAGAACACTTTATCATTTACAACCTCCTTGATGCACATCATCTCATTTATTTCTCAGAATAAATATGTAATAGGCCAAAAAGAGTTTTTTAACCCCATTTTGTGGATGAGGAAACTGAACCTGAAAGAAATAAATTGATTTACCCAAAGTCCATAGCTTTTTAGTGATAGTGACATAAAGAAGTGACCTTCCTTCCCTCAAGGCACAGATTTCTGCCAGGGAAAAAGTGGATAACTATGAGTTAACTCCAAGTCTTGACTTTTTTCACTTTACCATGCACTCTTTATCAAGCTGTGAGAAATGGAAACCAAATTAAAAGTAAGTAAAGGAAGAAAGAGGAAGGTAGAATAAAGTACCAGAAGAGGAGAAATAAGTAATGATGAGAGGTACGGGAAGATCCATCACAGATCTGCCTTTCTAAATGGTACTAATAGAATTCACTTCCTTGGCAGCAAGGTGGGATGTTGGATAGGACACTGGGTCTAGAGTCAGGAAGACATGAGGTCAAATCTAACTTCAGATATTTATCAACTGGGTGACCATAGGTGAATCACTTAAACTCTATTTGCCTCAGTTTCCTCAATTGTAAAATTGAAATGAGTACCTACCTCCCAGGATTGTTATAAGAATCAAATGAGATAATATTTGTAAACACTATGCACAGTCCCTGGGCACATATTTAGCACTATGTAGACAGTATTGTTGTTGCTACTGAACACTGTTAGCCAGTAAGTGATGTATCCACCATGTATATCCAGTGATATACATCTCGTTTATTTAATACTTTTACCAAAAAGTCATTACTGTATATGTATGTATGCTGTATCATCATTCTATTCTGACTGTCCAGGAGATAATGGTCATTGTGCTTGCTCTGTACCCACGCTGTACAATCTTGGACAATTCATTTTAAATATTTTGACCTTAATAACTTTATCTGTAAAATGGAAGGTATAATAGATTCTTTCTTTTAACTTTCTATAAATCTTTACTATTAGTATGTTGTAAGTATTCTTCTGTTTAAACTTCTGTGCCTCCCCCTTTTTTGTCAAACTCAGTTGTCTTTGCCAATAAAAACTGTTTCCATTGCTTCTATGTTTAGAGTTTCAATAGTAGTAGTTGTAGTACAGTAGAAAATATAATAGTACTGGATAGCAAAGACCCAGATTCATAGTTACTTGTAATGGAACTGGATCCATACTTACCACCTTTGTGACCCCTCTGGGCCTTAGTTTCCCTGTCTATAAAATTAAGCAATTGGGCTCAACAGTCTCTAAGAGCCCTTCTAGATAGATGACCCCCAAAAGAAATAACCTTCCTTTCTAGATAGGAATTATAGGATCATAGATCAAGAGCTAGAGGGACCCCAATTGGAAGCCCTGGAATCTAACTCCCACATTTTATGGAAGAGAAAAATGAGGTCCAGAGAGGTGAAATGCCTCACCCCAAATCCACAAGTATGTTGGTAAATATTTAATAACTAGATGCCCAAAACAAAGATCTAAGCATGGCACAATTTTCAGTTCAGTTTAAACAGAATTATTAACCGTTTTTTCACAATTTTCTTACATCTAGAAATCAACAAAACAATAAATCAAGCACTGATCTGTATCATTTAACTATTTTCCAAAGGTAAAATCAGTAATCAATTCCAGTGGGCTCCAACACTCCCCCGCAGCAAAATCACACAGGTGGCAAGTGTCAGAGATAGGCTGCAAACCCAGAACTTCTTTCAGAGCCTGTATGATCCACTGGGCCTCCTAGAGCAAAAACTCTATGTGTGTGTATTTTAATGGTACTTTGAAAGATAATGGATTTTTTATTTACATTTGATGTCACAAAAATAGTCTTAAAAGCTTGTATGTATACATTGAGTGAATTTTAAACATTTCCATTTTCATTTTGTACCTATAAGTTAATGCTAATGTAATCCTAATATCTTTATAGGTGTTGAATGCAAATGGAATTTTTAGACACATGAAAGAATGAAAAAAATGAAAATGAAGATAAATCATAAAATGAGGGAGTAAACACTTAAAAATCAATAGCTCCCTTCTGCCTGCAGTATAAAGTCTAATACTCTGAATCTGGTCTAACTCCAAAAATACTTTTAGTTTTATTTCCTATTCAAGTGTTAAGCTCCAACCCAAATTGCATAATTCATAATTCTCTAAAAATGCCATGACCTCCTTTACCATTCTAACTTTATCATGTTACTGCCTATATGGGGAATGTACTTCTTCCTCTTCTTGCAGGCCTGAGAAAATACAACCTTCTCTATAAGGATTTCCATAACATACAAGAAATAAACTCCTTCATAGTATGTCATACTTCTGCAGACTATATTTTATATCTAATTTTGCATTATTGTCTCCTGTCTTCTCTCTTCCATTAGGTTCCTTAAGGAACAGGGAACAAATCTTTTTCATGTTTATATTTCTAGTACTCAGCATGTTGACTTCCATAGAGTGGATGTTTAGTAAATGCTGGTCAAATTGAGAAGTTCTTCCTCATGCACATCACTCTCCTTCCTTTACTAGCCATCTCTTTCAGCTAGATGGCAGAGTGGAAAGGAAACTGAGCCTGGAGTCATGAAGACCTGAGTTCAAATCTGACCTTAGACATATACTGTGTGACCCTAAGCAAGTCACTTAACCCCTGTTTGTCTCCATTTCCTCATCTGTAAAGTGGGGATTATAATAGCACCTACCTCCCAGCAATGTTATAATTATTAAATGAGATAATAATTGTAAAGTGCTCATCATAGTGCCTGACACATGGTAAGCACTACATAATTTAAGCTATTAATAATTATCATCATCTAACGCTTTTCCCTTTCTCCAACACCCTGGCTGTTCACATTCATTTTTATGAGTAATCCATAGTAGGAAAAATTGAGACAATGTCTAGAGGACCAATCCACTGAGGATGGAAGTAGGGTGTGTGTATTTGTGGGGGAGAGGGGTGATCTGGGAGAGAACAGATTCAGCTACAAAGAGCAGCTAGTTGTGACACAGCTCACTTGAAAGGAAATCGATAAGAAAGAGAAAGTGAATTGGAAGAGATTCTCAACGCTGAAGTTGTTAAAGCTGAGGGACAGCAGAAACCAGTAAATATGCTGTCCAATTTAAAGTACTTCATCCCTTTCCAATACGTTCACCATATAATGTTTACTATAGCTGTCTATACTTAGGTCTAGCACTATTAGACTATAAGCTTCATGAAGTCAGGAGTAAAGCTTATCTAAATGTTATGTCCTCTGCTTTTAGCCCACTCTTTGCCCTGCACACTCTTTTATTCAGTTGTGTTTTCAGTCATGTCTGACTCTTCATGACCCCATTTGGAGTATTCTTGCCAAAGATGTTGAAGTGGTTTGTTATTTCTTTCTCCAACTCATTTTACATATAAGGAAACTGAGGCAAACATGGTTAAATGATTTGACCAAGGGCACACAGCTAATAAATATTTGAAGTTAGATTTGAATTCATGAAGTTGAGACCCTAGCACTTTGGAGGATATGCCAGTGAATAGAATGTTCTCATGGGACCAAGCTATAAGGTGTGTGTGTGTGTGTGTATGCATGTGTGTGTGTAGTGATGTCTAGTGATTGCCTATATGTATAGTCCCAAAGAGCATGCTAGCTAAATTTCAGTGATGCTCCTCACCAGTTTGGCTTCAAGGTGGTGAACCTTTTAGCCAGAACTACTCACTAAGTCCATTTACTAAGATATTGAGAAGTTCTGGTTTGGAGTCAAACTGTCAAACTTGCTGTACAAGAGTACAAGCTATCTTTAAATGTTTCAAAATAGATGAAGGTCTCCTTTTAAAGTAGCTGGAAGGTGCTATATATTATTGTTCCTACAAATTTCAAGCTTTCCTTAAAATGCGTTGATGAAAAACTAGGTATTTCCATTAAACTCTCTACTGCTTTCATGCAAGACATCTCCAAGGATTAAAGTCTCTTAACTACTTAAGTAACATTATACTTCTCTTTGTACTACTGCCTCAGTCCCCACCCCTCAGTGCCACACACACACACAGACACACACACAGACACACACACGACTATCTGGATGAAATTTACACAAGCACACAGGAGATACGTGGCAATTAATGCACACAAATGGGAATGAGACTGTTTGGACTCAACATTAGCAGCCTCTGCTGCTGTAGGGGCAATGCAGGTGGGTACCATTCAGCCAGCTATTGTTAAGAATAGATTTTCAAAGAAGTCTGCAAAAAGGTCTATCCGCTTGATTACTTGGCCTCAGAAAATTTTGATAGAGGTGGGGATGGAAGAAGGACCTTCTGTCAAACCTGTTTGAATTACATTTGATTTTCTGGGAAAAAAACCATTAGCTGGTGCTACCTCTAATAACTTAAATGCTTCTCTAACATTCTCTCTGGCTCTGAGGGGAACAATGCCTTTCAGTGAAAAAGGAACCCTATTTCCAGAAGATGTTCTAAGGTTCTAAGGCACTGTTTTTATTTAAAACACCTTATATATTACATGATATACTTAAAGCCAAGAAGACAAGTCTTTCTCAATAACACCAGGATGCAAATATCTACTGTGCAGTTTGTGAGACTCAGATATTCAAGAATACATCATAGCCACAGGCCTTACAGATCAGTATGACTGGGTACCAACCAGAGCTGTGTGCTGATAATAGTTCCTTAATAAGTTTTTCCCAGATGAATAAGCATGATTTTCCCTTAATACTGATACTTTCACTTCTAAATCTCACTAATCACACCTTTTATCTGTCTTTAATTATGTACGTTGAATGATGGTAATAGCTAGCACATATATATGTGAAATGCTTTAAAATTTGCAAAGAATTTTACAAATATTATCTCAACTGATATTCACAACAGTCAGGTAAAGTAAATGCTATTATTATCCCCTTTTTGCAGATAAGAAATATTGAGGCAGACAGAAGGGAAGTGATTTTTGCCCAGGGTTACAATTAACCAGAGTCTGAAGCAGGATTCATACTGAGTGCTCCTGACTCCAAGTCTTGCACCTGATTCATTCCACTCTCTAGCTGAATCGCTCAAAAAAAAAAAAAAAATGGCTTTCTTGTGAGTATGGCTGGTAAGACAACTTGGGATGGATGTGAAAGGGGGTGGAAAAAGAGGGTCCAATGACTTCATTGTTATGCATAGACTCAACACTAAGTGGTAAACAGAGTCAACAGTCAATAATTATTTGCTAATAATTTTTTTCCTATTTTCCAGGCACTGTTCAGGGAACTAGGAATAGGAGAGGTGAGGTTGAATGAATATGAAGAAAGAAAGGCAATCTCTATCCTCAAAGAGCTTATAATCTAACAGAGGAAGACAACATACAAAAGGAAGTTCCAAAGGATCAAGGGAGGTGTGGAGGCATTGGACTGTTGTCAGCAGACTGGTGACGACTTGTAAGTAAATTGGTTTTAAGTGAGGCAGAGGGGTACAAAGTCAGAGTCTCAGTCTCTCCCCCAGAGTTAAGGAAGTCCAGTGGCAAGACGTGGGTCAAGAGGACTGTCCATTGCCCCGGATGTAGTGGAGGACCTTGGCTTTTTTAAGCTAAGGTCTTTTCTCAAGTCTTTGTTTGACAGAGAAGATGGAGATGGTCCAGAGTGGTGCAGTTAGGTGAGAAATGACATATTCTGAGCCAAATTCCATCCTTAAACAGAAATTTCAGAGTTCATGACTCCCTCTTTCATTCAAAGGACCAAATTATAAAAAATGAGGGAGTGTACCAAAACTGATGTGATATTGCAAGATGATGAGGTTTCCCCCAAATTAGCCTATTCTAGGAAAATCTGAGTTAAAATCTAGCTGTGTGACTCTGGGAAGGTTGCTTAATTTTGTTTGCCTCAGTTTCCTCATTTCAGTAACTAGATGTCCAGTAGACAGCTTAAACTCAATATGTCCAAAACAAAACTCGTCATCTTTTCCCCTAAACCCATCCCCATCCTACCTTCCCTATTACAGTAAATGGTAAATCATTCTACCCCTTCCTCAGGTACTCACCTTGAAATGCTCACTCTCTCACTCTTCATAACCAAGCTGTTGCTAAAGACCTGACATTTGAACCATAGCGACATCCCTCAGATATACGCCCCCATCTTTCTCTCCTTGGATACTGCCAAAGACCTGCATCACCTCCTGCCTTGATTATTGCAACAGCCTGCTTTTACAGCTGGTGGATCTGCTTGTCTAAAGTCCCTCCCAACTCCAATCCATTCTCTGTGCAGTGACTAAAGTGATTTTTCTAAAATGCAAGTCTGATCATGTCACTTTCCTAAATCAATAAATTCCAATGGTTTCCTATTTAATGCCTCCAGGAGCAAATACAAAATGCTCTGTTAACTATTCAAAACTCCTTCTACCTTTCTAATATTCTTACACCTTCATCCAATATGAAGAATAAGTATATTTTGATCCAGTGGCACTGGTCTTATGGCTGTTTCATGAACAAGACACTCTCTCTTGGCTCAACTCATTTTCTCTGGCTGTCCACCTTTCCTGGAATGCTCTCCCTACTTCCTTCCTATGACTGACCTCCCTGGCTTCCTCTAAGTCCCAATTAACATCCCTCCTTCTATAGGAAACCTTCCTTAACCTCCTTTGTTGCAGTGCCTTCCCTCTATTATTTTCTATTTAGTCGGTATTTAGCTTGCTTTGTATATTACTTGTTTTTATGTTTTCTCCTCCTTTAAACTGGAAGTTCTTTTTAGGGCAGGGACTATCTTCTGTCTCTTTGTGTATTCCCAAAGGTTAACATAATACCTGGCATGTAGTAGGTGTTTAATAAATGTTTATTGATTGATTTGATTGATATATTCTGATCTGAAGAATTTCAGTGATTCCTGCTTACTATCCAGTTGGATAAATGAGTTTACATGCTATTCACTGTTTGCAATGGTATTTTTTATAACTAGCATTTGTGGAAAGGGACCAAGTTTGGAGGTTAAAGCTTGGGGTGCCCTTCCTGTTTAAGAGCCAGAGACCAGAGAAGCTAGCAGCTTTGAATCTGATAATATCATACAAGCAGACTAATATTTAAGGAAGAACATAAGATATATAAGCCTAATCCAATACTCCTGTATCTCAGAGAGATCAGAATAGCCACCCTCATGGCCTCTTCTCCTGTTTCTTCAAGGCAGGAATCATAGGCTTCCTTGGAGAGGGAAGGAAGGAAGGAAGGAAGGAAGGAAGGAAGGAAGGAAGGAAGGAAGGAAGGAAGGAAGGAAGGAAGGAAGGAAATAAGTACTTATTAAGTACTTCCTATATGCCAAGCACTGTTCTAAGTGCTAGGGATACCAACAGAAGCAAAAGCAATAGTCCCTATCCTCCTGGAGTTTAAATTTTAATGAGGGAAAACAGCCCACAAAAGGAAGCAGAGAAGGAAGGGTTGGGAGGGACAGAGGGACCTGTCATAGGCACATAATTTTAAAGTTCAAAAGCCAGGAACAGGCCCAGGAAATGGATGAGGACTTGCCTTGGCCAGGGGTGGGGAACCTGGGGACTCGAGGCCACATGTGGCCTTCTAGGTCCTCAAGTACAGCCATTTGAATCCAATCCAAACTGGATTCAATCCAAGGGCCACACTTAAGGACCTAGAGAGCCACATGTGGCCTCAAAGCTGCAAGTTCTCCACCCCTGGACCTTTCCACAAAACAGAGACTCTGGAAGGAACTAAGTAGTGGGAGAAGAGGACCAGCCTTACAGAACAATGTTCCAAGTTCAGAAAACTACAAGGCAGTTGGATGTTCCAGCATGAGAAGGCTCCAGGCTCTGAGGGAAGATCTAAAATAAGATAGCAGGGCTTGGAAATTCAGGAACCAGGAATATAACCAGAAGGGGAAAAGGGTAGGCAAGATTCCAGAAATATGTATCCAAGCTTCCCCTCAAGTCCCAGTCTATGTCTTTAGATATCCTATGTGAATTTATATATGTTATAATCATGATTTCATGTTAACCTCACAGTAATATTGTGATGTAAGTCCCATATTTATTATTTTTCCCATTTTATGTATGAAAAACATAGAGTTCAGAGAAGTTAAGTCAAAGCTTGAAAGTGTCAGCAATCAGATTTGGACCCAGGTATCCTTGACTCTAAGTCAAATATTTTTACCCACCTAATCACATTACCTTGTAACAATCACCAGTATTATTTCTTACTCTGACATTCAACAATTCTTATTCTTATTTTTAAATTTCTCATATACTAGATTATTGCTTTTTAAAAAATTGTGACATTTTATGTTTCAGTAACATACACTATTGCACAGGGAGAAAAAAATCTCAAATAAAAATAATAAAAGGATAAAGTACATATTATTAATATATCCTATTTCTTTTTCTTTAATTTGAGGAAAACTGCTTTAGCTCATCCTCCATAGGGCTATACTTCTTATTAAAGAAATCTCATTGATAGGAGAGAAGTAGGGGTTCTGAGGCTAATAGTGACTCAGAAATTCTTAGGCACAGACCTGAGATAAGAGAAAGAACTTTTGAAAAGTAAACAGCTCCATACAAATGTAAGATGTTCCTCTGATTATCTGGGAGTTGGAACACAGCTGACAGAGAACCCACAACTGACAAAGAGCAATACTCATTCTGACACATGAAACTCAAGTTCCCAGAGATTAAGGAGTTTGCTAAACTCCCAGCCAGAAGTAAGTTCAGTATTAGATTAATTAGTTTTCAGGTCTATATTCAAACCACTGGAATTTTTTGCTCAATATTCATTATCTTGACCCCTACAAACCCACTCCCAGCATGGTCTGAAGCACTGGGAAAAGAGATTCTATTTCCCTTCTCCTGACTACCATTCTTATCCAAGGATCTGGGAGCTACAGCAGTAGATAAAACCAAATGCCATGAATGAACAAATGGAAGGATTCATAAAGAAAGGTGTGTGCCAAAACAGAAGGTCTTTGTAACTTTTTTTTTTTGATAGTGGAAAGTGAAGGGGGGGTGGGGGCATCCTTTGTACAATTTAGAGTAAAAATGTTAACACCAAAAACTATTTGCATTTCTAATGAATGTGATACTTTGTATCTTGTAAATTCATAGTTAGCCGAATGAATAAATATTGGTTTCTTTGGGCATTCTGTTCTGTCTTGTAACCTGACTTCCATAATATTCTTCCATGGGGAAAGAACATGGTGGTTGCTTAAATAGGAGTTCAGTGGCTATAGTGTCACCAGTGCCACCAAGGATCAAGATATATCTCTGATAAGCTGAAAGTTACCCTGGGATAATGACCATGCTAGAGTTTGTTTAGAATGACTAACTAGTGTGGGAAATGTGCTCATTTGAAACAAACAATACTCACTGTGCAGCCAGGAAAGTTTTCATTTTATTTTAGTCAATCATTCTACATTCCTGGAGAATGGGTCTCTGTCTAATGGAGAGTACACCTGCCCAGACAAATGCAACACTTTTTATGCTGTTTCCAATTCGAATTTCTCCATGGGCTAAATACAGCCTCCTGAATGTCCTACTTCATGTTTTCCTCCCAGATAGGTTCTCTTTCGAACAGCTCATTAAGCATGCATACAAGCCTCTGACCTTTAACCTGATCAGAAGCCTGTTATGCCAGCTCACAATTCTGATTAGAACCAGTCCCTTCTAATTTACATTCTGCTATCACTCAAAGTTGAGAGGAGTTTTAATCCTGTGGAAACAGAATTCCTCCTTTTGTTTCCCACATGGGGTACACCTTAAATCACTTGCGGGGTACAGAAAGTATATGAGAAGGAAGCTGCCATTGCCTTTTGGCGTTCAGGCAGGATCAGACAAAAAGCTCTGGAGAATCACAATGCATTGCTCCAGGGGAATATTAATTACCTTAGATAGCTTAGGAATCATACAAGCTTTCCATTTTGATTGCTAAGTAGAATTCTTATAGATGCCTTTATTTCTGTCAGTTCTCTTTCCCAGCCAAACACATGCCCTAAAAAAAAGCACCCTTGAGGAGGGCAAGAATTGTTTAGGCACCCGAGCCAGGGATGTCCACATGCAGTATTGATAGGGATGCTGAGGGGTTCTGGGACACAATCACAGAAAGAAAGAAAAAAAAAAATCACCTTTACAGTAGGTGTATCAAGCCAGAACTGGAGACAGTAATGCCCACATGAATTGAAAAAAAAAGCTCTAGGTCAAAAGATAAGGGTTCCCCAGATAGGTTAGAGGAGAAACTGATTCAGAGAAGGAGCTGATTCCCAGGAAGCAAAAGCCCAAGAGTCTACAGACCAAGGAAAGATGTTGATAAGTACAGTTTTTCTCTTTCTTCTTCAGTGGCATCAATAAAAGGGCAAATGCAAGAAAGATAGGCACTTTTCATTCAACATTCATTTTCATTCATTCAATTAACCAGCAAAAATTATAATTACAGTGCCCTCCAAAATAGGTTTCTTGAGGGCAGGAATTTTTCGTTTTTTTCTTTGCATCACCAATGTTCAGTACAATGTCTAACAAACTGAAGGTGCTTGTTGAATTAAATTTTAAAATTCATAAATGTAAGATGATTATTAAAAATAAATATCAAATATCACTGATAATGTTTAAAAGTGCCATTAGTAACTAGTGTTTTTTGGATACATATTTTACTCAAATTGCGGCAAACAAAAAATATTCCCAGTATCTGCTTTAAAACTTACAATGTAAATAAATCCACTGAAAAGACGTGGAGAAGAAATAGTAGTAATTTGATATGGCCACCAGATGGCAGTCTTTCCCATCTCTCTTTCTAGATAATTCAAACCTAGGTAATAACAGCTGACAAAGCAATTCTATTAGATCTATTTACTGTGTTCAAATATGTGATATCTGTCAGCCCTCTGTGGCTCCAAGATTGAATTTCTCTCATTTCAAAAGAGGCTCTTTATGAGCAGAGGCTCAGTCCATACATACATCTGAACAAAGGCTATTTACATGAAACTGAAGGCTTAAGTCAGACAGCCCTCTCAGGATCTGTTTGGCACCTCTTCTTGATATGCAGGAGTCGGAGAGGCTAGGAAATGCCTCGGAGGACATTTCAGTATATTGTTTTCTTTTTAAAAAGCAAAAACCAAAAAAGCCAACCAGACCAGACATCAAGCCCAAATATTCACTTCTGTTCAATTTTTTTTTCTCAGATCCAGTCTTCTAAACTGCCTAATAACCTAATGCTTCCAGACTGCATGTAAATACCACCCTATACTGTAAATGCAACTTACTCTATTATAAATACACACATGCATGGCCAAGCACAAAATAGCTTGACAGATGTGCTGGCTGAGACAAGTATACTCTGTAACTGCCTAGATGTAAGCAAATCACAAACAAAAGCCAGAAGTACAGAAAGCCTCTTTCAATGATCAGTAACATTTGTTTGCAAGAAGGGGAACTGAAAATTCAGTGAGTTACTATATTACCACAGGGAACTTTAATGAGTTTCTAGAGTCATTTTTCTTCAAATTCATAAATTAATGTGGTTCAGGATTAGCAGGGTGCTCTCTCAACTCTACATAGGTAATACACAAAAGGTGAAATACTCTGTTTCTAACAAGCCAGCTCATAAAAGCACAGATTTTGAAGTGGAAGGGATCTTAGGAGCCATGAAGTCCTACTTCATCATCTTATAGATGAGGAAATGTTATGGTAATTTAAATGGGACAATCTTTTCCCATTCATTAATTGGCCTATGTGACCAGTTTAAATCACCTGGAAGTCTAGGTCACATGTAGTGGGAAGAGTTTCCTGAACAGGTAGAACAGGAAGAGGGGAGCAGAACTGGGAGAAAGTTGGTGAGAGCAGTTAGAAGGAGGGAGGAGAGAACAAAGGTTTGTGTGTGTGTGTTGTGTGTGTGTGTGTGTGTGTGTGTGTGTGTGTATTTGGAAGAGGAGGAACTTTGGGAATGCCTTTGTTTTCTGCAGTGATAATGTGACTTCTTGGTTAGTATGATGGATTTGGCTTTCTGGTGTTGGGGTTTGGTTTTCTGGTATCTGAATCATATTTTTCTTCTACCTTCTATATGGAGAGTCTATTATACTTTGTGATTCAGAACTATGCCAGCATATCCATAGTCACTCTTGGTGCTGTGAATATTGCCTTGGCGATACAGGAAACTACTATAGAAAAAGGTTCATTGACTTGCCCAAGGTCATGCACCTAATAGATAATATAAGGTAGAGTTTAGATACAGGCTTTCATGAATACCCTCTTAGGAGATGAGGGCCTGTACCAAGGTGGTAGCAGTGTAAGAGAAAGGGGTATATATGGTAGTATATATAAGGGATATTATTAGGATAGAGTTGACGGAGCTCTGCAATCTATTGGATATGGGAAAGGGGAGGGTTGAAAGAGAGTTAAGGATGACATCTAAGTTCCTATTTGGGGAACTGGGATGATGGTGGCGCCCTCAACAGAAATACAGAAGTTTGGAAGAAGAGATGGTTTGGGGAGGAAAGATAAGCGTTCAGTTTTAGATATGTTGAGTTTAAGATGTCTACAGGACCTAAAAGTTGAAAATGTGAGATTGGAGATCAACAAAGAGATTACAGCTGGAGAAGTAGATTTGAGAACAATCAGCAGAGATGATAATTAAATACATTGGAGATCACTAAATGAAATAGAGAAGAGAGAGAAGAGAAGAGGGATACTTATGGTTGAAGGACATGACCTGGAAGAGAAGAGAGCAAAAGAGACAGAAAATGAGTGGTCAGAGAGGTAGAAGGAGAAGCAGGAGGGAGTTTGACCTGAAAATCATGATAGAAGAGAATTTCAAGAAGAAGAGACTGACCAACCATATGAAACCGTTGTTATTTTTGAGTTAGATTGTAGAAGGTTTAGGAGAGAGTAAAAGGAGACAAAGAGGACAAAGTTTTCTGAAAGAGTTTAGGCACAAAGAGGCAGAAAGCCCTGCAATTGAGGTCTGGGTCAATGAATGCCACGTGGCATAGGTGATGTCTAGAACATGGCCCTCAGTAAAGCTATGGTGCTCCTGTTTATTAAGAAGCTTATACGGGCACCTATAATTGAAGAGTATTTCTGCTATTTCTTTTACATTAGAGAGACATCTAGGCATAACAGACAAAGATTTGGAATCAAGAAGACCTGAATTTGAATTCCACCTCAAACACTAACTAGCCCTGTAACCCTGGGCAATTAATATCTCTTGTTCTCTATTTGCTCATGCATAGAAGAAGGGATAGAAATTGCAACCACCTTTCAGGGCTGTTGTGAGAATAAATGCAAAGAGGGAAGGAAGGAAGGAAGGAAGGAAGGAAGGAAGGAAGGAAGGAAGGAAGGAAGGAAGGAAGGAAGGAAGGAAGGAAGGAAGGAAGGAAGGAAGGAAGGAAGGAAGATGAGGAGGCTATGTGACACTCATTGCAATGTGTTTTAAAAATATCTCACTTGATTCTCACAACAACCCTAGGAGTCAGGTGCATTATTGACCCAATTTCAAAGGAGTAGAAACTGAGGAACATAGAAATTAAATGGCTTGCCATGGGTCACACATCTACCAAGATTTGGACTCAAGTCTTCCTGACTACAGGCCCAGCACTCTCTAAAGATGAATGTTAATACTTAAGGCAATCCTAAACAATTCAATCCTTCTGTGAACATCTGTATGTGAAAAATGTACTTAGGGCTTGAGCATAGTGAACTTTTGTTGGAAAAAAGCTGATTTGAGTCCTGAGTTAGCTACTTATTAGTTGTGTGAACTGGGACAAGTCATGACTGAGTCCTTACTTTGCTCTTTTTCTAAAAATGGGAAAAATATTTGTACCATACTCTTCTTTTAGTGAAAAAAATTATTAAACTATAAAAGCCACATAAATCTGACCTACTTTAACATAATTTTAATTTTGTCAAATTTGTTCATTTTTAATTAACAAAATTTTAACAAGGAAAATATATTTCTCCCATTCCCCCTAATCTGGCTATAAACTCTCTTCTGCCATTAAGGAGATTCGTATTACTACTTGAGGATCCTGGATGACACTACAAACTCTTTTCCCTCCTAAAATTGACTCTTTTATTTAGTTATTAACATGATTTCATCCTGCTGTTGCCATGTTTACCCCATTTAGCTGAGCTAAATATAGAGAGGGCACCCAACAGTTTTGCTTTATTAGCTCTAACGGTACAAAGCTGTTAATTAGAAAAATAAGGCTTAAGGTACCATAAAGAGAAAACTTTAAGGCTGATAAGTATAGACTTCAAGTACTGGGGACTTGATGTTACTAAGGCCAAATTAAGCAGGAGACCCAGGAATGTTCAGAGACTATGTGAGATACAAGGTGGAACTGTGGAAGTTTCATTGGTACAAATGGGGAGATGGATGATCTCACTCGCAGGGCTGCAGCAGACAGGACAGAAAAAGGGAACCACAGGAGAAATAAAAATGTAGTGATGCCCTTAGGTCTGTTTTTAAAAAAGAAATCAAAGAACCATGGATAATGGAAGATCATGAAACTACAGCAGAAAGGGATCTTACCGGGTGACTAGGACAACACTCTCATTTTGTTGTGTCTGACTCTTTGTGACACCATTTGGGGTTTTTGTGATGAAGATCCTGGAGTGGTTTGCCATTTCCTTCTCCTGCTCATTTTACAGATAAGGAAACTGAGGCAAACAGGGTTAAGTGATTTACCCAGGGTCACACAGCCAGTAAGTATCTGAGGCCAGAATTGAACTCAAGAAGATGAGTCTTTCTGCTTCAGGCCCAGCACTCTACCCACTGTACCACCTAACTGCCGCATTCCTCTTATTTTACAGATGAATAAACTGAGGTCGAGAAAAGTTATATAACAAGCCCAAATCACACAAATAATGAGACATGAAGGCAGTGTGAGGCAGTGGGGAAAAAACTGTGACTATACAAAGAACCTTTCAAATTCTGTTCCTGATACTACCTTTATGACTGAGGGCATTTCATGACCTCCCTGGCCTCGGATTCTCATAAAATGAGGGGCTAAATTAGATGACCCTTCTACCTCTAGATCCAAAAATCTATGATTTGAATCCAGTTCTTCTGACTCCAAAACTGCTGCTCTTTCTAGTGTAAAATCCTGCTCTCCTTCTCCATATGATAAAAAAAACTGATTCAGAGGAAACGCAGGACAGGAATCATTCTGGGAGGCTGCCCTGGGTGATGTCTGTGGGCCTATTCTATCAGAGTTCCTGCATATTTATGTTGAAATACCACTCCCCCCATTCCTTTTCACCCTATGAGGAAAAATAGTTATCACAGCTGATGATGGACATGTGAAAATGAAATTGTCTCTGAGGCCACAGCTGTATGATGAAATCTCCAAATCAAAAAAATGGTCCATCTGGTCCTCTTAACCATCATAATGAAGAAATTCAAGAGCACAGCCAATCCAATTGATTCTCTAGAAATTGGCCATAAAGAGTGGCTAAAAACAACAACTTTGCCAAAAAAAAGTGTTGGTTGATTAAAGTGACGAGATACAGACCTAGCCTCCTGACTTCCTTCAGGAGGAATGACAGTGTAAACTAGTAGATCAAATTCTTTATTTTCTCACTGGCTGAAAGTAAAGCTGCTGTGGGGTTACAAATGACTTTAGAGAAGGAGATGACTTATTTATTGAAGCAATCTGTGATGGACATAGCATTCCACCTCCAGAGTGCATTTATGAGCCACCAGGGCTATGAGATACAAGCTATAAACTATTTATTACAATCTTAAAAAAAAATAGGCACACAACACAAGAGGAACACTTTGCATTACCAGCCAGTGCTCTTATTAAAGCAGAAAAGATACTGCTTCACCTTCTGTACATTTTTTAATCTAAATGTGTGTGTATATATATATATATATATATATATATATAATATGTATATACATATATTCATGTAGGTACCTACTGATAGGTGAAAAGTCCTCAATATTTCTATATCCTCTACATAGAGAAACACACATAAGTACAAAGAACAAATAAGACATTTCCATGAGGAAATGCTATTACAACCTCCAAGCATACATCATACCTTGCAATTTTCAAACAGAGACTGTGGTTTATAGACACAGAGGCAGCAAAATATAAGCCACTATAAGATAAGTGGTAAACATATAGGTCAGCTAAAGGTTTCCTTCAGATTTGTCTTTTTATTTCATTTTCTTGTGAGCTTTCTGTGCATGCATATGTGTGTGTGTTTCTTTGTGCCTCTATTCTGTCTCTCTGTCCTTTGTTCTCTCTCTGTTCGTTCTCTCTCTCTCTCTCTCTCTCTCTCTCTCTCTCTCTGTCTCTCTCTCCTTCTCTCTCTGTCTCTCTTTGTCTGTCTTTCTCCCTCCCTCCCCCACGTCTCTCTGTCTCTTTCTCCCACTCTCTCGCTCATCAAATAATGACCACTACCTCATTTAAATCTAAAACTGTCATTTTTATTTCATTCAGTTCCTTTTTTTTATGAGCTTGAAAACAGCTCAGAGAATGGCATTGTTTGATGTCACCCATCAAATTTCATTTGCAACATTAAAGACTTAGTGCTGTAGAGGATGAAGCTCCAGGCATGTTATGTGTTGTGCTATGCAACCACATAAAGATATAAAATGGGATATACAAGAACAATGGGCCCAATATGGAAACAACAGTAACCAGAATGCATCCTTAATGCTGAGAGCTCACAAAGAATACTGAAAGACATTGGAGTGTGAGGGATGTAGTACTTAATTTAGAACCCAAGAATATAGTCCACATTTTCCCTTCCAAATTTAGAAAACTTGCCTCCCCAAACCCCACCCTACCCCCAAGCTTCTGTGATTCATTGAGTCACCTTGGGTAAGTCATCCATAGCTGTTCCTTTTGCAAGCTTCCCTTTCCCCTCCCCTCCCCCTCCCACCTGGCAGGCTAGTCAGCATTAAAGCAATTAACCTTACATTAAGCCAGATTTCCAGGCCTGTTACAAAGAAAATGGGATTAGGGTTGGGGTTGAGGATAGTAAAGGATTAGACATCTCAGCATAGGTGAGATGTATGGGGTAGAATACTGGATCTGGAGTCATCTTTCCATTCTTAGCTCTGTCATTTACCTTACTTTGAATATATTTTGTATTATTTCATCTCTGTAGGATCGTTCCTCCAATTAGAATGTGACCTCCTTGAGCTTAGGGATTGGGTTGTTTTGTTGCTGTTGTTATAGCACTTTTGTTTTATGTCCCTGATGCCTACTACAGGGGTCAACACAAAGTAGGTAATTAGTGTGAATGGGATGAGATGGGATGGGATAGGGTAGGGTAGGGTAGGGTAGGGTAGGATAGGATAGGATAGCATAGGATAGGATATTAATAATAGAATAGAATAGAATAGAAAGGCAGCCTGGTAGTGGTGATAGAAAACCAGAAAGTTAGGAAAAATTGTCTTTAAGTTCAGCCTCTGACAAAGACTCTAAATAAGACCCCAATACTGAAAGTGACCTCGAACAACTCAATGTAGTTTAAAAGATTTGGAGTGAGAAGACCTTGGTTCAAGGCCTAGCTCTGCTACTTACTCACTGTATGACTCTGGACAGGTCCCTTAATTTCTCTAGACTTCACTTTCTTCATTTGTAAAATGAGAGGAATGGATTATATGATCTCTGAGGCCTCTTCCAGTTCAATATCTATGATTGAATGAATCTCTCTATGCTTATTTTCTCCTTTGTAAAATCTAGATTTTACTAGACTAGATCAGGGTTTCTTAATGTAGGATTTCAGTCTATAAATTTGAATGAAAAATTATAACTTTATGTCAATATAATTGCCTTCTTTTGTAATTATATGCATTTTATTTTATGCATTTACCAACATTCTGAGAAGGGGGCCCTAGGTTTTACCAGACTGCCATGACACACAGAAAAACTTAAGAATCCCTGCGTTCTATTTTCTATGGTTCTGAACAAATCTTCTTGAAGTTTCTCTTGCCTTAGCTCATGTGAAATCTCACCTGAGCTTTGGAAGTAAAACCTGCGGAAACTCCAGGCTCAGGATTCATTTGAGTATCTGGCTTTATACCAACCAATGCCTGGAACCTTGGGATTCTGTGACAAACTGACATAGTCAGCTTTTACCCAGTCTTTTTATTGGCAGTTTTAAAGTACCTGGAGTACTATCTCTATTCTCATCCATTTCTTGATCAGCAAAATGGAGATTAGCATTGAGCAAATGATCAGATTAAGAATTATTAGAGATGGAATTGGGGGAGAAAGAAGGAGATGAACAACTTTTAAGAGCTCAAAAATTCTTTTGTCAGGTGACAGTTGATCCTAGAATAGATAATGACCACCTACAAGCAGGCAGGAGAAATAGACAAAAGAGGCAGTTGCCACAGGATAAAGTGAAGGAAGATGAGTTAGACAACTCTTTGCAAGGTAGCAAAGAGGAGTACATTAAATATAGAAAAAAGGAATATGAAGAACATTTCTTTCTGCATTTTACAAAGTGTCATTTATTAAACAGGCTGACCTGGAAGAATAGAAATTATCCTAGAAATAATATACAGCACAAGTAAAGGTCATTCATTTGAAGTTTTTTCAAAGCATGCTTTTCTTTTTCTTTTTGGACAAGAAAAGAAGCATGCTAATAAGCCAATAGTCCAGAGTGTAGTTTAAAGTGAAAGAACCACTAGATGGCTGTCTTCTCTGTGTTAAAAATAATGAATTTTCTGGTCTGGTTATGATTTTTCCATTGTAGTCCCTTAATTTCAAAAGTTTATAACTTGCTTGCAACCATACCAGGCAGCCAAAATTGAGGATGTGACACATCAGATCAGGAAGGATATTCATTTTTCCCCTCAGTTTTTCTCCCACCAAAACACCAGGAAAATGAAAAGTTGACATGGCATTTGAAAATTAAGAGGTGAATGAATGGAAAGGGAGAAAGTCTACTGGTAAGAAATAGGCCTATGTTTAAGAGAAATTGAAAATAAGAGGTTTTTTATTTTGTTTTTATTTTTTTAAGGGTGAAGCACTATTATATTGTTTGTAGGAGGTACTGCCACTGCCTTAAAGTTAACAAAGATGGGGGATAAAAATTTCCTTAGGATACGTATGTCTTTAGGAGGATGGATAAGTTTTTCTCAGTTACTATGCTGGATTCCTATGACCAGAAATAAACACACACACATACACACACACACACACACACACACACACACACACACACAGACATTCACATACAAAGCTATCTAGCTAGTTAACTAGAAACATAGATGATAGATAGAAAGATAGGTAAATAGATTAGATAGATTGATGATAGATAGATAGAATCTCAGAGAATCATAGAGCTAGAATTGGAAGGAATTTTGGCTCATCTAGTCCAATCCCTTCACTTTACAGATAAGGAAACTAAGGTCCATAGACATTAAATGATTTACACAGCTAGCAAACATGAGCGAAGAGTTATGCCACCCTATCTGGGGTCCTCAGTATCTATTTAGAGATGAATGAGTGATACGTGATATAAATGAGAGACTATGAGTGATGTGATGAATGGAGTGACATCTATTTAGGGTAATGAAGTCAGTTAATTTCATAATTTTGACCTCAAGTTTATACAGTGGATCACAAAACCAGACCTTCCAGTGTTTGAAGTTCAGGTACAATGAATGTACAAATATTGAATAAATGGTGGTTATTTAACAGTAGCCCAGTCATTCCTGGCATGGGGCCTAGAGGTGCTTCCTCAGGCAAAAGAGCAGTAGCTCACTCGACTTTATTTCTGACAATTTTATATGCTATCATTTGGAACTGGAAATTGCTTTTTTGCCACCAACAGAGTACACAGTGAAGATAAATACCTGAAAGGGGGTGGGAAGGAGGGAAACATTCTTAGGAATCATTGAAAATGGCCAGCTTTCAGACATCTGATGGGAGAACAGAATAATGAGCAGAACAGCTTCAGTGACTGCTTCATTAACTCTACTAGGGTACTGCATTTTGGGATTTCATTGAAACATCAAGCACTTCTGTACTCAATGCCTTCAATAGAGGCCCTACCACCAGGGAACCTAGTTAGTCAGAGAAGGGTGAACCACCAGGGAAAATGAGAAGCAGGTAAAATTTGTCTTCACTGCCTTCTACTCATTTGTCATCATATTTATGTAGCGCTTTAAAATTTACAAAGCATTTTCCTTATACTATGTCAATTAACTTGCATAAACAACTTTATGATCTAGATATTATTATTCCATTTTACACATGAGTAAATTGAGGCTCAGAGATTAAGTGATTTCCCCATGATTACACAGCAAGTAAATTTCGGAGGTAGAATTTGAAATTTCAGTCTTTTTCACTCAAAACACAGAACTCGTCATTGTGCCGCTAGACCCTATCGCTACTTTGAGAGTTTTCTCCTACTTCCCCAGACAAGCAGAACCTTCAAGTTTCTGTTAGGGACTTGATTAATGAATTCACATATTAATGGATTTTTAAAACACTACTAAAACCAATGTTGGAAAGATATTTTGAGTCATCTAAACCATGGAATTTCACAGGAGGAGTCTTCCTGAGTTTCTCAACTCAAACTCCACAAGTAACTGCCATAATTTTCTTCCCCACAAGGATAAACCCAGGTTAGCACCTGCTGATATTTAGAGCAGAGTGAGAGATTAATCCTCTTATCTATCAGTCCACTCAGCTTTGGTTCCATAAACAACATTCCAAACCTCAGTCATCTATCTTTTAAATATAAGTTTTTGTCCTAATAGGGAAATGGACAAATGAATTTGGACAGAATAATGAAAATTCTAAGGTTAAACTCATCATTTCATAGATGAGAAAACTAAGTCTTAGTAGGCTACGTGACCTTAGACAAGTCATTTTTAGTCATCTAAGACTCACTTTTCTCATCCAGAAAATGGAGTAGCTTTGGGGGAAAAAAACCCATTTATAATATCTTTTACTACTGAATATTCTATATGTACATGGGTGTTTGAGTATTTTGCATACTACTTCACTTTAATGGCTCCATGTTAGCAGAGAGAATGCTGATGCAAGACTTCATGACTGTGTGAGTTGTGGAATAGCTGGGAAAGCTTTGGAGAAGAGGGGCACTTTCTTTTCAAGAGGACATGTGTGATAGGACACTCTTCAAGACTGACAGATACATGGAGAGATTGAGAAAGACTTTGAAAGCTATGAGCATTGAGGAGCCAGTTTCCCCTACATGCCTATATCCTCTAAAAATTTTTTCTTTCTTTTCACATCAAAGAAACCTCTCTGGTCCAACTCCTTCATTTTTACAGATAAATAAAATGAGAAACAGAAAGGTTAAGTGACTTAGACTGTAAGTTCCTTTAATAGTGACCTTTTTCATTCTTCATACGTTTAGTTAGAGCACCTAGCACAGTACTTGGTACACAGCAGATATTTATAAGTTCTTGCTTATTTGACTGATTGTGCAAGGTCACCCAGGCAGTAAGTACCAGAGCTGGAATGGAAACCAAGGTCTAGTGACTCCAAATACTGCTCTGTTCCCACTGTTTAATCATGAATGTTTAATCATGCACCACATGTCTTTTACTCATAAATTCAATTTCTTTTAAACCAAACAGAAGACTTTACATTTCATTTTATTAAGCGTACCCCAGTTCACTAGAGCTGGTCAAAAACTTCTGGAATTCTTTATCCATTCTTAAGGGTATTAGCTATCCCTTCCAATGTCAAATCACTGACTCTGTTTATGTCAATTCCATATAACAATTTCCATAGTCATATAATTCTTCTATTGCCTAGGTTACATCGCCATCTTTCCATAGCATGAGATTTTATCAAATGCTTTCTTAAAAATCTAGGTAAATGATATATACAGCCTTGACCTACTATTATAATTATCCTATCAAAAAAAAAAAAAGAAATAAGCTTAATCTAACCTTAACTGAAGTTGTCCTAGTTCTCTGTGATCACCACTTACTTTTCAAGGTGTTCACTAAATACACTTTTAATAATATGTGATAGAATTTTGCCTGTGATGATGAAACTCTGATAACTCAGGAAAATGTCCTTCAAAAGCCTTGGGCCAGCAGAACAAAGATCTTCTGCTATGGTTTGGAGAAAAAGAGAATGATTAATGTTCTACCCTTCTTCAGGAGGTAAGTTTTCATGGTCTCTGGGAAAATCTGACAATAAATTAAGGCTATGTAGTCATTACAAATAGATTATAAATAAAGCAACCATGCCTGGTGTTTATTCAAAACTCAGGACTGATGCTGTTGATGTCAAACTAATGGGCAAGGAAATTCTTCACTAAGCTTGATAGGAGGTATTCCCATCAGCAGTTGCTCCAAACGAGGGTTCCAGAGAGAATATTATGATTAATACACATAAACATTTCTATCAAATATTCAATTTTACCTTAGGTTTTTAATCTGCCTTTGCTACATTCCTGAACAGAAGAGAAAATCTGTTCCTTGGCATTCTAGCTGTAGCAGCAAAACTATATAACCAGAAATTCAAAGCAGAAGAGGAGACTAAGCTGGAAATATTTTTAGCACCTCTGTGAACAAGGGTTAAGACTCCAATTAAGCAAACTTATACTATTCTACAAGCCCCCAGCAGAGAGAATCACCAGGACCAGAGGGTGAAATGTTCCAAGACCTTAGTAGGCTGCAGACAAAGAATAAGTAATAAAATAGGCATTATCCCCTGGCTACATAGTTGAACCGAGAATTTGTTAGAGCATAATACGTCATGGGAAATGACGACTGGCTCCATTGACTACAATAACACTATGTTTGTATTGAATGCAGACAAGAGACATAGAGTTTGGAGAAGACCACAGTATTCAAAAGAAGCCACATTTCTCCTTGCTTTGTGGGACATCCATGGTAAGAACTATTTCTAACCTCTTCTTGAGCTTATAATGTAGGTGTTTCCCCTTGGAGCCCTCAGAGCAACTTGACAGAAACGTTCTGTGCAAATACAATATGGTAGTTGACTCATTTTGTCATCATCACGTTCAGTCAACAAGCATTCATTAAGGGGTTCCATGTGCAGGCCACTATGCTAAGTAAACCCTGAGGATCCAAAGGCCACCCCTCCCCCCTAAATAAATTCCCCGCCTTTAAGGACCTCACATTCTAATGGGGGAAATAACAAATATTTAGGTACATACATAGTATTAACAGGGTAGATGGAAGGTATTCTCAGATGGGAAGGCATTGGCAGTTAGGGGATACTGGGAAAGGTCTCCTGCAGAAGGTGGGATTTGATCTGAGTCTTCAAAGAAGCCAGGAAAACCAAGAGACAGAAGTGAGGAGAAGGAACTTTCTGGGGAGAGGTCAATGCAAAGGCTTGATGAAAGGAGATGGAATATTATGTGTGAGGAATTGCAAGTCAGCCCCTTCCTTATTGGACTATAAAATTAAAAAAATGGAATAAAGTATATGATGATTGAAAAGGCAGGAAGGGGACAAATTACAAAATGCTTTAGATGCCAGAGACTTTTATATTTGATCATAGAACTGATTGGGGACCTCTGGAGTTTTATTGAGTAGGGCTTATGTGTGTGAATTGAGTGTGTGTGAATTAAGTGTGTGTGTGTGTGTGTGTGTATGTGTGTGTGTGTGTGTGTGTGAGAGAGAGAGAGAGAGAGAGAGAGAGAGAAAGAGACAGAGAGACAGAGAGACAGAAAGACAGAGAGAGACAGAGACAGAGAGAGACAGAGACAGAGAGAGAGATAGAGATAGAGACAGACAGAGACAGAGACAGAGCCAAAAATGAAAATCTCTGCCTTCAAGAAACATACTCTATCTGGGGAGGGAGTACAATACAGTCTTGTTGTTCAGCCACATTCAGATCTTCATGGCTCCATTTGGAGTTTTCTCAGCAGGGACACAGGAGTGGTTTGCCATTTCCTTCACCATCTCATTTTACAAATGAGGAAACTGAGGCAAACAGAATTAAGTGAGCCCAGAGTCACTAAGCTGTAAAGTGTCTGAGGCCAGATTTGAACTTAGGGAAACAAGTCTTACTGACTCCAGGCCCAGCACTCTACACATGGCACTGCACTACCACACCTAAGCAAATAGAACGTAACTTGAAAGGGAATAACAACAACTGGGTTAATTAGGAGAGGGCACATGAGCTAAGCCTTAAAGAAAGCAAAAGATTTTGAGAGAGTTATGAAGGGGAAGAGTATTAGGGGAGATATGTGTATGTATGTGTGTAATGTATATGCATGTATAAGCAGATTGCCTATATAGATGTGTAACTATCTATATCTATATAGTCTGGATTGGAAAATTAACAAACAAGGCCCTTTGTTTTGTGGGCATTCTTAGGATTTCCTCCATAGGCATGGAACTCCAGGGGAGTGAAATAAAAAGCCTCCAAGGAAATGCCCAGAACTGAAAATGATGGGAGCGGCTGAAATTGTTATCCTGATCAATGTCCTATTAAAACCTGCACACATGCACACACAGATGTATGTATGTTTATATATACATTTACATATATATATATTCAATATACATATATAGTCAAAGAATGGAATAAAGTATATGACAACTGAAAAGGTAGGAAGGGGACAGGTTATGGCATCTCTCTGTTTCTCTCTGTCTCTCTATATGCATGTGTATATGTATACATGCCAGGTCACCATTAAGGAAAGACTAGGAGGGAGGAATTAGTGCCTGGCACATAGTAGGTGCTTAATAAATGTCGATTGAATTTTATAGTAAAAGATTAACTCTCACCCTTGGTTGTCCAGTGGTGGAAGGCTGTGAATGACTAAGAATCTGGAGATATGGCACAGAATTTCTGAGAATCCACACAAAGAAGAGACCAAATACTCTGGAGTGCTTCTGAGTATTATTCCAAGAAGATCAAGATGAATTATCTGACCTCCTCGGATGAACTGCCTACAAGCCAAGTGACGTGTGACAGGACAACATATTTCATTATTTTATTGTAGTGATATTGAAGGTAGTGGGGAAATTGAGAGAAATTTCTCTTAGAACAATGCCTAGTCTATAGCAAGTATTTAATAAATGTCTATATTTAGCCAACAGCTTCTGAGAGCATTTGCCCATTTGAGAAAATTTTTAAATAATCAAAAAAGGTCAGAAATATCTGACCCTTTAATTGAATGGTTTATGGTCACTTGGGGATTGTGGTGGACTGTAAACTCAGTTGGTGAGTTTGTATTTTTTTTCCTGGAAGCAATAAGAAACCACTGAAGATTTTTGACCAGTGGAGCAGCACAGATAACTCTATATTAATTTGCTAGTCATGAGCAGAAGGGTTTTTTTTTTAACACATTTTATTTTAATCCCGGCACAAATACACACCATATGAAGAGTTGCTGTTGAGAAGAAAATACAAAGCTAATCATCAATGAATGTAGGTATAACCTCTGACGACAAACACTAAATAAATAGGTTGATGCACCATTAGCACAAGAAAAGTGACATATACTAGATTTTCTGGACTTGAGTCTCATAAGGGCAGTGCGAAAAATACACTCAGAAGCTGTCCTCATGAAGAGGCTTAAGAATATATTTATTTAAATAGTGACTGGATATTTCAGATTCTAAGAATTTAGCCTCCTGTTGGTTCCAGGAGAACAGGTACAAAGTTAAATTTTAAATCTTTAGTTGAAGACTAGTGAATATTTTGTTGGACATTTTATTTAACCACATCGTATATGGCAGACTACATAAGTTGTCCTCAAGTTAGGAACAGGTTGTCCACAAGCTTCCTTTTAATTTATTTGTTTAGATTAGAAAATATGTTTTCCTTTGGAAACAACAGCAAAAATTCAAGGGTGTGGCTGTTTTAGGGGTGTGGTTTTTATCAGGTTTGTAGCGGTAGAAGGAACAGAGAAGATGGAATGAAGAAAACAAATATATGGCCTAGAAAAGCTGGTTAGGTGTCTGGAATAACCTAAAAAAGCTGACAACCTATGGCCCAGGACAGCAAGGCTGTGACTGCTACACAGTCACAATGGACCAACATGTCAATATTCATTCATTGAATGCTTATTACGTATTAGATACCATGTGGTAGGTGCTTGGACATGAGGATAAAAATAAAACTGTCCTTGTCCTCAAGGAACTGATAGTCTAGATAGGGATATAGCATGTACAACATCTACAGACACACACACACATGCATGAACACACATATACACATATGTATATAAAATGAGCATGTACTAGATATATACTATATAAATTCAAGAAAATGGAGAACACTAGTATCTGGTGGGAAAGGGAGGAGGAAATCAGTTTTACAATAGATGTTATACATGTATACATGATAGTTATAAACTATCATTATATCCATTTTACAGTTGAGGAAACTGAGGCAACCAGAAGATAAGTGACTTGTCCAGGGTCACATAGTTAGGAAGGTTTTGAAGTCAAGTTTAACTCAGGTCTTCCTGACTCCAGACCTAGCTTCAATCTATTGTGCCACCAGTTGCTTCAGATTCCTCATCTTACCTAGATTTGTCTTTTTTTAAACAAGATTTTAGATCTATGCTCTAGAGGTAGAAGGAACTTCAGAGGCCATTACTGCATCCCCTTCATTTAACATTAAAGGATCACATACTCACCAACAGAAAAAGAGTTGGTTGGTGGTGGAGGTAAAACGGACAAGGTATTACTCACAACTACAAAGTACATCAATTATTATAAATCATTAAGTTACAGACTACAAGACTCCTCTAGGCTAGCCATATAAAGTCATCGGCAACGTACAAACTATAAGAATTTCAAAGGACCATAAAAAGGATTAGTATGGAATCTCAGCACCCTGAGCAAATTTAACACCTTCTATTCCCTGTAGATAACCCACGTAGTATAAAGGACCAGACTGGGTACCAGTCCTCTCAGTAGGAAAACCAAACTCTTTTCAAGTGAAGTCATTTTGGAAGACATGACTTAATGGGTTATTTTCCACATCCACATGGCACCCTTTGGACTCCTACTGAGAGACAATGAAGGGTGCCAATTAGCAAGAGCTGTGATGGTTTCAGTAATGTGTTTAGCACCTCACATTTTGATCCAAAATGTGCATTTGTGCCTCAAAAAGGCACAGAAGGACAGAAGGAACCATCTGGTATTCCAAATTATCATTAAAAAAATTTATGTTCTGCTACTAGCTTACTGTAACTTTTAATTGCATGTTTTACAAACATCCTTACCATTGAAGTAACAGTAAAGGATCAGCAGCATTCTTATTTTACATTTCCTATTTTAACCATCTGCACCTCAACATTAACCAATATAGGAAAGATAAATCGTGTAGAGTATCAGCACAAGAAGAGGCATTAAATAGTATCCTATTTTAAACTAGCCCTGTCATAATTCTTCTTACAAAATCTAGAATGTTCCTTTCAAAAATGTAGCTAAAATCTCCAAGCGGGTAAACAGGTGCTCATTTTAAATGTCTTTACAAGTACAATTGGTTCAACACTCCTAGTATATTAAAAAGGTAGGGAATGGGCATTATCTCAATAAACTGTAGATAAATGCCAGAAATGTGACTGCAAAATCAAAAAAAAGGCAAATTGTACATATCTATAAAATTATTATGAATCATTTTTTTTAGTTTTGTCGCAATATAGGAGATAAAAATAGTCCTAATGCCTCTTTCCTCTAGAGTACTTTTCATGAGTACACTCAGTTTCATTCAATATGGTTGCACCCTCTTTGCTTCTGATGGCTACTCTGACAAGATGACAATAAAAAATAAAGAGGGAAGCATGATCAGTGCACAAAACATTTTAGAAAGTGGTGATATATATCAAAAAACCGTGATAAACAACATTCCATTTATCTTCCCTATATTCTGGCAATTTTTTCCTCTTCAAATGAGAATCTTGACATTCATTTCTTATAATTTCCTCTGACTGACATTCAACAACATCAGCTAATATTTTTTCAATAGTTTCCCTATTGCAGTTTAATCGCTAATTATTAGGCATTCACCTGTGTGGTAACTACTCTATTTAATTGAAGAAATAAAAGAATAAAATACTGAGTAGTAGTGCAATTTGTAGTGTTTTGACATAATCATCAAATGAATTGAAGAAGTGAGCTTGATCATAGTTCATTTCTTAGTGTGTTTTTTAAATGAGGGACCATCAAGTTTCTTTGAGCTTCCCCAAAGCCTGCTCTTGCAGCTCATTTTTCTAACTGCTAACAAAAAATGCCACTTCACTCAATCTTATTTCAAGGATTCCTGATGAGAGAACTACAACCTCTTCAACTATGGATCTACATAAGGGCCTTTCTGCCAATGCATAGAGGAAGCCAGTAAAAACAGTAGCAGTACTATACTCACACATAATAACCACATCCCTAGTTTAGAGTAGAGAAAATCAGGGGAAAAAATTTCATTGGAGATTGTAATATCTCTAGTGTTATAATTTTCAAATTGGTCACGACAGTTGGCATGGTAGATGGGAACATAGTTAACTGTAAGTAATCCTTGACCTTTGGGTAATAGCTGTACTTTTTTGAATTGAAAAAACCTGAAATAAAGAATATCACTATCACACAAACCATCGCAGGATCAACTTAGGTCTGCTTTCTTAAACTCAGCGTTAGTACGTTTCTCCTCTTGCTCTGTGACATGAAAGAGGACATGGACAAAGGAATTATTAAGTTATTTGAGGGAAGTGAAATTGGAATAGAAAGAGGATAAAATGACTTTATTCAGGCTAGTCAGTGATCTTAAGCCTTTGAAGATGATAATTGTATCCCATTCTTTAGTATAGACGGTCAAGGGCTCAGGAGGTATAATGCTCCAGTGAGATGCTGACATTGGTGACATTGGTAGGGATATTTGGCTTAATTCTGGTTCACAATATCTTACCCTTTCCATTCCCCCACTCAGACTGCATACTCAAATAGTTATTTGTCCAGATGCCCTTGAGTTTTCTGGGAACCATGTTCTAAAGGTTAGGATAACTACATAAATTTATACACCAAATCTATTTCCTCATTTCCTTTTTAGTGATTTGAAATCTCCAAATGTCATTTTTATCTTCTAACTTCATTTGAAAGAGGCACAAGAGGGATAAAAAATATTGACTATGAACACAAGAGCTTCATGTAATCTCTAATACATTACAAACTTAGGATAGCACATGCTCTGAAGCTGATCTTTCCACCCCATTTGCACTGGCCGGTTGGGTCCCCACAACATAACTATTATATATCCCCTCAGGGGTCTAGAGTTAACCCTGAAATGTTAGCGATGTGTTCATCACACTACAGCTCATGAGTACCCACTAGAGTCCTTCCCACCATAATAGGCAGGGGATATCCATTAGTCAGACAGACTTATTTAGCCGTTTGCTTTTCTTTTAAACTAGTATTTATCAAAGACAGAGAATTGTCAAACTACGACTGAAAGGGATCTTAGGTTGTCTAGGACAATGCTCTCCTTTTGCTGTTGTTCAGTCATTTTAGTTATATCTGACTCTTTGGGATCCCATTCGGGGTTTTTTTATCAATCATACTGGAATGGTTTGCCATTTCCTTCTCCAACTCATTTTGCAAATGAGGAAACTGAGACTAACAGGGTTAAGTGACTTGTCCAGTGTCACACAGCTAGTAGGTGTCTAGGGCTGGATTTGAACTCATATTCTTCTGACTCCAGGGGCTGGCTATCTACTGTGCCAAATAGCTACCCTGTAATCAAGTCGGCTCCTTGCCTATCTCAGCAAAATCAGAGCTTCCTTTCCTATGTAGTAAAACACATCTTGCCATGAAGCTACAGTGTGTCTTCATTATATGTGGTATATCGAGCAACAGTGATTTATCTCATGTTTACTATTAACAACTGACTTTCAGGGAGGGTGGATGGGGGATGCCCAAATGACACGCTTTTAATTTTAATCTGCCTTGTTAACATTTTCTCTATCACTTTAAGTCTAGACAATCAACAAAATGATAAATCAGGCCCTGATCTGTAGTGTTTTCCATTTCCCAAGAAAATGTGACAATTGGTTCTCGCAAGCTAGTGTAAAGCTGTCTCCAGCACACCCCTGGCTCTTGGGTAGCATTGCTCTTCTTTCTCCTAAACAGTTATGCCTAACCACACACACATATGCACACACACACGCACACGCACATGCACACGCATACACACGCACACACACAAACAGCCATATATGTAAGTATGTGCACACTTCATGCAATTTAGTTGCACCTATAGGTTTCTCTCATGCGTGGATTACATGCTTCTCAGAGGAAGGAACACTCTCTTTTACATATGTGGAGAAGCATTAGTTATACTTTCAAGTGCATGAAAAATGTCAAATAATATTGTTTGTATTCCTGGGACTCATTCTCCTGTCCCTCGTAACAGGGAAATGCCATGCTGTGTTTCTGGATCTGTTAACTACTCCTGGCACTTCTCTCTCCACTCTCCTCTTTCAACCTACTAAGTTGTTCCAACTTCAAAGTGCGAACATTTCTGCTGTATCAGCAATTTTGTAGCCTCCAGATCTGAAGGGAGGAGTTGGCAGCCCTAGAAAGAGAGCATACTTTCCAATGAAAACAATAAAATAGGGGGAGGGAAAAAAGACAAGGGAATTCACTGTTGCAGAATTAATAAGACCCTGTTCAGAAAAGACTTTTTAAAAGGCATGAGATTATAATTTCTAAATCTAGAATATTAATTAACATACAATACAATTATCTGTTGAACTATCTATTTATATAAACAGAAAATTATTCAGGTCAGTGATTTAAACAGATCCAAAAATTAAAAATATTTTCATATAAAAATCCTCAAGTTATGCAGAGTCCATCTGGAGACAGTTCAAAGATAAATGCAGAAGGCTTGCTTTCTATTTATCAGATTGGCATAGCTTTCCACTAACAGGTTCCTTTCCTTATGCCAGCATTGGTCCCAACTCCTACAATACTTCCTTCCTTCCATGCAGTCCTTATTACAGGATCTTTCAACCTCAGGCCACACATATGTTCAATCAATTCAGTTGAACGAAAACGGGCAATTGATTTTCAATGCCTCAACAGTAACTGGAAGTTATTTCCACTTATATTGCAGGATATGCTTCAGCTATTCTCTAAATTCTGCTGGATGGACTACCTTTCTCCAAAAGAGGGTGGTCACATTGACCACATCTGAAAGGGGGGTTGGATTTTTCTAAGATACTTTCTGAAAGTAAAAACAAGAGATTCAATGAGGAGAAAACAGATTGGAATAAAACAAGCATCACTTTTCGGTGGCATATGGAACCTGTCAAGTTATTCATTGGAAGAGATTCATTCTCAAGGAAGGAGGGTGCATAGCTTGGCTTGCTCTGTGTTGTTTTCGCTATTGGCTAAATAAGTTATAAATGGGTTAGGTTATTTTGGTCAAGAAAGTTTCATTTCTGTGTTATTAGTCATAGGACCTTAAAGATTACACGAGGAATCTTCAGAAATGATCGGTTTCATGTTAGAAAATAGAACTGTAAATGACTTTAGGCATTTTCACCTTTAGGCAGTATGAAGTGGATAGTATACTAGGCTTGAAGTCAGAAAGGCCTGTGTTTGAATTCAAAGTCTGACACTTACTAGGTGTGTAATCATTGTGGTCATATAAGTCCTCTGAGCCTCAAGTGGCTCTCTCAGATTTTAAGTGTTTTCATATCTAGCAATAACTTGATGCCTAAATTTGTATAGTTTAAAAACTCAGCAGATTTTTAAGGAATAGCCTTTGGTCCAAAATGATTTTCTCTTTTTTTGAAATGAATTTAAGGAGCATGTTTTAGTCTCTGACTCCCAAAACAACCTGGATCTGAGTTTTCTTTATTTCCTTTTTCCAGAATACTTTATATTAGGTTATGCATTTTAAAGTTTACAGGCAACAGTTTCATCTAAATATCAAACTGAATATTCTTAAGATTAGATCTAGTTTGCTATAACAAAACCATTAAACTTTGGAATTTAAATGGACCTCAAAGGTCATCTCGTCCAACCCATACCTGAGTCAGATACTCCTTTGTGTAGTGGTTATCTAGCTTTTGCTTTAAGAGTACCAATGATGAAGGCTAATACTATAGACAAATTAGGGTAGCAAAGAATAGTTTATTTATCAGATTTATGGAGAATTGAGGAATTTATGACTAAACAAGAGACAGAAAACATTATCAAATACAAAATGGATAATCTTTAATACATTAAATTGAAAAGCTTTTGCACAAACAAAGCTAATGCAACCAAGATTGGAAGGGAAGCAGAAAACTGGGAAAGAATTTTTACTAGTGTCTTTGATAAGGGCCTCATTTCTAAAATATATAGAGAACTGAGTCAGATTTACAAGAATACAAGTCATTCACCAATTAATAAATGGTCAAAGGATATGAACAGATAATTTTCAGAGGAACAAATTAAAGCTACTTATAGTCACATGAAAAAATGCTCTAAATCACTATTAGAGAGATGTAAACCAAAATATCTCTGAGGTACCACATCCCCCCAGTCAGATTGGCTAACATGACAAAACAGAAAAATAATAAATGTTGGAGAAGATTGTGGTAGAGTTTGAACACTAATTCATTGTTAGTGGAGCTGTGAGCTGATCCAACTATTCTGGAGAGCTATTTGGAACTATAAACAAAGGGTTATAAAAATGTACATATCCTTTGACCTACTAATACTGTTTCTAGGGTTGTGTCTCAAAGCGATCATAAAAATGGGAAAAGGGTCCCACATGTACAAAAATATTTATAGTGGCCCTTTTTGTGATGACCAAGAACTAGAAATAGAGGGGATGCCCATCAATTGGGGAATGGCTGAACAAGTTGTGGTATATGAATGCAATGGAATTCTGTTATGCTATAAGAAATGATGAACAGGCAGACTAGAAAAGCATGGATTTATATGAGCTGATGCCATGAAGTGAGCAGAACCAGGAGAACATTATCTACAGTAACAGCCACAGTGTGTGAGGACTGATCTTGATAAACTTAGTCATTCTTAGCAATGTAAGGATCTAAAATATTTCCAAAGGACCCATGATGCAAAATGCCATCCACTTCCAGAGAAAGAACTATAGAGTCAGAATATAGAATGAAGCAGACTATTCTCTCTTTTGTTATGTTATGTTTTATTTTGTTTTTCTCATGGTTTCTCCCATTCACTATAGTTATTTTACGCAACATGACTAAGGTGAAAATGTGTTTAATAGGAATGTATGTGTAAAGCCCATATAAGATTGCCTACTGGATTGAGGAGGCAGGGGGAAAAATTTTAAACTTATGGAAGTGAATGTTGAAAACTGAAAACAAAAAAAATTAATAAATTTTGGGGTAAAAAGAGTATCAACGATGGGGAACCCACTACTTCTCCAAATCAGCCCCATTTCACTTTCAAAGCAATCTCATTGTTAGGAAATGTAGGACTGCTCAAAGTCTAGATTTGTTGCCATCTACAAGTAAGCATGTAAAAGATAGGAGTCTTGATCAAAAGATTTGAAGTAGAAGATGATAAGTTCTTTGTGGTTCCCACATTTTCAAGAGACCTAGAATATCTTGGGGACTGAAGGAAGTCATGCTGCCTTATACCATAGGTTTCCAAAGTGGGTGATAACACCCTCTGGGGAGCACTGGAATGATCCAGGTGTCAGTAATAGCCTCGGGTGCAACTGAGGGGCGTAGAATAAAAATAAGGGAATGGCGGAAGCATAAAGAAGGCAAGAGAAGAAATTTTTCAAAAACCATTCTTATATGTTTTCTCTCGTGTAACAGACTTAAAGTTGTAGTAATTACATTATTTTCTAAATAAACATGCAACATTAGTGGTCAAGTCTGCCTACAGGTCTTAACAAGTTAGTGTTGACAGGGAAGAATATCACAGATTGTTGGGAAGTCCAACATGCATCAGTAGGAATATGTGCTTGTAATGACTTGTTTACAATATGATACTACCCAGCCACATGATGCAAAATAGTGTCATCAAAATTTCAGTGTAAAAACCCACAAATTTATAATAAATTATCAAATTTAAGATGCTTCGTTTTTTAAAATTTACATGTTTTTGAAATGATGCAATTTTTTTTTTAAAAATGAAAGGGTTAAAGAAAGTAGAATTCCAGGGGTTTCTGAGTATTTTTTTTTAATGAAAAGGGGGTGGAAGGACAAATAAGTTTGGGAACCTCTGTCTTAGAATAATACAAGACTTTGTGGTTAGTTGGAGTGAAGCTTCCCAAAATTTTATTCATGAGAATGCAGGCCAACAATTAGGAATTGATTGGATAGGAAAGGAAGGGGCCTTTCTAAACCTAAATTAGGGGCTTGGAACAAGAACATTGAGTCAGATAGCATAAGAAAAGGAGCCCAAAAGAAAGACCAAATGCTTGAGAGTTCTATTTAACTAATTGGCTGGTCTATATTCTGAGACTCTGGGAACATCTCTTTTTTGGAGAGAATGTTTTGAATGTAAATGTCTATCTTTCTAAAGAAAAAAGCTACAGCTTAGCATCTTGGTTAGGAGAGACAGACAAAGACAGAAAGGCAAAGAGAGAATTATGGCTTTTTTTGACATAGTGGTAGACCCTCAACAGAAAAGTACTGCTGAGACTTGATAGCAAGAATAGTCCAGAAGAGAGAAAGAGAGAGAGAGAGAGAGAGAGAGAGAGAGAGAGAGAGAGAGAGAGAGAGAGAGAGAGAGAGAGAGAAAGAGACAGAGAGACAGAGAGATTTCTTCTAGTTGATTAAAAAAAGTAAACACATTGATGGATACCATGAAAACCATTCTTGAAAGGAGGCATATGCACAAAGTGTTTTGAATCTGGGGTATATTTTCTGAGGGACTAATGCTTGAGAGGGGAACTAGATAATTATTACTTAGACTGAACAGAAATCTGACTTTTTGCCAATTTTATTCATTGATCCTGGTCTCACTCTATGTGGACAAATACAAAATTTTAATTCGTTTTCTTCATAAAAACTTTTAAAATACTTAAAATAACAATCAATTCATGTAATTAATCAAAAACATTTAAGGCCTAGACTATATAGGGTGCTGTGTTAGGTGCTAGTGGAAAATGAAAAAAAGTGGAATAAACCTAGTCCCTGTTCTCATGGAGTTTATATTCTAATAAGGGTTAATAGTTTCACCAACATTTATGCAATTTTATCAAAGATAGTGCTTTGGAATTACTATTTTAATCCAGACTCAATTTTTAAATTGATGACTTCCAGCTAAATGGCATGGAATGATCATTTCCTTACTCCTTAACATTAGCAGAAAACATTTTGACCCTTGCTTGGCTCATTTACAGGAGTAAAATTCTGTTACTTTAAAAGTATGTGCCACCCAGTTTGCTCCTCCTCTGTCAAACACATTTGAGAGGCAGGATTTGTGCCATCAGACATATGGCAGGATTTTTGCTTCTTTGGAAATAAATACCAATATTCTAAAAGTTCTTTGCTACAAATGAAATAAATCCTTATTTATGTTAATGAGTATATTTATTCTTTACAAAAGTCTGAAATAAAAATTATTGAAATTTAATTCTTTCTTAAAAATAATAATACCATAGGGATAGCTCATTCAATGTAACATCAAAATCCCCTAGAGTCTTCAAGAAATTAAGAGGCAAATTGGTATAACGGGATTCCAGCTAGGTTTTGAGTCACAAAACCTGAATGTGAATCCCAGATCTGTCACTTACTACTAAGTATACTTGGGCAAATCAGTTGACTTCCTTTGCAGTCATAAATCTATAATCTTAGGAAATTCTTAGACAGGGGTGTGGAACCTATGGCCTTGAGGCCACATGTGGCCCTCTCAGTCCTCAGGAGCAAAGGGCCACACTTCAGGATTTAGAGGACCACATATGGCCTCGAGACCATATGTTCCCCACTCCTGGGCAGGAGAAATTCACTTTCATTGCTTAGGGAAAGTCCTGCTCTTTTAGTTGCCATTTATATAATGTAAAACTAAATTATATTAGTAATGATGATGATTCTTTACATAATGATTTATGTTTACAGTTTCTTTTTTTAACCTCACATATGTGGTTATAAGATAATGGAGGCAGACTTGAACTCCTGGGGGATAATGTCCTCTTGCTACATAACTTAGAAAATTTCAGTCAACTTTTGTATGAGCAATAGAAACCCCTCCACCTTGTAAATCTCAGCTGGAATAGGGTCAGCACCATCTGCTTTGCCACATGAAAGGAGTCTAATGACTTTCAAAACCTATTCTTCAGTTGGAATTTCAACTAGGGAGGGATTGACTTCAATCTGAGTAAACAGTCAATGGCCTCAGCATTGATTGATGATGGTCTGTTGAAAACACTATGGAAGTGTTCAGCTCATCTCTCTAGGATAATATCCTTATCAAAAATCAAACTAGCTCTATCAGCACTGAGTAGTTGAGATGCACCAAAGGTCTTTGGCTCATAAAAGCCTTCAGGGCATCATAAAAACACTTTGGATTGTTACTATCAGCATAAAACTGAATTTCATCTACCTTCTTACTGAGTCAAGAATCCTGCATCTCTCCAAACTGCTTTTACTTTACTTTTGATGTAATTAAATACTGTCTTCTTGGAGATGGATCAGCTATCCTACTGGTAAATCCTGTGGAGTTCTCATTTTTCATTTAGCAGCTTCTGAATTTTCCCATCATTTTCATCAAACCAGTCTTGGTATTTACGAGTGTTCTGACCCTGATGAGCAAATGCAGTGCTATACAAAATCTCCGAGAGCTGTCCACTCCTTTTCTGTTCCACTGTTGTCAAACATGTATTGGCTCAACTTTCCCTCCAAGTTAGCCACAAACTATTCCCACTCGGAGAAGAGCTCTAATTTGTTGACATCAATTCTTCTGGTAGTCATTTTGCCTTGGGGATGCTGCTTTTGTTGAACGTGAACATTTATTGGCTCTCTCTTAGTCGTTGGGTGGGGAAGAGGAAATCCTTTTTCTTAGTCATTGCTGGCAAGATTCTTGCCAGAGTCCTCCTTAATAGGCTGATCACCTGGAAGATGGTCATCTACCTGAGAGTTAGTGTGGCTTCAGAAAGGGCCAAATGGTGTTTGCTGCCTGACAATTCGAGGAAAAGTGTCAGGAGCAGAACAGAGGTCTGTATACAACATTTGTAGATCCGACCAAGGCTTCTGATACTGTTAGTCATGAGGGCTTATGGAAAATTATGTCAAAAGTTGGTTGCTCAGAGAAGTTCATCAGTAAGTATGTCAATTTCATGATGGCATGCTTGCCCAGGTTCTAAATAATGGGCAACACTCTCATGCCTTTCCAGTCACCAATGGAGTGAAATAAGGCTATGTGCTTGTTCCTAAGCTTTTAAGTATGATGATTTCAGCAATGTTGTCAAATGCTTTCAATGAGGATGAACAGGGCATCAAAGTCAGATACTGCATTGATAGTAAATTCTTTAACTTGAAAAGGCTACAAGCTAAGACCAAAGTGGAGGGAGTATTAGCACATGATTTTCTGATTGTGGATGATTGTGCATTCAACACAGCCTCTGAGGCTGAGATGCCACAAAGTATGGATTAACTATGCTGCTTGTGCTAATTTTGGCCTAACAGTTAACACCAAGAAAATTCAGGTAATACATCACCACAACCTCTACACATGGAACCATTGGATACAGTAAATGGAGAAGTTTTGAATGCTGTAGATAAGGTGGTAGCGTACTTTCCAAGGAAGTACACATTGAAAATGAGGTTGATACACACTTTGGTAGAGTAAGCTCAGTATTTGGAAGGCTCCCAAGGAAGGTATGGGAGAGAAGAGGTATAAGATCGACTATCAAACTGAAAGTCTATAGAGCCATGGTGCTGCCCTCATTGTTGCATGCCTGTAAAACCTGGACAATATACAAGCTCCATGCCAGGAAATTGAATCACTTCCATTCTATTTTAGGAAGATTCTGAAGATCACCTGGCAGGATAAGGTACCAGACCCTGAGGTCCTCACTGGAACTAAGATACCAAGCATTCAAATTCTGCTTCAGAGAGTGCAACTTCAATGGGCTGGTCATGTTGTTCCAATGCAAAACATATAATTGCAAAAAAGATTGTTTTATGGATAACTCACACAGGGCAAGCATTCACATTGTGGGCAGAAGAAATGATACAAGGACATTCTCAAGGTCTCTCTTAAGAACTTTGAAACTGATTGTGTGACATGGGAGACACTTACACAGTACCACTCAGCATGGTGTTCCCACATCAAAGAAGGTGCTGTGCACTGTAAGCAAAGCAGATTTGAGACAAAAGGAAATGCAGGAGGCACAAGTTAGAGGATCCACCCCAAATGTTCACAAGGACTATTTGTGCCTGACCTGTGCCAGAGCTCATGTTGGTCTGATCAGCCACAGTTGGACACATTGAAATTTGACTTTAGCATAGTGATATTATTTTGTTTCTCTTCAAGAACGAATAACAACCAATGAGGATAAGTCCCATGAGTATTCTACTCCTCTTTTATATATCTGTCAGCTAACAAACACTTGTTAAGTATCTACTATAAATCAGGCTCTGTGCCAACTACTAGTGACTCAAAATGAGGCAAAAAATATCGTTCCAGCCTTGGAGGAGCTCATAATCTAATGGGAGAGAAAATATGAAAATAAATATGTACAAACAAGCTATTTACAGAATATATAGGAAATAATTAACTGAGAGAAGGCACTAGAATCAGGAGGGTTTGGGAAAGATTTTCTGTAGAAGATGCAAATTTAGTTGGGACTGGAAGGAAGGCAGGAGGCGGAGATAAGGAAGGAGAACATTTCAAGCATGGGGAATAGTCAGAGAAAATACCTGGAGCAGAAAGAGAGAGGAGCTTTATTCTTGAAACAGCAAGAAGACCAGATTCACTGCATAAAAGATTAAGTTGTGAGGACTAGGATATACAAAGACTAGAAAAATGGGGGAGGGTGGGGGAGTGCGATAAGAGGGAGGCAGTGCTAGGCTATGAGTAGCTTTGAATACTAAATAGGGGATTTTGTAATAGATCCTAGAGGTGATAGAGAGTCACTGTATTATATTCAATTCATTTTTTAAAAAAAACCCAAATATAAGACATAGGAAATCATAGAGATGAAGGTTGAATCTACTAGTGATTTCCCTGGTATAGGGAAATCCCAAATGAGAAGCCCCCTCTACCAATTCAAGCTGGTGTCTTCTGTGAAACTTAAGAGAGTCATCTACAATATTAGTGTCAAATTCAAATAGAATTGTTTCACTTGGGAGTGTTGTAGCCACATCCTTGACTTCTCTGGTCTAGAGTATTGAGAGGCTAAGTAAATTATCCAGGATTCCACAGTCAGTGTGTATTAGAAATGAAACTGGAACACAAGTCTCCTTGGCTCCAATGCCAGCTCTTAACAGAGCTGCCCACTATGGCACATTGTATTTCATTTACATTATATTTTATTTTACTGAATGAGGCACAGCATTCTACCTTACTGAGACCTTCCAGGATACTCAATTCAGTATACTTTCTATCCCTCCTAATGTTGTGGCATTTGGAAATTAGATAGACATCCTATCTGTTTCTTTGTCCAAGGCATTGATAAAAATCTTAAAATGACACAGGATCCAACCCCTGTCCCTCAGACATTCCACTAGAAATCTCTTTTAAAGACGAACTTCTGGCGACTACTTTTTCAATCTTTCTATTCAACCAGGTCTGAATCCATTTTGGGGACTATAATCTAGCTCATTTTTCTCCACTTTTTCATATGACTATGTAGGAGCATAAATATGAGAGATTTAAGAAAATATTTTGCAAAAATCTATCCAAACTATATCTATAGCATTTCCCAGATCTACCAGGATAGTAGCCTGCCAAATGGGGGAAAAAAGGAATGAGGTATGAATTGTTCCTCATGAAACCATGATGACTTTTGTGCATGCCACATCCTTATCTCAAAGTCCACCAACCATTCCTTTAATAATATTTTCTAGAATTTTTGAGCAATCAAAGTAAAAACATTTGGTATATAGTTTATAAGCTGATTTTTTTTCTTTTTTAAAATCAACAATTGTCTTTGTTCAGTTCTAAGATGACTCTCCTATTCTCCACAATGTTTCAAAATTCATTGATTGTATCTGAGCAATCAACTTAGCAGATCTTTCAAGATCCTGAGATAAAAGATCGCCTGGGGCAATTGCTGTACAGCCTTTTCAGCTATGTTCAACTCTCTTCTTGACCACATTTTGGGGGGTTTTCTAGGCAAAGAAACCATAGTAGTTTATCATTTTCTTTTTGATGAGGAAACTGAGACAAACAGTATTAGGTGGCTTGCCCAGGGACCCACAACTAGTAAGTGTCTTGAGGTCAGATTTCAACTCATAAAGATGAGTGTTTCTGATTCCAAGCCCAGTGCTCTGTCCACTGTACCATCTAGCTCTAAAAAACATCCGCATATTTATCTTGAGTATTAACTCTCTTACGACCATTTTTGTTCTTTTCTTTCCAGGCCAAACATCATAATCTTTGAAAGAGAAAACAGTAGTAAAATAGAAGTTGAGCAGTTCTGCTTTCTCTCTTTCACCAGTGTGTTATCAATCCCACACCACACAAAGATCCTGTTCTTTAACTGGATCTTCTTTCCTTCAAAATAGATTTTTTAAATCTTCTTTGTAACCCTTATCTTTTCTTGTTAGCTTCATTCCATTGCGATCTTGAACAACTCCTTACAGTGTTCTTAAAGTACCATTCTACACTTGTATTCTGGCCTTCAATTCTCTGTCCTCCTTTCCATTTTCTGTATATGTCTTTTTTAAAAGTCTGAGGTGGAAGCACATGATCATCCAGAAGGCAGAATAGCTATTTCCAGCATAACCTCCTCTGAGTCCAAAAACCTTAAAACAAAATAAATTTGTCAAATCTGCTCTAATGAAGACTAACAACAAGAAAGATAGAAGCAAGGCAACCAACAAAAAATTGCCTTCTGAGATAAGGACTGGGAGTCAGATTAAAACTCCCACTCCTTACAAACATCTCTCAATTCACCTGTTATACCAGGCAAACAACCCGATCGGCTTTTATTCCAGTTCGGGCTGGGGCACAAATAGTTATAACAGAGGATTTATATAAAGTACAAATCTTACTGATCCGCTTTCTGTGTACGAAAGAGAAAAACAATGATGCATTTAAAAAAACCTTCACTTGCAAGGTTGCAATTCTAATGATCTGGAAGATGAGTTCTTAATCTTTTTATGTACTGTACTTTTTGTGTACTGTCTTTTGAAGCCTGTGGACACCTGCTCAGCATAATATTTTTATTTTTATGGTGGGGATGGGGGTGGAGTCATGGGATAGGGAAGAGGTTCTAACTCGAAATAAAGTGCTAAATTTTAGTTAGAGGGTAATTTTTTTTCTATCCAGGTTCAAAGACTCCTTGAAATCTACCTATAGAACACTTTGGCATTCAAAGTGGCCAAGGTAAGAACCCCTGGAAAATGATTCGCTGACCATGCTACATATTTAACTGGGAATAACTGACAGACAGTTAGTCTGTCTAATTAGATTGTAAGTAATCAGTGTGAGGGCAGCTAGATGGTGCAGTGGATAGAACACCAGTACAGAAGTCAGGAGGACCTGAATTCAAATCTCACCTCAGACACTTGACACTCACTAGCTGTGTGACCTTGGGCAAGTCACTTAACCCCAATTGCCTCATCCTGGGTCATCTCCAGTCATCCTGATGAATATCTGGTCACTGATTCAGATGGCTCTGGGGGAGAAGCGAGGCTGGTGACCTGAACAGCCCTCCCTCACTCAAAACAAAGTCAAGTGCAAGTCATGTCCCCAATGACATGGTCTTCTTTGGCAACGAAGGACGAACACACAAGTAATCAGTGTTCACATCTATCTATCTATTTATCATGCCAACATTTTTGGATAACTTTATAAAATGGGGAGGTTTAGAGAGATTTTTAATTGATCTGAACATTTAAGCTTTCTTTTCAAATCAAGCTTGCATTATTTTAGTACTACTAGTACATGGCATTTTTTAAAGATCTTTTTAAAAGTCTTTACTGATTCTACTAAAGTTTCATTTCAAGATGAAAGGTTTCATCATTGAAGTCCTGCTTTGATACCTACCTGAACACAGTGCAAAGGTAACCCTCAGTTTTCATCATCTAGGAAAGTAAAATACAGGCCCTGGACAGTCCCAATAACCTGCCATGCCTTCAAGTATAGATCCAGTAATGTTTATTGTCTGTATGTCTACTTTCCAAGCATTAACCTAGATAAGTATAGACAGGTTTATCACCAGAAAACTGACCACCAGGTAACTTTTTTTGACCCACATAAATTCATGAAACCATATAAGAAATGAAAGGACTATGATCTGCATTTGTAGAAGGAATACCCAATATTGGTCTAACAACAAACATTTACTAAGGACCTACTGAATGTTCGGCACTGTGCTCGGTAACACGGATACAGTGACAAATACTATATAGGTTTTGCCTTCAAGGAATTTATAGCCTAACTAGGGGAGATTTGCATACATACAATTATAGATAGATACAAAATATGAGTTAATTATTTATAAGTTAATGTGAAGGGAAAGGTTCTATAAGCTAGGGGGATCAGTACAGAAATAGAAGATGGTAATATGTAGTAAGGCTGGAAATTATAGACCTTAAAAGTATTGAAAGTATAGGGACTTCTAATACAGAGGGGAAAAAATGAGGCAGATTATAATTTGTATAGCTAGTTCTGAGAGTAAACATTTTCAAAAAAGTATAGGAATATATCAAATGTACAGGACTAAAGAATTCCAGAAAATATTTTTGATTCTTCATTACATTTCCTTTCCTTGATATTGCTCCACTTCTAATATGATTACCCTGATCACTCCATCATAATTCCATGTAATCAGGTGCCTTTCCCGGCCCTTTCTACTCCTCCCCCACCATTCCTATCTTTCCCTCCTCCACCCCCATCCCTTGTACTATATCTTTTCATATTTGCATCCTCATTGGTTAACATAGTATGCACTCGATAATTGTTTACCGACTTGTAACTATTGAAGTGACACCTGAAATAATTTGTCTTAAAAGGATCTACAAGTAGCTAGATCTATCACTTAACTTGCAGTTGCACTTCTTAAAAGAAAGCCAAAGGATTGTTTTACATGTTAGAGAGTTTTTAGAGCTATGATAAGTATAAATAAATAAGAATATCATGGCTGAAGATTGAACACTAGATAATGTCCCAAGTAAAGAATTAGCCCCTTCTCATTTTGCTTTTTATTCTTAAGGTTAATTGTTTGGTTATAGAATGACATCTGCCTTGATTAGTACCATTAGCACATGAAAGAGCATTTGATGAGCTGGGATGAAATGAAAGACTTATGGAAATGATTTCAAAGTTCATAGATTGCATACTCATTGGCATTTTTTTTTCCAGACCAAGTACTTGGAGTGCTTAGTAGTCAAAAGCAGCCAGTGACTTAACCCTTTAGCATTCATGGCCCTGGTCATTTCTCAAGACCTTGCAAACAGCAACAATATTAGGCAAAACTGAAGCAGATGGAAGTTCAGTCACCAAAAGCCTTGCCTTTTCTATTTTGCGGTCTTTCCCCTTGAGGCATTTACTCTCTCTCTCTCCAAATCTACACAGCTTTGTACTCGTGCTCTCTTCTCCTTTTCTATCAAAATTTACTTCCAGTCTGATATTTCATATCTTAATGTATATAAGTGTATATGTGGCATTGTGTTTCAGACATTTCTAATTCACTTACAAAAGACATTGCTTCCCCTTCAAGGAATTTTAGATATTAGCAAGCAAATAAAGATGATTTAGGGCCTGAAAGACCTTCCCAAGATCTTTAAAATGACACCACACCTCCAACATTTGGGCACTAACCAGTTTGTAGTTTCAAATCACCTTACACCTTTTCAGCTCAGCTTATAGCCCATAGAGGGCAATGTAACATGGCAAATATACTACAGCATTAGACTCCAACTGCTATGATGAGACCAGAGAGTACTAACCAGTTAAAATGAAGTAGAAACAATTTCATTTGTCTACATCTCAAGGTGCTCACAAGGTTCTACCAGCATCATTTGTAAGGACATAGAGGACCTTGTTTATGGGGATCTCAAAAGTGTTTAACGGTCATTAAAGTAAACCTATCCTTCCTTTCCCAAATGATAAAGATGAATTAATCAAAAAATGCCTTTATGCCTCGAAAAGTAGAACACTGACCATTTATATGTGTTGTTCAATGTCATGCAATGTTGTGACCTGATTGTCTGTCTTCAGAATCAATGCCAAGACACTGTGATTGGAAACCTACCATCTTCATGAAATATTTCTGACATTTAAAAGTCATCAAAAAAAAATCTTCATTTGCTTCATTAGGAGAACTGTCTAGAGTCAACCTATTGATTAATCCATACACATTTATTAAGCACCTACTATGTGTCAGGCATGGTGCTAAGTGCTAGGGATACAAAAAGAGGCAAAAGACAGTCCTTTCCTGAAGGAGTTCACATTCTAATGGGGAGGACAGCATGCAAACAAATGTAGATGAAACAACTTATAGAGAGGGTAGGTAAAATGGAGCATTTAGACAAAGAGGTACTTATGAAGTAGAAGACTACAAAACAACAAAAGCCAATTTTTAGCTCTTGGGAAAGTTGGACCCTAATCATTGCTTTTAATCTGTGGAAACATTGTTCAAAGAAGTCACAATGCTGCTGTGAGGGCTGAAAGCCAAATGCTATTCACCAGATGAACAACAGCCATCCATGCGGTTTTCAGTGATCTGATAGCATGAAAGGCTCAAAGTCTTCAGTAGCATTTTGTTATCTCTGAATTCTTTCATGCTGACAATGCTTGGGTAGAAAATGATCTCTCTGTCAATGTCATTGTTATTTATTGGCATTAAAAAGAATCCCTCTCCTGCCACCCCCAGACCCTTCCTCCCAACTACTGAATAGGTTTACCCAAGAGATTCATTGAGGTCTACTCTCTCTGCTTGGAGGTAGCCCATGGAGAGGCCCTGAGTATCGGTAAGATTTACAAATCTTTCTGAAGAGGAGCTAGCTTCTAAAACACAGAAGCTGCCAGAAGCAGAGCTCTATTGTGAAATGAAGATTGTAGGAATGCAGCCCCAGTGACTATTGCAAGTGTTGAAACTTGGCAAAGACGTAAATGAAACAGCACTCATGAGTAGCTTTCCAATTTAAAAAAAAAAATTAAGTACATGCATAATCTAGTGGAGTGTCTGGACTGCAACAGCCTAAACAGAATGTGGGATTCAAATTGCATTCACAGTAAATGGCTCAAGGAATTGTTGAGCAAGTAAAATGGCAATCTGTAGCTCAAAGCCTGCTCTCCAAAGAGAATGTTCTTTGCAAGGGCATGGTTTGGAATTGTCTAATGAACAGAAGCAAATAGGAAAAGCAAGACAAAAGGTCCTCTCTAATAGCCTTCCCTGTAGAATAGGGAAGAGACGTGTGGATTGGTTTCCTTCTAGAAATAAAAAGCTGATTATTAAAAAAAAAAAAAGGAGTAGACCAATCTTTTTGGCTAAATTGAATGCACAATGAGTGAACATCTGTTCTTGTCAGATGATATCGCCACCAGTTTCAGAGAATATATTTGTCAAGTGAATTTTGTAGATCTCTCTCATATGTTCAATACAACTCAAGTTGCCATCCCCTTTACACAGCAGTCAGATTTTTCAAAGGTTATTAGTACCTTATGCCAGTAGCCCTTCTGTCCCCCATAAAGCATAATCTCTTGAAACAGAAGTTACAACTACATGACCTTATACATTGTTGAACATTTTTGGGGTACCATTTTGTACTATACTTTTAGCGAATTACAGATGACTGAGCTCAGCGCAATTCAGACCTAAGAGGTTTACTTATATCTCTTCCTGAAAGTCATGTGTTTGTTGCTGCACGAAAAGATATGTAGAAAATGGGGAGAGAGAGGAAATCATCCATTATGTTGATTGAACCTGAATTTTCATTTTACAGTTTCAAATTGGAAATCCTGAATAAAAGGAAGCCTAGAGTCACTTTATCTTATAAAATTATAAGAGCTGTGATAGATTGTTACAAAATTCTCTCTTCCCTGAGGTAGGTGAAAACAAAGTAAAAGATTTTTTTTGTGGGTTTCAAAATCAGAAAACAGAACTAGGCATATGTGAATATCAGTCAATCAAAAAGTTATAGTCATAACCAGCCCACCCAACTTCCCCTCCCCCACCCCCTGTCCTAAGCTTTTTTTTCTTAATTGCTCCTAATTTTGTCATCTTTTAGAAATGATTAAGGATGGGGGGCGGAGCCAAGATGGCGGAGTAGAAGGACGCACATTCACGAGCTCCGAACCCACAACCCATGGAATTGAGGTAAAAGGAGAGCCCCATAAATTCTGAATCTCTGCAGGGGGTGCACAAACATAGGGGAAGAGATTTCCGTTCCACTGAACCCTGGAGAGCCGTCCCCGGGGTCCATCGCACTCCAGAAAGCGGACCCCACCCCCACCCCTGGCCGCGACCCAGAGAAGCTGACCTGAGCAGACTTCTGAGAGGAAAGCTCCGGGAGAATCTCCGGTAGCCGGGAAAGTCCCTCTGCCCACAGAAGCTAAAGGTCAGTTAAAAAGAACCCTGCGCTAGGGGAGGGGAGCGGGCCCCCTCGGGAGGAAGCGGCGGAGGCAGAGACAGGGGCAGGAAGCAGCGGAGGAAGAGACGGGGGCAGGAAGCGGCGGAGGCAGAGGCGTGGGCGGGCGGCTGAGGCGGCAGCGGCCCGGGACTCAGGAATCCCCCAGCAGCAGGTAGGATCTTCAATACTGAAGGTCTTTCCAACCTGAGGGAGCCGAGCAGGGGAGAGGGCCCTGCCCCCACACCGCTCTACTGCTGAACGCCTCTGAATAAAACCCCCAAGGGAGCTGAGCACAGCAGGCGGGGCCCCCCACCCCACCCCCACCCGCTCTGTTCCTGAAAGTCGCTTCAGAAAGCCCCTGAGGGCCCAAGCTAGGAAGCGGCCCTGCCCCCACCCTGCGCCAGAACTAAAGCTTGCCGCGGGAAAGCGCATTTGAATCTCAGAGGCCAAGGACTAGCTGGGCGGATCCAGGCGGAGGTGGAAAGGAATCTCAGAAGTCAAGTAACTGGCTGGGAAAATGCCTAGAAAGGGAAAGAAAAATAAGACTTTAGAGAGTTTTTTCCAACAAATGCAAATGATCCCGACCTTCGGATCTGAAGGGGAGGATGAGGACGTATTTTTCCCATCAGGGAAAGATGTGGAGGGCGGGGCCTCAGTACCCCAGACACCCCAGGGGGGTGTTGGGTGGGCTCAGGCCTTGGAAGAGCTTAAAAAGGATTTTGAAAAGCAAGTTAGACAGGTGGAGGAAAGACTGGGAAGGGAAATGACAAAGATGCAAGAAGAGTATGAAAAAAAGGTCAATATCTTGGTAAAGGAGTCCCAAAAAAATGCTGAGGAAATTAACACCTTGAAAAATAGGCTCACTCAATTGGCAAAAGAGGTTCAAAAAGCCAATGAGGAGAAGAATGCATTCAAAAGCAGAATGAGCCAAATGGAAAAAGAGGCTCAAAAGCTCACTGAATTTAATAGTTCTCTCAAAATTAGAATGGAACAGATGGAGTCTAATGACTTTATGAGAAACCAAGAAATCACCAAACAAAACCAAAAGAACGATAAAATGGAAGAGAATGTGAAATATCTCATGGGAAAAACAACTGACCTGGAAAATAGATCAAGGAGAGACAACTTAAAAATTATGGGACTACCTGAAAGCCATGATCAAAAAAAGAGCCTAGACATCGTCTTGCATGAAATTATCAAGGAAAACTGCCCTGACATTCTAGGACCAGAGGGCAAAATAAGTATTGAAAGAATCCATCGATCACCACCTGAAAGAGATCCAAAAAGAGAAACTCCTAGGAACATTGTGGCCAAATTCCAGAACTCCCAGCTCAAGGAAAAAATCTTGCAAGCAGCCAGAAACAAACAATTCCAGTACTGTGGAAATATAATCAGGATAACCCAAGATCTAGCAGCATCTACATTAAGGGATCGAAGGGCGTGGAATAGGATATTCCAGAAGGCAAAGGAACTAGGACTGAAACCAAGAATCACCTACCCAGCTAAACTGAGTATAATACTTCAAGGGAAAATATGGTCTTTCAATGAAACAGAGGACTTTCAATCATTCTTAATGAAAAGACCAGAGCTGAAAAGAAAATTTGACTTTCAAACACAAGAATGAGAGGAAGCATGCAAAAGTCAACAGCAAGGAGAAGTATTAAGGGACTTACCAGAAATGAACTGTTTGCATGCATACAGGGAAGGACAATATTTCTAACTCTTAAAACTTTTCAGTATCTGGGTGGTTGGTGGGATCACACATACACATGTACACGCATGCACACACATACACACATGCATTCACATGCAGAGACAGAGAGCACAGATTGAACTGAATAGGATGGGACCATACCTTAAAAGAAATTAAGGTAAATGGTGAGAGAGAAATGTAGTGAGAGGAAAGAGGGGGAAATGGAAGGGGGTAACTATATGTCATTTAAGAGGCAAGTAGGAGATGTTTTTAGTGGAGGGAAAAAGAGGAGAGCTGAGGGAAAAAAACAAACAAACAAACAAACAAAAGTTTACCCTCATCACATTTGACTAAACGAAGGAGTGAAATACACACTCATTTTGGTATGAAAACCTATCTTACAGTATAAGAAAGCGGGGGAGAAGGAGATATCGGGGGGGGGGGGGGGGATGATGGAAGGGAGGGCAAAGGGAGGAGGGAGAAATTGAAAGTCAACACTTGGGGAGGGACAGGATCAAAGGACAGAAGAGAAACAATGAGGGGCAGGTTAAGAGGGATGGCAATTCAGTTAATCTTACACAACACGACTATCAGGAAGGTCACTTGCAAAGCTACACAGATATGGCCTATAATAAATTGCCTGCCGTACCAAAGGGAATGGATGGGGAGGGAGGGATGGGGAGAATTTGGAACTCAAAGTTTCAGGAACAATTGTTTAGTATTGTTGTTGCAACTAGGAAAGAAGACATACAGTTAATGAGGAATAGAAAGTCATCTGGCCCTACAGGAGAAAAGAGAAGATAGAGACAAGGGAAGGGAGGGATGACAGAAGAGAGGACAGATAGAAGATAGGGAAAATTAGATTGCTTGGGGTATTGGGGTGGGGGGAGGGGAGAAAAGGGGAGAAAATTTGGAACCCAAAAATTTGTGGAAATGAATGTAAAAAGCTAAATAAATAAATAAATTAAAAAAAAAAAAATAAAAAAAAAAAAATAAAAAAAAAAAAAAAAAGAAATGATTAAGGATTTCTTCTTTCTGACTAAACCGTCTTTAGGCTTTTCAAAATGATGTCCATCACCTGTAAGTCAGGTAGTTGGCACAGTGGATAGAGTGCTGAGCCTAGAGTCAGGAAGATCTGAGTTCAAATTCAGCCTTAACTTACTAGTTGTGTGTCCCAGAAAAAGTCAATTACCCTCTGTTTGCCTTAGTTTCCTCCATGGTAAAATGGGGATGATAATAATAGCACCTACCTCCCAGGGATGTTGTGAAAATCAAATGAGATATTTCTAAAGTGCTTAGCACCATGCATAACACAATACATAACTAACAAATGCTTCCTTTTTGTGGAATGAGCATTAGAGATCACCCAACCCAACCCTTTTCATGTTATAGATGAGGAGAATCCCAAGGAAGATTACTTGACTTGACCAACTTCACAAAACCAATTAATGAGAGAAGTAAGACAAGAATTCAGCTACACTGAGTCCAAGCTTAGAGCCCTTGGCTAATATTACGCCATGTTGATGAGATTTCTGTTCAAACCTTCCAACATTCTTTTTGGCAAATCAGTACTTCCTTTAGCATTAATATGTGTAGGGAGATATGAGGATATTCTTTCCAATGTCATCTGCAGAATCAGTAGTGAATATGGAACTTTTAAGTGATGTTATCTTATTCCAATCGTATTTCACACATGAAAAAATTGAGACCCAGAAGACTAAGCAAATTTCCCAAGGTCACTTAGTAATTTGTTAGGAGGATAAGAATTAAAACAGGTCTGCTCACTCCTACTCTATTGCCCTTTCCATTGCACTGTGTTGCCTCTGATAGTTTAGCAGCTCATATTTCTAGCTTGAATTATAAGAATAGAAGAACCCTGTGATTTGACATTTTCCTAGTCACTAATTGTTTTATCATAGTTCATCATTATTTAATAATCCATTTCTAGCTTGAATTATAAAAGAATCCTTTGATCTGACATCTTCCTAGTCATTAATAGTTTTATCATAGTTTGCCATATTTAATAATATTAGTAGTAATATATTTATATTATTATTAAACATTATTAAGAATATTAGCTGTTATAATATTATTCACTATGATAATATTATTTACTATGATAACATTATTTGCTAATTAATACTATCATTTACCATTTAGTACGTTTTTCTGCAAAGCTTCAGGAATTTAGAGGAACCATTATCATCCAAGATTATGGCTAGAATCCCTGTGTACTAAAAACAATAAGATGGATGACAGACAGTGTTTAATTTAGTGCTTACTAGATGTTGGGCACTATGCTAAGCCCTGGGAATACAAATACAAGGAAAATTTTTCTTTGAAAGATGATCCTTGCCCTCAAGAAGCTTATATTCTAGTTGACAGGAAGAAGGCAATATGTCAAAGGGTGCTGAAAATGTGGGATTTGTGGAGGAAGTGGAGAAGGTATCAGAGAGGGACTGAGGAAGAAACATGGTCTGGAATATTATGGACTGGTTGTGTTTGAAGAGAACTTGTGTAGGTGTCTTCTCAAATAGAGGTTCAGAGAGGAACTCAGTCATCAGAGGAAGACGTCTATAGAATGGAGGTGTGTCCAGCATAGGAAAGACATAGAGAGGTGATCTGGAGTGTCCTGGGCTGCTCCAGGATTGGAGAAATCATACTGTCTGGAGGCAGGTGATGCTTCCTCAGAACTTAAGCAAGAAGTCTACCTATTTTGGTGAGGCAATTTGGAAGATGGAACCAAAAATGTTACTTCAACTATAGTGTTAGAGTTATAAGGAACTGTTGGAGTTCAACTGAATTCAGTTGAATTATCAACCTTCTCATTTAAGGAGGACTCTGAAGCCCTGAGAGGAAAAACCTTATTATTTCTTCTTTCCTGTCTTTTGTACCCTAACAAGGATCTTTTTGGAGATATTCTCCATGTTTCTTTATAGTCTCCTAGAATTAAGCCCTGCACGTAGTAGATTCTCACTGAATTAGTGTTTAATGAATAAAAATGGCCTCATTTTTAATAACCTACTGAAAGCTTAGAATCATATTCAACAAAGCCTCCTCTAAAACAAAAATGTTACTATAGTCTCTGGAAATCTATCTTTCCTCCTTCTCATATATATGCCTCACAAATGGTCTGACTCATGAATCTCTGCTATGTGATTGACACATTATGGTTGTTTAATATCTTCTAAAAAAACCACAATAAAAATAAGAAGAAAACTTCAACCCTGTGTAATACCTTTCTCTTAAGGAAGTCAGAGTTCCTGATAAACTCCAGTTGCCATAGACAATTTAAGTGACTGTCAAACCTAGGAGACAGATTTCAAGTTGTTGTGCTCCCAGGGTAGTAATTTTGCTACAAAACTGCATTTTGGCATAGTTTTCTTTTTCAATCTCTAGAAGAAAGATTCTTGAGAAGCCTCCTAAAATAGGGCTTTGCATACAGGAAGTACTCAATAAGTGTTTGTTGACTGAATGAGTAAATCATAAAAAGAGATTTTTTTATTATGTTTAATATATTTATTTAATATATTAAGTAATTACTATAATGTATTATATTACATATAACAATACGTAATATAATATATAAGGTAACTTTAGAAGCAAAAGACCTGGATTTGAATTCTGTTTCTGACACATGCTCTGTGTGTTGGTGTGTGTGTGTGTGTGTGTGTGTGTGTGTGTGACACAAGATAAATCATTTAACAAATCATCTAGGAAACTCTCTACTACTCTGAGCTGGAGAGAAGGTGCCAGTCAACCTGTGTGGGAGAAATTTCTTCATCTAGGAATTCCCTGTAACAATGAAATCAGTCTTAGTCACTGTGCCAATGTTTAATCACATACCAGAAGCCTAGGAACAAACATTCAAAAACATGTTTTCTAAACCAAAAATGCTATAATAAAAATGATGATAACTAATATTGATATAGTGTTTGGGGGATTGTAAAGTACTTTTCATACTCTTGACATCTTAGTCCAGATGGTATTTTGAGTATATGCATCACAAAAAAATGGGCTGAATGCTCAAACCTATGTTAGGGCTCCTATCTACAAAAAAAAAAAAATAGTTCCATGTCTCTTTCTAGTGTCTCTTGATCTGATCTTTGGACAAATTTTTCTGGTTCCTCAGAAGTGTTTTGGCAGAAAAAAAAATGTGCCAGCAGAGGTTTCTTTGTCATTTACAAATTAAAAATAAAATAAAATGAAGCAAGCTCTCAGCTCCCATTTTCATTTCACCTAACTGAACCAGCCTATCCGCGATGGCCATTATCTCACGTGTCATTTTTCAGTAACACAAGAACCTTTAGGGAGATGTATCATACATACCCCCATGAGTTTTACCTGTAACCAACATCACCCATTTATATATTACATATCACTGGCACCTGTCTGCATGGTCTAATGCTTGGCTGCTGGACGACTCCTCATCAACAAGAGGTTTTGTGTGAACATCAAAAGACAAGTGTCTCCCCTGAGCCTGCTCAAGAGAAGCTACTGAATTCAAATGATAGCAATTCATTCCTTGGCACATAAAATCTTGCTCCTCCTCTTCTCCAATATTTGTTAGACTATATTTTCCCTCTGATGCTATTTTCAGCCCCAGTATTCTATTGGTGGGTAATCAATGATTGTAGGGCCATAATAAAAAAAAGGAAAAGAAAAAAACAGGCTTGCCATTCTTTAGAATGACAGAAAAAATGCTCTTCCACCATTAAAAAATGGCATTTCAACCAGCATCCAATGATTTTGATGGCTTTACCTCAGTCTAAGCTACCTGAACTTTAGAGCATAATCATTTTCTGGCAGTAAGGGAACCCTTCAAATATGAGTAAAGGACATTCTAATTTTTCAAAGTACAGTAAATGCCGACTTCTGTGAAGTTCATCATGTTCATTATATGGAATGCCATCCTAAAATATGACTGAATCGCAAGAATTTCTTTTTCCACTAAACACTGAAATCCAGTTCTATCCTTTCCTTTTCTATCCTGCCCCTTCTCAAGAAAAGAAAAAGAAAAGTTCATCTCAGCCATGGCTTTTATAAGGACAGTCAGATAAGTGGTAAATGCTATTGGATTGGATTTTCTCAACATAAGCAAAAGTGGATTACCACTGGATAGAACCTGTGAAATGATCAAGATCCAAGAAAGTTAAAAAAACAGCCAACATTCATAGGAACTCAATTAACAAGGTATTGATAAAGATGTAACAATTCTTCTAGAACTGTTTTGCCTACTCCCACTTGCACTTGTGGTCCAGATCCCCAAAGGGCAGCTGCTACTCCTAGTTAGCATTCAAGAGGTAACTTTGTAGCACTATTGTGCATAAGTCCTAACTGGTATGCTCCCTTTTGATTTTTAGCCAGCTTCATACATACAAGGAAACAGTAAAAATAATACAATATAGTACTACAGGGTATAAAAAATTTAACATTTTTCTAACTACCTATTAAGATCTGACCTGAGGGCTAGAATTAGTCCTCAGAAGTTTGTTGACTTTCATAGCTTAATAAATCCCCATAAATACAAATACAGACCTGAAAATATTCTGGAGAATTCAACCAATAAATGATACTGAAATCAGACCATTATCACAGACCTATTTCCCATAATCCCTCAGACATAAAACTGATAAGAAACTCAAGAACAGCATTTTTAAGAAATATTATCATATAAAATTGCAATTTCCAAGCTACAGGGAATGAAAATCTTTCAAAATATAGACAATTAACAGCAGAGATCAAAATCATGTGGCAATAGGGAAAGGTACATGTTTTCCTTCTTGTTGTGCCTGCTACTGGAGTTAAACAGAGATGTTTTTATTGAACCTATGGAGGATTAGCATGTATCCCTAATATGTTGATTCAACTACAGAGGACCTGATTTTATCCTCCTGTGCAAAATACTCTTTCAAACATTAAATATAAAAGAACAATAGTGACCTATCCTGGGGATGTTTCTAGCTGAATTACAACAAAAAGATAATGATATGATGACAATAATAAAGATGATGATGGTGGCAATGATGATGAAAATTGTAAAAGAGACAGTAGCAAACTGAAATCAAAGTTAAATGGGAAGGATACTTTTACAGCAATTAACACCTATCTAAATGCAATGTTCTTGGACCCTTTTGAAGCTGTAAAAATAGACCAAAAGAAATGTGTAAAGTATCATAACAGAAACCAGTACAATATTAACAAAACACAAGGCCCAACCACTCTTAAGGCAGCTATATAAAGGTAAATACTTGCTTTTCAGAAAGGAGGAAAATGATTCACAGACATTCTTATAATGCATAGTGAAGTCAAAAATTTACAGAAATACTTCTAGAACAAGCAGTCATCACTTCACCAGCAAATGGTAAAAGTTAGTAAAATAAGGACATACCAATAAATTTGCCAAATTCAATCAAACACAGCTTACCTCCAGATTGATTTGATAAAAATGGGTGGAAATCAAAACAAATTTAGCTAACAGTCAATAAAGAAATGTGTGGGGTTTTTTTTTAATGACTGTCATGTCCATTTGTTTGTGGCAACAGAGAGTCTCATAACTGGTATGAGTCAGAAGTCCTTGAATCTGAATCTTCCTAGGCCAACTTTCTATCTACTATACCACCCTGCTTCTACTACTGCAAAGAATCTCTATAAAAGTTCTTATATTTTTATGTCCTCTAAAAAACCTTTTATACTTCATCAATTTATAGGAGTAAAACTGAGTTTTCAAAGGTTAGACAAGTCTAATGTCAATTCTGGAAGATAAGGCTATGTGTATGGTCCCATTGCTGAACTGTCTATGTCCAAATGCCAGCCTCACAAAGTAAAGAGATAATCTTCCACTATCTGACTATCCCTAGATGTATAATCTAGAGGAAAGGCCTGTCTCAGACTCTCTGTCTCACTATCAGTGTGCCTCCTGTTGGAACTCCCAACTCATGACAAAAAAAAAGAATTATATAAGTTCCTTGGCAGGACTCAACTTCTAATTAGTAGAGAAATACCAGTCGCTAGTAGAAAAGCTTAATTCTTTAGTCTTGCTACCTAGGAAAGAAAGACAGATAAATGTCTACTTTCAACTTCTATAGTGATAGGTAGAGATGTATTAAGGAAGGGAAAAGATGTTAAGAATACTTTTCTTACATTATCCATAAAAATTAATATAATTGATGGTACTCTAAATCTGTCTCTTAACCTCTGTTTGACTTAATCCATGGGAGAGGGAAATGGCAAAATACTCCAGTATCTTTGCCAAGAAAATCCCATGGGGAAGGCCTATGGGGTCCTGAAAAGTTGGACATAAATGAACAGCAACACTCTAAATGTGAGATCTTTATCCAATTACTGATAAGACCAAAGGCTTGCAGACCACCCAAAAGCTTCACAGCAGTCTATCACAAATAATCTCCTTCAATGAGAGAGTCAGGTAAATGAAGGGGGAAGTGAAGAGAAAGAGAGCAAACATTTATATAAGAGCTATTATGTGCCAGACACTGTGTTCAACGCTTTTTACAAATAAAAATTATAAATTGTATTGTATAATATAAATTACAAATATATACAAGTATATGTAAATTATAAATAAAATATAATACAAATTATAAAAATAAATAAGGATAATTCTCATTTCATCCTCCTGACAACCCCGGGAAGTAGGGGTTATCATTATCCCTTTTTTACAGCTGAGGAAACTGAGACAAACAGAAATTAATTGACTTGTCTAGAGTCACACAATAAGTAAGTATCTGAGGTTCAATTTGAATTCAAGTCTTCCTGACTCCAGGCCTGGAACTCTATGCACTGTGTCCACAGTCCTACAAATTGATTCTAATGAATTGAGACCGTGCCATATGAGGAACATATGGTTGGCTTAAAAAAGAGACAAGTTGGGTAGGTAAGGTGGTCATGATATGAAATTTTAAAAGTTGCCACTGTCAAAAAGATCATTTAAACTTGTTCCGTTTGGTTCCACAGAGTTGGACTAGGAAAAATGATTTAAGTGTAAGGAAAATCTTACTTCCAGTTAGGTAACTCAAAAGTTGAATGGACTGTTTCATGAGATAATGGTTCTACTCACTAGAGGGATTGAAATGAAGTCTGGATAATCATTCATTGGGGATGCTAAAGAGTGGTTTCTTGCTTAGGTTTCATCTGTATTAGACTGCCTCTGAAATCCCTTCCAACAATGTGATGCTGCATTCTTTTCTAAAACCAAGCATTTAGAATAGATGACCTCTGAGGTCTCTTCTAGATCTAAATCCATGACCCTGTGAATTCCATTACTGCAATATAGTATGAAATTTTCTAAGGATCACACAGTGATGATACCAAAGTCTATTCTAGATTAATTTCTAGTTCCCTACTGCATCAGCTGGTTGGCACTTAGTGTTAAGAAACTTGTGGTCATGGATGTGTTTCCAGAAAGGACTAATTATCTTTTCTGCTTGTATAGTCACTGAATACACTTTTAAATAAAGCCAATCATCTCTCAAATGTGTGCTTTAGACAAAAGGAGGACCAGGTAAGAATATCCATATGTAGAATGCAAATCTATCTCTGTTATCTGAGAAAACAACTCAAAGCACATACCTCAATGTTGATACACAAGAGCATCATTTTCCTACACAAAGAAAAACTGTAAGTGCCCCTTTTTGTGATTTATTTATAATAGCTTATGATTCTTTTCATCATAAAGAACAAATCAGCTTCAAAACTTGACACATACATACAACATCATTGAAATTCATCTGTCTTTTGGGCACATGACCCAAAAACACAATGTGCAACATCCTATCCAAGCACAAAGAGCTTTGGATAGATACTCTGACAAACCCCATTCCATCCCCTGACTCATAGATGTCCTTTTTAAAATAGGTTCCAACTTTGGAATGATATTGAAGGAGTTAGTAATCGTTTCTACCTAAGAGCTATCAGCATTCGATGCATGATTTGTGTTGGAATGCATTTCCCCTGATTCTTCCCAGCAAAGCTCATTCTTTTTAAATATTCCATGAGAAAGTCCATGTTGCCAATCAAGACTGAGTGGCTGCTTGCCTTTCAGGGGCTACTCTACAGAAGACTGATTACCTTTTAACAATCACTCAAGATTTCAGTTTCATAATGGGAAATAAAATGTTCTCAAAGAGGCCTGGCTGGGACCGTTACAGAAAAGCTACAGTCAGGCTGACATGTGCTTCTATTAACTATATTTCCTGTAGTCAGACAGACAATGAGAAATCTACTTTTGAATATGGGACCAATTATAACATGTAGCTGGTTGAACAGGCACATTTTTTTAATCCAACATAATCACAACGTCAAATCTATGATCAGAGTGGTCTCATGCTCTTGGCTAAATGAGGGTAAATTTATTTCCAACTATATAACAAACCACAATTCTCGGCTTCTTCTCCTTTTTTAAAATTTTAATCCCTATCAACTAGGTCTTATTCACACAGGTTTGAAAAGGGGGTAGATTAAATTCTGGTCACTCAAGGTAAAAATTATCACAGTCTTGGCAGTTATGGGGAAAACAGTATTGCTATATTTGTATGTAGTATAATGTTAGGTATAGCATAAGTTTTAAATCATTCTAAAGTTTGGGTACATTGAAAACTATGACAACAACAACTTCAGTCAGGAAAAAAAAGCAGGGTAGGCTTTTGCTAAAAGCTAGAAAGCCTGACCAAAAAAAAAAAGAGTCAGAAAATGCATATTCCCCATGGAAAATAGGAGGGGAAAGAAAATTGCTAGTGGCCCTCCTAAAGGAGACAAGTTCTGTTCTTATTGGGAGGCACTATTACAGGAACTTCTGCAAACAAAGGAGGAAGGAAATTGAAATCTCATGAATGCTTTTTTCCACCCTTCTTCTCTCTCCTGGCTAGAGGAAAGCCAGTTTATAGTAGAGTATCTGGTAAGGAGAATCTACAAGTAAAGTAACTCTACCCGGATCTTTTGGGGACCAGCAAAAGTCAATCCTAGATATGGGTTGACTATGGGTCCTAAATATAGGTCCATAATAGATGGACAACGAATTAGATTTGCTGTCTTGGGGAAGCAGATAAGAACAGGAATTTTTCAGCAAAGAAGCTCAGAAATATTGTTAACAAGAATATCAGACCTAAAGAGTTTGGGATCTTCTGTTGCCAAAGTTGCAAGCATCTATAGGGCCTGTTTGGAACCGGAAGAATCCATACTAAAGCGGGCTCCTAACTATTTAGGTAATAGGGTTAGATTGCAACAACCATAGGCTTACACCAGATTTAAATGTAATCCTATACTTTTTAACTTCAATTAACAAAAAAATGAGTTTTCAACTTATTAAAAAATTTAGGGGATACAGAATGTCATCAGTGTGGGTATTCTTTCCATAAGTGCAGATCATAACTCCTCTTTGCCATAGGAGATAACTCAAGTTGCTGCACACTTTAAAAAAAAAGAAGAGTAAAAAAATATTCTTGCTTGGTATCAGTGATCAGCCTTTTCAGACTTGGCTAAGAGGGTGCTCACTTGACAGATACACAGACCTTTGCTGAGCCCTTCTTATGAATCAGAGTAAGGTTTTAGAGAACTGATGAGAGATGAAGTTAGAAAGACGAGACAGTGCAAAGACTAACAAAAAAAAGGAAGCTCTAACTCCAGCTTCCACTGCTCTGGTAATGTTGTCCCTCACAGCACAGTTCCCTAGGGATAAATATTACAGAAATAAGTTCTCCCCTGAGTTAATTGTTTGAGGCTGAAACATAATTTCAATGATAACTAATTGTAAATTAGTTTACAAGACACTTTTTCTACTTTTATGATATAAATATAAATTGAAACGAGTAAATAAATCAATTAATGATGACAATGATAATAATTATAAGACCATTTATACAATTCCTACTATAAATCAGGAATTATACAAATATTATCTCACATGGTCAATGAATAAATATTAAGCATAAGCTGTGTGCCAGTCGCTGTGGTTGGAACTGGCAATAGAAAGACAAAAAATGAAACAATCCCTACTCACAAGGAGCTTACAGTCTTTATTATAAACAATAATTATATGAACTGTAAGTTTGCAAATATTAACTTTCAACATAACTTTTCTGTCTCTGTCTCTCTCTATCTCTGTTCCCCCTCATGTATGCATGTATGTGTGTGGAATAGGTATATATTTTAATATAATTATATTATGCTGGCACTAATTGCCTGGAAGGTCAGATTACATTTCACTCCCCACTACTCAGGATTCTAGGGTTGGGGTGTGTGTGTGTGTGTGTGTGTGTGTGTGTGTGTGTGTGTCTAGGCTCTCTGAAAATGGTTCCAGCCCCTAAATTATGTTTTCCCAAGTATAAGGTAGTTCCCCTATACCACAGTTTCATTTAACCACTAACATTCAGATTAGCTTTTAGAAAGAAATATGTACTTTAGAATGAATAACCACAAACATATGGACTTATTTCCAATATATGAGAGGCATAATCTTCCTACTCCCTGCACCACCTCAGTCTCTAGGTAAGGAAAGTGAATTAAATTAATGGTTTATCTGGTTCCTCTAGACCACACAGTCCCAGTTCCATGTCTAAAGTCCTGTCACATCTAACTCTAGCTCCAGGCACCCTGGTTTCTTTCAGCTTCCCTGCCTGCCTACCTGCCTGGCAGAATGTACTCTCTCCTTGCCTGTGTTCCTGACTCCAAGGTTGCCACATGGTCAGAGCAAAAGAGAAAATAGAGGAGGGAGGTTCTTCCTGACCTTCATGATTCCCACTTGATGGGTGAATTGTGATCTTCCTGCAGTGGTCATAGCAGAAAGGAATACACAGCAAAGAACACAAGCCAGAAATTGAGGCAAAAGATGCCTGTCAGTCATCTCAGTCTCACCATTAGAAAAAATTTCTGTTATAGAAGATCCCTGTTTTGGTTATGCAGCCAATCAAAGGAGGTTATAAGCATCCACAGCTTAGAGGATCAAAGAGGTCTTCATGTTTCTCTGTCTGGGCTTGTCCAGATAAACCCAGGTTACACACATACATTTCAAAAGAACACTTCCAATAGTAATCTGTAGTGTTAACACAGTCTTAAATTGCAAATGAGTGCTAATTTTTCAAAATTAGATGTTTTCTTTTGCAATTTTTATTCTGAAGGAATCATAGATTAAAAAACCATAAACTACAAAAAGTTTTATTTGATGATCAAGCAAGAAACTGGAGGTGGCCAAGGTATTTTGTAATATCAATTAGATGCTAAAAGCAAAATAAACAAAAAAAACTTGAAATCATACAAAATCAGGTGACGTTTGCATATCATAATATTAATGTTTGTTTTATTTTATAGAATTATTTCAAACAATCAATTTGGTTTTGTTTCCTCATTTTTGTCTTTCCCCAATTAGCTTAGATGAATCTGCTATTATTCTTTCTTTCTGACAGATCTAGATAATTTATTAATGTGGTAAAGCAGTAACAGATTTTAAAAAAAAAAATCATTAATGCAGATAATTGTATTTGGGAACACAATTTTATTTTCTGATGGTAGAAGGGAAGTGACTCTCATGCAACTTAAAGGAAATGAAAAAACCAGAATACAAAGTAACATATACTATGAATCAATACTTAGATACTTAGTTGAATCCAAGTTCAAGTCAGCAGTTTCTCCACCTCTACGTCTCTTCCAGTGCTGTTTTGTTTTTGTTGTTTCTTTACATTTTTTAAAAATATAATTTCATTTTTTCAATAATGTGGAAATAAACACTTTTAACATTCTTTATTTTCATTTTGAATTCTACCTTCCCTCCTTCACCTCCTCCTTGAGAAGGCAAGCAATTTGATAGAGATTATGCATGTAAAGTCAAGCAAAACTTATTTCCATATTAGCCATGTCGTAAAAGAAAACAGACAAAAAAATAACAAAATAAATAAAGTTTAAAAAGGGTGCTTCAATTTGCATTCAGACTACATCAGGTCTTCTTTGGAGGTGGATAGCATTTTTCATCATAAGTTCTTCAGAGTTGTCATAGATCATTGTATTACTGAGAATAGCTAAGTCATTCACAGATGATCTGCATAAATTATTGATTACTGTGTACAATGTTCTCCTGGTTCTGCTCACTTCTCTGTATATAAATTCATATGTGTCTTCCCAGGTTTTTCTGAAACCATCCTGCTGATATCTTTTGGTAAAATAATACATCACAATCATACAGCACAACTTCTTCAGCCATTCCTCAGTTGATGTGCATCCCATCAATTTCCAGTTCTTTGATACCACAAACAGAGCTGCTATAAATATTGTTGTATAAGCAGGTTCTTTTCCTTAAAAAAAAAATCTCTTTGGGACACAGATCTAGTAGAGGTATTGTTTGGTCAAAGGGTAGGCAAAGTTTTATAACCCTTTTGGCATAGTCCCTAATTGCTCTCCAGAAAGGTTGGATTACAACTCCACCAAGAGTGCTCTAGTGTCCCAATATTTCCATATCCCTTCCAACATTAGTCATTTTCCTTTTGTGTCATATTAGTCAATCTGATAGATGTGAAGTAGTAGTTCAGAATTGTTTTAATTTGCATTTCTCTAATCAATAGTGATTTAGAGTATTTTTTTCATATGCTCTGATAGCTTTGATTTCTTCTGAAAACTGGCTGTTCATATCCTTTGATCATTTATCAATTGGAGAATGACTCATTCTTATAAATTTGACTCAGCTCCCCAAATGTTTGATAAATGAGGCTTTTTTTACCAGAAAAACTTGCTGTAAAAATTTTTCCCAGTGTCCTGCTTTTTCTCTAATCTTGTTTTTTTTCAAAAACTTTATTATTTTGATGCCATCAAAATTATACATTTTACATCCTGTAACACTCTCTAGCTCTTGCTTGGACATAAATTATTTCCTTATCCATAAATTTTATAGGTAAATGTTTTCATGCTTCCCTAAATTGCTCATGTATCACCCTTTACATCTAAATCATGTATCCATTTTGAACTTGTCTTTGTATATGGTATGAGATGTTGCAATTTAAAATTTCCCTTAAGTACTGCTTTCTCTATATCCCATAAATTTTTGTATGGTTTCTAATTGTTGTCATTCTCTTTAATGAAATTATTGATTGTTTTTATTTGTTTTTGACCCGTTCATTCTTTAGAAATAGATTATTTAGTTTCCAATTAATTTTTCTTCTTTTTGCAAATTTCTGTTTATTTTTAAAACAATTAAATTTTGTGAAGTGTCCACATGAATTAAAGAGCACAATCCCTTCAATGTGATATTATACATATACTACAAATCTGTTAAACACTTATGAATGAAAATCTATTAATACACTCCAAATTTCTCTAGGTACTATGTTTTAATCATATTGTATTATATTGTAATTATTGCTCCTTTTGATCCCAAATGTTCACTTTATTTCATTGCCCATTCTTGTGCAAGTTGAAGTTTCATGTGATGTTGAAAGCAAAATAACTTATCTCAAACTGATAAAATAAAAGTCTGCATGATATAAAATAGTAAAATGTTGTTATTCATTTGTTATAAACCTAAAATTTGAGGGAGACAATGGAAGTCAAAGGAAAAATAAATTGACTTTTCTTTAAAACAGTCCTTATATGCAAGATGTCCCAAAAGCTTTGATGACTTAAAATTATATTAACATTTTTGGGATCCCCGGTATAAAGATCAAGAGATTAATCAGGTCCTAAAGAATAATTACATAAGTAACTTCCCCTTATTCCCTCACTGTAAAGAGTAACTGTATAAAATTCACATTACAAACTCCCATGACAGGGGATATGATTATTGTAATAGACAGTCAAAATATTAAAAGATGGTGAAAGATGAACAGAAAGAATATTTCTTCTTCATTAAATTATTGTCATCAACTTACTGCTAAAACACTAAAACAAATTTTTCTTTAACTACTCACAATGATCTCAATTATTTTCTATTGTCTTCTAGGATGTAAAGGTAAATGTTTTCTTTACCTGTTAAAGATCCCAATTAGACATAAATGAAGCTGTAGCAAAGTAAATCTCTATCGAACACTTTTAGTAAGTGATTGTGTTATTGAAGTATCTTAGTTTTCACCTGCAAATTTTAGTTTGTTCCACTATATAATTCATTTTTAAAATCTGAGTCATAGACTGAAAGTTCTAGCTAGTTTCACAATTACAATTGATTTAATCAAATATTCTTGTTTCAAAATTGTTGACTGATTTTCATTACCTTTTAAAATTAGAACATATGTGAACATCAAATAAATTGAAGAAACAATGATGGTCTCAAAATGTAATACATTATTACTCTTTAATAACACAACAACTGATATACATACATCATTTTAAGTCTATGTCAATCACTGCAGTCCTTTAGCAATGAGTATGAGCCTTAATGAGATTTTTCCAAAAATGTTTTGCAGCACCTCATACATTGCTCATATACAGTCTCAAAGTCAGAAGCATTTCCATAATACGGATCTTCAATAATAAGTGTTTCTCTGGATCATAGCTTCCAAGAAGTTCAATTTTAACTTTGCAGTTTTTAACTTGGTTAGCTTTTTTATTCAAATCTCTCAAATTGCTTTCATTCATACATAATATATAATCAAAGGTCAGGAAATCTTCTTTGGTAAGCTACTTGGCAATATGATTCATGGTAATGCCATGTTTCTTCTTGCAAGTCTGCTCTCAGTAATCAAGGAGGTTTCCTATTTCATATGTAGATGTTGTTGCACTGTCTATCCTCCACTTATCTGAAATATTTTGCTCAGCTATAAGTTTCCTAAAAGCTGCTTCTGCTATAGGTGAATGACAAATATTACCCACACACATGAACAGCACATACTTCATTCTCTGTGCGGCCATTTTTAATTTCCTATTGCTCCAATTAATTTTAATCTGCTTCCATAGCTCTTTATTGAATGTAATTTTTATCACATAATGATCTGAAAAGAATGAATTTAATATTTCTGCTTTGAATTTGGTTGTGAGGTTTTTATGCCCTAATACATGGTCAGTTTTTGTGTAGGTGCCATGAAAAGTTGTGAAAAAGGCATACTCCATTCTGTTCCCATTCAATTTCCTCCAGAGGTCTATTACATCTGACTTTTCTAAAATTCTATTCATCACATTATTTTATGATTAGATTTATCTATTTCTGAGTGGGGAAAGTAAGGTCCTCTATTTCGTTAAGTATATATTTTTTCCCCTGAAGGATTATATTCAATTTTGCTGGGTAGGTTATTCTTGGTTGTAATCCTAGCTCCTTTACCTTCCAGAATCATATTCCATGTCCTCCACTTCATTAACATGAAGCTGACAAATCTTGGGTAATCTTGATGATGGCTCTATGATATTTGAGTCATTTCTTTTTGGCTTTTTGCAATATTTTCCCCTTGACCTGGGAGTTTTGGCATTTGCTTACAATATTCCTGGAAGTTTTTATTTTGGCAATTCTTTCAGGACACAATTAAAGGATTCTTTCAATTTTGATTTACTCTCTAATTCCAGGATACTGGAGCAGTTTTCCTTGCTAATTGATTGAAATATGATGTCTAGGTTTTTCTTTTTATCATGGTTTTCAGGCAGTTCAATAATTCTTAAATGATCTTTCCTCAGTCTATTTTCAAGATCAGTTGTTTTTCTAGTGAAATATATCACATTTTCTTTTATTTTTTCATTCTTTTGACTTTGATTTATTATTTCTTGATGTTTCATGGAGACATTAATTTGCACTTGCCCAATATTAATTTTAGGGAATTATTTTCTTCATTTAGCTTTTGCACCTCTTTTTCCATTTGGTCAATTCTACTTTTTAAGGACTTCTTTTCTTCAGTGAATTTTTGTATCTTTTTTTTAACTTGAACAATTCTGCTTTGTAAAGATTGTTTTCTTCAGTGGATTTTTGTGCCCCTTTTACCATTTGCCAATTCTTTTTCTAAAGGTATTTTCTTCATTATTTTTGTGCATCTCTTCTACCAAGCTATTGACACTCTTTTCACAACTTTCTTATATCACTCTCATTTCTTTTTTCCCTCATTTTCCCTCTACCTTTCTTAAAAGAGGTATTTGATTTTGAAAATCCTTTTTGATCTCTCCCAGGAATTATTATTGGGTTTATGTCTAATTAATTTTTCCTTTGAGGCTTTGTTTGTAGCTCTTTTGACATTGTTTGTGTCTTGATTTTCCCTGTCACTACAGTAACTTTTAATGGTTAGGTTGCTTTTTATTATTTGCTCATTTTTCTTTGCTTCTGTTTCTTGATTTTATGTTAAAGTTGGGCTCTGCTTCCAGGATGCAAAGGGCTCCCACAAGCTTGTTTCCAAAGCTAGTTCTGGGGATCTGTAAGTTTTTGGCATTTTAAGGGTAGTATGACTTGAGAAGAACTATCACCACCACCTGTTTGGTGTGTGCTCTGGTCTTTACCCATGAAGGGACCTTGTTCCTCTGAAGCTGCAAGTTCTAGGGCTCCTCTGATCTTGTAACTGTGGCCAAGTTCCCTACTCTCTTGCAAATGCAGACACTACTGTTGCTTTGTAATTGGGAACTGAGACTCTCTTGTCAGCTGCCAGTAGCACTCCTCTCCACCCTGGAACTGTGACTAGAGCCCTTCACCCTTGCAGTTACAAGCACTAGTGCTCCTCTTTGCCCTGAGATTATGCATAGCAATACAACATGATCCTGAACCTAGTGCCAGTAAATGGTAGCCTGTAATCTCTTTCTGACCAGATGTCCATCCCTCAACTTCTATGGGCTGGAACCCCTGAAGCTATTGCTGCAGGTGCCTCCATGTCCTGCTGCTGGCATTACCATGGTGGGCCTGCATCACTGCCTGCCCAATCCCCAACCTGCTATGACTGACCTTTATTGAGGGACCTAAGTTTTCTTGGGCTAGAAAATTGCTTCACACCAACCTTTTATTTCCTCTGTCACTATAGAAAATGATTTGAAGCACTTTTAAAAGTTGTTTGGGGGGAATTTGGGAGAGTTTTCATGAGTTTCTGCCTCAACTCTCATATCTTGGTTCCATCTGTTGTTGTTTTAAATACTCTTTATTTCTCCAATATTTTCAATGCCATGATGACGATTAAGTGAGCTCTTTCCTTAATTATCCCCAAAGCAAGAATTGTGAAGAAATAAACTATTATGATTTTCATTTACATGTAATAGTAACCAGTATTCCACCCAACTAAGATAATAATAAAAAAAAACCTTCCATAATTCCTATGGTTCCACCCCATGATTCTTCTTTCTGGCCCAGAATGCTCTGACATCTTTCACTGTGATCTGTTCAAATTCCTCTTCTGCTCACCTGCAAGCGTTGTAAGTTTATGCTAAGGATCTTACTTTATTTCACCATTGGTGTTTGCAAGAGAATGAAATGAACCAGAATTAATGGACTACAGCTGTCTTTCATATATTCAAGAACTTCACCTTGAAATGTCTCTGAAGAACTTTCTCCTGATGAAATAACATGTATTTCTTCATAGCATTCTGAAGAAATGCATTAATATCTTCCATATTTCACAGTGGCAAAAAGTAACCCCTCCTATCATGTGACTTAAAAAAATCACAGAGGCAGAGACAGAATTTTTTATTCTTAAACACCAGTGATTCTTCATGATACCATGTCATGACATCATGGCTATTATTTCTAACCTGGAGGAAAATAATAGAAAGAATTCCATATTCATTTAGAAGTGTCTATGTGAAGAGAGGGGAAAAGCCATAATGTGAATAAATGAATATTAATCCTTTGTATTATAATTTCAAATGAAATGTGCCAATGAATTGAGGATGGTGAACCAGAAACCCAACTTCTTTCTGGAATGCTTTCAATGATTACTAAAATTAAAGAATTCCCTGAAATGCATAAATGGCCCATCTTGTAGGCTACCTAGAGAAACCTGCATTATTTGGTATGATTTAGTGCACACAACCTTGGTAAATAAATTACAGCTAGTTGATTCAGAAGGCCCAGTTTTATTACCATAAAGATGATAAGTACAACCTTTAGTTAAGCAACAAAGTAGAAGCATCTCCAGTCAAACATTTGACTCAAGTTGTATTCTCTGTTAGCAACTACTGAAATAACTGAAAGAATTAAAAACCACCTACAAGAATGCTAGCAACTTGGTTTCAATCTATCATTGTGTATGGGGGCCTTGCATACATGAATGGCAAAGTAAGAAGATCAGTCTTCAGCTTTAAAAGGAAGGTCAGCTTTTACCAAATGTAATTGAACATAGTTATAGAAGATAATGTGTCTCGAATTTTAAGTGAAAAGCCTCTGAAAATGGTGTCTCATTATTTTGCAAATGAGAGAAAGTTCATCGCCAGCTTTTGTGAGGTTTTCTTTTCTAACACCAACCTGACAAGTCATATTAGTCAAAATAATGTTCCAATCACTGTCATGCAAAAGAAGTACTTTTTACTTGCAATGCAAATTAGAGCTGTTTAAAGATATATATTCCCTCTCACAATCAGGAAGTTCCACAGCCTGAAACATATCATCATTCTTTATTTTTTTTAAGACATGACATACAGAATTATGCATTCTTTCCTATAGAACTTATGTTTAGAATAGAATTGATCATTTTAACAACACTTAATTTAAAAATAAGGAATAATAATATTGACTTTAAGTCCTTACAGTTCATTGAGCATTTTCTTTGAAATAATCCAGCATGACAGATAGCACCAATATCATTGTCCCAATTTTACAGATGAGGAAATTGATTATATAAAAGATTAAGTGACTTGCCCATGTTCACATAGTAACTGAGGCAGACTCAGGGGCCCTTTAGTTTCTGAAACTGAAAAACAATTAGGAACACCATAGCCCTTGTCTTTTAGAGGAAAAAAGAAAAAAAGGAGAAAAGGAGGAGAAGATAAAGAAGATGATGATGATAGACTATAGACAAGATTTCTGCTGTATGTAAGGCAATGTTAAGAACTTCCCTCTCTGAGTTGTTGCTTTTTTCAGTGACCTCCTTCCATCTATTTTTGGCCTATACTGGTCTTGTCAATAGCAAACGAGGCCGGAAACATTAAAGGCATGAAATCTATATATAGATATATTTCTGAGGCAGGATTAGAATCTAGCTCTCCTGATTCCAAAGCCAATGCTAAATCTGCCAGTGATTTAGAAAAAAGATCAGAGATAGGAGAAAATGGATCATTTCACAGGCAATCTCAGTGGATCAGATAGAATTCAGGGAAGTTTCACACTATGATTACACTAAGGGCAATGTAAATTAGGAGACAGATACAAAAAATGTCTAGGTCAAACTGACAGGATTTTGTTAATGATTTAAAGTGGGGGTTGAGGAGGAAGTGAAAAGATAATAATAATATTTCACAATTCATTTTATAATTTCCAAAATGCTTTCTTTATCACAATTCCATGAGGCAGGTAGTACAAGTATTACTTCATTATTACTTCCATTTTTTTAGATTAAGAAACTAAGGTCTAAAGAAATTAAGAAACTTGGTGTGGATCATATAGTCACTAAGAGAGAGAGTTAAAATGCCAATTCATATCTGTTGCCAGCTAACCTAGCACATTGTTCTTTATGCTACATGGCCAATTTCATATCTCACTTCCACTCACTTTGCAACATGAGTGACGATGAGAATGATAATTCTATTAGAGAAAGGTAATCTAAAATGAAAAGATAATTTGTGGGTAAAGATGATACATTAACTCTTGGGTATGTGAGTTTAATTTGCAAGCAGACTCTTTAAGGAACAGCCAAATGAAACTGCAAATTTGGGGTTCAAGGAAAGAGATACAATCTGGAGAAATAAATTTGAGAATTACCAGAAAAGACAATAGCATTGATGTCATGGGAATAGATTGTAATTAAGAATTAGAAAATCTGCATTGGGAAATCACAAAAGCTCTAATTTTTAAATTAATGGAATTGAAAGAAGAGTATCTAGTGGAGAACTTCATAGATCTATTTTTTTTGCCTTCTACATACTACTCTTGTAGTTCATATAAATTAATCAGTCAATAATCAATCAATAGGCATTTATTAAGTGCCTACTATGCGCCAGGCACTGTGATGAGCACTGATACTTGATAGCAGACAACAAGCTGAGGTGAGGGTGGGGTGAAACTAGCTTCCCCACAGACTTAGTTAACTAAGGCAAAGAAAATAACATAATTACACTTTTAAAAACTTAAAAAAACTTTTAAAATAACTTAAGTGTATCCTTTACTAATGACTGTAACACAGCTGCAGTAAGAGTTAAATAAATAGAAACACCTAGTTATAATAAGATACTTCTTTCATTAAATTTTGTTCTGAACAACTTCTGTTTGTGTTTTTCCTCAAAACTTAAGTAAAATACTTTACCTCAAATCTTTCTTGGCTTACCTGGGTTTTGGCTCTTAACTGTAATGCCCCAACCATGAATCAAATCTATAGGCTTCCTTTTACAAGTTACAACAATCTTTGTTTCCTCAGTCTCTTTAATGGTTTTGATTTGAAAAATCTTGATTTCTCTAGGTATGCCTTAGAGGTAAAGGTCCTAAAGTTTTCTTCACTAAGGGCTGAATCATATTTAGGACAGCTTTCTGCTAATGCCAGGAAAATCTTTATATTACCATCCATGTTCTACAATTATTTCATTGGATCCTCAAGATAGTGGGGTGAACTGAAATAGATCTAACTCTCACAAAATTGATTACTCTAGCAAGAATGAAAAAAGAGAATAAGACTAAGCAATTATCAAGAAATTCAAGAAGAGACTAAAGTAAGTCAATGTCTTTCATTAATGTCCAGATTGTGAGACAGACAGTAAAGAGTCTATGGGCACTAGGGCCAGAAAAGCTAAAAAATTTCCAATCTGGAGTGGAAGACAAGGAAGCCTTCCAGGCTTGAATCTTGGACCCAGCCAGGGAAACCGAAGTACTTCAGGATGAGGAAATGTTTGGCTTTGGGCACATTATTCAACCTATGTCTGCCTCTGTTTCCTCAACTATAAATTAGAATCAAATGACATGATATTTGTAAAGCGTTTAACACAATGGCTGGCACCTAGTAGGCATGTAATGAAGCCTCGTTTCATCGTTTCTTTTCAATGCAAATAAGCTGTTCAAGGTTTATATCTCATTGTCTCAGTTTTCTGCCATTTACTTATATCCTGTAATTTCAAAAAGTAGTTGGGGAGGAGGAAAACAATTGATCTGGTAGCCCATGATTAACTTTCTGTACTCATTGTGGAGACATAACACCCACAGATACACATTTACACCTCTCTTTTCTCCTAAAAGATTATGTGGAGGGTAATTCCTTTCTACATATATGTGTGTTCCAAAGAAACTCTTCAAGGACTTCTTTATGTTCAGTATGCAAATAAAGTCTTATTATCTCTCATATCCTTACTTGACTCTGCCTCTCAACCAAGGATTATTCTTTTCTGGTTTTCTTTTTACCCACCCAATTCTTATCAATTAATCACCAAACGTTTATTAGATTAGGCTGGGGTTTTTACTCTTCTTTATATTCCCAGAGTTTATCACAACTGTCCTTACATAGCAGGCACTTAAAAAATGCTAGTGGACTGTCTTCTATGTGGTAGGTTCCTCCTACCCCAGGCTCCTACTCCAGGCCCCAGGTTCCTTCCTGTCCTTTTTTCTCCTCTTTCAGATTGGTTTTTCCGTGTGGCCTCACCCAGCCCCCTCTAGATTGTAAAATCCTTGAAGCAGGGGTGATCTTTTGCCTCTGTTTGTATCCCCAGCATTTAGCACTGTGCCTGACACACAGGAAGTGCTTAACAAATACTTTCTGAACCACTTAATTGTTAGATAGTTTAAATCTGATGAAGCCAGAGCCCAGAAGAATTATCAGCTGCATAGAAGGTACAGAAAATATTTGGATATAATTACAACCATGGTTCCTATCGGAGAGCTACTAAAATGTATATTCCTATTGTCTATGGCCTCTTTTTGTATGTCTGTATCATGGTTGATTTTCTTTTTTATGTAAGTTACATTGTATTAACAAATAAAAATAGTAGTATGTTTTTAAGTAAATTAAAATGTCTTCTTAAAGGTGGTAGCTATAGTAACTTTCTTCCCATTGTTGTAGCAATGAGAGAGCGAGCAGCCAGTTGTTTTTAGTTAGCAGATAACAGCATATTTTTAGAATTACCACTCTTTGTTTTAGGGTCTATTGTAATAATAAAATAAATTAAACCAGGCCTAGGAAGATATGTAAAGTGAAGCATTTGTCATATTTCTTTTGTACTTTGCATATCAAATGTTCCCTGGCTGGATCATTTTGTATCTGGTGGATAGTCACCTTTTAACTTAAGAGGATTCTCTGCACTTTTCCTCCCCATAAGGTCCAAAGTTAACTCTGCCATTTGGCTCATAGTTAAGTGTCACAAATGACAAGCTCTCCCACATCATATCTTGAAGAAAATTACATCGTCTGGAAAAGGTACAACTAGAATATAAAACACTGTATAAAGACTCGCTACAGCTCTGTGATCGTGCCCTACTAAGACTCTGGACAGTGAAGATGATGTATAATAAAAGTGCAGTGAAGAAATGGTTGAGTTAGAGAGATTTTGTTCAAATAATGTATAACCTATGAGCCACTTTTTTTTCCCTGTGAGACTCTTTAGAGCATTTAGAGAGAGGACCACTAATCTTTTTATATAGACAATTCTCTATCACTGTCTACCTCTCTCCTCTCCACTGTTTTAATGTACTTCCTTTTTTGCTTTTTTTATTTTCTAGATTTGGGGAAAAATGCAAATTTTGAAAACCTATCTTTGCTCTTTCTTAGTCATCTTAAGCTCATTTTCTATTTTAATAATTACTTAGAAAATTTATTTGGGCCTGCAAAACAGAAATATTTTCATTTTCTATTCAAAGTAGGTCTGGCATCAATGAAAAATACCAGTGAAATATGAAAAACCTGGAACTTTTCTCCTCCCTCCTCTCCTCTTTCCTCTTTTTAAATTTGAGAAATATAACTGCAGATAAAAAGTTCAAAGAAAGAATATGTACACATATGAATGATTATGTGGACTGAAAATTTTTGACTTTTTATCAAATCCAGCCCTCTGTTGTAAGGAAGCAATATACTTAAATTATTCCTAACTGATAGCATCCTCTATCTTCTGAGACAGAAGCTATAAATTCTTCTACGTCCTGTTTAATTAGGGGACGGTGAAAAATTTTGCTCACTTAGGTGTGAGTCTACATGACACAGGAAAAGTCATTCTCTTACCGTCTTAAATCTCTCATATTTCCATATTCCACATGGTCATTTTAGAAGCTCACTGAGGAAAGAGGAAAAATCACATCTACAAGTTTTGTATACTGTCTTTCTCAGACACCTACTTCTACACCCACAGATATACTTATGAAATATTTGTTGGTCTTTGGGGAATCTTGGTGCCTTTGTGATGGTGTGAGAAATATCCAATGTCTTCATTCCCTCTAGAAAGTCAGAGCATGTGACTGAGAACTGCTCCTCAGCATCTAAGGTTGTATCCCCATGGACATATAAAGGGACAAGTGGAAAGGTTTCATACAATTGTTTGCAGTCAGCACTCTAATCAGTTCACAGAGATAGCAAACCACTGTGTTCTTTAAATCTCCAGAGAAAATGAACAAACAAATATCCCTTTGACAATATCAACCAATACCTCCTTACTATTATAGTCAGGAAGTTTTCCCTAATGTCTTGTCATTTCACTTCATCACATAGTATTCTGTGGAAATTAGTAATAGTGGCTCAATACTACCTAATATTTTTGCCTTATGAGTGGCATTACCTCTTATAGTAGTAAAGAATTAGAAACCAAGTAACTCCCCATCAATTTTGGAGTGGCTCAACAAACTCTTGTACGTTAATGGAATATTACTTTACTGTAAGAAACACTAAACATGAAGAACAAAATGAAATATAGAAAGGCATATGACTAGATGCAAAGTAAAGAAAATAGAACCTGGAAAATAATATACATAATAACTATAATTGTATCAACAGAAAAAAATTTAAAAATAGAAAATGAATACTGTGCAATTATAATGACCTTGGTTGACATGAAGAATAGATGAGAAAATACTGCTCCTTTTCTCCTTTGCAGAAATAGGACATTCTAGTGTAGAAAATGCAATTACTATCATTCATTTAACGTGGTACTTAGTTTATTGAACTACTTTTCTTTTTCATTGCTCTATTTCCTTTCCTACAGCGTATTGATCTATAGGCAGGGGAGAAAGAGAATATGTATTTGAAAATGAAGGCAACATAAACACTAATATATCATTTTTAAAAAGATGTCATTTTCTCCTTTCTCTGATCTATTGCCTGCGTATAATAACCCTCTCCCCAAAACAGGCAAAAAGAACACTGTGTAGATGGAGTACACTACTGGAAGTCAGAAGCCCTAGGTTTGAACACTGACTCTGTTACTATATGTAAAGACTCGGAAAAATCATCAGACTGAGTTTTTCAGATAACTGAAGGTTACCACTAAGCATGATGGTACACACTTGTCATAACTCCTGCTGAGGAAGTTGCAGCTAGTGGATTGCTTGAGCTCAGGAGTGCAGATCTTCAGTTCACAAAGCTGATTCAGTGACTGTACTAAATCCAGCCCCAATACAGTGAACCCCAGGGAGTGGAGAGGGGGGTCAGAGGCTCCCTAAGAAGCGTCAAATTTGCTGAAATCAGAAACAGAGCGTGTCAAAGCTCTGATGCTGATCAGCAATGAAATCAGGCCTGAATGTAGCTCCTGCACTTCCAGTCTAGATGAAATAAGGAGAGGCAGTCTCAAAAAACAAACACATTTAAAAACAAAGTGCACTTCTAAATTTTCCTCCTTAAGCATCAAAGCTTTTATTTAGGATGAAAACATTTCTAAAATCAATTACACACTTCCCTGACCTATTAAATTGAACATTCGAATAATAATATAACCTCTCCTTTTTTAATGATTCAAGGGCATAGCTATAGCGAAAATCAAGCAAGGAAGAAATAAGCCTTTATTAAGCACCTTCTATGTGTTGGATACTATGCCAGGCACTAAAGGTACGATGATAAAAATAAAACAGGTCTTGTCCTCAAAGGAAAAATAAAATATGTGCACATATAACAACATACAAAAGAGATATAAAGTTAATACCAGGTATTTTGAAGATGGAGGAGGCCCAAGAAACCAAGGAGAGAAGAGGCTGGAGATCAAGCAAGGTCTGTCATATAGAAGAGGGAAAGAAGAGTTATTAGCCTGACTACTAAATTGAAGGTTTACAGAGCCATTGAGCTGACCTCACTGGTGCATGCCTGTGAAACATGGACAGTCTACCAGCACCATGCCAGGAAACGAAATCACTTCCATTTGAACTGTCTTAGGAAGATTCTGAGGATCACCTGGCAGGATAAGGTACCAGACACTGAAGTCCTTGCTCAAGCTGAACTGTCAAGTATTCAAACTATGCTTCAGAGAGCACAACTCTGATGGGCTGGCCAAGTTGTTTGAATGTAAAATGTAAGCTTGCCAAAAAGACTATTTTATGGAGAACTCATATGGAGCAAGTGATCACATGGTGGTCAGAAGAAGTGATACAAGGACAGTCTCAAGGTCTCTCTCAAGAACTTTGAATTGATGTGACATGGGAGACACTGGCACAGGACCTCTTAACGTGGTGTGCCCACATCAGAAAGAGTGCTGTGCTCTATGAGCAAAGCAGAATTGAAACAGAATAAAGGAAACATAGGATGTGCAAATTTGGAGCATCCACCCTAAATGTTCATATGGACTCTCTGTGCCCAATCTGTGGTAGAGCATTCCAAGCTTGTATTGGTCTGATCAGCCACAGCCGTTCACATTGAAACTTCACTTTATCATGGTGATGTCATTTTGGTCCTCTTCGAGAATGAAGGAGAACAACCTCATAGAAGAGGTTGTTGTGGTTTGTTGATCAGTCACTTCAATTGTATCGACTCCTTCTGACCCCATTTGGAGTTTTCTTGGCAAAGATACTGCAGTGGCTTGCCATTTTCTTCACCAGATCATTTTACAAGTGAGGAAACTGAGGTAAAGAGGGTTAAATGAAATGCCCAGGGTCAAACAGCTAATAAGTGACTGAGGGTAGGTTTGAATTCATGTCTTCCTGACTCTAGGTCCTGTGCTGTATCCACTGCCCCACCTAACTGCCCTATGGGGGTATATTGGACTTCCATTCAGGAAACCTGAGATTGACACTTTTTTTTTCATCTTGTCACATATCCATGATTATGAGCAAATCTCATCCTCTCTGAGCCTATGTTTCTTCATCCGTAAAAAGAAAGAATATAGAATGCATACTCCTTGGGTAGCAGGAGGGCAGGAATAATTTCATTTTTTGTCTTTGCATCCCCAGCATCCAGCCAAGTGCCAGGCACATAGAACCTGAGTAATAAATGCTTGTTGCGTGAATTCATGAGGGTAATGACAATTACACTCCCTGACTCTACAGGGTTACTACAGGAAAAGTACATTCTCTAAAACTTTAAAGAGCAGCATGTCCCAAAAGTCTCAGTGCAGGTTTAAGTTACTAAAGCTTATAGCCTGCACTAAGAGTTTTGAGATTTCCTTATACTATATAAATTTAAGCTATTATGGGAGGTATGAGATTTGAGGGGAAAGAGAAATAGTGATAGGGTACTCTACCTTAGATCCTAATTCTGATATATACTGACTGTGTAAACCGGAACAAGTCACTTAACCCCTTAGTTCTCTAAGCAGTCTCTGAGAGTTTAAGTTTCAGAGAAAGTCTCTATCCATTTTGGTAGAGGAAGCTTCCTCATGCCAGAGTTTCCCTACTGATGAAATCACAGTTCGAGTCCCTATACTGTATTCCTATGGAACAACAAAAATGAGAGGAGTGTCATAATATGTGTAAGTCTCAGTTCTTTCATAGTTCCTTCATCTACCCTCCAGCCCTGCCTCCTTCTCCCATTTGTGGGTTTCTCCCAAAACTTCCATGTTGAGGAAATCCCTGGATGAGTCATGCTCCATTCTCTAGACTTTACCACCATGATGCCAGGAGTACCTCCTATTTCCTTCTTTTCATCTCCCTTTAACCTTTGATTTTTCTCATTAAGCTCTTTGAGGGCAGATACTGTCTTTTTGCTCGAATTTATATCTTCAGTGCTTAGCACAGTGCCTGAAACTTTGTAAGCTCTTGATCAATTCTTGTTGACTTTAATGAAATTACCTCTGGGGTCCAAGCCAACTCTTAATTCAATGATCCTGGTATTTCTCAAAAGGGCTTATTTGTTGAGATCATTTTACTCCTTATGTACTATGAGAACCCCAAATCATGAATCTTCATGATTTAGAAATAGAAATGCTTTGGTGACATTTGCTCATGTAAGAGTATATTTTCCTGCATTCACAGGGAAGACGGAAGCGTAGGCTTCAGTGTTAAGTAAAGAGAAGATCCTAAAGCTTGGGGCAGACATCAGACCTTATTCAAATCCCAGACCTGCTACACATTCAGACACAAGGATGACTCATTCAGCAGCTCATTAACAAAACCACTGCCAGAGATGACAGGGCATTCATGATTAAAAACCAGTAAATGCCAGTCTGGTGGGTACAGTGTTATGCTCCCAAGGTCTGGACAATGCCTGGGGAGACTGTGGATTTCTGTCTTTGGCACTTATCAGCTACTTCTGCTGTCACAAACAATCAGAAGTGATTCCCTAACATCAGCAGCAGCTGCAGGGCTAACTCTTTCAGACCCTCAAAGAAAACCATCATCTCCCTTTTCAGCTCTTTCTCTAACTTGGGTTCCACAAATGTTTCACATCCCTCCCCCTACTCAACACCGAACAACTGTCTCCTTAGCTCTATGCCTTAGTCTTTCCTTTGTGGGTTCTTGTCTGATCAATATTTGGAAACTCAGGTGACAAACTGTACCCTGGGGTTTGAAGTGGCTAGGCAATGTTTCTCATATGCCAGTTTTCAGGTCTCAATTGAAATCTCTGAAGAGACTGAAACACCCTCTCTTCCAATCCCACATTTGCTTCCCCTATCTGATTATAGGCTGTTTCATCAGAGTGCAGGAGTTACATTTCTCTGGTGTGGCACTGAGCAGTCAAAGTCATATATATTATTGACAATCCAAGCCCCTATGGTCAAGCTAGTGGAAAGGGATTCTGACACAGACTCACCTACTAGCAGTCTATAATAGGCCAAAACCCATTTCTGGAATACAGCTTGAGTCATTCTGATTTCTCCCTGACTCCAAACAAATGTCAAATTGGCTTTCTTAAGGCACAGACCTAACCATATCATACTCCTAATCAATAAATTCCAGTTTCAAATATAATAGATGGGAAAGGTAATGTGCCTGGAGTTAAGGACCTGAGTTCAAATCTGACCTCAAATACTTATTAGTTATGTGGCCCTGGACAAGTCACATAACTTCTGTTTGCCTCAGTTTCCTCAACTATAAAATAGTAAGAATGATGAATATTACCTGTGGCTCAGGACTATTGTAAGGATCAAATGGAATAGTCTACTTTGTTTCTTAGAACCCAAGTCATCACTGAGACTCTGGGTGACAGTGAGATTTTGTATCCATACTATCAATAAACTCAGATCAATTGAGAATGACCCCTCTTTATACCTTGAAAAACTAAAATTAAACTTGGGGAAAAGCTGGCCTAAATCCTTCCTACTTCATCTCTAGAGTTCACTGTGTCTGGAATATTAGGAGCAATATAAATGCTTTTGGGCAGCTAGGTGATGCAGTGAAGAGAGTGCCCTGCCTGGAATCAGGAAGATCTGTGTTCAAATCCAGCCTGAGGTGCTTCCTAGCTGTGCAATCCTAGGTAAGTCAATTAAATCTGTTTGACTTAGTTTCCTCATCAGTAAAATGAGCTGGAGAAGGAAAAGGCAAACCACTCCACTATCTTTGCTAAGAAAACCCCAAATGGAGTTATAAAGAGTCAGACACAATGGAAAATGACTAAACAACAAAAATATAAATCTCATTTGTTTCTTCTTGTTGCTGGTGTATGTAATATATAATCCATACAACCTCAGAATCAGATACAAAATCCTTTGGTTTTAAAGCCTGCCCCCCCCCCCCCCCCCCCCGCCTTCTTAATCCTCATTCCCCTATGTGTGCTCTGAGATTCAGTGAAACTAGTTTTCTTTTTTGTTTTCTGGCAAAACATAGCCCAGTTCCAGGAATTCTCATCATCTCTCCCTCCTCATCTCTATCTCCTGGCTTTCTTGACTTTCTTCTAGTCTCAACTGAAATCCTTTTTCCTGCACGAAGCATTTTTCGGTCATCCTTAATGCTATTGCCTTCCCTCTGGGATTATCTCCAATTTATTCTGTATATATCTTCTTTATACATAGTTCTTTCCATATTGTCTTCCCCATTAGAGCTCCTTGAGAAAAGGAATGGTTGGTTGTTGGGTTTTATTTGGGGAGGGGGGGCTTTCTTTGTATCCCCAGCTCTTAACGTATTTCCTGGTGCACAGTAGGCACTTAATAAATACTTCTTGAATTGACTCCCATTTATCTCTTTAAAATGTTGCTAGTGAGAAGTAGAATTAATAGACATCCAGATTCTGACTGTATTTACTGTTCATTACAACATAATCCTAGAAGGGATTTTGCTGTGGTATTCTCAAATTCATACTAGGTATCTGTTTTAAATTTGTAGCACTCATTTATTTGTACCACTCCCATCAAACTCATTGTTTCTCCTCACAAAGACTTGCATATCTGATTACATATTCATCTGAATAAAAGAGAGCTAAAAGCAGCCAAGTGAGCCTTGGAGCTGGGGTTGGAGATCCTCTGATTTAACCCAGATTCTAATTTCCAGACAGCATCATGCAATACCCTTCTTTTCCTCTCCTCAAATAGACAAGTATCTATCTTGTTCTGCAAAAATTTCATAGGAGCAGATTTCATGAGCTTTTAGATGGACAAGCAACCATCATTATTAGAAACATATTTTTTCCTTATAGTTAATATAATCTGGTTGTACTGCATTTTTTTTTCTCCAGAGGGAATAACTGAATTATTCATTAAGCACAGCCTTTGACACCAAAGGAATTCTTCAAGCCCCTATATCTATCCTTTCTTGATTGAACTATATGAAAATACCTAGGGTTTCCTTCCCCAGATTTGAACCCTTGTAAAACCCTACAGATTAAAATCTTGAACTGGCCACTAAGAATTATAGCGCCACAAATCAAAAGATCACAGAATGAGAACTGGAAGGGACTTGAGGGGTGATCTAGTCAAATTTCTTATTTTACAGATGAAGGAATGGAGGCACAGAGAGGTTATGTGACTCCTCTGATATTAACACAGTTAGCAGGAGACAGAGCTGAGATAAACACCTGAGTCTTTTGAAGTCAAACTTGGTGCTCTTTCTGCTGAACCAAAAGTTCTAGTTTGAGCTGGTTGCTTGGGACTCTTACATAGTGAGATTTTGTATCCATACTGACAATAAACTCAGATCAATTGAGTATGATCCCTACTGAATCTGAAAAACTAAAACTAAACTTGGGGAAAAGCTAGCCTAAATATCTCCAACTTCAGCCCTAGTATATTTGCATTTGTTATTCATCATTTTCAAAGATTAATATATTGGTGAGTTATTATCTTATGGTAATTTAATCCCTCAAGAGATTTAGAATAAATACGAAATCTGTTCTCACCCTTCTATGATAACTGGTCCCTGTTCTTTAACCTCTTCACATAGGTTCTCATTTTTTGTTCTATACCTAGGGATTCTGGCATCCAGAGCAAATTTAGTTAAGTGGAGATTGGGGAGAGGGTTACAAAGGATAGTTTGCTCTGAGCAGGTGGAGTCACACCAGGAAAATTACTGTCCCATTCCACAAAAGAGTCTTTCTCCAGCCCTTCTACCATGGCCAATAATCTTCACCCACCCAAAAGGTAAAAGAAAGAAACAGGCAGGAGACATGGTAGTGGGGGAAGATTGCCTCTTGTGGGCTACAGCACCCCTTAGGGGCTACGTAGAGCCAGAGAGGGTCAACAAAGGAAGAAAGTATGCCTATCCTCCGTCTCCCAGACATTGACTCCTTGGTTCAGTTAAATTTCTAAAACTTTCTAAATTAATAAACAAATGATTCTGACATGAAAGGGAAGATTTTATTTTTAAAAAGGAGCCTTTCATCAACTATCTTAAAAAAGAAAGAGACATATATAAAATATGAATGCAAAGGCAGGAAATAGGATGATTGCGAAGACACAACATGATCCTGAAAGAATAGTTTTAGGAGGCTAAAATTCAGAATGAGATGAAGCTGGTGGAGAATAACAAAACTAGTAGGGTGTAGTTCTGATGAGGCTAAAGGGAGATCAAGGAAGAGATAAGACCTCAGTTCTAGGGACAAGGACTAATCATAACAGATAACAAAAAGAGATCAAAATAACTTATCCCTTATCTTGCTTCTTTTTTCCACCAAGAAGAATGATCATTACATTGAAAAGGATACAACAAAAATGATTACTCTTGAAACCCAAAATAATTGAAGTAACCTTAAGGAAGTCTCTACCTGTTTCCAGTGAATATAAGTTACAAGTCTTAGATAAAATATCTCCTATAGTTCAAAAAGAGCTTCTAAATAAGACATAATGACCAAACTAGTATCACTAATTATTATAGAGTCATGGAAAGTGGAAGAGGTACCAAAGAACATTTATTCCAATTTTCAAAAAAAAGGAAAATATGAATCCTACAAAGGATTGACCATCAGGTTGATGAACTCTTACCAAAGTCTAAAACATATTGCTATTCTTCTGGTTCTTATTACTATTATATTTATTTTTTATTAAAGAGATGGTTTATGAGCACCTAGAAAGGGTAGCAAAGAGCCAACATAGTTTAATTGAAACAGCAAACTAGATTTTTTTTTTGACAGGACTGCTGAACTGGTTGACCAGGAGATGACAGAAGGCATGGTACAATTCAGTTTCAGAAGAGTAGTTAATAGTCTCTGCTATGATCTTTGTGGACAGGATGGAGAAACATGGACTAGAAGATAGTACAGTTAGCTGGATTCAGCACTGGTTAAAGTACCAGACCCAAAAAATGTGACTTGGATGAGTAGGCACCATTTAATAAGGAGGTCTCTGCTCTGTATCTGACACCATGTTACCAACATTGTCATCAGTAATGTGGATCAAGGCATAGATGATATCCTTATAAAACTGATAGCTGATACAGACCTGGAAGAAATAATCAACTTATATACTCAGGATTCAAAAAGAGGCTACACTGATGGGTTAAATCAAATAAGATGAAATTTTAAAATGGTAATTATAAAGTCTTTTGCTTTTTTTTTAATCTACTCTAGAAGAACTGGATGGGCAAAGTGTGACTAGAAAATATCTCATGTGAAAAAAGATCTGAAAGTTTTAGTGTGGTATGAGTGTAATCAAAACCAATCATATGACATGGGAACCAAAAAAAAAAAACATCAGTTGATTTTAGGCTTCATTATGAAAGGCACAGTATCTAGAACATAAGAAGTTACCATCCTACTGTGCTTTGCCCTAGAGTCACATCTAGAATATTGCATTCATTTCAGTATTGTGCCACAATTTAGGAATTACCTTACGTGGATCTAGATCAGAAAAAAAAGGAGAAACCCCCCTTGTTGAGGGGGCTGGAGACTAAATCTTTTGAAAATAATTTGAAGGAACTAGAGATATTGAGAAGAGAATTCTAGGAGGGGAAGGGGATCATTTTGAAAGATGACTGAGGAAAGAAAGAAGAAAAAACAAGTTTATTTTGTTTGCCCTTAGGAAGTCACTAAGTATTTATTAAGTGCTTACTAAGTACCAGGCATTGTAGTAATTGAAGGAGATAAAAAGAAGGCAAAAGACAATCCTTGACCTTGAGGTAGAGGAGGAATGATGATGAGAGTAGCAGACAAATAGTATGGGCCTAGGCATGTCCTAACAATACTTTTTTGATGTTGTAATATTTTGATGGTGAATTCAAAAATATAAATGTAATTTGCTTATCACCCATCAATACTGAATATTTTATTTATTTTAATATAAATTATATACTGTAAAGCAATTATAAAGAATGTTTTGCTTGAGGAAGGGTAATGAGAAATCAGTATTTGGATTCTTCTTGTGTTCTGGGTGAAATCCCTGTTTATATGTAATATAGCAGAACAGACTGAGACATGTTCACACACACTGAACACATGTTCAGTAGTACAGTGAAATTATGTCAGGTATTTGCTAAACATGATTGTTATTTCTAGTTCTGTTTTCTCAAATGTTTTGCACCTTGTAGATGCTAGTGTATGTTACTGGGGGACCAATAAAGGTCTTCTGCAGAAGGTAGAATTTGAGCTGACTCTTAAAGGAAGTCAGAGAAATTATGGGGTGGGGGTGGGGAAGAGGCAGAGCATTTCAAGCATGAGGAGCAGCCAGTGACCAAGGCATAGAAATAAGAAATAGAGCGTCTTGTTCGGAGGACCATAAACTAGGCCAGTGTAACTGGATTGTAGAGGTCACAGAGGGCAGTAAGTACAAAATAGCTGGAAATGAAGAGGGAAACCAATTATAAGAAGTTTTAAATGCCAAATAGAGGTCTTGATATTTGATCGATTGTGGAGATTACAGGGAACCACTGAGACTCTTTCAGTATGGAGTTGACATGATCAGACCTACATTTTGGGAAAATCATTGTGGTAGGTGAGAAGGGGATTCTTTAGTGTGGCAAGAAACTTGAGGCAAGGAGAACATCTGGAATAATATTGAAATAGTCCAGATGATAAATGATGAGAAAAGAGGGAAAGAGATGTATACTAGATATGTCATGAAGTTAGTAACTTTGAGATTTGGCAATGAATTGAATATATGGGGCTAGTGAGAAGCCAAGGATTACACAAATTGTGAGCCTGGGCCACTACAAAGTTGATGGTGCTCTCAATGATTATAAGGAAGTTGGGGAGTTCTATTTTGGACATGTTGGGCTTGATATGCTTACGTGACATTGAGTTTGAAGTGTCTAAAAGTTAGTTGGTCATTTGACACTATAGCTCAGCAGAGATATCAAAACCACATATATAGATCTAGGAATCATAGAAATCATATTTAAACCAATGGGCACTGAGATAACATAAAGGGAAAAGAGATGAGGGCCAAGGCCAAGGAGACACTGAGAGGTTGAGGGGGGGGCGGAGAGTGCTAATGGATTAAGAACTAGGAAAGAGATAGAAGAGTGATCAGGTGGGTAGAAATGGAATGAAGAGAGATCAGTGTCATGAAAACCTAGGGAAAAGAGAGGATTCAAGAGAAAAAAGTGATCAACAGTAACAAATGCTACAGAGAAATCATGAAGGATGAGGACTGACAAAAAAAAAAAACACATTAGATTTGGCAATGAAGATATCATTGGTAACTTTAAGGAGGGTAATTTCAGGTGAATAATGAAACTAAAAGTCATATTGCAAAAAGTTTAGAAGCAAATAAAAGAAATAGAGGTTCCTAAATTTTCTCAATGAATTTTGCTGAAAAGTCATGAGTTAAAAGATGATAGTCAGCATGGATAGTCAGATCAAATGGGGCTAGATCCCCTATCCCTGTGAACTCTAGAGAACAATATCATTCAATAGTTAACTGTTTTGCTAAATAAATATATTAACTATTACCTGCATTTCTAAGCATGCTATTCAATATCAACATCCACCAGCTATAAGATCTGTCTTACACAGAAGAAAAATAAAATCTGCCTGTTCTCAATCTATGAAAATCTTATAATTTGGCTTAAGAAGATGAATTGATTCAAATGTAAGAATGAGATGGTATGACAACATAGGAGATGAGCAAAATGGTGATTGCCTATTCAAAGTAACCTTTTCTCTTCAAGTCCTCTTTTAATAATTCATTCATAATCTTAACATCTGGGGGAGGAGCCAAGATGGCAGAGTAAAAAGATACACATATGCTAGCTCCTAACTCACAGCCCATAAAAAACCTGTAAAGAAGAACTCCCAACAAATTCTGGAGCAACAGAATCCACAGAACAATGGAGTAGAGGAGATTTCAGTTCCAGAGAGACCTGAAAAACCAACACCAAAGGTCCATCAGGCACCAGACCTGGAGCAGAGCCCAGTCCTGCCCTGACTTGGCCACACAGCAGATCTGGGCAGGCTTCAATGACAGAATCTCCAGTGGCCACGCAGGTCCCTCCACCCACAGCTGCCAAAGGTCAATGAGAGGGTCTTTTTGGCTGGCTGAGAGGGGAGTGGGTGTCTCCATAACTCAGACCCCCTTGGGAGGAGCTCCCAAAACAGATAGGAGCTCAGGTCCATTGTTGAAGGTCTCCACATAAACCCCCTGAGGGAGTTGAGCCCTGTGTTGTGGCCCTGCCCCCACCTGAGCACCTGAATTTAATCACACACTGAATAGCAACCCTGCCCCCATTGAAAGCCCTGAGGCTGGGAAGCAGCATTTGAATCTCAGACCCCAAGCACTGGCTGGGCAGATGATCTGGAGACTAGGTGGGGGAGGAGAGGAAACTCAGAAGTCTAGTAACCACCTGGGAAAATGCCCAGAAAAGGGGGAATAAAATAAGACCATAGAAGGTTACTTTCTTGGTGAACAGATATCTCCTGCCATCCTTTCTGATGAGAAAGAACAATGCTTACCATCAGGGAAAGACATAGAAGTCAAGGCTTCTGTGTCCGAAACATCCAAAATAAATATTCAATGGGCTCAGGCCATGGAAGAGCTCAAAAAGGATTTTGAAAATCAAGTAAGAGAGGTGGAGGAAAAACTGGGAAAAGAAATGAGAGAGATGCAAGAAAAGCATGAAAAGCAGGTCAACACCTTGCTAAAAGAGACCCCCAAAAAATGCTGAAGAAAGTAACACCTTGAAAAATAGGCTCACTCAATTGGCAAAAGAGGTTCAAAAAGCCAATGAGGAGAAGAATGCTTTCAAAAGCAGAATTAACCAAATGGAAAAGAACTATTATCACTGAAGATAATAGTTCTTTAAAAATTAGAATGGAACAGATGGAGGCTAATGACTTTATGAGAAACCAAGAAATCACAAACCAAAACCAAAAGAATGAAAAAATGGAAGAGAATGTGAAATATCTCATTGGAAAAACAACTGACCTGGAAAATAGATCCAGGAGAGACAATTCAAAAATTATGGGACTACCTGAAAGCCATGATCAAAAAAAGAGCCTAGACATCCTCTTTCATGAAATTATCAAGGAAAACTGCCCTGATATTCTAGAACCAGAGGGTAAAATAAGTATTCAAGGAATCTATCAATCACCGCCTGAAAGAGACCCAAAAATAGAAAGTCCTAGCAACACTGTGGTCAAATTCCAGAATTCCCAGGTCAAGGAGAAAATATTGCAAGCAGCTAGAAAGAATTAATTCCAGTATTGTGGAAATGCAATCAGGATAACACAAGGTCTAGCAGCTTCTACATTAAGGGATAGAAGGGCATGGAATATGATTCCAGAAGTCAAAGGAACTAGGACTGAAACTAAGAATCACCTACCCAGCAAAACTGAGTATAATACTTCAGGGGAAAAAATGGTCTTTCAATGAAATAGAGGACTTTCAAGCATTCTTGATGAAAAGACCAGAGCTGAAAAGAAAATTTGACTTTCAAACACAAGACTGAAGAGAAGCATGAAAAGGTAAACAACAAAGAGAACTCATAAGGGGCTTACTAAAGTTGAACTGTTTACATTCCTACATGGAAAGACAATATTTGTAACTTAAAACTTTTCAGAATCTTAACATCTCAAATTCAAGGTTAACTTTTAGTTTATAAAAAGCTTCTTTTGCAAAAAGGTGTGTTCAAAATATTAAACTTCTCATTAAGACATGAAAAGTAGTCTCAGAATATCTATAATGATCTAAATGTGTTGACTTCTTTCTAGAATTACAACTTGAGTGGACCAAATACTGATGTTTTATTTATGAAAAGGGAGACAGAAAAACCACTATTACAAAAAACATTGGCATCAAAGGAAAGAATTGATTCAAGGAAAGAAAATGTGGCAAATGAACAACTAGTCCTAAAAAAAATCAATTAAACTTAGTTTGATAGAAAAAATGATCAAGGCAATAGAAATTATGCAGATTTTCTTTAGTTGAAAAAGTATCTCCCCAATAAATAAAGAGACAAATTTCCAAGAATCAATGCTTAAAGAGATAATAGTTATAGATGTTCAAGTAAAGGGAAGTGATGAAAAGTTAATATTTTAAGAAACAATTGAATAAAGTTTAAAGACCAACATCTAAATCAGGAGGAAAGGAAGGCAGGAAGGAAAGGAGGAAGGAAGGGAGGGAGAGAGAGAGGGAAGGAGAGATAATAACAGACCCTATTTTCCAAAATTATTGTGAGAATCAAATGAGATAATGTTTATAAAGCACTTAGCACAATGCCTGACACATAGTAGGTATTTAGTAAATACTTGTTTCCTTCCTTCTTTCCTTCCTCCTCTCTTTTCCCAACATAAATTTTGGTCTTTCAGCTTCAATTTATCTTCACAACAGTCTTGAGGAATAGCTTGTTATCCTCATTTGACAGTCATATTGATCTGCTTTTAAAACCAGTTTTTAAAGTGAACAAAACATTTTCAGGAAATTGAGGTAAAAACTTATTAATAAAATTTCACTTTCAAAGCCCATAATGTTATGGGACATAATGAGTCACTCAAGTTCTTTTTCTTGGATTCATAGTTGAACTTCTGCCCTAGAAATGTAGTTGTGATCAGTAAGGAGCACAGGGAATGAATTTTTTTCATAAAAAATCTCAACAGAGAAAAAGCCATATTTAGACAAGCAGAGTCAAAACATTCCAGAGGACTATTGTTGAGCCCTCAAAAGGGAAGTTACATAGGAAAAAATACAACAGGAAACTACCACAAGCTATAGTGATCACAAGCTTAGTTTAAGTGAATGATAAAAATAATTTTCTTTAATAATTTTTTAAAATAGAAAACTGTGATTTAAATGAAAATTGTGGATGGTAGATAAAGTCTGAAGCTTTATCTAAAACCATGACCAAAATATTATGAAGTTCATCTATTTTATGAATATAAAAGAATCTTTCTTTTCTTTTTGTTTATTTGCTGCTGTCCTGTACACTTGGAGCTGTCCAAAAGTAGACTGAGCTGCTTTAGGAAGTATCTTAGTTTCTCCCTTATTGAACATCTTCACACAAAGGAAGACTGACCAAATTGCCAGAGATATTATAGAGTATAATTTCAGTAATCTTTAAAGTTTCTTATAATGCTGTGATTCTATGAATTGTGAAGTACTGAATAAGATAACGTATATAATGTAGGGTAAAGATTTGACCAGAGCTCAGTATCCTTTAGATACTTGTATACTCAGACTTCCCATATATCTGCCCAATAACTTAATAACACAAGAAATGATCTAATAAGGTTAATGACCCATTGGGAAGGTAAAAGTAAACTTCTATTAATGAAGCATCTGAAACTCTCTTCTCAGTGGGTAATGAGGCATTTTAAAGAGAGTTTGAAGCCTTAAAAGCTGACTATCTTTAGAGGGGGAAAAAAATCTCCATACTTAAAACTGCATTCACAACATGATCCAAAATCCTAAGTGTTTTCTGTAAATGGCTTCCTCTGGAGACAGACAGCACATTAGAATGGTCCTTTCCATTATGTTGAAAGCAAGTGGCATTATAATTCCAATAGAGTCAAACACAAACGTGTGTGTGTGTGTGTGTGTGTGTGTGTGTGTGTACGTGAGCATGTGTGTATGTTAGGGAGGAATTTTTTTAAAGATTTCAGATTTTCTAAATATTCCTGTTAAAAATATGCAGTAGTTGATTTTCCAACTAGTAAATTCCTCTAAAAGGAAACTTATCAACAAGCCTGCTACTCATAATTCATAAAGTATACATTCTCCAAAGACAGCTTATTCAATTGCTGGGCAACTTAAATTCTAAGAATTGTATGGAAATTCTGCCTTCATATTGAACAAAAATCTGATTCCTTGTAACTTTGACTTTTTATTCCTAGTTCAGTGCTCTGGTGAAAACACCTAAGTTCTGCCAAAGGGCCATAACCTTCCAAATATCTGAAGACAGTTACTATGTGTCTCTAAATCTTATCCCATGCAAACTAAGTTTCCTCAGCTTACTTGACTGGTGACCTTACAACAGTAGGAAGTGTACTGGACTTATAAAGTCACAGGATCTGGTTTATTTCCCTTCGCCAAATCACAGAAATTGAGAGTCTGAAGGAATTTCAACAGAAATCTAGTCCAATTCAGACACAAAATAAATCCCCATTATAACATTTTCCATTTACAGTATTACCTCTGGCAAGTCACTTTATCTCTCTGAGCCTCAATTCCCTCACTCATAAAATGAAAGTGGTAGGCTAGATGACCTCTAAAATCCCTTCTTTTTCTAATATTCCTTGGTTTCTTATGATACGGTTTTAAGATTTCTTGCCGTCCTGAGTAATAAAAATGTGCAGCAAAAAGTGCTTCAGGTACTTGGGTGTGGGAGCAGGAAAAGGGTCTGAATTTCCTCCTCAGTGTGACCAGTCTTCTATCACATGCATTTCCATCCCCATCCTGTTGCTATGGCACTATAATCTTAAGCTCACCTTCTCTCTCAAACCTCACAGGAGTGACCACTAGACCCCTCTCCTCCTACGTTTGTACTCATGGTTATTCTGCCCTCTATGATTCCTCTCCACTTTCTTAACTATTTTCATCCTAAGTGAAAAAAAGAATTAGTTAACAGCTGTATTGCTCCCCTACCTTCTACCCCTACCCTGTCAAAGTCTCTCCTAAAGTATTATGTTTAGAATAAGAATGTTGAGGTTTTAGAAGAAAAAAATACTGAGAAATTTTTTTTCTCTCAACAAGGCTGCAAGATATATTGTCTTTCATAGAAGTTAGTGGATGATTTGGGTAAACAAAAACAAAAATGAAGTATCATAAATTAAGAATAAACTGTTAATAAATTAAAAAATTATATGGTCCAAAAAAAAGAGAAAAAAAGAACTAAACATATTAGTCAGAGGCACCTGGGTGATACAATGAATAGAGCACAAGATATGGAGCCTAGAAGACCTGAATTTAATCTAGTTTCAGATACTTAATTCAGTGTGATCCTGGACAAGTCGCTTAACCTTTACCTGTCTGTTTCCTCAGTCATAAAACTCTGCCTCCCAGAGTTATTGTAAGGGTAAAATACAGTAATATCTGTAAAGCATTTTGCAAACCTTAAAGCACTTTATAAATGCTAGTCCTCATGGTTGCTGTTACTCGTTTCTTTATTATGACTTCAGATATGGTTTGATCAGCACCCAGGACAGTGGAAATTATCTCCTTTAATCTGGACAAACCTATTTCTACATAAAAAAAAATAGTTTAAGGCAGTATCTATCCATTTTTAAAAGTAGAATAGTAAATAGAGAGGCAACTTCAAAGTCAGGAAGACCTAGGTTTAAGTCATACTTCTCACACATAGTTTCTATATGACCTTGGACAATCACTCAACCTCCACAGGCATCATGCTAAAATTGCAGATTACAAAATTAAGCAAAGTTCTGCACTTGGAAAGGGAATTTCCCCAGTGGGAAATCCTGACACCAGTGAAATCACAGGTCTTGGATTTTCAAAATTCATCAGTCCTTTTAAATTTGCAGGGGGTTTTTTATGTGAACCGCTATCAACAATTTTTTTAAATTGAAAAGTAGGACATTATATTTATTACTGATAAATTACTGTTGATTTTGGCCCATCATTCTAACTTACTGAAGTCATCTTGGGTCCCAATTTCATCATCCAGCCTGTAATTCTCTCTCAGATTTGTGCCATCTATGAATCTGATTCGCAAGCCTTCATTCTCTGCCTTCAACCAAGTCATTGACAAAAATGTTGAACAATTTAGGGACCAAGGACAGAGCTCTGCAGGCTTTAGAGCCCTCTCTTCAGTTTAACAATAATCCTTTAATCAGTATTCTTTGGAATAAAACTGTTACCCAGCCAGGAATTCACCTAACAGTCTTAAGCACAGAAAATTCCCACAGGTTCAGTTTTCACAGAAGGGGAGTTTATAAATCCATCCTAGGTCTTTCCTACACATAATCAGAACATAATCTTGAAAACTGAGTTTAAATGTATTTCAGTATCCAGATACTTAAAGCTGGAGGCTATCATCCAAGAAACAATACATCCAAGAAACACCCCCATGTCTTCGTCATGCTAATTGTTTCTACAACATCTGCCAGACCAAACCTCTCTACCTCTTCTACACCTCTACAGCCTAAAAGTGAGCACCAATCTCTCTTATGATAAACTAAAGGTTAAATTCTTTTCAACAATCATCCATGCAACAACCAAAGGGTAACTAGCTGAGGGAAGAATGAAGTAGAAAACCTTTAAGTTACTGATGGCACTATTGACTCTATGGATTCCAGACTGTCTGCAATTTTATTGATTTTGTTTGTGAATGGAAGAGGGAATGATAACAGCTCTGGCTAAGATAGACAGAATGTGGGCAGATGCTGTTCCCATTTCTGTACATAGTTTCACCAAGCCATTTTCCATCTTTCCTAACATAAAACAAAATGAAGACAAGTGTTATTGCTTATGCTACTAGCTACCCCCAAAGCAATGGAGTTTATTGTGTGCTCATTTCCTAGATAAAGTATTAAAACCTCACTACCTAGATGAAAACACTCAGTGCTTCTAGAATGAAATTGATTTGCTGTTAAGATACCTTATAAAACACTCATAATTACCAAAACCTCCATTGAAAAGGCAATTTGAGTCCTTATATACAAATGCCATCCCTGGTACTCCTAATTCAGCAGAAACCTCACACAACATCCCGTGTTTTAAGTGTCTAAATACATGACTATAGCAGCTTATGCTCTATAGGGGCTCATTCCTCTAATGTGACTCGTAAAGCCTCATTTCAAATATGGCAAGAAGGAAAGGCAAGTAAGCAAAATATAAATTCAATAAAGACAAGCAATGAAGTCTCTTCCAGTATAAGCTTCAAGGGATAAGTTAAAGGAAAAAAAGGCCTACCTTGGGAGACTTTGGTGGATCCATGGTGTTTAGCTTGGTAGGAGCAAGAAAATCTGGTTTCCTTTCCATTGTGAAGGGTTTTTTGGGAGGGCGAGGTGGTGGGTGTAAGGCGAGGTTTTCATACCTCCTCATCATGTAATACTGTTCTTGACTGATCTCTTCTACAATGGTTCGGACTGGAAATGAATCAACAACATCAACTGTACTGCTAACCAATTGGACAGCCATGCCCAAGCGGCTGACGGGAATCTCCCAGCTCTCGGTAGGGTTAGTGAGGTCACTGATGAGCAAATAAGAATCTGTGATCTCTTCCTCCAGTTGCAGGCCAGGTGTGGCAGCCAAAATATCATCTTCAATAGAAAGGTCCCTCACAGAGACCTTGACATTGAAAGGCAAGCGAAACTGAGCACACAGCTTGGAAAGCTGGTACTGCTTCTTGTCGTGAATCACTTCTATGAAGCCACCTTCCATGTACAGAGGTAACAGAACAGGCTCATAGGCCTTTTTGAGGATTTTTTCACAGGCCAGAACACCCACTTCCTTTTTGATCCCCTTACACAAAACTTCACTGGTCTGTGAGCGCTGAACTAAAAACTGGTCCCCCACAGACACAGATGACAACTCCTCGTAAGGGGAATCAAAGCCTTTAGTGGCTACCACATGGAGCTGCTCTTTATCACTCTTTACTATCTCCAGGTCATAGGCAGTAGGGAATTCCCGAGGTCTCCGCTTGAATTTACCTTTATAGCTAGTTGGAATCAAGAAATGCCTTTTGGGGGAATCACTTCTGATCTCTGAAGCTAAGATCCTGGATGCCTGGTATTTTTTATGGATTACAATGGTTTTTCCAGGTTGCAATAAGCCACTGGCCAGTGGATTCCCTTGAGGTCCTTCTATCACTTCAACTGCCATAGGGAATTCCTTACTAGTCTTTTCAAAAAGATCTTCAGTGGACAGGAGCTGAAGGAAACACTTAGCATCATAACAGTCAGTTATATCTTTCACTTCCACATCAAGATCAGACAGGATATGAACTATATCCTTCCGGACTGAAAAGGAAAAAAAAAAGAAATTTTGTGCATAAGCTTAACTTAGCCACATTTTTTGGTAATGATACATCATTAGAGTGCTTACCAACACAATATATAAATTTCTTCATATATATGTACATATATGTATATACACATATACATATATACATATATATGACTATGTGTGCATGTGTTGTACATATATGTGTACATATATATTGTATATGTATATCCCAAGTGGTGTGTATGTGTTATATTTGTATGTAGATCTGCATATGCAGATCTGCATACATATATGTGTACATATATATTGTATATGTATATCCCAAGTGGTATATAATCTTACATTTCTTAACATGATTACCTTTCTATATCATAGAATCATAGGTATAGATCTGGAAGGGAACTCAGAGGTCAAATAATCCAGACCTTCATTTTACAAATGAGAAACCTTGGTCCCAGGGAGCTTAAATAACTTGCCCAAAGCCACACAGATAATGATCATTAGTGATGGAATTTGAATTCAGGTCCCCTGACTCTAGAGGAAAACTCTCTTTCTCTTATACCAGATCAATATCAATATTTGTAGGGATATATCCACTGATACTTTATAAAAAGTGAAACACTGCCTGTGGAGTGAGAGGACCTGAGTAAAAATGCCACCTCTGGCAATTACCAAGTCCAATAATAATCTTGAACAAATCGATTAACCTTCCTGGGTCTCAATTTCCTCATTAGGAAAGTAAGGGAGTTAGACTAAAAGACCTCTGAGATTCCTTATAGCTGTAAATCCTATGAGCCTTTAGAGACAACAGTAAATAAAGCCCCCAAAGCCCAGACAAACCCAACAAAACTACTCTACGGTGAAGAGGATCACTGTAAAGTCCTATAGCATAAGCATTTAAATGTAGAAAAAGATTCCAGACAGACCCCAATTATATTTCCAATAGTTCACAGTTACTCTGTCAATCTGTTTCTGCAAAAATGACTTTGAATCACAGAATATTGACAAGAAGGTAAAAAAAAAAAAAACAGGACTTTGCCCTCTGGAGTCAATTCCATTCTAGATCCAATCATGGACTTGGTATGAGCTTTCTTTGACATTTAGCAGGTATGTATTTGAGTTTTCCCATGTACAAAATAGACTTGAATTAAATCAAGAAAGATCTAGGAAAAGTGCTACCTCCCTATAATATGATAGTAACATTTATGCTATTTTACGATGATAACAACACAATTTCCCTATAAAATAATAACAATAAAATTATTTTCTAACTCAAATTTTAATGATAAAGTTATCTAACAAAGATAATGATATGGAGCTGTCATCACAGCATATGGTTTGAGTTATTTTCCCAGCACTGGTGAGAGACATACAGTGATTCATCTAAAATGTCTTGCTCAGATTCTTGTGACCATGGCATACCTCTGAAAAATAACATTTTTAGTTTAAAACTAGAGGCTATGGCTTTGCAACTGAGCAAGGCAAATATTGAAATCCTCATCTTGGCCTTATTAGCTCTGTTTTAATGAAATGTACTAACAGTGCTAACACAGAGGGATCCCATTACTGCTATTAATTCCCTAAGCAAAAGTCTGGAAGCCAAGAGAACCTGAACTGTAATCTCTTCCCAGGGCAGCTAGGTGGCACAGTGGATAGAATGCCTGGCCTACAGTCAGGAAGACTTAAATTTGACTTCAGACGCTTGCTGACTATGTGATGCTGGGAAAGTCACTTAACCCTGTTTGCCTCAGTTTCCTCATCTATAAAATTAGCTGGAGAGGGAATAGCAAATGACTCCAATATCTTTGTCAAGAAAACCCAAAATGGGTTCATGATGAGTTGAACATGACTAAAAAGTGATTGAACAACAAAATTCCCTTCTCTCTCAAAGTAGTAATACTGTATGGGGCTGAAACTCTCAGGAAAATGAATCAGAAGGAGCCAGGATGGTGGATTAGAAAGACACACATACACTAGCTCTTCCCCCACAGCCCATAAAATACCTGTGAAGAAAGACTCTCAACAAATTCTAGAGCAGCAGAAGCCACAGAAAGCAGGGTGAAGGAGATTTCCAGCCAAGGGTGACCAGAAAGGCTGATGGGAAAGATCTGTGGCACCAGACATGGAGCAGAGTGCAGCCCAGCCTTGACTGAGTAGCAGGGCCACAGGAGAAGGACCTAAACAGGCCTCAGGTAAAATCCCCAGCCTTAGTAGCAATGGTTTACAGATCCCTAACCCACAGGCACCAAAGGTCAGTGAGAGGTTTTTTCAGCTGGCCCATAAGGGAGCAGCATTTTCTCATAGCTCTGGCCTCAGGCAGTGGTGGTGGCAGAGGCCACATAGGGCAGCAGCAGCTCCTACAGCAGCCTGCATCCATTGTCAGATCATAAAACCCCTGGGGGAACTGAGAAACTGATTCTTACCTCGGCCCAGTGTAGCATTCCTGCCCTCACCTAATGCTCATGGGGGATTTGAGCAGCTGATCTTTATCTCACACTGAATGGTGGCCCTGTCCCCCAACAAAAGCCCCTGGGGGAATTCAGGAGCTTATCTGAATTTCAGCCCCCAGTGCTGGCTTGGTGGAACTGGAGGCCAGGTGGCTGTAGAGAAGAAACTCCACTACTCACAGATTCTGAGCACAAAAGTTTCTGGTTGCTCCCAGAGCAGTGTACATGCTTGACTGGGCCACCTAGGAGGAACTGAGATCTTACAGATGCCCAGAGTATACCCTACTCTTGACAAAGGACCCAAAAGTCAATTAACTGGTTGGGAAAATGCCCAAAAAAGGGAAAAAAAATAAGATAATAGAAAGTTACTTTCTTGGTGAACAGATATCTCCTCCCATCCTTTCTGATGAGAAAGAACAATGCTTACCATCAGGGAAAGACATAGAAGTCAAGGCTTCTGTACCCTAAACATCCAAAATAAATATTCAATGATCTCAGGCCATGGAAGAGCTCAAAAAGGATTTTGAAAATCAAGTAAGAGAGGTGGAAGAAAAACTGGGAAGAGAAATGAGAGAGATGCAAGAAAAGCATGAAAAGCAGGTCAACACCTTGCCAAAGGAGACCCAAAAAATGCTGAAGAAAATAACACCTTGAAAAATAGGCTAACTCAATTGGCAAAAGAGGTTCAAAAAGCCAATGAGGAGAAGAATGCTTTCAAAAGCAGAATTAACCAAATGGAAAAGGAGGTTCAAAATATCCCTGAAGAAAATAGTTCTTTAAAAATTAGAATGGAACAGATGGAGGCTAATGACTTTATGAGAAACCAAGAAATCACAAACCAAAACCAAAAGAATGAAAAAAATGGAAGAGAATGTGAAATATCTCATTGGAAAAACAGCTGACCTGGAAAATAGATCCAGGAGAGACAATTTAAAAATTATGGGATTACCTGAAAGCCATGATCAAAAAAAGAGCCTAGACATCCTCTTTTATGAAATTATCAAGAAAATTGCCTTAATATTCTAGAACCAAGGGCAAAATAAATCTTGAAAGCATCCTCCAATCACCTCCTGAAAAGAGAAACTCCTAGCAACATTGTGACCAAATTCCAGAGTTCCCAGGTCAAGGAGAAAATATTGCAAGCAGCTAGAAAGAAACAATTCAAGTACTATGGAAATGCAATCAGGATAACACAAGATCTAGCAGCTTCTACATTAAGGGATAGAAGGGCATGGAATATGATATTCCAGAAGTCAAAGGAACTAGGACTAAAACCAAGAATCACCTACCCAGCAAAACTGAGTATAATACTTCAGGGGAAAAAATGGTCTTTCAATGAAATAGAAGACTTTCAAGCATTCTTGATGAAAAGACCAGAGCTGAAAAGAAAATCTGACCTTCAAACACAAGAATCAAGAGAAGCATGAACAGGTAAATAGACAGAGAAATCATAAGGGACTTACTAAAGTTGAACTATTTACATTCCTACATGGAAAGACAATATTTGTAACCTTGAAACTTTTTTTCAGTATCTGGGTAGCTGGTGGGATTACACATACAGAGAGAGAGAGAGAGAGAGAGAGAGAGAGAGAGAGAGAGAGAGAGAGAGAGAGAGAATGACAGAGAGACAGAGACAGAGAGAGAAAGAGAGAGCACAGGGTGAATTGAATAGGATGGGATAATATCTTACAATAAATGAAATTAAGTGGTGAGAGAGAAATATATTGGGAGGAGAAAGGGAGAAATGGAATAGGGCAAATTATCTCTCATAAAAGAGGCGAGTAAAAGACTTTTCAGTGGAGGGAAAAAGAGGGGAGGTGAGAGAAAAAACATGGTTTACTCTCATCACATTCGACTAAAGGAAGGAATAAAATGCACACTCATTTTGGAATGAAAACCTCTTACAATACAGGAAAGTGGGGGAGAAGGGGATAAGCAGGGTGGAGGGGATGATGGAAGGGAGGGCAATGGGAGGAGGGAGCAATTAGAAGTCAACACTCTTGGGGAGGGATAGGGTCAAAAGAGAGAGCATCAGAAATGGGGGCAGGATAGGATGGAGGGAAATACAGTTAGTGTTACACAACATGACTATTATGGAAGTCATTTGCAAAACTACACAGATATGGCCTATATTGAATTGTTTGCCTTCCCAAAGGGAATGGGTGGGGAGGGAGGGATGAAGAGAAGTTGGAATTCAAAGTTTTAGGAACAACTGTTTAGTATTGTTCTTGCTACTAGGAAATAAGAAATACAGTTAATGGGGAAGAGAAAGTCATCTGGCCCTACAGGACTAAAGAGAAGATGGGGTCAAGAGAAGGGAGGGATGACAGAAGAGAGGGCAGATTGGTGATAGGGAAAATTAGAATGCTCAGTGTATTGGGGTGGAGGGAGGGGATAAATGGGGAGAAAATTTGGAACTCAAAATGAATGTAAAAAATGAAAATGAATGTAAAAAGTTAAATAAATAAATTTATATTTAAAAAAAAAGAACAACTATGTTAAAATACATTTTGCGTTAACTAGACATGCTTAAAACAAATTCTATTGTATCCAGTTCATAAGATCAGGAGAAATAACCAAATATTCACTGTCAGCATCATCTCTACTTAGAATGCTTGGTGTTTTGGTGTGGAGGGAGGGGAGAGATGAGGAGAAAATTCTGAACTCAAAATTTTGTGGAAATGAATGTTGAAAACTTAAAATAAATAAATTTTAAAAAATAAAATAATAAAAAGGAAAATGAATGGAACGTTCAAGGTTTTGATAAGAAATTTAATGTACTAGATATAGATATAAATGTATATATGTGTATGTTTATATATATATACACATATATACACATTCACAGATATATAATTCACCTTATCAAATTTGCATTATGTATATACATATATATATACAAAGATATGTATATATGTATACACACACATATATCCAACTCAAAGGCATAGACTTCAATCATCACATATATATATATATATATATATATATATAAAATTGAAAATAATGTGGATTTCATTTTTAACTTATTCTCTATGGTTGATAACTTTTTCTATTGACTCACTGGAAGAACACTTTTTATTCACAGTTCTTGATTTCCATGTATCATTGTTCTTTTTATCTAACCTTTAATTTTCCCCAGTCCTCTCATTTCTATGAGTATTTTAAAACTACTTCTTCTTCTGGTCTCCAATCTAATCTGATCCAAAAATCACTAATTAAGAACATGCTATTGAAATGTACTGTGTTAGGTATTGGGACAAAATGAAAAATTAAACTAAAATCTATCTTTGCCTTTAAGATGCTTACCATCTACTTGGCTGAAATTTGCCTGAGCCATTTGAAATTTTCTTAAAGCTTTGTCACAGACTTTAATAAGTTTCAAATGACTTTTTGTAAGCATTACATTAGAAACTAGACCTGTGATATGAGAAACACCTAGATGGGGACACTCCCTTTACTAATGAAGAAAATATTACCTTTTCTGTAAGTTACAGTCTTATAGAGTGTTACCTAGAATACTTTGAGATTCAATGACTTGCCTGAAGTTATATAACCAATATAATCTTAACCCTGGTCATGCTAACCTGAGACTAGCACTAGTATTCTAGTCAATATGCCATGCTGGTTCACAGATTCTTTTCTAACTTATATGTTTTATAATTCTTTGGGTACTATTTGAGTACCCATCCTAAAGCAGAAAGATCCCTGTGACTTAGCATTGAAACAAACTACCTTCCCTCTGACTTGTGTTGTCTGTAATCTTAATGTCACAGAAACATAGAATCTTAAAGATGAGTAGGATATTACCCATTATAATTAATCATATTGTATAATTGCTATACTTTATAGTTTTTTAAGTACATATTATCTCATTTGATCCTCCTAATAACACTTTAAAGCAAATAGGCCAGTGTTATCCTTATTTTGATGATGAAGAAACCAGACCTCTGAGAAGCAAGGTGCTTTGCCTAAATCACACAGACAAAAATTGAAGAACTAGATCTTTAGCAGATAGGTCTCTTTTTTCCAAGTCCAGTGTTCTTGGTACTTCATTATATTGCTTAGAAGTTACCTAATCCAATCTTATATCCAACTCATTAATGTCTTCTACAGCAAGGAGGTCAAATCAGTCTACAATTAAAGAAATTAATTCAGGCTATTCTTTGGAAAGTCAAATACCAAGAACTGAAGTTTAATATTCTGGACATATAATAAGGAGACAGGACTCACTGGAAAAAACTCTGATGTTGGGAAAGATTGAAAGCAAAAGGAAAAGGGGATGGCAGAGAATAAGATGGGCAGATAGTACTGATGTGGTTTGAGAGGTTCAGGGATCCTCCAAGGACTGCAGTAATCAAGAGGGTCTTCTGGAATGAATTCACAGACTCAAGCACTCTTCAAGTCAAGTTGGCAAAGGTTTGTTGTAACCCCAATATGTCAGGCAGAACTCCTTAAGGAACTTGCATTCCTTGCAATTTAACAGGAGTGATGCATAGGAAAGGTAGTGGATCATCTAGAAGATGTCTAACTAGGTGATAATTTACAACCTTGGTCATTGGCATCATTCACTATGGGAAAGCAGGGGAAGAGGTTTTCAGGGATGTATTTTTGGTTTATTACATCTGTAGCAAAATAGCTTTGAGAACTGTTGTCTATATCTTGACCTCTGGACTGAATATAACTTTGGAATCAACATGTGATAATTCTGTGGTTACAAAATAGTCTTGTTTTTACAAGAGAATTTTTTCAGAGGACAGCTTGTTCTCATGATGGGGAAAGACAGTTTATTTTATTGTGGCACACTCATGAGTAATTGCTAGGCATAGTGTCCCTGACCCGAGAAGAAAACTGTCAAGGATAGTGTTTAGAAAGTAAGAATAAATGTGATTTTTAAAACTAGGGTCCAAGAATGCCATCATTCCCCCCTTAAACAGATGGGACCCAAAATCTTTTGCAGTAAAGGACAAAGGTCTCAGCTTCTGAAATTGCTTTATGCTGATAATGGAACTTGTTGGACAGACTTTAAGAGATAGTGGAGAATAGAAGGGCATGGTGTGCTACGATTAGACACAAATGAACAACGACAAAATTACATCTTAACAAATCATCTTCTGGTCTCTGCTCAAATATGTCTAGTCCAGGCGTTCTTAACTTTTCTGTGCCATGGACCCCTTTGGTAGTCTGATGAAACCTACCTACCCCTTCTCAGAAGATTTTTTTATGCATAAAATTTAAAGAAATTTAAAGAAAAACAATGAATTACCAAGAAAACTAATTGTACTAAATTGTTACTAAAGATGTTAAGAAGTTCCTAAGGATGTAACATTTTTCTAATCCAAGCTCATAGACCCTCTGAAATCTATGAAAGAGCCTCAGATTAAGAACTACTGCTTCAGTGGATAGTAATAAGGAGTTAGTATTTCACAAGACAGCTTTGTTACGGTTGTTTAGCTCTGGTTGTAAAGTTACTTGTTATATTGCACTGAAATCTGCCTCCATTTAACTTTCAATTGCTAGTCCAAGACCCACCCTCTGGTTTCAATCAACCTCCTAAGCTATTTAGTACTTGTATGGCCTTTACTTGTATGGCAAATTACCTCTCTGTGTCTTACGTCCTTTATCACGAAATCAAGAAATTAGAATAAAGAGTAAGGTCTTTTCCAATTCTAAATAGTAGGATGCTGAACAAGTCCTTCAAATATTGACAACAGTTGTCACATCGGTCTCCCCTTTTAGTCATCTCTTCTCTAAACCAAATAATTCTAGTTTTTCCTCTCTTCCTTTCATGATGTGTTTCCACGGTTATATCAGTACAGAAAGCGTTCTTGTGATCTGAAGGCCAAAGATCACTTTAGCTTAATAGTTAATCACTAAATAGTTAATAATTAATCACTAAATAGTTAATAGTTAATCACTTTGCATCAAGTGTTTGGCTCTTATCAAAGTTGTAGTCATCTAAGACCATCAGGTATTATTTCATATGAACAGAGATCAAGCTCCCTAAAATCATATTTGTATAATTAAATCTTTAAAACCTAAATGCTGCACCTTGACATTTATCCCAGTAAAATTTCATTTCACCAATTTCTTGCCAACATTCCAGCCTATCATGATCATTTCCAATCTTGATTCTGTCATCTATTATATTAACTGTATTTCTCTGCTTTGTGTCATCCTTAAATCTGATAACATATCTATTAAACCTTTATCCTAGTCAACAATAAAAGAATTGAATAGGACAGGGTCAAGGATAGTATTCTCAGTCACTCCCTTTTAGATTAGCCTAAATTTATAGTTGCTTAATCCATTTGAAAGTCAAATATCATTTAGTTCACATCCCACATGTTAACAAGGATATCTTCGAAGACTTAATTCAAATGCTTTGTTAAAAGTATATTATTTATGACATTCTCTGAAGCTACTGCACTTTGTATCCTTTAAAATGAGAAAATGATACCATTTCAATATAAATTATTCTTAGTGAACTCATATTGGTTTCTAATAATCAATAGCTTTTTTCTAAATCCTCAGAAACCATCATTACTAAAGCTAGTATCTAATTGTTAATAAAACAGTTCTAGAATTTTGTCAGAGTTTAATGTCTGGATAAAATATTTTAAAAATTCAGGCTTTTCTGTTTTGGAAATCAGTACATTTGTCTGTTCCTCTCTTTACAAACTCTCCAATTCCCCATGACTTTTAAAGTTTACCATCTGTGGTTCTGAGATCTCATCTATAATATCCTTCAGTACTCTGGAATTAAATTTTAAGGCAGACAAATCAGCTAAGTGCTCTCTTGCTACCTTTTCATCTTTTGGGGGCTTCGGTTCCCTTCACACAGATCTTTATTCTACTGTTTTTGATATGAAAAAAAATTCTTCTTTTTGGAAAAGAGAGAAAATAGGAAATGTATAGTTGTATGTTTTTTGTTCAACAATTTACATTACACTACCTACCCCAAACAAGGGGACAATTGCTTCAGTCCTTGTTTATCTAAAAAAAGCTTTTAAAATTATTTTTGTTATCTTTAGCAATCTTTTCTTGAGGCTGAACTTAATCATAGGTAGTTTTTATTCTTCTAGATATTCCCTTTGGTGGAGGAGGAAGAAAGCATCAAAAAATAATAAGACTTTCAAAATAATGATCAATGACATTTATATATCACTTTACAATTATAAAATGTTTTTCCAAACTTTCTCATTTTTTTTAATCCTCAAAATAACACAAGTATAATCATCTTCATTTTGCAGATGGAGAAACTGACACTCAAATAGTAAATATCAGGGGTGAAATTTAAATCCAGATCTCTACCGAGTTTGAGTCCAACACTTTCTCCACTATTTTATACTTTTACAGCATAACCTGTTCATACACAAATGTCCTCTTGGTGATTCTATTGCTCTGAAAGTCTTGGAACACTCAATCTCTGGAAAATCAGAGTTGCGATTTCTCTAGAGGATAATAGAAAGATACATGAGTGGCAAAATTAGGTTAAAGTGTATTTCCAATAGCAATGTATTCACAGGAAGTAGTATAAAAGATGTCTTTAGGGAAATGTTGGACTAGAAGAAGTAAGGGAAAACAGATGGACGGTCCACATACTACACTAACTAGTGTATTCAAAATGTAAAGAACAATCAAAGCATATTTATCAAGTGCCAGGCACAAGTCCAAAGAATTAAGCACACTTCTTGTACATGGGCATGTCTTTTACGCAGGAACTGTGGGAGATGAATTGCAAAGGATGAGAAGCTGTGATCTGTGATCTGAGCAGAGAAAGTGTACCTATTTTATTGAGATCATAGATAAATACGGTGAAATATACAAAAGGGATGGTTTTTAGTGTAAACATAAAGGCAACTGGTACAAGGAAAGAAAAAAGGTTAATTCACAAGCAAGAATCATTTAACGAGGTTGATAACCTCAGTTCTAAGATATCTTCAGGTCACCTATCAGTCCTCTTAGCTACACAAGAGCATCTAATAATTAATTATTTGTGATTTCAAAATAATGGACAGATAGAGGGAGAACATAATTCCAAACAAAAGGGGAGTTCCCAACAGTGATTTTTCCACAAATGTTTTTCCGGTGTAAACTACATAAACCTCTTACCATGCTTCAGGCTTCATAAATTTCCTGTCAGGGTAGTCATAGATTTTTTTCCAGTTTAGTAAGAATATTTTTGGATAGAAAGTTGGACTTGGAGGCTTGAAATTCACACACCACCTCTGGTACTACCTGTGTCATGTGTTTTTTTTGGGGGGGGGCAGAATTTCAGTTTTCTCATTTTTATGAACTTATTATGGATATAATAATATCTGCAGTACCTACCCTACAGGTTTACTGAGAGATTCAAGCAAGATAAGGAAGTTACTTAAAAACATTTAAAGTGTAATATAAATAAAAGCTATTTTCATTATCATTTCTGGTTTTGAAAACAGATTCCAGGCTTAAAAAGCATTTCCATTCTACTTGACAAAGTAGATAAAGTCCTTTAACTGCCTCTTTTTGTAAAATTGTTGGATCATTCCATTGACTTTACTCCTACACAATTGCTAGGAGCATTTATTTTCCCACTTAGATCTCACGTATACCAAACTGTCTCAGATATCCAAATTTTTCTTTGCAGCACCTTAAGATCTTAAGGAGAGTCTTTGGGCATTTACTTGAATTATCTAGGTATCAAGGAAAGTCTTTTAGCCAATGTAGCACCTGAAAATGTTCTCAAAAAAAGAAAACATGCAAGTCTGAAATCTCTTGATAATTTGTTGTTTGAAAACTCTGATTGGAGTTTTCAAGTTTAAGATCATGACTGTAAACTGATTTCCAATTCTGGCCTTTTTCTCCTCTCACATTTCAAGATTTGGTTAAACAACTTAGCCCCTTTCAATATTCCAGTGTCTTCTCCCTACAGCCCCCTAAAAGTATAGGATTACAAACTCTGGGAGGATCGTTCTCTTTTAATTCATGGAGGCAATAAATTCATTTTCTTATTCCTTCTTTTTCCTAAGATCCTTTTATAACTTAACCTATATCAAGTGCTGCAGTTTCTCTCAACCTCCAGTTCCTTCTGTTTTTAAATAAATCACTTCTTATGTCTTTTTCAATACTTTCATTTGCAGAGTTCACTTTTTTTATCATTTCTTCAATGCTTACCCACTCAAAAATGATTTTATAAAATCTATCTCCATTTTTGAATTGCTCTGTGAATTTTACTGGCCAGGCATACCAGTTACATTTCACTTCTCCTTTTCTATTGATTCATCAATTTCATTCAAAATTGCTGAGTTCTAGATTCTTCTTACATCTTCATTTGAAATTCATGGGGCGTTTGCCTTGTTAGTCTCAATTTTTTTTTATGAACCACATATCTTTTAGTTTCTCCTAGTTTCTCCTTCTTCAAATTCATCTCAATTTAAGAAAGGCAAATATATTCAAAATATCCTAGCTATTACTCCCATCATGTCTCCTGCCTTCATTATTATTAAGTATGGTTCATTCTCTAGATCCTTTAGTGAGAGTAACAAGCTGTAACCCAGATTTTAGGAGCTGGTGATTGTTCAAAAATAATGTAGTTGTATTCAACACCTAAGAAAGTGAACATGAATTTTTCATGCTAGCTCCCAAATATAAAGAAGGAAGGAATCTTAAAACTTATCTAATCTGATCCTTTATTTTATCTCTGAGGACCAGAGAGTTTAAGTGATTTATTCATAATCAATGTTAGTAGCAAGCAGAATAGTAAATAATCTAACAGCTCATCTGTCTTCAAGTCCAGTACTTTTTCCATTGTACCAAAGAGTCCTACTATCTTTCAAATGAGATCAAGTGATCTAATATTTGTGAAGAATTTAACAGTGCCAGGCACATAGTAGGTATTTAATAAATGTTTCTTTCCACTTCTATTCTTATTTCATTAGACTTGTGAAAACTGTAAAATTAACATGATTTTTAACTCACCACCTTGTCACAGTGGAGGACAGTTAATGGGTCATTCCTTGACAATGTTAAAGACTGGTAGTAAAAAACAATCTGTTGGATTGTCTGTAAATGTCTATAAATTCAAGCAATTGTATTAATTATATGACGAGTACCATACTAAGTCATAGGACAGATATAAAATTAAATAAGACACAATTCTTACCCTCATCCAAGTCAGGTAAATAGACAGTCAACGGGCATTTACTAAGTGCCTACTATGTGCCAGGAACCATGGGATATAAAGAAAGGCAAAGGGAAAGAGAGGAATACAGTTTGACTACAGTATAAAGCATATATGGGAGAATGACTTGTCTAGAAAGGTAAATTAAAATCTGTGGAGGGCCTGGATTGCCAAACAAAGGAAATTATACTGACTAGGAAAGAGAGGGTCATATAAAGTCTAGTGACATCAATCATTCAATCAATCCATAAGCTTTTATTAAGTATATCTCATGTATCAGATGCTAGGTAATTAATGAAATGATTACTGACCTCAACAGTTTATATTCTAGGACATGACCAAATGTATGAATGTGGGTAATTAATCTCATTGAGGTTTGAAAAATGGATTGAAGGGGTGGGGAAAGAGAGAAAAGGAGGGAAAGAAAGTCTCTTAGAAAGCTTATTAGGAGTGAGCAATGATGAAGGCTTATACTAGAATAATGGTAATGAAAGTAATAAAAGGGGTGGGGGATGATAGGTATTTCAGAGAATGAAAAGTATGACCTCTTTTGTTTACTGTTTGGCATGTGTATAAAAAATGAGTTTGCAGCATAAAGAGATGGGTCAGAGATTAGAGATACAGATTAAATTACCCATTCTTCCTAAAATCCATCAGCGTTAAGTCACAAGGTCTACTTTAATGCTATTGGGGGAAAACATGACTATTGATACTTTCTGCACCTATTAGAAAAAACAAAGATAGGTGTTTTTGGTGCCACAAAATTGGGGGGAGGGAGAGGGAAGAGTAAGAGAGGGATTCCTCAAAATTGTTCTTTCTGCAAATATATCATTTTGCAAACGTAATTCTGGAAATGGCATTTCAAGTGTGGCAAGGTAGAATGAAAAGGCATTTGCTAAGCACATATCATGTACAAAGCCCTGTGCCAATGTCTGGGAATACAAACAGGAAAATTGAGACAATCCCTACTCTTATGAAATTCACTAATTGGGGGAAATGAAGCATAAAAGAAAGTTCAGTTGCAAGGTAGATGAGAAGCACGGAAGTCCTAAGTTCTCATCATTGGAGTAGATGACAAGGTTCAGAGGTCTTGGGTCATAAACCATAAAGTAAACTTATTACATGGATAAAGAATCATCTCTTCAAGTACCTAAATCTCAAAGGACCTACGAATAGTTATGGAATCAGTTCTCAAAATTATGCTTTCTTAAGTGTTACACAAATTAATGAAATTACTTAGGTTTTTTTAGTCTTTAATGACACATGGATCCAATGCAAGGAAATTGTTTTTTGTGAACCATTTTGGCAATTTTTATGCCATCTAATTATCTGAAATAGGAGACATAATGATCTAGTTGAGAGAAGGTTGCCCTTGGAGTCAAGAAGACCTCTTATTACCCCAGGTAACTCTAAAATTATAAATTTCAAGGAAGTTGTTGATTCATATAGGTGAACAGTTTTCACACTGGCAGTTAGTTCCTATGAAATCATAGATCTGATCAAAAAATAAGAAACTGAACATAGTAACCTAACATCAGTTACTTATTTAGTATAAATACTAATTATGGTCAATATACTTGAGATTCCACTGTCCTCCATTAATTTATATTTTAGTTCATATTTACTATTTTTAGCTAGCTCATAAATTTCCATCTAACTCATTTAGTTCTCCATCTATTTCAGCCCACAATAGGGGAAAACTATGAGAGTTCCTATGGTCTCCTCTGTTCCCCAAGTTACTGTAAATAAGGTCTGCCAAGCACTCCATTTTCCTTGAATTTAGAAGACAAAATAAATTGTAATATTAACTATCCTCTGTACATACCCCACATTTTCACACCATTTCTGATGTCTGGATTTTAGTTCATTTAGTTGAAATCTTACTCATCTTTCAGAGCCCACCTCATATGCCACCTCCTCCACAAACCCTAACTTTATTCCTCTAGCATTTATTGACATTCCTCTTAATTTGAACTCCTATCACCTTGTACATTCATCATGTTTTAATTTGAACAATAATTACTCTTACACATTATCTCCTTTACTGGAATTTCAGTCCCTTGAGGGTAGAGGTCACATGTTTATTTTTATATCTTTCCCAGGGCATAGTTCTTGCTAAATAAATATTTATTGAATGCTATTGAACAAAGTGCTAAAGCCTTCAGCCTCCCTGGTTCTCAGAGAAAGAATAGACACTTTCACATTTTTCTCATGAATCCAATTTCATTTGCAACTCATGTTTTGAGGAGGTAGATGTAATGAATAAGTTAACTGGAGGTATAGTGTAGCATAATGCTGAACTTGGAATTAACAAGACCTAGATCCAAATCCTGTGTCTGATATTTATTGGTTGTGTGATCATGGACAAGTCACTTAAATTCTCTGAAACTCACTTTTCTCTGTAAAATGAGCTAAATGGTCTCTAAAGTCACTTGACTCCCTAGAGTCACAATCATAAGAACCAATGAAAGAGAATGAAAACGCAATGCTATTAAGATTTTAAAGGCGAGCAGAGGGGGAGGAGGATAGAAGAGAGAGGAGAAAAATACTCCCCTAGTTTCAAGCTAGCATAAGTATGGAATCAGATTCATATCTTATATTGTCACAATATCTACATTACTAGAGAATTGATATCCTGAATTATTATACTATAAGACCTTGAATCAGAAGAATATTGGAATATACTTCTAATCCTGTGTTTACTAAGGCAGGAAAGTAGATTGTTTATTTTATTAATATTTTGAATAAGACAAAAGAGGTCATGTCCTATCAGGTGGTGAGCTAGATTACTTGACCTTTAACAATCCTTGTAATTCAACTATTCTATCACTGTCCACCCTCGATTGATCAAATTATCTCATTCTTTGGCCACCGTAGGCAAAATTTTCCTGTAATTTCAGAGTCCTCTCATGTTAAATAATAAGCTCTTGTATAAAATCCTGTTTTTATCTGAGGCAAATTCATACTTTCCTAAAATATAACCCTTTTCAAATAGATTTCTTATCCAGTCTAGCTGAATAATTGTAGGTATGTAACATTTTTGACACTCTCACAGTTTAAAACCTCTAGAAAATGTTCTCACCAATTATTTTACGTTTTTCAAATTTTTTTTCAATAATATTCAAAAAATCATCAATAAGCTTAGGCAAGAACAAAGTAAGAATGGTCGTTTTAAAAGTACCAACAGGCTTCTTTTCCCAAAAGAATCTACCCTATTCAGATAACCGACCCTGATGCTCAATTATCAGAGAGTCATTCCTTTCAGATAAACAATTCTCTTTTAACTGACTCCTTGAAATTGTAACTAATAATATCTTAGGGTAACTTGTATCATCAGAATATTTTCTTTGAAGACAAGAAGGATGAAGACCTGGAAGAAAACATCAGAAGTCTTGAAGATAGATAGAAGACACTGATTTGGGAAAGGGACACATAAAAAGACACTGAAGAGTATCAAAGAAACTTGGTACGTACTGTACACATGGTGATATGCTAAGTGCTGCAGATTAAAAAGACGAGTAAGTCAAGTTCTGGTTTTAAAAGAGCCTATATGTTAATTGGGGACAGTCAGATGGCACAGTGGATAGAATGTCAGGCCTGAAGTCAAGAGGACTCAACTTCCTAAGTTCAAATCTGGCCTCAGACCTGGAAAGACTTACATGATCTGACGCTGAGTGAAAGGAGCAGAACCAGGAGAACTTTGTGCACAGCAACGACCACAGTGTGTGAGACTTTTTTCTGGTAGACTTGGATCTTCATAGCAATGCAAGGACATTAAAAAAAAAATTCCTAATGGTCTTCTAAGGCAAAATGCCTTCCATGTTCAGAGAAAGAACGATGCAGATCATTGTGTGTGTGTGTGTGTGTGTGTGTATTATGTTTTGGTTTGTTATATGATTTCTCCCATTTATTTTAGTTCTTCTACATAGCATGACTATAGTGAAAATATATTCAATAGGAACGTATATATAGATCTTATATAGAATTGTATGCCATCTTGGGGAGGGAGGGGGGTGGTGGTGGGGCAGGTAAGGGGAAAAAATCTGGCCTCAGGCACTTACTAGACATGTGACCTGAGCAAGTAACTTAATTCTGTTTGCCTCAGTTGCTCATCTATAAAATAAGCTTGAGAAGGAAATGGCAAACCACTCTAGGATCTTTGCCAAGAAAACCTTAAACAGGGTTGCAAAGAGTCAAACGTGACCGAAATGACTGAGCAACAAGAATATATTGAGGGATAAATACAAAAATAGTTCTGAAAAATGCACAAATAGGTACAAAAATGGCTAAGTACCATATTTAGTGAATAAAGAAACGGGGAAGACCTGAGTTCCAGATTGGGTGAATCACTTAACCTCTCTGAGTTTTAGTTTCCTAACCTGCAACATGGGAGTAATTATATCCATACTATCTACCTCACATGTCTACACAAATCAAATGAGATAAGGTATTCACAAATCACTTATTAAGGGACATACTATATTTTATCCAAAGTAAGAGAAAGGAGAGAATGTATCTCATTGCAAGAGATCAAGAAAGGCTTCAGGAAAGATATACTATTTCAGTTAGGTCTTGAAGGATAAGTAGAATTTCACAAGTGGGACGGAGTTGAATCATGAAGGGTTAGGCATTCTAGGTAGGGAGATGAACCAAAACCTTAGTTAGGATAGTGGAAGATTTTGTTCAGGAAACAATGTACAATCTAGTTTGGTCAGAACACTGAGACATGTGTGACTCCAGAGATGAATCAATAAAGAAACCTATATTAAGTATCTTCTGTGTTTTAGGGACTGTTCTCCTTGAGAATGTAAGTGTCTTGAGTATGAGGGTTGTTTCATTTTACATTAATATTCTCAGCACTTAGCCCAGTGACTGTAGTGGATGCTTAAAAACAAGCATTTGTATAGTCTGGTAAGAACTGAAAAATACTTTAGAAATACAAGGTTGTGCCCCCAAAGTCCACACTAAGACTTTCAGGCAGGGGTGTGCTGATAATGTTTTTAACACCTGGCTCTCCAGGAAAAAAATGTAATCAAGACACATAGGTTTGATCAGCATCATTCATATTTTCTCCAATTTCTAAGGTGTAAACACTCAAGCTAAAAGTTTTCAACTGACTACAGAGAACTAGTTCTAGTTGGCTCCTACACACTCCTGCTTTTGGAACACTCTGTATCCTAGTAGCAATTCCTTGAACTATGTGCCATTGTTATTCTAGTTTTAAAGACTTGGAAATTGAGACAGCCTGAGGTAAAGGTGACTTGCCCAAGGTCACACATCTAGTAAGTGACTAAGGTCAGACTTAGAGTCAGATCTTACTGACCTCAGGTCCAGAGTTCTATCCGCTGTGCCACCTGGCTGCCAATATATATTTATTGATTGAATTGACTTATTAACTGTGTGAGTTGCTGGGAATAAAAAAGCAAAATGAAACAGCCCATGTCCTCAAGGAGATTATGTTCTACCATGGAAACAACATACATGCGAACTATATATAAAGTAAATTCTAACTTGGGAAGCCAGGTGACACAGTAGATAGAGTGCTGGGTCTAGAGTCAGGAAGACTCGTTTTCATGAGTTCAAATCAGACATTTACTAGCTGTGTGATCCTTGCCAAGTCATTTAACCCAGTTTGCCTCAGTTCCTCACCTGTGAAAAATGAGCTGGATAAGGATATGACAAACTACTTCAGTGTCTCTGCCAAGAAAACCCCAAATGGGGCATGAAGAGTCAACCACAACTGAACAGCAACAAATATTAAGTAATTTTGATGGAGGGCACATGATAATAGTTGAGTATGTGGAGAATTTGGAAAAGTCTTACTTTATGTAGAGAGGGTACCTATATGTAAGGTGAGGTACCTTATGTTGGTAAGGTACTGCAGCTGAGTTTTGAAGGAAGTCAGAGTTTCTAAGAGGCAGAGATGAGGAGGGAGTACATTCTAGGCATGGAGGCAGCTTAAGCAAAACCATATGGGGTCAGATTATGGAGTGAGATAAAGAGCAAACTAAAAAAATTTTCTCACCTAGTTAAATATAATCTTTAGCTTCATCTCAATCTTTTGATTTCTCACTTGTCCTTCTACAACCAACTCAAATGATACCTCCCCCAGGAGGCCTTCTGTAGTGAGGAGAAGAGAGGCTGGTGACATTGACAGCCCTCCCTCACTCAAAAACAAAGTCAAGTGCAAGTCATTTCATCATTTCTCTGATGGAATGGTCTTCTTTGGCAACAAAGGACGAACACAGCAATGACAACAAATTAAAAATTATCTTTCTCACTTCATACTTCAAAACAGTATTCTGTACTTCTTTTTTCAACTTATCTAGATCTACTTTATATTCTGACCCCTCTACCAGACTGTAATCAATGAACACATAGAGCCATTTCTTATATATCTGTTTATCTTTTCCCATGCTAAACATGGTGATCTACATACTTTGAATTGGTTTTTTTGTTTTGTTTTAATTCACTTCTAAAGTATAGTTCATCCTAGAGACTGCTTAGAAGCACCCATGTACATTGTGTCCAAGTTCATAGGACATTAGCCGCAGCCAATACTTACATTTCATCACTGCTTGTATTTCATAGATAGGTGTGAGACTAAGGAAACCATCAAAATCCTTAGGCAGTGGATAAATGGAGTTCCACTTATTGGAAATATCTGTAAATTTCACAATCCGTTTCCTGTTCTTTGGAATCTTCCACTCTGCAATCTCTTTTAGGGTGTACATATGTTCATCTTCACACTCATAGAACTCTCCTTCTTGAGACAATGGTATGGTAAATGAATGATTCCGATTGTCCCTTACCACTCCACAGTTCACCATCATTTCCCCGTTGATCTCTTCTATGGAGTTGAGCATGATGGATTCACCAGAGCTGATGGTGAGATTCCCCAAGTTTATATCCTTCTGATGGTAGAAACAAGGGTGACTTAGCCGGTTTGGGCCAATATAAACTGCTCTTGTAATGTCACCCATCGTATGATATGGTACTCTATCAGCCATAATCTTGAAAAGACCTAAGAACAGAGAACAGTGAATTAAAGAAATATCATACCAAGGAAATCATGCAAAAATAATAGTAGATGGAGAAAACTCATAAAATGGATCCAATAGACTCTAGAATCTACATTTTAAATGGATTGTCTGTCTATAATAACTCCTGGGGTAGAGATCACATTTGCACACCACTTTGCAAACCTTAAAGTGCTGTGTAAATGCTTGGTTCTATTATTAGTTATTACTTAATAGCTCTTTTAATAACCTTTAATTACATATCTTCCCTTGTTGGGGAATATCAGTAATTGGAATCATTTCCTCACTTTCCTTTTCTATGCAACCTCTACTCCACTGTTTCTTTACTGAACAAAATGTAATTTATTATGACAAATTCCCAAAGGTATCCCACGTCTAAATATTCCCCTATTCTTTCATTTTTATTGCTATTAGTTTTGCAGTTGTCTGAGAAATTTGCTTAATGTTCACTGTTTATAAACTCTTAAGTAAATAAAAATGTTAAAGTGTTGTTATACTGCTAATATGAGGATGATTATCACTAACACTAACATTTTTTTGTCAATGTTCTTTAATCCAGTTTATCAAAAAAATTCTACCTAGCACCACACATATTTTATTGACAATTTAAAAGTCAAATCGAGTTAAAAATATTTATATATGAACTGATCTCTATCCTCCATATCTGCCATCCTCCAGACAATAAGTCATGCTCTCTATTTTAAGCAAATCAAAGAGAGGTAGTGGAGATGGGGATGGTCTAAAACGACAGCTGGGAAGATTTCTGTTAGATACAAGGATGAACTTTTGGATGATGTGAGTAATTCAATGTGCTAACATAATTACAGAAGTATATTGTGGGATCTCTTAGTTATGTCTTTAAATACTAGATAAAGTTGCAACTTCTAAGACAAGGGTCTTGAAGTCATCAGTATAAACTTTTTTTAAGCCTTTTAATCCCAACTGAAGATTTTTTTTTAATCTGTGTGAAAGGTTTTGTTTTAGAGGAGAAATGGGATCCTTAAACAATAGGAGGAAGAAACACTTACTGTATACATTTTCTCATTTTTTAGGATTAGAATCAAAGGAACAAAAATAGCAATCCACCTAGTATTCTATTTGTATTCTCTACTAAAAGGGTAAATGGCTTGACATATGTGTGTATGGGGGGGTGGTGTTCTGATGCTTTTTAAAATTATGCCTTTTGTTTAGATTTTTTATTATTATGTCACAATTTCTAAATATCCCCCTTTCCCTTATGATCCTATGAGTCTTCCCTTATCATCAAGAGATAATCCACTGCCAAAGAGACTACCTACCAGTTTACATATTATTCCATCTCTCTATGCCCCCAAATATTCAACAGAATGAGAGAGGCACATTTCCTCATCTCTTCTCTTTGACCATCATTAATATTGACATTTACACAGACGATATTGCTCTAGTATTGCTTTCACTTATATTGTTAATTATACTTTGCATATTATTTTCCTGAGGCCAAAATGGAATTGATGAAGATGAGTTTTTCCAACTCCAGACCCAGCACTCTGTCCACTGTACCATGTAGCTGCCCCCTGTAATATTCTTTAACAGTCATATAATTTCAAATTTATTTACCTATAAGCAGACACCTCTATTGTTTGGGGGGGGTCTTTTTGTTTTATTTTGATATCATAAAGAAGCATTGCTATGAATATTCTGGTATACATCGAACATAAATAAGGAAATATTAAAAGAATTTGGTTGTCCTTGATGAATCAGAGTCCCCTAGTTGACATGAAATATTATCTTTGAGATCTGAAAAACTGGCATAGATGATAGCTGAGCTGCTGTTAGTGACACATGACGCAGTCTGTTGGGCCAGTGAGTGAAGAGCTGGCCTTTGGATCAGGAAACTGTTGTGTTACCCCAGATAAACAACTTAATTTCTGTCTGTCTCAGCTTCTTCATTGGCAAAATGGGGAAAATAATGACATTTACCTCCTCAGATTGTTGTAAGGGATCAAACGAAAGAACAATTGTAAAACACTTAGCACAGTGCTTGGCACATAGTAAGAGTTACATAAACGTTAGCTATTATTATTTTACTTGAAAACAATGGAAAATAGGAGAGACCGCAAGATTGGAGAAGGGCAAGTAGCATCCATATTTTCAAAAGAAAAAAAGGAAAGTGAAATTTCAACGGGTCTGACTGTGGCTGGTCAGACCAATACAAGCTCAGAATGCTCTACCACAGGTTGGGCACAGATAGTCCATATGAATATTTGGGGTAGATATCCCAAATGTGTGCGTCCTGCATTTACTTTGTGCTGTCTCAATTCTGCTTTGCTCAAAGAGCATAGCACCTTTTCTTCTTGGGCACACCATGCTGAGCTGTCCTGTGCCAGTGTCTCCCATGTTGCACAGTCAAATCCAAAGTTCTTGGGAGAGACCCTGAGAGTTTCCTTGTATCATTTCTTCTGGCCACCATGTGATCGCCTGCCTCATGCAAGTTCTCCATAAAATAATCTTTTTGGCAAGCATGCATTTGGCATTCAATGTGGCCAGTTGCGCTCTCTGAAGCATAGTTTGAATACTTGGCAGTGCAGCTCAAGCAAGGACTTTAATTTCTGGTGCCTTATCCTGCCAGGTGATCTTCAGAATCTTCCTAAGAATCTTCAGAATCTTCCTAAGAATCTTCAGAATCTTCAAATGGAAGCAATTCAATTTCCTGGCATAGACTGTCCATGTTTCACAAGCATATAACAATGAGATCAGCACAACATCTCTGTAGACCTTCAATCTGGTAGTCAGTCCAATACCTCTTTTCTCCTAAACCTTTCTTCAGAGCCTCCCAAACACTGAGCTGTTCTGGCAATGCCTTCATCAACCTCATTATCAATGTGTACATCCCTGGAAAGTACACTGCCAAGATAAGTGAACTTATCTACAGCATTCAAAACTTCCCCTTTGTTGTAACTGATGGTTCCATGTATGGATGGTATGGTGGTGGCTGATGGAGCATCTGTATTTTCTTGGTGTCAACTATTAGGCCAAAATTAGCACATGCAGCAGAGAATTGATCCGTGCCTTGTATAGAGGCTGCATTGAGTACACAGTCATCTGCAAACAGAAAATCACGCACTAACACTCCCTCAAGCTAAGCTTGAGTAAGCTGGCCTTCATTTGCCAACATTGTTTTACTCAGGGCTGCTATTTGGATGGGATATCTGTTGAGTTCTCTTTCAACAAGAGCAGTTCTTCTTTCAGGACTACTGGATTTCATGTTGTCTATTAGTGTGCGCACGTTCCATGTAGCAATGGTTAGTGGAATCATCTTTGCAGATGTTTTTGTACATTTTTTTGTGTTTTAACCATGTAAAGGGATTCCCTGCCTGCCATAGTAATCAGGCCAGGGTTGGGTAAGCAGGCAATGTTTAGGGCAACTTTTTTAGCCCCCTTCCTCACATTAGGAGGTGAGCAGTGCAATCCTTAAAAGGATGCTCAGAAATCCAGGGGCCTGCTGAGCCCCACTGCTCCTTCCAGTGAGAAACGACCCTATGGCCTGGGCAGCCAGTGTGCAAGGTTGTAACTACAGCCCACAATGTATCCACAGCTGCTGCTTTATCACTTGCCTGACGCCACAGTACTTTGAGGCATAATAGTGAAATGGTATGGGTGATGTCTTTTGATTCATGCGCAAATTGGCTTTAAGTGAGGCAGAGTTGCACAAAGTCGTCAGCCTCACTCTTTCCTCCAGAGTCATCATAGTCCAGTGGCAGGACAGTCAACACGATTGGTGATGGCTCAGGATGCAGTGGATGACCCTAGCATCTTGGGTGTCTAACCAAGTTCTAAGCATTCCACATTGCTTGCTTCATCTGCCTTCATGGCCGTTGGAACAAATGGTTCTCATCCACCCATTCCACCAGATAAAGCCTTCACATGCTTGGGGTAGACACCCCCCTAATTCATCAATGGGTTTGAGAACCCTTGGTTACTCTCAACCTAGTTTGGCCCATCTGCTGAAACAGTTTACTGGGGTGTGGATACTGTACGTGTAGCTTCTCAGAGCCACAGGTGAGAGTTAGGTGGAACAGGTGGACATCAAAGGTGGAAAGAGCCCCAGAAAGGGCTCGGCAGCCATCGCATCAAAAGAACTGGCCCTCCCTGAACACCCCTACACCCCATGAGAGAATATAAAGACAAGCAGAATAATCAATAATACTTGTGGGAAAATAGTGTACAGAATGATCAACATTAATAGATTAATTCAGATTTAAGAGACTAGACTCAAAGAATAGCTATAAAAGTTTCATTGTCAATGTGGCAAAAAAAATCTCTAGTAGAGAACATCAAAAATCTGGCAAAAAGTAGCCCTGTGCTATTTTTTAGCCATGACTTGAATTTTAAAAGTTCATGAAATTTGTAGATGACACAAAGTTTGGAAAGATAACTAATGCATTAGATGACTGAGTCAGGATTGCAGAAGATTTTAAGAGGCCAGAAGATTGAACTAAATCCAATAATATGAAGTTTTAAAAAGAAAAATATAAAGTCCTATACTTGGGTACCAAAAAATAAAATTAACTTCACATATTCAATTCAATTCAACAAATATATAAGTACCTACTATGCACCAGGTACTCTGTGAAGTGCTGGGGATACAAAGGAGAAAGAAAAAGTCCCTGCCTCAAGGGTGTTATAATCTAGTGAGGAATGACACACAAAAGGAAGGTAAAAAAGGAAGAAGGGTCATCAGAGGGTATCTATCAGGGGTATGATGTTCTGTGGAGGGGAAATCAAACAGAAGTGCTGATGAAAAATTATGTTACCTGCAAAGTTCTGAGCATTCTCTAATGGAAGGCTGTGGGACAAGTTTATTGCTCATCTTTTATCCAGCTCTCAGATCATAGGAGAGAGAGAGCTGAGAAAGTTCAGAAGGTGATAAGTACCAAAAATTAAGTGCAGTCTGCATCATGGTGAGATTTCAAGTGATCAGATTATCCTGGAGGAGGCCTGATGTTCCATGGAGTGGAAATCAAGCAGAGCTGCTGATAGAAAATGGATAGTCATACCTACCTAAGAGATTAACTAGCAATTCTTCTAAAATAAAATAAAAGGAAAAGATCTAAGAATTTTTAATGGCTACAAGCCCAAGATTTTTCAGTGGATTGTAGCAGCCAAAAATATAATGTAATAATGCAATCTTGGCTGCATTAAGAGGGTCACAACTTTCAGGAATTAGGGAGGTGATATCCCCACTGTACTCAGCCCTCATTGGACTTCACCTAGAGTACTATGTTCAGTTTAAGGTAGCATAGTTTAATGAGAATACTAGTAAATTGGAGAGTGTCCAAAAGAGGACAATCAGAATTCTGAAGGGACTTAAGTTTGTGTCCTACCAGGATTAGTTGAAGAGACTGAGTATGTTTTTAGCCTGAAGCAGAGTAGACTCATAGAAGATAGACTCTCTGTATTCAAGCTGACAAGATTAGTCTTCTTCTATTTGGCCCCAGAGGTTAGAACGCAGAACAATGTGTGGCAGCTGCAAAGAGGCAAATTTAGGAATGATATCCAGAAAAAAATTTCCTAACAATTAGAACTGTCCAAAGAAGAATGGGCTGCTTTGGAAGGTGGTGGTTTCTCTCTCCTCAGGAGGCTTTACATGGCATGGCTGACCACTTGTTAGGTATGTTGTGGTGTGGCCCGCTTTATGTATAGGTTGAACTACACAACAGCTGCTGTACCTCTCAAATGTTTTGATTACGATTCTCTCATCTTTCTGCCTTTAATTCTTTTAGGTATATGCTGATTGTGTTTTAAATAATATTTTTTTTCCCTCAATTACATGTAAAAATAATTTGAACACTTTATTTTTAATTTTAAATTCCAAATTCTCTCCTTCCTCCTTCTATGAAAGGGCAATAAATCCAATATGAGTTATACATATACAATCATGTAAAACATATTTCTTTATTCATTATTTTCTGGAAGAAAACGAAACCTGGGGGTGGGGAGAAAGAGAGAGAAAGAGAGAGAGAGAGAGAGAGAGAGAGAGAGAGAGAGAGAGAGAGAGAGAGAGAGAGAGAGAGAGAGAAGAAGAAGAAGAAAGAAGAGGAGGAAGAGGAGGAGAAGGAAGGAAGGAAGGAAGGAAGGAAGGAAGGAAGGAAGGAAGGAAGGAAGGAAGGAAGGAAGGAAGGAAGGAAGGAAGGAAGGGAGAAGGAAAGAAAGAACGAAAGAAAGAAAAAGGAGAAAGGAAAGAGAAAAAGAATGAAAGGGAGGGAGGGAGAAAGGGAGAGGAGAAAAATAGTATGCCTCAGTCTGTATTCAGACTTCATCAGTTCTTTCTCTGGAGGCAAATAGCATTTTTCATCATGAGTCCTTTGAGATTGTCTTAGACCACTGATTAACGAAAATAGCCGAGTCATTCACAGTTGCTCATTGTACGATACTGCTGTTACTGTATACAATGTCCTCCTGATCCTGCCTAGTTGCCTGTGCATTAGTTCATGTAAGTCTTTCCAAGTTTTTCTGAAGTGATCCTGCTCATCATTTCTTATAGAAGTGTTCCGTTACAATCATATACCACAACTTGTTCTTTAATCTCATTTCTGTATGTGGGAAAATTTACGTTTCAAAGCCTACAATAGTTAATCTCTTAAATACAATTCAGCAATTCTTGTAATAGTTGCCAAAGATCTACTTTAAAATAATATATATCAGGAAGGGATTAAAAACTTGCATAACTTGATTGATGATATGTAGAAGTCTCCCTGTGAATAGATTCATGTTTTCAGGTAGGTGGGTTGGTTATGCTAAAGTAATTAGAAACCTCAGGATATTATAAAGTAGTATGACAAAGAAAAAGATCTAACTGAGATACCTTATTCCCTTAGCATCATCATTATCTCAAAATAATTGCACCCTTTGGCGTTTTCTCCCTAGAAATTTAACATTACAAAAAAAAATGTTTCTATGGTTCTATGTATCTTCCCTTAGTGTATGATTATGTGAACAGTTGAAAAAAATTAAGTGGGAGAATATAGCAGAAATGGTTGATTAACCTATCACTTCATGAGTTATAGAAACCAAAATATTTCTTCCTAATAAAAATCCACCAAGTGCCATATAACCTAGGGTAATGTTCCCCCACATCCTACTACGACTAAAATGAAAATCTATTTCCACCATGATTGCAGGCAAACTTTTAAAAAAAATGCCTAGTTAGACCTAATAGTACTAAATGTGACATCAATTTTGCTTCCATTTTTTTTTTTTGCAAAGAATGGGCATAAATCTATATATTATTTTAACCATAAAATGTTCACTGGAAATTATTAAACAATTTCTTATCTTCACAGGGTAATCTTCTAACCTCAGAAAAACAATAGATATTGATTACTACTTTTGTAGGTTGTGGTGTTTTTAGGTAGAAAAGGTATCTTCTGAATTACCATAGTCATCAGAGTCTCATTCATTATATAAAAAATAGTGACTAAAGAGAGAAAATACCTTACAAGTTTTGAAAATTACTCCAAAGGTGAATTGCTATCCTAACTCCTTGATTTCTTTAATAGTTCGGATGTTCCATGACCCTCTTTCAGAGCAAGAATTTATTATTTTATCCCTTCATTGACAAACCTTGGTCTATTTTGTCTCTTACTCTCTTTTTCTCTTTCTCATTTAATTCCACACTCGTTTGTGTGACTTGCATTTTATTTTCTGGGTACTGATCTTCTTAACCCTTTGCAAATTTTTCATATCACCTTTGTGATATAGTGAAATAGATTTGATGCTGGAGTAAAAATTTTTATGTTACTGCTGACACTGACTGTATGACCTTGGGCAAATATATTTAACCTCAGTTTCCTCAGCTGTAAAATGAGGGCAATATTGTAGGTGGTCTCTAAGGTATCTTCTCACTCCAGAGTATATAGATATATGTAGATAGACACACACACACACACACACATATATACACACACATACATAAGTACACATATATCTCTTTATTTTTTACTAATAACTGGTGATATTATGCATTTTATTTTATGCATATTGAAAACATTATGAGAAGGGCTGCATAGGTTTTGTCAAATTGCTAAAGGGATCTATAGCTCAAAAAAAAGTCAAGAATCCAGAATCTTGGATAAGGTAAGGAACTCAACTTGGTACATGTAGGACCTAAAGAAAGTCACAGCAGAAGATAATATAATGGAACTAGGGAATGGTGAAGAAGATGTCTAAGTTTCCCTGGCCAGAGTACAAAAATTTTGTGGCAATGAGACAGTTCAAGCCAGCAAATCTCTGTATTCATGCCAAACTTCCATTTCAAATGACACCTCTTCCCTAAGCTAGTATTAGGACTTTTCCCGATTCCGAGAAATGATATTTTCTTCCTTGGACCTCATATGCTGCTTTATTTTCTCCTTCTCTAAAACACTTATTACGTATTTAATTGTGTGCTATAACAATCAGGGTGCCATTCCTAACTTCCCCCATTGTTATTTAGCTGTGTCTGACCAAGAATTTGGAGTTTTCTTGGCAAAGATACTGGAGTGATTTACCATTTCCTTCTCCAGCTCATTTTAGAGATAAGGAAACTGAGGCAAGCAGTGTTAAGTGACTTGCCCAAGGTCACACAACTGGTAAGTGTCTGAGGCTGGATTTGAACTAATGAAGATGAAAATTAATCTTCTTGATTCCTGGCTCAGTATTCTATCTATTGCACCACCTAGCTTCCCCCTCCTATTCTTCCACTAGACTATAAGTTCTAAGAGGACAGAGGCTATATCTCATCTAAACTTTGTATCCTCTCTACATAGGAGACACTAAATGTATATTACTATGTTGAGTTGTACTGAACTGAAATCATTTCGAAGAAAAGACTTTGGGGGTATTTAAGGATGATATTAAAGTATATGAAAGATTCTTATGGAGAGAGAAATGATAAGCTGATGTCTACCTTCAAAGGCAAAAAGAGAAAATGAGTTGAGTGCTGCACCATGAAAAATGTACCACAAATTGTATAGGATTGTTTCCCAGTGGGAAAAATTGTTAAAAATTAAAAGAACTGACTCAGGGAGGCTGTGAAGTTGTAAATACATATTCAAAATTAGGTTAGAATCATACCTGTATGAAACAGTTTAAATTGGATCTGCATAGAGGTAAAGAAATAGATTCAACATCTAAAGCTTTTTGTGTGGTTTCTCTTTTCTTCCTTCTTTTTTTCCTTCCTTCTTCCTTCTTTCCTTCCTTCTTTTCTTTCTTTCTTTCTTTTTTTCTCCATGGAACAATAACTCTCTGGAACTTCCACCAAAGTATTTTCTAAAATCCCGTCTCCTTAACATATGCATTCCTTTGAGAGCACAGTGACATGTGTAGTACTTAAAGCACCATGAATACTTAATAAATGGTTTTTATTAATAATGATAACATGAATTCTTGCTTTTTTGCCTAAGGGGTCTGCTTGAATGATAATTTAATCCATAAAACAACCATCTCCAGTGATTTCTATTTGAACACCTTTCTCCTCAAAAGAAGTAGAGACAAGAAATAAGCAGAAGATTATGACATGCCTAGAAGGTACTGTGAACTGTGAACCCTAGTGAGGTCACTTCAGCTCCCTGTGACTTTTCTCTACATTCAAGTAGAATAGCATGCTTGTACCCATCTGAGGATACTACCCTGCCCAAACATGGGGGAAGGAGAGGATCTCCAAAAGGCTCTAGGGACCTCCTGAGGTTCTGTATCTCAACAGAAGAAGTGGGATGTCTAATACTGCCCTGAGTGGACTATTGGTTTGGGGAATTCCCAGGAGAGGGGCACATCACAACAGCTCACCTCTCCAGCTCCTGGCACGCTGAACTATTCCAGGGATTAAATTAAAAACAGAAGACCCCTTGACTGATTCAAAATCCATGGAGAAGAGAATCTAGGTGAGACACAGCCCCCCAGTATTTCCACAGAATCTACATGATTTACATGAGCTTCCTGGATTCCTGTCATGTGCCCTAAAATAAGGGGGAATGGTGGAGGGAAAAATGACCCACTTCTTCTGACTCCCTGAGCCCTGTGTTGCTTTGTATTTCACTATCAGAATTCCATATCTATAATAAGCAGATTATAGAGCAAACAAAGAGTGTCAGCACATCTGAAATGTGAATGTTGATTTACTCAGTCTCGTTCTGCTCAGCTGCTACAGCTCCTTCAAAGGAAAGAAACCACAAAATGCTAAGGCACTTCCCAGAGCTTCTGTTATTCATGGCTCTGAAAGGGGTTTTTTGAAACCAGTTTAGGGAGGCCTCCACACTCCCCCTTATTTAAACGGTCTTAATTTTGCTAATGGGACGTCAGCACAAAGAGTTGGGGAGCCATGTGGAGCTGATTGCTTTGCTCTAATATGGATGCTGCCTGCGAATTAAACCTACCTAAGTAGCCACCTGTTTATGCTTACGATTATGGAAAGACCCATATGTTTCTCACTCTACACAAGGGAGGTAAATATTGAAAAAATTATTCTGGTGTGAAGGGTGAACAGTAGCAATTTTTCTTTTGCTGTCAACATATGCTGTGGTGTTTCCCCCTAATGTGGCGCCTTGCCTGACATATTTGCTGATGTTTACCATGCAGAGTTCCCCCCCAAAATCTGTTACCCATGGTTATGCAAAACGATTAAAATTCATTCACATTAAATTCAAATTAGAAAACCATATCATTTTCCAACATAAGCATAATAAAGTTTTCCTTTGAAGCTGAGATTTTAAATAGATTTTGATTTGAATGCTGAACAAAGACGAACATCTCCACTATTACCATCGTCAACACAAAAAGCTCCTCTCCTTTTTCTTTCTGGGTCTTGAGAAGTAGTCCAGAACCTTGCACTTAGTTGGATGGGCCCTACAAAAGGATTGAAAACTAATGTGCTCAGACTGTTGGGTTTGGAGTCAGGAAGACCTGAGTTCAAATCTTGCCTTTGACACTTACTGTGTGAGCATACTTAGACTCAGATCCTCAGATAAGTGTTATTGTATTTGTTCAATTGTTTCAATTATGTCTGACTCTTTGTGACCCCTTTTGGGGTTTTCTTGACAAAGGTACAGAAGTGGTTCGCCATTCCCTTCTCCAGTTCATTTTACTGATAAAGAGCAAACAAGGTTAAGTGACTTGCCCAGGACTATACAGCTAGTAAAGGTCTAAAACCAGACTGGAATTAAGGAAGATGTTTTAGCTCTATTCACTGCACCACCTAGCTGCCTCCAATTTACACGCAGTATCAATGTTCAAATAAAACTATCCACTTTACTAAACCTAATCTGGAATTCAGCTTGGGTGGCTCCCACAGAGCTCTGCAGGGAAAGTTGGATTTGGCAAGCAGACTGGCAGATGCAAAGTAGTTAGAAAGATGGAAAGGCATAACAAAAAAAAAACAAACCAACAAACCCAGAGCAATGGGGGTACTGGTGGCAGGCTTTGAAAGTAGCACACAAATGAGTGCCATTGTTTTAGTTTGACTCAGGTTGGGAGGACAGGGAAGGCCTCTATTGCCCAAAAAGGACAACCAGACCTCCTGCCACTCTTGAAAAAAACATTCCTAGGGCACTGATGAGGAGAATAAGCTACAGGCTGCCTTCAGAACTTTTGATTACGTCACAGACAGACATACGCATGTATGTATATGCATATATGAATGCATGTATTTATATGTGTGTGTGTTAATAATACATGTATGAATGACCTGGCCATGCCTCGACAATCCTGGAAGCAGAGTTGCCCCCACATAGACTTCCCCAAAATGAATTCTTTCCCTTCCCTCCACTCTATAGAATGCAATGTCATAGGAAAAGTCAATCCCTTTGTATTGACCTGTAAAGAGGAGTGAACAGATCTTTGGAGGGGGACGTTTTTCCATCTTCCTTTCTTCCATGGAGATTCTAGGAGCACAGAAGAGATGAGTAAACCTAGTCAAGAGTTGCTAATGGCTAGTTGGCCCAAAAGCTCATTGAGTTAGGGGGACTAACATACAGGCCATGCATGCCAAGCAGAGAATTCCTCAGTAATGTTTAGTCTTTGTCCTCAGTCTTGAGGAGACTATGGTATAATGTGTTAGTGATATGGCAACTATGAAGAACTATGGTCAAGTGGTGAGGGCTCCTAAGGGGTGCCTCTGTCTGCTCTAAGTTTGAGAGGTTGTGAATTGAGCTTCCTAAGCACAGAAAAGGGATTTCCAGAGCCATCAATCTAGAATAGGAGCCAAAGAAGGGAGATTTCTTGGACTGTACCAGCTTCAGGGCTTGCCTCATAATTAATTCCAAATTTAAAATTTCCGAGATTCAGTTAGAAAGGGAAATTTGCAACAGGAGTCTTAGAGAGAAAAAAAAGCATCAAATGTGAGGCTTTAAATGTTGGGAGGAGCTGCTGCAAGGACCTATTGTCACAATTAAGAAGAGCAAGCATACTGAATTCCATCCTCTACTGCCCAGTTTTTTCAAATATGGGGGAAAAGGATACCTCTCTGGCATTCACAAGAGGGTTTCCTTTCCAAGGGAGTCCAAACCATAGGACAGTGCTTTGTATTTGGGGAAGTGATTACATCCCTACCAGCCTTGGAATCAAGAAGCTCCTGGGCTCAAGTCTTGTCTTTGGCACACAGGAACTCTGAGACCAGGGGCAAGTCAGAGGAACCTCTCAGAATCCTAGGCCACTTTCTAAGATGATAAATGAAACTTCTCCCAATTAAATCAAAGGTCCCTACCCTGATAAAATCAAAGGTGCAGATTAGAATGCAAAAATACATTAACAAATAATTGACTAAGTGAAAAAATAAAATATTTTACATTAGCAGATTTGTTTCTATTGACTAATCCCATTCCCATTCCCCCCTCTACACACACACACACACACACACACACATACACACACAATTTATGTTATGGAGAGATTTCTAGATGATCACTGTTACCATCAAATTCTGTGAAAAAACATATACATATATCTCTATATCTATCCCAAAATACTTAATTTTGAGATGTAATTTATCTTAATATATATTTTAATATGTCCCCAAAATACAGAGGTTTTATTTTTAAGGAAATGAAGTATTTGAAAGTTTCTTTTTAAAGTAAATTCAATATTGTCTTCTCTATGCAACTGAGATTCAAACAGAAAAAAGGGTCACACACAAAAAAAATTAAGTTAGATATTTTTTTAACAGTCAAGAGGTCTAACTGTAAAGGCTGTAGATACCTAAGAGGTAGATAATAATACAATGATTAATGTTTGGAAATAACATCGAGTGTATTTCTCATCATTTTTTAACTGTAGTGGCATAAATATCGTTGGTATAATATTAAAATGGAACATTTACCTTCACCTAAATAAATCAACAGGAAAAATTTTTTAATGCTTTTATATTAAAAGTACACTGCTATTTTATGAATAGGAACAATCATTTGTTTAACAGATTTTTTCCCCTTCAGTCAACCCAATGATTGTCTTAAGATAACAACTCTATTAAAGGGAAAAAAACTCTCTTCAATCAAAATGACTGAAATCTTTTGGGATTGTGTGGAAAATTCATTTATCTGGTAGGCATGTAATTCATAAAAGAAGTAAAATTTCCATATACATTATTTTCCATGAGTCATGTGTAATCCCTATTTCATGATAATATTATAAAACATTATTATTTTATATGAATTTTTCCATTATGCCAAAGCCTGTTACATTTTGCAATCCCCTAGTGCTATCAGATGTCTCCAGATAATCATAGGATTGTAGATTTTAAAAGGGAGAGGGCTTGGTCATTTAGTCTAACACTCTTAGGCCCCAAGTAAAGTGACTTGCCCAAGGTCACATAGTAATTAACTATGTGAGGTAAGATTAGAAACCATGGTATTCTTTTCCATTTCATCATGAGAATGTTGATGTTGACAAACAGCAATAATTACCCCTGATCAGGCTTTCATACATACAAATATGTGTGTATACACATGTGTATATATATATATACATATATAATACACACTATATATATGTATATATATATATAGTGTGTATGTATGCACATGAAACTGACATTTAATACTTTAAAGTTTGTAGGGTACTTTACATAGATGCTCTCATTTGAGCCCCATAATACATCTGTGAGGTACATACTACGGAAATTTGAAATACAAAATAAGCATGAAATACACAAATGTGAGACATCTCCACCCCAATTGTTAATAAGGACTATTTGTGTTTGACTTGTGGTAGAGCATTCTGAGTTTCTAAGTAAGAGTCTGAACCCATGTCTTCTGGACTTCAAGATCAGCACTCTTGGATTCAGTATAATTAAATCCATATTACAATTTATCATTGTGAAGAAGAAAAAATTGAATAGTTTCTGTCCTAGAGGAGGACTTTCTCAAGGTTCTTCCTAAACTGTCACAAACAAAACTGACAATAACACTCCATACATGGTCTCATCAGAGCCAAGTATCTGGACTAACATATCTTTACATTCCTGAAACCTTTGCTTCTCTTAAAGCATCCCAGGATAAAATGAGTTCTTTTGGTTGCTACAATACCTTGAGCTTGTAGTACACTAAAATCTCAAGATCATTTTTTCAGATGAATTGCTATCTAACCATGCATCATCCATGTTGTACTTTTTCAAGTTAAAGACCTGTGTAAGATTTTATACTTATCTCTACTGAATTTCATCTTGTTAGATTCAGCCTAATGCTCTGGACAGTCAATGTTATTTTAGATCCTAACAATGTTATCCAGAGAACTTCCCTCACAACCTTTATTTTACCTGCAGATTTGATGAATAGTATCTTTCTATCTCCCTTATGGAAATACCCTAGAAATGAGTCTGGTCTAGATTTTAAGGGATTCTCCTTGGAGCCCTAGAGTGGGGATGTAATGATGCATAGTTTTAGAAAAAAGAATCTCACCATTCTCTTTAGGGGTCAGGCTTTCTCCTTACTGAATCCAGTCTACATGCTCAAATACATAGCTAGACAACCTTCTAGAGAGACAGTGTGAGGAGCTGTATATTGTACTACCAAGTGGCCATCTTGGAAAGAAGATATTCTTTGATCTTAAACCCATTACAACCCCTTTTCTTCCTTTAAAACTGACTACCCTAGCTGTAAGTATATCTTAAATGGCTTCTCCAAGCATCAACTAAAATCATGCAATAATATAAACCCAACAGGAAAACTCAAAAGCATGTCTTGAGCAACAACCAGTCTTGTGAAAATATTGGCAAATATGTCAGCTATCCTAGCTACTTTAGCAGGAAACGTCTCTTAGGGTGGAAGGATAGAAATCTGAACATCTGTTTGAGAACCCTGCTAGTTGAAAAGGAAATTGGTCTATATTAGAAAGACACTATATATAAATCCAAACTCTTACCATTATCATGATAAAATAAAATAGCTTTCATTTGGAAAATGTCTAACAACATAGATGAGGGCATGGAGTTGAGGGGGGGAATGTTCCTTCCAAAACATAAGTCACTCAAACTTCTGAGTAAAGGAAATTTAAGAGGAAGAAAGAGAAAATTTAAACCTCAAGAATTTCTGTTGTTTTTTTAAATTGCTTGAATTGTCTGGATTCCAAATCAAAATAAGCCAGGTTAATATGACATCTTAAAATAAAGATTTCTCAAGTGTATACAAAGCAAAGTTATGAATGAGGATGACAGATCATTTTCCCTAGAGTGGAAACAATTGCTTCATTCCTGTTAGTTGTGTGAATGTGTTAAAAAATAGCAGTGGAAAAACACCAACCCTACAGATTCTCCAATGAGGAGAGATAATAAATAGCATGCTTACAAGATACTGTACCTGGAAAATTTAAAGGAAGTTCAAATTTAGGAGAACATTGACCATCTTCATTTTCCTTACAAGTGTTAGCCACGACCTTCTTTATTTTGAAACTGTTCACTTTAATCACTTCTCCCGTTGATAGAGAGCATTCATTTCCAAACATTTCATAAATAGAACCTAAAGGAAAAGAATGAAGATTTATTGTAAAGTGGCTCAGGTCCCACTATCTCTATGAAGAAGAAGTCAGTACCTTGGAGATACAGTGAATCCCAAAAGACCTAGCACAGTTTTAAGATATCAAAATTTAAAACTGCACTAAGATTTTTGAGATACCCTGTATCATCATGATCATCAATTTGTTACTTTTAGCAATTGATGAAAACTATTAAAATTCTTTTTAAAAAAATAAATTGTTGATGCCTTTTGTGTTTTTTACCATAGTAATTTCTCCTTGGGGTGGAGAGTGATAAGCTTGGAGTTAAGAAGACTGACATTCCTTGAGCTCAAATCAGCCCTCAGACATTTGCTAGCTGGGTGACTCTGGGCAAGTCACTTAACACTGTTTGCCTCAGTTTCCTCACCTATGTGAGTGGGAGAAGGAAACGGCAAACATCTTTGCTAAGAAAACCCCAAACGACATGATAAAGAGTCAGTTAAGACTGAAAACAACCGAACAACAGCTCTTCCTTATCTTCACCTCCCCACAAAATGAACACCTCTTATAACAAAAGGAAACATTTAAACAGGAAACTCCTTCTGGTGGAAGGGTTGAAATCTGTACATCTGTTTTTAAACATTGCTAGTTGAAAAGGAAATTGGTCTAAGCTAGAAAGACACTATGTATAAATCCAACCTCTTACTATTATCATTATCAAAACCAATTGCTACCATATCCGTAGTTTCCCACCCCTCTACTAAAAAAAAGGAGAGGTGTTCCATTATCAGCTCTTATGGTCCAGAACTATTCAAAATTAGTAGACTTGCTATTGCTTACATTATTATGTTCATTATATATGTTATTCTCTGGCTTCTCATTTCTTCATAATTCATCACTCATGCATATTTCTCCTTTCATACATATTATGTATCACCTTTCCATTACTAAAATGAATTTAATCATGTTTCACAAAAACACATTTATCTAAAACCTTAATTCATTGCCTAGCCTGCTTTCCACAGCTGCTGCTTCAAATTTTCTCATATTTCCTCAAGCCTCTACCTAGTATTCTACCCTGAACTCTTTCCACTGATGACTTTGCCTCGAACTTCATGGGACAAAATTGAGACTGTTAAGAGTTCCTTCTCCCGTCCTCATTTTATATAATGAAGACATCTTCTCCCAATCTCCTCTTTCATTCTGATCTCAGATGAAGAAGGAGACCTTGTCCTTGCCAAAACCAACCCCTTCTCTCTACAAACACTCCTCACATCCCACTTTTCTCTCTCCCTCTCCCTTATCTTCATTCTTTCTATATATACCAGCTCTTACTCAGGTTCCTACAAACATACTCATGTCTCCCCCAAACTTAAAAAAATCCTCACTCGATGCTCCCAGCCCTGTTAGTTATCATCCTATTTCCCTCCTTCCCACAGTAGCTAAATTCCTTGAGAAAGCTATCCACACTAGATATCTCCACTTCTTTTCCTCTCACTCTCTTCTAAACTCTTTATATTTATATCACTCAACTGAAACTGTCCTCTCCAAAGGTATCAACGACTTTTAAACCAAAAAAAATCTAATCCCCTCTTCTTGATCCCCTTCCTTCTCAACCTCTTTGTAACATTTAGCAAATGTATTTGTACAGCAATTTAAGTTTTGCAAAGCATGTTTCAAATGTCATCTTATTTTATCCTCAAAAAAGAAAAAGAAAAAAACAACCTGGGATGTAGGTACTGTTATCATCCACCTTTTATAGATGACAAAACTGGAACAGATAGAAGCTGAGTGGTTTGCCCAGTCCTACAATGGCAGGATTTGAACTTGGGTCTTCCTGACTCCAGGTCTAGAAATCTATCTACTAGGCCACCAACCTGCCTAGCATTTGGTATTGTTGATTACTTTCTCTTTCTGAATACATTCTTCTCACCAGGTTTTTGTGATGCTGCACTCCTGGATCTTTTCCTCTCTGTCCAAACTGCTCTTTGTCAATTTCCTTTGATGATTCTTCATCATCTGGTCTCCCTACTTTAAATCTCTTCCCAATTCAATACATCCTTCTTTAAACAGCCAAGGTGATTTTTTAAAAACTTAGATATCATCATATGACCCCATGCTCAAAGAACTCCAATAGTTGCCTATTACCTCCAAGATGAAATATAAACTTCTCTGTACAGCATTTAAAGCTGTTTACAGCCTGACCTTTTTCTACCTTTCCAGTCTTTTTACAACTTTCCTCTACAGGGGTGTATAAGTTGTTCAAGGAGGACTAACATATCTGGTGTGAGAACTTGCTGAGCCCTTGTCCAGGCTTCTCATCCACCTTTAGTGTCCACCTTCACCCAACTCTCACCAATGGCTTCAAGAAGCAACAACATGGTAAACGTCTTGCCAGATGGGCTAAATCAGGTTAAGGGTAACTAATAGGCCTCAAACCCATTGATGAGTTTGGGTGATGCCTACCACTAAGCTTATGAAGATTTTCCTTAGAGAAATAGGCTGATGAGAAAAATTTGTTCTAATGGTCATGAAGGGAGCTGAAGCAGAAACTGTGGAGCACTTATAGCTTGATCATACACTGAAGATGCCGAGATCATCCACCGCGTTGGATCATTATTGTCATCATCATTCTAAGTTTTGTTTTACCTCTGAACTTCAATGAATGAAAAAAATAAGGCTGATGATTCTGCCAATTTATCTCACTTAAATACAATTCATGTGCAAGTTAAGACATCACCTTGTGATATAACTGGTCCTCTTCAAAATGAAAGAAAAATAGCACAGCTTCCATTCTAGCAACACAAGCCATACCTTATACTTGGAATGGTCTGTCCCACCACTTCTGCCTCTTAGATTCCCTGTACAAGATTCAATTCAAATTCCTGTTTCTTCAGAAAAAACATTTCCCTCTCAGAGTGCCTTCTATCGACTCAATATCTTGTATCTATCTACTTGTTTGCATGCTTTTTCTCTCATTAGAATGTATACTCCTTGAGAGCAGGGACTATCTTTTTGTGTTTCTTGGTATACTGAGTTTTAGTTCAGTGGCTGACACATCATAAGTGCTTAATTTTCTAAGTGTTTGTTGACTTGACTTGACTTGACCTAGAGAAATAATAACTTCCTGCTCTATTTGGTAAGCAAAGAAAATGCTACTTTTCTACTAGAAACTTTTCGTTTGCATTTTTCTCAGTACTTTTAGCTCATGATATTGAGGTCAGGATGAAAACAAGTCATAGATTGTTGGAATTTATCATATATTCTTGCTACATCATGTGATTAGGTTCTTGGGATTCAATAATGACCTAAAAACTAGAGGGAGAAAAATCTAAGGATGGAAGGAAAAATGGATCACAGTCCGTTATTAGGAAAGGCAGTCCGATGCAATGGAAATCACACTAGACTAAAGATCAGAAAACCTAGGTACTATTCTTGGCCTTAGCTATTTAAAATATGACCTGGACAAAATCATATCACTGAACCTCAGTTTCAATCACTAGAAAACAGAAATAATAAAAACCTGTTCCATTTATTTTGCTGATGTGTTCTGTAAGTATTTATATAAAAGTAAGATATTGCATTTAGGAAGCAAACAGCTGATTAAATAGATGGTGTCTGTAAAGTTGATTTTATTTCCTACCAGGAGTGGAGAACCAATAACTTTGAGGCCACATGTAGCCTTCTGGGTCCTTGAGTGCAGCCTTTGACTGAGTCCAAGTTTTACAGAATAAATCCTTTTATTAAGGGAATTTGTTCTGTGAAGTTTGGATTTAGTCAAAGGGCCACACTTGAAGACGTAGAGGGCTACGTGTGGCATTGAGGTCACAGGTTCCCCACCTCTTTGAGTGGCTTAAAATATAGAAATGATGATGACCTCATTAGCAGGTATACAGTATACCTAATGAGGGCTAGTAAACATGCATTTGTCTCCTGTGTTTAAACTGAAAAGAATGGTGAATGGAGTAACCTATCCGTATCTTATGAGGCAACTGAGTGACTGGGTGGATAGAGTGCTGGACCTGGAGTTAGGAAGACTTGAGTTCAACTCTAGCTTGATCTTAATCATTTACAACAAGTGATCTTGTGGAAAATTCACTTAACCTCTGTCTGCTTCAGTTTCCTCATCTGTAAAATAAGGAAAATAATAGCACCTACCTCCCAGAGTTTTTGTGAGGATAAAATGAGATTATTTTTTGTAATATACTTTACAAACCTTTAAGTTTTATACCAATATTAGCTATTGTTATTATTATTTTGTGATGATGATGTATCTATTTGCCAAGATAGATACCATAGAAAATATCAGGCATAAGAAGAATCATCGAGTGAATCATAAAAGACTATATTTGAAAAGTGGGCATCAACAAAACCCATAGTCTCAGGCATATATATTTAAAAATTACTGAAGTGTGGATAATAAGCAAGGTAAAGTAGAAATATTAAGGCAAAGGAATGAATCCAACCTTTTCTAGGTTATCACTCAAATCTGAAGGGTCATGGGAAATAGAACTTTTGACTGATATATGGTGACTAAAAGGAACACTATACTTTAAAAAGATAGCAGTGTAGAATTGAATATTAGCCAAATGTATTTATTAGTGGAAGAATGGGAACTAATGGAAAGAAAACATCAAGGAGAGCATTTGAATGAGAATTATTGTAAGGACAACAAAAGTGATATTAATGTAGAAGCATACTACAAACCACCAGGGCAGAAGAATTATCTTTACTTCATGAAACAGATATAAAAACTAGCATAAAGACAAGTTACAGAAACAGCAACTTCAATTATCTGGATATTTTCTGTATCTCTGTGTGGTGTGTGTGTGTGTGTGTGTGTGTGTGTGTGTCTGTCTGTCTGTCTGTCCCCCTATTTCTCTCTGTCTCTATTTTTAGCTCTATCTCTATCTCTCTCTGTCTCTGTCAAAAACAAATGAGTTAATATATTGTTCACTTGCTTCAATGATAATGTCATTTGTGAAACTGAAGAAAACAAAGGTGAATTATTCTTCTGGATATGATTCTAACAAGGAGGCATGGATTTCTAGGGTAAAAAAGATGGAAATCCATCTTTAAATTCATGACAAAGAAGAATACTGGGGGGAAATCTGACACGAATGCTAGGTTTAAAGAGAAAGGTTTTCAAAAGGCTCAGAGAATGAATAGAAGCCCATGACTTAAAATTTTATATGACAGGTTAGTAGAGGAAAGATGAAAAGTTCTTAATAATGAAAATATGAAGACACAAAGAGACACACTTCTAATAAAGGGGAAAGGCCAACTTATCAGAGATGAGTATGGGAAAACAGCATTCTCCTCAATGAACTCAGATTTTTAAAGAGACATTTATAAAAGATGGAAGCCAAGGTAGATCATGGAGATTGAATACAAAAGAACAGGCAGTTCAGTTGGAATAGTGTGCAGAGCTTTGAAGCCCAAAGTGAACTATCATGTTTGAAAATTAAGGTAAATTGAGAAGATCCTGGACATGATCAATTTACAAATCAGGCTACCAGTGACCAACAAATTAGTTCAATGGTGTCCAGCAATGACCAAAAACCCTGAGTGAGGATTGACAGGACCTTTTAAATCTAGATGTGCCTCTCTTCTGATTGGTCTAACAGTACATCATTTGAACCTCCCTGCAAAGGTAAGACAATCCTGATTGATAAACATTTTAATAAGGAAGTGGAATGAAAATCACTTCAGCTCCTCCCTGTTCAGAAAATGGGAACAATCCTCAAACTATAGGATTAGACTTCAGATAATGGGAGTAATCTGCATCATCTTGGATGAATCAAGAAGAATTTGGGTTGAGTGGTTAGTGGCTGAGATAGTCCCTTTATCTCAAAGAGAACCAATGACATCAGAGGGAGTGGGTGAGTTTACAAAGGTGGACAATACCAGGGTGGAGAAACAAATTAAAACAATAGAATTGAGAGTCATATTGACTGCAGACTTCCTGAGTAAAGGGTAAAGTCACAAGGCAGCTAGGGGATACGGTGGATAGAATGCCAGGTCTGAAATCAGGAATCTTCCTGAGTTAAAATGTGACCTAAAGCATTTACTAGCTATGTAACCCTGGGTAAGCTACTTAACCTTATTTGCCTTGGTTTCCTCATCTGTAAAATGATAAACCATTCCAGTATCTATCAAGAAAATCCCAAATTGGAAGAGTAGGATACAACTAAAATGAATGGAAAGATAAAAATTACAAGACAAAAACTTGACCTTAAATTTCTCTAGAATGTAGGTAAAAGGTGAAATTACAAGGGTAGACACACCAAGTGGGAGAGCATAAATTCTAGGCCAGCTTGACTAAGTCTTAAAAATAGAATTAAAATCAATTTTCAATATTACAGAGCTAAGGATGGTAATAACTAAGACAATAATATTTGGTTCTTTTAGACTTTGCTTTGGAGTCAAGAAGAAAGTCAATGAAAGATTCTTCTCTTCACAGCTAGGAAAGTATGTGCCAGTGGTAATGGATAGTGGAGAGGTTTAACTACTTCTGGGTCAAAAACTGAGCACAACTCCCTTATTCTTGTCTTTAGTATTAGCTCGTCAATTAAAGGACCTTCTTACTGTACTTCCCATCCCAATGACCCTCCACAAGAACATTCTGTGTAAGAACATCCTGTGTTATCCATTCTGGGAGACTTCAAAGGTTCTCTAATGTCAGGAACTAGCTTTGTCATTCAGGTCAAAGTATCTTACTTATCTAATCAGCCAACTCTTGGAACAGGTTCTCTGAATCTCCTTTTGTCTGAAAACTTCCCCTTCCTTAGTGATTAAGCCTATATAAGCTTTGGCTTTTTCTTCCTTCTGGGAATCTCCACCCCTGTGAGAGGGGATTCCTTGTTGGTGAACTCAAACCCCAAGACAAGTTTGATACTCTGGGGCCTCATTATTCCTGGTTTATTTTGTTTCTAGTTTCTCTAACAGGGATAATGAATTTCAGACCAGAAACAAAAGAGGCCAGGTACCAGTTGGACTAGTTGGTAGTCCTGTTTTACTCTGACTTGCTCAGAATCACAATCAGAGTACTATGTTCTGAATGGCAAATTTAGGGAAGAAAATAAATTGGAGAGTGTCTAGAGGAGAATTACTAAGATAGGGATGGGGCTAAAGGTGAAACCAGACCAGGATCAGGTGAAGGAACCGAGTTGTTCTTCCTTCATTTTGGAAGAGGATCAAAGATATCACTGGGTGATACCTTGATTTGAGCATGACGTGGATTTAAGTAAGGCAGAGATGCACAAAGTCATCAGTCTCACTCTCTTGCAATCATTGAAGTCCAGTGGCAAGGCAAAAGTCAGTACAATTGTTGATGCAGTGGAAGACCTTAGCATCTTCGATTCTTCATCAAACTCTAAGCACTCCACAGGGCCCACTTTAGTGCCTTTGTGGGCTCTTCAGAACAAATTGCTCTCATTCGCCCATTCCTCCAAGGGAGCTGTTCATGTGCTTGGGGTAGACATCTCCTAAATCATGACAGGTTTGAACCCTGTTAATTACTCTCAACCTGGTTCAACCTATGTACCAACTACTAAGGTGCGGCCTCTGTACATGCTGGTTGGTTGGTTGTTGTCCTTCGTTCTTGAAGAGGATCAAAATGACATCAACATGATAGAGTGAAGTTTCAATGTGTCTTATGGTGGCTGATCAAACCAATAGGAGCTCAGAATGCTCTAGAACAGATTAGGCACAGACAGTCAGTGTGAATATTTGGGGTGCTTACTCAAATTTGCCCATCTTACCTTTCTTTTCTGCTATCTCAATTCTGCTTTGCTTATAGAGCACAGCACCTTTTCAGATGCAGGCACACCATGCTGAGCAGTCCTGTGCCAGTGTCTATCATGTCACACAGTCAAATCCAAAGTTCTTGGAAGTGTGTCCCTATATAGCTTCTTCTGACCTCCATGTGATTGCCTGCTCCATGTGAGTTCTCCATAAAATAGTCTTTTTGGAAAGCATACATTTTACATTTGAACAACATGACGAGTCCCTCGGAGTTGCGCTCTCTGAAGCTTAGTTTGAGTGCATGGCAGTTCAGCCCAAGCAAGGACTTCAATGTCTGGTACTTTATCCTATCAGGTAATCCTCAGAATCTCCCTAAGACAGTTGAAATGGAAGCAATTCAGTTTCATGGCATGGCTCTGGTAGACTGTCCGCATTTCACAGGCATACAACAATGAGGTCAGCACAACAGCTCTGTAGACCTTCAATTTGGTAGTCAGTCTAATACCTGTTCTCTCTCAAACCTTTCTTCAGAGCCTCCCAAACACTGAGCTGTTCTGGCAATGCGTGCATCAACCTCATTATCAATGTGTACATCCCTGGAAAGTACACTACCAAGGTAAGTGAACTTATCCACAGCATTCAAAACTTCTCCATTTGTTGTAACCTATGGTTCCACGTATGGATGGTGTGGTGGTGGCTGATGGAGCATCTATATTTTCTTGATGTTAATTATTAGGCCAAAATTAGCACAGGCAGCAGAGAATTGATCTATACCTTGTTGCATCTCAGCTTCAGAGGCTGCATTGAGTGCACAGTCATCTGAAAATAGAAAATCATGCACCAGCACTCCCTCCACTTTGGTCTTGGCTTGTAATCTTTTCAAACTGAAGAACTTACCATCAGTACAGCAGTTGACCTTGATGCCATGTTCATCCTCATTGAAAGCATCTGTCAACATGGCTGAAAACATCATGCTGGAAAGCATGGGAGCAAGCACACAGCCCTGTTTCACTCCATTGGTGACTGGGAAGTCATGGGAGCATTGTCCACTATCCAGAACCCGGGCAAACATGACATGAAATTCACATACAATATTGATGAACTTCTCCGGGCAGTCAAATTTTGACATAATTTTCCATAAGCCCTCATGCCTAACAGTGCCAAAGACCTTGGTCAGATATACAAGCATTGTGTATAGACCTCTGTTCTGCTCCTGAGTGTTGTCAGACAGCAAACACCATATCGACTGTACCTCGGTCCTTTCTGAAGCCACACTGGCTCTCAAGTATATGACCATCTTTCAGGTGAAGGATCAACCTATTAAGGAGGAAGCTAGCAAGAATTTTGCCAGCAATGACCCGCCCCTGTGATTGTTGCAGGACAATCTATTCCCTTTATCTTTATAGAGATGGACAATGGAGGCATCCTTGAACTCCTGGGGGATATATGAACTCCATATAACCTGGAAAATTTAAGTCAACTTTTTTATGAGCAATGATCCCCCTACCTTGTAAATCTCAGCTGAAATAGAATCAGCACCAGGTGCTTTGCCACATGAAAGGAGTCTAATGGCCCTCAAAACCTCTTCTGAAGTTGGAAGTTCAGCTAAGGGGGGATTGATTTCAACCTGAGATAATCAGTCAGTGGCCTCATCATTGATTTATGATGGTCTTTTGAGAACACTATGGAAGTGTTCAGCCCATCTCTCTAGGATCATGTCCTTATCACTAATCAATGTGGCTCTATCAGCACTCAGTAGTTGTGAAGCACTATACGTTTTTAGTCCATAAATAGCTTTCAGGAATCATAAAAGCACTTTGGATTGTTACTATCAGCGTAAAATTGAATTCCTTCTGCCTTCTTACTGAACCAGGAATTCTGCCTCTCTCTAAGCTTTGCTTGTACTTTACTTTTGATGAGATTAAATGCTGCCTGCTTAGAGATGGAAGAATTATCCTGCTGGTAAATCCTATGGAGTTCTCATTTTTCATTTAGAAGCTTCTGAATTTCCCCATCATTTTCATCAAACCAGTCTTGGTGTTTGGGAGTGTTCTGACCCAGATGAGCAAATGCAGTGCTATAAATCAAACGTCTGCGAGCTGCCCACTCCTTTTCTGCTCCACTGTTGCCAACTGTGTGTTGGCTCAACTTTCTCTCCAACTCAGCAGCAAACTGCTCACACTCAGAGAAGAGCTGTAACTTGTTGACATTAATTCTTCTGGTAGTCATTTTGCCTTGGGGGCGGTGCTTTTGATGAATGCGAATATTTAGCTTGGAAAGGATATGATCAGTCCAGCACTCTGCATCACACATTGCCTTTGTCACTCACATCTTGTCTGTCTCTTTTCCTTACAATCACATAGTATATTAAATGCCAATGTTTGCTGTGAAGGTGCATCCATGAAGTTTTATTGCATTTAGGTAAATGGAAAACAGTGTTGGTGATGAGAAGGTCATGAGATGTACAAGTCTTCAGCAGTAAGTGACTATTGCTCTTGCTGTTTCCAACTCCATTCCTTCCTAGGACTCCCTGCCAAGTCTGGTTGTTTCAGCCTACTCTAACATTAAAGTCACCCAGAACTATAAACTTGTCTTCTTTTGGCACATTGATGATAAGGGTTTCTAGGTTTTCATAATATTTTCTTTGATCTCATCAAGTTTTGTTGTGATGGGAACATAGGCACTGATGATGGTGGCATGGCGTTTTTCTGTGAGTGGCAATCACATCGTTATGAGCCTGTCACTCGCTTCTTTTGGCAGACATGCTGAGTTGCTAACTAGATTACTTTGATTGCAAAACCTATACCAGTTTCACAGTGCTCCCCTTAACTGCGACCATTCCAGAAAAATGTATCCACCTTCAACTTCAGTAAGCTGGCTTTCACTTGCCAACCTTGTTTCACTCAGGGCTGTTATTTGGATATGATATCTGTTGAGTTCTCTTGCAACAAGAGCAGCTCTTCTTTCAGGTCTACTGGAATTTTTGTTGTCTATAAGTGTGCCCACGTTCCATGTGCCAATGTTTGCAGATGTTTTTGCACATTTTGTACATTTTTTTGTGTTTCGACCGCATAGTGGGATTCCCCACCTGCCACAGTAATCAGGCCAGGGTTGGGTAAGTAGGCAATGTTTAGGGCAACTTTTCTAGCCCCCTTACTCACATCAGGAGGTGAGCAGTGCGATCCTTAAAAGACTGCTCAGACACCCAGGGGGCTGCCAAGTCCCACTGCGGCTTCCAGTGAGAAACGACCTTATGGCCTGGGCTGCCTGTGTGCAGTGTTGTGACTACTGCTCCCAGTGTATCCATACCTGCTGCTTCATCACTTGCCTATCAACACAGGACTTTGAGGCATGATAGTAAAATACTATGGGTGATGTCTTTTGATTTGTGCTTAATTTGTATTTAAGTGAGCCAGAGTTGCACAAAGTTGTCATATTTACTCTCTCTGAAGGTGGAAAGAGCCCCAGAAAGGGCTCAGCACCCATCACATCAAAGGTACGAGTCCTCCCTGAACACACCCTACACCCCATTGTACATGCTACAGCTTCTTGGAGTCACAGGTGAGAGTTGAGTGCCATATGGACACCAAAAGTATATCAACAGCCCAGAAAAAGGCTTAGTGAGCTCTCAGAGAAGTGACTTGGGGAACATATTTGTATTCATATATCTGAAAGGCTCTCATATAGAAGAGAAATTAGACTTGTTTGGCCATGAAGCACATAAACTAGGTGCAGTGGGAGGAAATGTCAGAGAAGCAAAATTTAGGCTTCTCATTAGGAAAAACTCAATAATTAGAGCTGCCAGAAAGTGACCTCAGGAAGTGATGGGTTACTTCTCAGTGGAGATCATTAAGTAGAGACTGGATTACCACTTGGTTAAGATCTTAGGGGAAAGGTTCTTGTTCAGAATGTAATTTGTTGTGAGAAAAGGCAAACGGCATGATTTAAGAAAAAAACCCAAGAATATTTGTATGTACTGATATGGAGTAAAATGAACAGAAACAGCAAAAACCAATTATTTCTATAATAACACGGAAAAAATACATTTTGAAGGACTTAAGTATTATCTGTTCAGTGACCACCCACAAATGCAGAGAACCAGTGATGAAGCATGGTACCCACCTCCCAACAGTGTTGATAGACTAAAGATGCAGAATAAAACCTATTTTTGGATGTAACTAATGTGGGAATTTTCCTTGTTTCACTATATGCATATTTGTTACAGTTGTTTTATTTTCTTTTTTCAAATGAGCAGGAAGAAGTGGGAGAGAAAATAAATGCTTGCTAGCTGGAAAAACAAACAAGAAAAAAATTAAAGGTGGAGGCTAGACTAGAGGAACCATAAATTCTTATCAAATTTTAAGAGTGAATAATCCAGTCTCATGTTGAGCCTGACTCATTCTGTCATTAAAAATGCAAGATTCCTGGTTCACTTATTAAAAGGAAATCTTTATGTTCAGGCCTTTCGCCCTGATAAAAAAAAAAGCAAAACTGGAGTCTATTAAAAAATTGCCAAGGTAGAAAACACCAAGGTAGAAATCACTGAAGATCAGCCCGAGGATTCAGAGCTTTTAAAGACAACATTTCATAATAAGAGTAAGACTATTCTGATAGGCATGTCTTTAAAAGAGGATTTAAAAAGAACTACGGTGTCTCAGCTTTTCCCCAGTGGCCACATCATAGGGAAATGAGGCTAGAGATTAGGGGGAAGGGGATGAAAGCTCCTGTGATTATGTGCTAAATAGCAGGTAGGATGAGGGACGGACAAGTACGCACCTCAGACAAGCTAACCTTACCCTTTCCCCCAACAGATCTATCTTCCCACAATAGACTGACTAACAAGGGCCAGGAAGACAAATCAGACTGGAAACAAGGGAGTTGCCACGTACATTTCAATTACTTCTGTACCTGGGCTTTGACGTGGTAAGAGTTTCCTTTGAATTATAGGCAACATAAAGGCAGAATATCTTAGATATACCAAAAGATTCAAGTTAGTCAGTAGCTAATAAGCATCTATTGAGAACCTACTATGTACTAAGGACTGTATTAAGTTGGGATCCAAGACAAATAAAAACAAAGACAGTCCCTGCTCTCATGGAATTGAAGTTGGGAAAGAGAGAGGGGTGAGGGAAAGAATAGGAAAATATCTGGTATGAGGGCATTAAAAGAAATCCAAAGAAATCTAAAAGCAGAGAATCTGGTGAGAAATTGGGAGAAGACTGCCCTCAGTATCCTCCTTAAATCAAGGCCCTGGGACTTATGGTCCTGCCATGTCACCATAGGGTCCCCTAGAAGGTCAGAGGGTACCGATGAAACATGAATACCAGGCAGATTCAATCTTGCAGAATAATGAGTTTTTAGAATGGCAAGTTTTCTGGAGAAGCAAGGCATGATGGAGAATTCCAAAGATGTCCAAAAGCAGTGTAACTGGTGAAAATGTTAGACAAAGATTTCAATATTCTTCCTACTGAACCTTTTGACTAGGGCACTAAAGAGTGATTGTATTGGAGTTTTTCCCATATTTACTTTTTATTTTTTGACAAAAGTGCTGACAAATGACATGATCAGAGTTGGGAAAGGGGAAACAAAGTATCTCAATAACCTACCCTTACATAAAAGTGAACTGACAACACTATTAGCAGCTAAGTTTCTGTAGAGCTAATCTAGAGAAAATCAGGAAGCTGTTACTGCTCAGTCATCTCAATACTCTTTAACACTTCATGACCCCATTTAGGGTTTTCTTGCAAAGATACTCAAGTGGTTTGCCATTTCCTTCTCCAGCTCATTTTATAAATGAGAAAACTGAGGCAAACAGGGTTGAGTGACTTGCCCAGGGTCACACTTCTAGTAAGTATCTGAAGCTCATGAAGAAGAATCTTTCTGATTTCAAGTCCAGTAATTTATCCACTGTACCACCTAGCTGCCCAGGAATCCTGAAGACCTGGATTCAAATCTGATACTTCTTAGCTATATGAGCCTAGGCAAGTCGTCTGGCTTCTGTTTGCCTCAATTTCCTCCTCTGTCAAATAAAGATAATAATGGCACCTACTTCTAGGGTTGGTCACTGCTATATAAAGGTTACCTATAATTTTCATTGTATTCCTATACATTTTAAAATTTTAATAAACAAGAGGCTGATATGATTAAATGCTAGAACATTTTGTAGTGTATGTTGGGTCAATAGAAGAGAGAAGGGAATGCTTATTCAAAACTATAGAAATATAAAAGCCCCAGCCATTTCCATCTATTGCTCTGGGTTCAATAATCAGACCAACACTTCTATGCCACCATTGTTCCTAGAAAGGGCACCTTGTGGGAAAATTCCTATGACTCCCCCGTTACTTCCTTCCCTCGCTGCCATTCCCAGTTATATTTGGTTTCTCTGTATTAGAATACAAACTTATTAAAGACAGAGTCTCTCACACTTGTTGACTGCTCAGTTGATTGATTTGTTTAGCACAGTGTCTCGTGCATAGGACTTAATAATTTTTTCCCATTCAATCACAGGGTTCTATTCTCCCCTTCACAGACAAGTAGATTTATTGATCCACTTTGGTGCACAGAGGAGACCAATTTTCCCACAAACCCCTCAAGATGAAGAAGGATGACATTGAGGAAGTTAGAGAAATCTAAATATTGAGCTGAAGAGTTGACATAACTATCCCAGGCAATTCTGCCTCCTCTCCTTTGTACTACCCTACCACTAAATTCTGGAAAATTTCTAGGCATAGAGAAGTAATGTTCTAGGGCATGGAGTTTTATGTGGAGAGAGGAAAAGGACAATCCTTATAAGGAGAAACAGAAGGTAGAATTCTCTTTTTTAAAAAACTTTCTTATTCTTTATATATTGAATTTTTATGTCTGTTGATGATTAAGTTAAAAAAAATTTAAAAAAATAATAATGCCTGCCTTCCTGGAATTTACAAAGTAGGAAAGAGATAAGATAAAAACCAGATAACTTTAATGTACAATATTGTATAATGCATAAGAGGGGTATACATTTCTACATGATGATTCAAAGAAATGGTATATTGTTAAGCAAGTACACCAAGGAAGTCTTCATAGAGGAGGAGGCATGTGAGTTGGACTTTAAAGGTTGACAAGCATTCAATAGACAAAGTGGGTGAAAATAGACTATTCCAGGCATAAGAAATAGCATGAGCACAGTGGTAGAAAAGTGCATTGTATGCTCAGGTTACAGAGAGCTTGAGTATGGAGAGAATAAATGGGAGCAATAAAAAATAAGGCTAAGAAAGAAGGTTACTGCCAATTGTACAGGGTCTTTAATCCAAAGCAAAAGATACCAAACTTCTGTCAGTAGGCAATAGGAAGCATTCAAGATATTTTAGCAAAAGAGTGACCAGAGCTGTGTATAGGAAAGCTTATCCTGACTGGACTGGAAGCAGAGAAAAAACTAAAAACAGGAGTGGACATATTAGACGGCTATCACCATAGGCCAGGCAGGTAAGTGCTGAGGGCCTCCACTAGAATACTGTAGTGGCACTGTCAACAGAGAGAAGGAAGAGAAATATTACAGATGTGAAATCTACAATATTCCTAATCCTGACTCCAAATGTGATATCATAGGTTCACAGACCAAGATTGCTATCTTTGTCCTTCATTCTCAAAGAAGGCCTTGACATCAAGATGATATGACTTACAGTTAGCTTTGATTTGAGTGAGGGAGGGCTGTGCAAGGTCACCAACCTCACTTTCTCCTCCAGAGCCATCCGAGTCCAGTGGCCAGACCACTAGAGGACAGAGCACTAGAGGACCACTACAGTCCAGTGGCCAGACCACATCAGGACCACTAGAGACAGCCTAGGATGCAATGGGAGAAACTGGACTTTTCAGGCTAAGGTCTTAACAGATTCTCACTTTGAGTGAGAATTCAATGAAGAGTCTTCTTTAAGTAGTTACTCAAGGGATGACCTCTTTAATAAAAACATATCAAACTGGGAGGGGAAGACTCTCAGGGTTCCTGGGTAAAAGAGAAATAGCTACTATTTAGTATTTAGTGATTAGAAGAAGAATGCTTAGAAATGGCATGTCTTCAGGAGAAGCTGAGGTTTCTGGGATGATGAGAAGATGAAAAGAACATGAAAGTCAGGTGGAAGTTTACTAATGAAGGAGGTAAAAGAGGCTTGTTTTCCTGAGAAACACATGGTCGCTTCACACCATGACTCCCTTCCTCAACAATACCAGGGAGGGTTCAGGGCAGCATTGTCTTTGGTGGTGACATTCCATTCTGCCCATGATAATGGCAGCACAGTGGGTAGAGTGCCAGGCATGGAGTCAGGGAGACCCATCTTTCAGAGTTCAGATCTGTCCTCAGACACTCGCTGTGTGATCCTGGGAGAGTCATGTAATCCCACTTGCTTCAATTTCCTCATCTGTAAAATGAGCTGGACAAGGAAATGGCAAATCACTTTAGTGTCTTTGCCAAGAAAACCCCAAATGGGGCCATATAGTGCAACTGAAAAAGGACTTAAGAGTGATAACGATAGTGGCAGCTGGGAGAGCCATGTGGTGAAGAGACTTTCAATTCCAATCCTTGGAAAGACTAGGTAAGGAAAACAATGAGCTCTCCTCTGCAAGCCTTCCCTTTCCCTTTCAAAGCCTTTCCAATTCCTCTATTACAGATAAAGCTCTTAAGTGTTAATCTGAATCATAGAAAAACCTATTTGGACCTAGAAGGGTGCAATAGAGGACAACTAGTCCAACTCACCTCATTTTACAGATAAAGCAACTGAGGTCCAGAGAAGGTAAATGACTTGTTAAAGGTGGCACAAGTGTAGGATGATTCCAAGGCAGGAAATGAATTCAACTTCTTTGATTCCAAAACCAGTACTTGTTTTTGGTTTATTCAGTCATGGATCTTCTAAGAAGGCTTCTGCACCTCCTTCTCACCGGGAGGATAGGTCCCAGGCCTAAGGGCATTATCTATTTTTATGACATTTGAAAAGCCACATGCAATTTAATATGTATTATGGTACTATGGGAGCCAAAATGTGCCTGGAATACATATACACATATAAACATCAGAATCTTTTTTTCTTTTAATGGCTTCCTCTTAACCCCAAGGAATACATCACAAACATGCAAAACCTAAATCTATTAAGTCTTTACAGACTGATTCTTTCCAAAGCTAGGCATATGTTTGCAGCACAATGCCAAACATCAGAGAAAGCTGGAATAAGGCTGCTATTTTCAGTGATCAAACAATGCCCCTGAAGGCTGTAATTAAAGAGCCATGTGCCTTTGAAATCACCTTTTTGGGATTGCTATTTTGCTCAATAAAAAAACTACATTTGTATCCTTTTATAAGCCCATCTTTAGTCTGAAAATCCACATAAGCAGTGCTGAGATCATATCAGAGCATCCAAAAGCCTTTGATTAATATATTTTTCCTCCATCTTTCCTACCATGTTAAATATGTATGCGGGGACAAATGCTACTACTGTTTTGATATTCTTTTCTCTGGTTTTATTCTCAGACAATGGGAATAACTTTGGCTTTACGTAAAGAGAAGGGACCCTTGTTACCAACATGGAATGTGTTGTCCATGGCCAATTAACAACCAAGCTAAGGTTTGGTAAACTAAAGGTTTTGTTCATGAACTCCATCCCACTTAAATCAGTTGGTGTGAACTGATGGGTTAGCGGTCATCATGAAAATTTATGCCAAGTGTGGATTGTGTAGTAAAATAATTATAATAATATTAAGAAGGACAGGTCCTATGACTCCACTTGCATAAGGGATACCTAGATGAGGAAATTCCCACTACTGATGCAGGTTGGAACCCTTTCTTCAATTTTTAGTTATACAACTTAGAACACTGAGACTATGTGACTTGTTCACTGAGATGATGTGATTTGCCCAGAGTCACATAATCAGGATGTGTCAGAGATAGCAATTGAATTTAGGTTTTCCTGCCTTGGAGATCCATCAAATTCAAGCTGTCTGTAATAGTAATAAATGATAATAACAACTTATATTTATATAGTACTTTAAGGTTTGCAAAGTACTTTGCATACATGATCTCATTTGAATTCTGCAACAACTCTTTGACGTTGGTAATAGAGGCATAATGATCCCCATTTTATAGTTTACTAAACTGAGACTTAGTTTTAGTGACTTTCCCAGTGTCACAGTGTTCAGAATTGTCAAAAGCAGAATCCAAACCCAAGTCTTACAGATTCCATATCTGGTTCTCTGTTAATTATATCCCCCTTCACCAATCATCATTACGTAATGATAATTACAAAAATATGATATTGACCATTATTGTTTTAATTTACCCTGCTTCTCAGTCTTGTATCTTGAGTCACCACATAAGCTTTTCTTAAGTTCAGTGATGATAAGATTTCAGTGACTTAGAACCACAGATTTAGAGCTGGTAGGAATCTGAGAGGTGATCTTGTCCAATCCCTTCATTTCACAGATATGGCCTAGGCAAGATAAATGACTTTCTCAGGGTCACACAGGGAGTGAAAATTAGAACTGAGATTTTAGTTGAGGTCTGCTGCTTCCACAGCACTGCTCTTTGTACCATACAAAGCTGTCTTCACAGCCACAAAAGTGAGGATAATTAGTGAGCACCCTTTAACTCCCCTACTCTGACAAAGGAATGAGACACCTGAATAGATGGGAGAACTTCCTACTTCAGAATGGACAGACCCAATTACCAAGAAGGCTCACCCCTGGGCAGGAAGTTCATAAGTGTGAAATTAGATAATCACTGATCACATCCCTAGAGTTGGTGGTTGATAGGGCAGAGAAAGACCATTATAATGGCAATTTCCATTTTCCAGGTAAACTATTAAGAGAACTTTCCAGGGGAATTGGGCAGATCAGTTGACTCTAATTATGTTGGACAGATATTTATAAGTATTTGACCACTGTGAATCTCCCATGGAATAGAATTGGTCAGGAATTCCACTAAGGAGGAGGCAAATTCCTTGTACATATGTTTGAAGAATTTATTTAATGCAGATCTAATCTCTCACATCCAAACCTACCACCCTCCACCATACCTTCTCACCTCTCATATGGACTAGAGCACGGGGGAATAGGCATTTATACAGCATCAATTACGTGTCAGGCACCATGCAAAGTATTTTTACAAGTATCCTCATTTGACCCTTACAAAAACCCTGTGAGTTAATGAAGTGATCAATTAATAAACATTAGGTGCATATTGCGTGCTAGCAAAGTGCCAAGCTCTAAGAATACAAAAAACAGCAAAAGACAGGTCCCAAGGAGCTTACAATCTAATCAGGGAGACAACATTCAATCAAATACATACAAAGCAAGTTATGCAAAGATAAAGAGGTAGGTGTTATTATTGTCCTCCTCTCACAGTTGAGGAAACAGAGATTAAGTGACTTCCTCAAGGTCTCACAACTAGTGCCTCCGAAGTCACATTTGATCTCAGATCTTTCTGACTCTATGCCCAAGGCTCTATCTGCCCTGACACCAGCATAGCCAAAGTAATTATTTTTCCAACGTAGAGTCTCTTCCCTCTTCAATCTATCCTCTACACAGATGCCAAATTAATATTTCTACAGCACAGATCTGAACATATCCCTCCTCAAAAAGCTTTAATATGAACTCTCTCTTTAGATTTTATTAGCCCTTTATAATCTGATTTCAACCTACAATTCCCAGACTTTTCCTCTGTATTCCAAACAAACTAGCCTCTTTCCTATTCCTCATACACATAATTCTATCTCTGGACTCCATGCCTGACATGTACCTGGAATGATTTTTCCACATTACCTCTGATTCTTGGGATCCTAAATCCCTCTCAGCATTAGCTAAAGGATCATCTCTTTCAAGAAGACTTTCTAGATTCCTCTCATTGTTAGTGCCTCTCCCCAAATACATTTTATATTTATGTCATATGTATTCTGCACTTACTTATCTGTGAACATGTTGTATTCTCTCATAGTACAATTCAAATTCCTTGAGGGCAGGAAATGAAAAGCCACTTATCAAGCACTTATACAAAGTATATAGTATTCACTTTTGTATTTATATCCCCAGCAATCTAGCAGGATGATTGTCTTATAGTGTTGTTCAATTATTTCAGTCATGTCTCGCTCTTCACGACCCCATTTGGGGTTTTCTTAGCAAAACTATTAGGGGGGTGGTTTGCCATTTCCTTCTTTAGCTATTTTGCAGATGAGGAAACTGAGGAAAATAGGACTAAGTGATTTGCCAGGGTCACAAAGCTAGTATCTGAGGCCAGGTTTTGAACTCAGGAAGATGAGTTTTCCTGACTCCAAGCCTGGCACTCTATCTACTGGCCAGTAGGCACTTGATAAATGTTCATGATTGAAAATGAATTGAAATGCATCTGTGCATATGTACAGACAAGAATTTATCTATATTTGTATAATAGGAGCATAGCTTTAGAGTCAAAAAGACTCATTTTATGGATAAGTAAGGAGACTCAACAAAGTAAAAAGTGAGTCAAGGTCACAGATTTAGTAAGTGGTAAGTCAGATTTCAAATCCACATATTTCTCATTTCAAGTCCTATGCACTTTGCTATGCTGCCTGCCCCTCTTACATTCCCAGTATTTCTCCCCAAGGCAATAGAAAAGGTCACTGAGAATTGTTCTATCCTTGATTACAACAGTAAAGTTACATCCACTCTTCCCCTCTGTGTCTTGTCCAAAGTACATACCTAATAGATATTTAACTTAATAAATATTGGTTGAATGAGTTGTAAAATGTTACTGGTATAATTATCAAAATGTGGGTTGTTATAAAGCAAATCTTACTTTCTTACTAAAATAATGTTATATATGGGGGTCATATTCAGCACTAAATAAATCACAGAATGAATGAAAAAGTAATTTTTAAATATTCAGCAACTGTAAACCTCTACAATCATTTAAAATATGAAAGTAATACTTAGAGTCATATAAATATGTATTGACAGATAAGCTTCATTGGTTGTCTAATTAAATGTCAAATATGAACATTGGCATTCTTCATATTTTTTCATATATAGATGCTTAGTTCAACATCTTTTGAATGCTTATATACCTCTTACAAAAGTCTCTATAATGATCCCGTGCTTGCTGTATTAAGCCTAATGAATTAAATGTGAGGAGGAGAGTGGCCTGGATTATATTCAAGTCACTGTATAACTCCTTTATTTATTCCGAACTTCTCCCAGAAATAATGACCAATCTTTTGAATAACAACATTCTTTCAGGCTTACTGCAGGGCTGTGAATCATGGACAATTAGTACAGAATTAAAAGTGAATATCAGACAGAGGACAATGGGAAAACATGTGGTAGATATGTACAGATTGAAACATACAAATAAGGGACTTTGTAGAATCAAAGTAAAGGATGTTATTGGGAAAATTTAAGATTAGAAACAATATTGGTCATGTGGCAAGAGTGAGATAACAGGTGGATAGTCCAGGTCACCCACTGATATGCTCGTAATGTCAAAAGAAAGTATGGTATCTTGGGGTTGGACATAGTCCAGGGTTGCATAGGAAAGACAGTCATAGATGGGCAAAATGTTGCATCACCAGAGGGGAACATCCAAATTGATGCAATAATAATGATGATAAGCACTTGCATTTACATAGTTCTTTAAGGTTGACAAACTAATTTAGATATTTTATATTATTTGATTCTTGTGATATAGGTGTTAGTATTATCTTATTTTTCAGATGAGGAAACTGAGGCCAAATGAGATTAAATGAATTGCCATAGTCACATAGCTACTAAGTATCTGAGGCAGGCTTCCTGACTCTAAGTTCAATGCTCTATCCATTGAGCCACCACAAATCCACTTGAGTATTTTGATCATATAATATGGACACTTCAGGTGATTCATGAGGACATGAATGACACTTTCACACAACAAAAAGCAGTGTCAGCAATTAGGAAGTCTTGGGTAAGAAACTGAAATTTATAAGGGCACAGGTTATATTTTCCTCACTTTTGCTCATTGAACACAAGGGACACACAAAAAAAACTGATTTGGTAAGTGAACAGCAAGCTAAGAAGGTAGCAACTGAGAATGGGAGCTGGATTTTTGGATCATAGTTTGCTATATAAATTTGATAAATTCCTGGCTATTGATGATGTATACTTAAAAAAAATAGGTAAAGATGTATTTGCCAGGTGTCTTGTAAATCTCATCAAAAGGCATTTAAACTTATAGAAAAGGGGGAAAGAGAAGACTTCCTAATCTATCTATACGTATATAATCACACACACATTTATACATATATATGTATATGTGAGCTAGCTCAAGGTTTGGGAGGCTCTGAAGGAAAGTATGGGAGAGAAGAGGTATTAGACTGACTACCAAACTGAAGGTCTACAGAACAGTTGTGCTGACCTCATTGTTGTATGCCTATGAAACATGGACAGTCTACCAGCGCCATGCCAGGAAACTGAATCACTTCCATTTGAATTGTCTTGGAAGATTCTAAAGATCACCTGATAGGATAAGGTACCAGATCCTGAGGTCCTTATTGAAACTAAACTGCCAAGCATTCAAACTCTGCTTCAGAGACCTCAACTCTGATGGACTGGCCACGTTGCTCAAATGCAAAATGTACACTTGCCAAAAAGAGTATTTTATGGAAAACTCACATGGTGGTTGGAAGAAGTGATACAAGAACACTCAAGGTCTATCTTAAGAACTTTGGAACTGACTGTGTGAAATGGGAGATACTGTCATTGTCACAGGACTTCTCAGCATGGTGTGCCCACATCAGAGAAAGTGCTGTACTCTATGAGCAAAGCAGAATTGAAACAGCTGAAGGGAAATGCAGGATGTACAAATTTAGAAAATCCACCTCAAATTTTCCCATGGACTATTTGTGGTCTATCAGCCACAGTCGGACATACTGAAACTTGACGCTAACATAGTGATGTCATTTTGGTCCTCTGAGAATGAAGGACAATAGTCAACCAATACACACACACACACACACACACACACACATAATATATATGTATCCCAAGTTAGATACTAAAAAGTGTAGTATATGGAATACTCATGAAATCACAGGCGACAAAATCCAAGAATAGAACTGGTAACAAAGCCAATGATCTACCGTGTCTATACATAGATGCCTTAAAGTATAGGCAACAAAGAAGGGGAAATAGTGCACATGTTGCAGATACTGTTTATCTAGGCTTTAGCCAAGTTTTTGATAAAGTATTTTGTATTATTTAGGGGGCAAATAAAGGAAATGATTAGACAGTCATAAAGATGAACCAGAACTAGTCGGACATACTCAAAGAGCAGTTATTATTAATGGTTCAATATCAGTGTGGTAGGTCTCCAGTGGAGAGAGTTCAGGAAAATAGGAGGCCTTGTGTCATTTTTATCAACATCTTGAATAAAGACAGAGATGACATGCTCATCAGATTTGCAGACACACAAAGCTTCTAGCTAACACAGTAAATGACAGAGTCAGGATCCAAAAGGATCTTGACAGGGTAGAGCATTGGGCTGAATTTAATCAGATGAAATTCAATAAGGATAAATGGAAGGTCTTGCAGTTGGGTACAAACAAATCAACTTCATAAGTATAAGATGGGGAAGGTATGGTTAGAACATCAGTAGTTATTCTGAAAAATGATGGAGAGCTTTTACTGGACTGCAAAATTCTTATGAGTCAGCAATATAACTTGGCAACCAGAAAAACTAATGCAATTTTAGATTGCATTAAGGAGAGGTAGAGCTTCCTGGAACAGGGAAGTGATAGTTCCACTGTATTCTATCCTCCTTAGATCACATTTGGGAAATTGTGTTTTGTTCTGGACACTGGAGTCTAAAAAGATAATGATAAGCTGCAAGAGTGTCCAGGCGAGCAACCAGGATGATGAAGGGCTTGAGGCCATGTCTTATGAAGATCTTTGGAAGAAAGTGGAGGAGAAAAACTCATCAGAGATATGATGGTTGTCTTCAAGTATTTGAGATGCAATCATGTGGAGTAGGGAAGAGACATGTTTTTAATTTGGCTCCACTGCCGTTGTTTGGTCATGCCTGATTCTTTGTGACCAGTTTGAGTTTTTGTTGGAAAAGGTACTGAAGTGGTTTGCCATTTTCTTTTCCAGCTCATTTTACAGATGAGAAAACTGAGACAAACAAGATTAAGTGACTTGTCCAGGATCACACTTCTAGGAAGTATCTGAGGCCAGGTTAGAACTCAGAAAGATAAGACTTTCTGACTCCAGCCTGGGCACTCTATCCATTGTGCCACTTGGTAGATAGAACTAGATGCAGTTGGTAGAAGTTGCATAGGGATAAATTTAGTCTGGGTGTCAAGAAAAGCACACACACACACACACACACACCAATTTCCTAACAATTAGAGTCATCCATAAGTGAAATGAGTTGTTGAGAAATATAATATGAGTTCTTCCTCCTTGGAGTATTTAAACAGATACTGGATCTGTCAGAGATGTTAAAGTAGGATTTCTTTGGGGCATAGATTGGAGTACATGAGTAATAAGATTCCTTCCGAACACTAGTATGCTGGTAAATGTTTAGCAGTTTAGCTCTCCAAAAAAGTTTAATTTGAAATATTAACATTTCCTCCATCACTTTCTTAAATTTAGACAATAAACAAAACAATAAACCAAGGCTTTATTTGTAACATCTGATAATTTCTGAGGTGCAAATGCTAATGCTTAAAATTTAACACAGAGTTTATAAGAGACAGATTTGAGCTGCCTCCAGCCCATTCTTGTACTTATTTTTTTTAATGAATTAAGCATTATTGTCATTTCATTCCCCAGCACATTTTTTCATGAATTATATTTTATTTCATTTTTTGGAGTGGGGAAGGCAAGTTAATTGTGGTTAAGTGACTTGCTCAAGGTAACACAACTGTGTCAAGCATCTGAGGTCAAATTTGAATTCAGGTCCTCCTGACTCCAGGGCTGCTGCTCTATTGACTGTGCCACCTAGCTGCCCCCTTAAAATTTTATTTTTGAAGTATACTTTTTTTGATTGAAAAAAATATTTGATGCAGGAATCCAAAAAGTCTTGTTTTTTAATCATATCAAACATCGAATCCTTTTATCTTTTTTTCAGTTCTGCGTTCTCTCTCTCTCCCTCCCCCATCTCTCCCTATCCATTGAGAAAGGAAATAATATGAATGTTAATAATCCCCACCATACATAAATACAGGAAGTCAAGCAAGACCTATTTCTACCTTAGCCATGTTGTGAAGGAAAAAAAGCAAGAAAAATAAAGTGGGAAAAATGCATTTCAATCTACACTCAGAGTTCATCAATTCTCTTTCTGGAGTAGATAGTATTTATTGTGAGTCCTTTGGAATTGTCACTGATCATTGTACTGAGCAGAGTAGTTAAGTCTTTCACAGTTAGTTATCACTGCAATATTCCTGTTATACACAATTTTCTCCAAGTTCTGCTCACTTTACTTTGCACTAGTTCATATGTCTTCCCAGGTTTTTCTGAAACCATTGTCTTTGTCATTTCTTATAGAAAATCATATTCAGTCACAATCACATAGTACAACTTGTTTAGGCATTCCCCCATTACTAGGCATTCTTTCAGTTTCCAATTTGTGGCCACCACAAAAAGAGTGCCTCTAAATATTTTGGTACAGAACCAGTTTGGTACAGAACCAGTAGTGGTATCATTGAATCAAAGGGTAGGCAGTTTTGTAGCCCTTTGGACATAGTTCCAAATTATTTTCTAGACTAGTTGGACTAGTAAATAGAACCAATAGTGCATTCATGTTCCCATTTTTCCACATTGCCTTCAGTATTTGTCATTTTCCTTTTCCATCATGTTAGCCAATCTGATAAAAGTAAGAAGTGGCACCTCAGAGTTATTTTAGTTCCATGCATGTAAATCTACTAAACTCTTCCTCCTAACCAGAAAAGAACAACCCCAAGAAAGATAAGGTCCTTTCTTACCTGGGAACTTCCCCTACACTCTACCATCTTGGGTTTTAGGCTTTGGTGCTGCCTCACCCTATCTGGAAATTTCTATGGTCTTGGTCTCTTGGAACATTCTGCCTTCCCACCTCAGCTGTCTCTCTGCTACAGTTAGTGTCCTGAAGCTGGGTCTACAAGCAGCATCTTGTAGGCATTTCAAATTTATCACATCTTCTACATCTACCATGCTCTAGACAGAGCGAGAAAGATCGTAAATTCTGAACCTAGGCTTCCACATGGACCCACTTCTCAGACTTAGGGTCACAAATGAGTGAACACCTCCCCCTTAGCGCACACGCACACACACACACACACACACACACACACACACACACACACACAGAGCTCCTGCTGCCTTTAAACTTTACCCCCTAATCACAAAAATACCAAAATATTCTCAATGCCCCTAAATAAGGCAAGGTCATCACCCTGTAGCCTCTCAAATATTCTTGAAGTCCAGGACACACAAATCATATGACAGCTACCGACAAAGTCCTTTCCAAAGCAGCATGAAATGTATTTTAAAAAATCCTATCTATATGGGTGATGACACTGATGATTTACAAGTGGATTATAGAACAACTGATACAGTGAAATGGATTCTGATCTATTTTCTAACTGCCAAAGGCTAAAAGCAGATGCACTTCAAATCTAGACATAATCATTATGTTCCTAGCTCAGTAATATGTGGATATTTTCTAATTAGTCATAGCCAGTGGTGTGTTAATAAATGTTTAATAACCAGCTTTGGGGGGTGAGGAGGTGGAGAGGATTGTATGCAGACATATTTTAAAGTTTAATATTCATTGATAACATTTTCTCCATCACTTAAGGAGATAATCAACAAGATAAGCTTGGGTCCTAATTTGTAGTGCTTGCTGATTTCTGAGTGTAAATCTTCATACTGAAAATTTAATAACTGTCTCTCCAGATCTAATATCCCCCTTCTTCCAAATATTACATTCTGTGTAGTTTGAGTACCACTAAATGTACATAGGATAACAAGTAATTCAGAGGCCGTATTGTCCAACACACTCATTTTACAAATTAAAAACTAAATGCCGGGGAAATTAATTAACTTCCCCAAAGTCACACAGGTAGTGTCACAAGAGATATCTGAACCCAGTTCTTCTGACCCCAAAGCACACATGACATAAGAACACCATTCTACTCTAGTACAATTTTAACTTAAATGGGTTAATCATATTTTTTTTAAAAAATTCAATCAATAAATTAGCATGCCTTTTCTGATTTTAGACAGGTTGGGGGAGAAGAATGACATGGATGGTCCAGATTACTTAAACAGACTATTCAGGGATTTAACATGATGGGTTGCTTTCTCTTATTAAGCAAAGACCTTGAAAGTCATTCCACTGAATCTTGAAACACCTTAAAAATAAGGAAAGTATTCAACCATATGTTTGCTCTTGATAGTTTGAAAGGACCATCATTTCTATCACTGTGAGTACTTTCCCCTTAACCAAATCTTCATTCCCTTAAATAATCAACAGGCATTACTTGCTATGTGCCAAGTATCAAGATAAGCATTAAGGATTAAAAAAAATAGAAAAAACTAAGAACACCTTCTGCCCTCAAGGAAAATATATTCTAAGGAGGAAAACAATGATATGTTAAAAATCAAATGGTGGACATTATCCTTGTGATGAGCTCACTTTATTTAGTTTTAAGTTGGGTCCCAGACAACACATGTGCACAATCTGTCCAGCTTGGCATAAGCTAGCAGAATTTGCCCTTTGCTCTGCTGGTACAGCCTTCGGGACCAGGGGCTACTGCCACACTCGGAAAGACTGTTCAGGTCAGGACAATGAGGTTCCCACGTGGATGAGACTTCCAGTTAAAATCATTTTGTTTTGTTTTTAAATTAAAGGCCATTTCTTTCTCAATTTTAAAGCTCCTCTGTTCACTTAAAAATCTAGTCCATATCATATCAAATAAATACTACTCTGGTAAAAATTTGCATGATCCAAATGTGATATCTCTCATTGGAAAGCCACAAAAACATTTATCAGGTTATTAAGGAGATCTAGAATAGGGCTTTGATACTACTCTCTCAACTTTGATAGGATAGATACAACACAATATCCTGATTCCTCATTGGCTATTTTCTTCTTGTACTTGGACAACAGAATAAATGACATTAAATGATATAAATGAAATTAAGAAAATTCAACAAGTTGAAATGATAGACCAGAACTAACAAAAATTTTAGCAGGGATAAATGTAAAGATCTGCACTTACATTAATGACATTAATTACAAAATCACAAGATTATTCTTTTAGTATATCCAGAAATATCATTAGCTCTGTTGATTGCCTTAACATAGCTCTGACTCAAACCAAGTTTACGATACTCCAGACTCCAGATCTTTTTGAGACCAACTGCTGTGACACCACAGCGACTAACTTGTATTTATAGCAATGATTTTTTTTGCCAGTTAATTTTATAGAGCATATATTATGTAATTGATCATGTGACATGTGCTTGATATCTAGTACTAAATCTAAGACAGCATAGCAACTATTTCACAAGGAGACGAATACTGCTGGATATAGACATTCAATGGAAAGAGAACTATTCTGGGATGCGTGGGTATTTATTCTTCAGTTCCTAATTAAGTGTAGGACCTTAAGTATCTGGGTTCATTTTCTCTCTATATAAATTGATGAGAGGCAGCAAAGTACATTGTATATGTATTGAATTCAAAATCATTAGACTTTGCTTCAGATATCAGCTCTATTACTTTATGAATTTAGACAATGGTATGCATAGTGGGTTAAAAAAATCAGAAGAAGAGATACAGGAAACTACCTTCCTCTTCTCTCCTCCACACTTTTTTACAAAAGGAGGTCTTTGGGTATGGGTATGGCTTGTCCTTGACTGTACCTCTACTCCACTAGAATAAGTTAGACATGGCTAGAAGCAAGTAGAAGTCCCAGCTAGCAAAAGGAAAAGTATCACCCTTTGATTACTTCTGGTCTGCTGCAGATCCTAAGTTCATGTCCCATGTAAGAGGTCTTACAGAAGAAATCCTGAGTCCAGAGTTTCTTTGTTTCACTTAGTGGCTTGCCCTACTGGACGTATTCTTCAAACATTAGTAGTTAACCCTCTAGTCTTTAAAATCTCATTTAAAAACAAACTGGCCCATATAATAAACTGTGTAGAATTTAATTGGTGGCCATGGAAGACCTGACTTGAAAAGATTAAAGTCTGTCATTTGAAGCAGTTCTGAATCTCCAGAAATTATGGCTCTCTTCCACCTTATTAAGATTGAGAATTGTATGGTATGGGTGGGGAGAAAAACAGAATATATATCAAGGAAATAAGAAAAGATAAAACTTTTATCATAAAATTTTCATATCAAATCCTAAGTTATTTATAAGGTTGAGAACAATTATTGCTAGTTGTAGATTGCATTTTGTCATTCTCTTATTTTTCAGGTTTTTCCTGATCCCCTGAGCCACACTACCTCCCTCCAAAAAAAATTACCTGCTATTCATTCTCTATGTATTTTGTCCATACTTACATACTAAATATCATTTCAAATTTATGATAGAGAGGTAATTTTGTATGCTTTGGAGATTGAAGTTCTCATGTTCAAATCTTGCCTGTGTTCCTTGCCATCTATATGACTTTGATGGAGTCACTTAACCTTTCTGGTCCCCAGTTTCCTTATCTGTAAAATAATCATGCAGGTCTATGTCAAAGGTCCCTTCTGGCTTTAATTCAATGATCCAATGATCAGCAAAACACAGAAGGAGGGAAAGTTCAAAAACCTTGACAAACAATAGGTTAAGATGGAGTAAAGTGGTTGAAAAACTAGAAAATTAGGAGTTTTTAATTGGAGAGGGAAATTTCAGAGTTTTAGGTCTTGGAGGCAGAGTAGTTTGGAGTCATGATGAGGTCTCAAGTCTAAGGTGTAACTAACCCCTGTAGGGGATATAGACTAGACTTGTTCAGTCAGTCATGTCTGACTGTTTGTGACCCCTTTTGGGGTTTTCTTGGCAAAGATACTGGAGTGGTTTCTTCTCCAGCTCATTTTATAGGTGAGAAAACTGAGGCAAATAGGGCTAAGAGAAATTGTCCAGGGTCTCACAATCAGTAAGTGTCTGAGATCCGATTTGAGCTCAGAAAGATGAGTCTTCCTGACTCCAGGCCCAGCATTCTCTCTACTGTACCATCTAGCTGCCCATCTGACTTAGGAGGTTGATTAACTTGGAAGACAGAAGATTAGAAACGGGAATTAGACTGTGCTAAGTGTTGGGGTGAGTCATATGTGAAATTCATTGAAAACGGGGAGAGTGTTCTAGAGATCTGTGGGGACAGGTAAATTTCCAAAGTAGAGAATGATGGTGGCAGAGGGAGGGTCTGGAAGTAGTGGAAAGGGGAAACACTTTTGGACTCTTTTCAGTAGGGGATTGGGCAGATAACAGAAAGGCATGACTAACATTAGGGAGTGATACATTGCAGAGACCTCTACTGTAGGCAAGGGAAATCCCTGCCTACAGTTATTGCTTTTTTGTACCTTACTAAGTACTTTTGTATTTCAATTGCTGAAAGGTGAATAGAGAAATAAAAGGTTAAAGACCATGCTTGCCTTTGAAATAAATTTTAATGTACCAGAGTCCAAGTGGGCTTCAGGTTATGTATTTCCTCTGATGTAATTAGTAGGTCCATAATGTTTGCTGTTGTTTGCATAGACTCAACACAAATATGCCCATAATGCTATTTAGGGGGCAGAAAGTCTAAAAATAAAGTGCAGTCATCAACATCATGTATTTATGTTTCTTAATACATTCATTTATTTTTCCCAAATCATATCACATCTCTCAATCGGGCTTTTTGCCACCACTGCACATCTGCTGTGAATGAGATTTCAATATCCCTTTCCCTTCCCAAAGTATGAGTCAGAAATGTTATTTTTATTATCATAAGACTGAGATTTGGGGATGAAATATGCAATAAAATTGTAGAGTGCTCTATAAATATTTTTCATTTCTGTAGAAATTGATCATTATCTTGGCACTCAGGTTTCTCCCTCCATAGAATGAGAAAGGCCTCTTTCAAAATGAGCCACTAGGCATCCTAGGAACAAACCTGAGGACTTAGGACTGTCCTTTTGAGTCAGTACTGAGCTCCTGAACATAGAACATTATAGAAAAGCTACAAGTAGATACAAAAGAAGGCAGAACCTCATTTCCTGACTTTAATCTTACAATCTAGTTCAGAGGAGAAAGAAGTGAGCTGTCCGGTGAAGATATAAATCAACCAAACTGCTAGGGCAATTTGAGTATATGGATAATGAAGAAAAAAGCAGGAGGGAGGAGAGAAGCGAGGAGAAGGGAAGTGGTAGGGGAGAGAAATGGTCAATTATGGAAGAATTCCAGGAGGTGGCAAATTTTGACCTGGATTTTGAATACAATAAATGATATGGATGAGTAGAGAGGAAGGAAGAAGACCTTCTAGCTAAAAGAAATGGTAATTACAAAGACCTGGAGAAAAATTTGGACAAGTGTTGGAGGAAAGGGATGGGGTATTAGGCAGGGAGGGTTGTAGATTTAGAAGTAGAAGGAATTTGTAGATCATCTCTAGTCCAATCCTTTCATTTTATCTGTATCCTGACCCACCAACTTCTAGGGAGAATTCTGATAATTCCTCAGGGAAAAGGGTAGCCTTATGCACTGTCAGTGTTTCGGACCCAGAAGGGACGGCATCTGATAGGTGGAAGGAATTTGTTGTCCCTGACAGAAATAGGGAGAGCAGAAAGAAGAACCTGATCTAATTAGCTAAAAGATGCTTACACTGCAGGCAGATGGGCCACCAGAGACCCGGTGGCATAAAGTAGAGAAGTGAGCCCACCCTGCGCCTACAACTCTCCTCCCACCCCCATTCCCTCTTGTATTGGCTCCCAAACACTAGGCACTCATGATAAATGAAATCCTCCCCTAGGGAGCTATTGAATTCTTCTATGGAAATATGTGAATGGGGATATTGATGAAGAAACTGAGACAGAGGAAAGTTTGAATTGCTGAAGGTCGAACAGCGAGGAAGTGCTGTTGAGTCGTGTCTGACTCTTCATGCACCCATGGACCGCAGCATGTCAATATTCTCCTTGGGGTCTTCTTGGCAAAAATTCTGGTGTGGTTTGCCATCTCCTTCTCCAGTGGATGAAGACAAACAGAAGTTAAATGGCTTGTTCAAGATCTTACAGCTAGTAAATATCTGATGTTGGATTTTAATTCAAGTCTTCCTGATTCCAATTTCAGCGTTCTATCTTAGCTGCCTAGGTATGAAGTGTCTTGTTGTTGAGTAGTTATCTGACTCTTTATGACCCCATTTGGAATTTTCTTGGCAGAGATGCTGAAGTGGTTGAAACTGAGGCAAATGGGGTTAAGTATTTGCCCAGGGTCACACAGCTAGTAAATGTCTGAGGCCAGATTTGAACTGGTGAACTTCCTGATTCCAAAACTAGTGCTCTATCCACTGTGCCACTTAGTTGCCCAATTACAGAATGGCAGGTTGGATATTCAAACCCAGGTCCAGGTCCTCTAACACAAAAAAAAAAATAGTGTTTTTGCCATTGAACTCTAGTTTTCTATTACAGGGGAGAAGGAATCAAATGAAAGTCATTCATCCAATAAATTTGTTCTACCAGGACAGGACTATGTGCTACAAACAATGAAAAGCCTACAACGTGGGGGAGAAAGGAATACTGTGGTAAAAGTCATTTGGTCAATATGAATTTGAATAGGATTAGGACGTGGCAATAAAAAAATGCAGTTTTAGGAGATTAGACAATGTAGTCATAATCCATTATAAGATAAAGAGTATCATAGCATTAAAAAAGGCAGCCATGTATTTTAACGGAAATGATTATGTTAATGACTAATTTATTTTTTTAATTTAATTTAATTTATTTTTTTAATATTCTACAATCACTATCATAAAACTTAGATTTTAACCCCTCCCACCCACCCCCCTCCTTCCCCCTCCCTCCCCAAGATGTCATACAATTCTCTATAGGATCTACATATACTTTCCTATTTCACTATAGTCATGCTATGTAGACGAACTAAAATAAATGGAAGAAATTATATAACAAATCAAAACATAATACACAAACACACACACACACACATAAACATGACCTGTTACATTCTGCAAATGAATTCCATAGTTCTTTCTCTGAGTGTGGAAGGCATTTTGCGTTAGAAAACCATTGGGATTTTTTTTTTTTAAGTTCTTGCATTATTATGAAGTTCCAAGTCTACCAGAAAAAACTTTGCACAGTGTGGTCATTGCTGTGCACAAGGTTCTCCTGGTTCTGCTCCTTTCACTCAACATCAGATCATATAAGTCCTCCCAGGCCTCCCTGAAGTCTTCTTGTTCATCATTTCTTATGGCGCAATAGTACTCCATTACATTTATATACTATAATTTATTCAGCCATTCCCCAATTGATGGGCATCCCCTTGACTTCCAGTTTTTGGCAACTACAAAGAGTGCTGCTATAAATATTTTTGTACATGTGGGACCCTTTCCCATTTTTATGATCTCTTGGGGATACAGTCCTAGAAGCAATATTGCTGGGTCAAAAGGTATGTACATTTTTGTAGCCCTTTGGGCATAGTTCCAAACCGCTCCCCAGAATGATTGGATGAGCTCACAGCTCCACCAACAACGAATTAGTGTTCCAACTCTCCCACATCTTCTCCAACATTTATCATTTTCCTGTTCTGTCATGTTTGCCAATCTTATAGGTGTGATGTGGTACCTCAGAGTTGTTTTGATTTGCATCTCTCTAATCAAAAGTGATTTAGAGCATTTTTTTCATATAACTATAGATAGCTTTAATTTCTTCCTCTGAAAATTGCCTATTCATATCCTTTGACCATTTATCAACTGGGGAAAATGACATTAGTTTCAGAGAAAATAAGTAGAACTCCAGGATAAACTGAACTCTGGATAAGAAAATAAAAGAAAGAGTCTAAAATAACTCCCAAACTAAGATCCTTGGGAATGACTGATGAGAAAATGGGATGACTCTTGTAATTGTTGAGGAAATTATTTTCTATGACTACTATTTAACTAAACAAGTATTGATTAAGCTTCTATTATGTGTTAGGCACTTTAGGGACAAAGACAAAATCAAGTATCTCTTTCTCTTACAGAGTTTATATTCTACGAGGGTAAAATTGGGTGTACTTAGAAAAATAAATTTAAAATATGTACGAAATAAATGAGGCAGTTAGGTGGCTCAATGGATAGAATTCTGGGCCCAGAGTCACAAAGACCTGAGTTCAAATACTGCCTCAGATATTTACGAGCTGAGTGACCCTTGGCAAGTCACTTAGCCTCTATTTTCCTTAATCTACTGGAGAAGGAAGTGCAAACCACGCCAGTATCTTTGCTAAGAAAACCTCATGGAGGGCATTAGTGTGCTATGGTTCAAGAGCTGAATGTGACCGAACAACTAAATAGATAGAAAATAATAGAGTGGGGAGGGTCACTAACAAAGAAAGCTATCATATGATTACTGGTTGAGATCATCTAGTCCAGAAAGGTGGTACTTGTGTTGAACCCTTAAAGGAGCTGGGAATGCCAAGAAGCAGGGAGAAGGAAAGACATGTCAGCTATGAGGTTAATCAGTACACAGCATAAAGATAGAAGGTGGAGTTATGTAGGAGAAATGGCAGTTTGTTTAGAATGTGAAGTGTGTGAGTGGGGTTGATAGCCATGGTGAAAATGTTAAGTTAGAGTCATGTTGCAAAGTTCTTTAGATTCCAGCAGGAAGCATTAGTATTTTTTCCTGGAGTTGATAAGCATTCTTTGAAGTTCCTAGAACAGTGGCATAGCATAGTCAGACCTGGGCTTTGGGAATACCAGTTAAAGAACCATGTGGAGGGTGGGTTTAAGAGGGAAAAGACTATACACAAATCGAGTAAGAGGTTTTTTTCAATAGCTCAGGTGAAATGTGATGCAGGTCTCAATTAGGGTGGTAGACAGTGAGTGGAAAGAAGGGAATTGATGTGAGAGATACTATGGAAATAGAATTGACAAAGCTTGGGAACTGATTTTATAGGCCTCCATTTTCAATGATATGGTGTGGGTGAGCATGAAAAGCTACCAGTGTAGGTGAACAGAAGGATGGTGGTTGTCAACAGCAGAAAAACAGAAGTGAGAGGAGGTTTGGGAATAGGAGAAAAAGTAATGAGTTCTGTGTTCAATAGGTTTAGTTTGAAGTGCCTGTGGGACATGTGCATCCAGCAAGCAGTTGGAAATGTGGGGACTACAACTCAAAAGATTTACTAGGGGAAACAGAGGATAGAGTGCCGAACCTGGAGCTAGGAAGACTGGAGTTCAAATCCAGCTTCAAATACTTACTAGTTGCATGACCTTGGGCAAGTTACTTGACCTCTCTTTACCTCAGTTTCCTCACCCTTAAAATGAGAATAATAGCACCTACTTCCCAGGGTAGTTGTAAGGTCAAATGAAATAATATATGTAAAGCGCTTCTTAGCACAGTGCCTGCTACGTAACATGCAGAATATAAATGTTAGCTATTTTATTTTTATTTTTATTCTTTTTATTATTAAAAGAGATGAAAGATAGATGTGCAGAGTTGGTATTCATCTCTTATTGAGATGACAATTGAACCCATGGGAGCCAATGTGATCACAAGGACAGAGCGTAAAGAGAGATCACTAAACTATTGTTGATGACAGCAATGATGAGATTTCTGTCCATTTGCAAATGAGAAACACAGTTCTTGGCAAGTTTCGACTGCCAGAAGAAGATATCCAAAAGACAAAACTAGACAGGGAACTGGAGGCCAGAGAACAGATGTAAACATTTGGGAATCATGCAGATATACAATAAATAGCATGAATAAAGTAAACTGATGGACTTCCTAAAGAAATAAGTGTAAAGGGATGTGTGTATACATATATGCATATGTTTACATATGTTATACTTATTATAACACATAATATATAGTATTCATAGTACAAAAATGTATTCTATATACATGTATACAGATGTATTCCAGATTCAGTTTCTGCAGAAAATTTTGCATGATTTTTTTAGTTCCTGTTAATAACTAGGCGACTTGTTGCCAATTATTGAGTTTTACAGATCAGTGCGTACGTAATTTTTAAAAAGACAAGATGATGCTGTGAATATTTCTATTTTGTTCTTCAGAAAGACATGGATTTGAAAAGCAACTAGGATGAAGTCTGACAGTAAAAATACAATAATACATGCCACTTAACAACTGGATGCTATTCGTATCTAATTTGCGCTGGCAAAAAAAAGACCCAAAAAACCCCCCAACTTTTTTGAATGAGAATAGATTTATGTCATTATGGTTCATTGCTCCAAATAGGAAAAGTAGGGTTTTGTTCTAGATTCAAAATTAATTTTTGCCTTCTTTTCATTAACTTTTATGATAAAAAAAGTTTAGAGCCTGATAATGTATTTTAAATCACTTACTAGAGAACAAAGTAAAACCTTATTATTACATGATAACAATCAATTTAAGATACTACCTTCTCGCAAATAAACATCATTCCACAATGGATGATGCAGTTGTCCCAATGGCAGAAACTGGACAGTAAAAATTCATCAATAATACTTGGTCATTTTAATAACAGCTCACAATTTTATAAATCTTTAAGGTTTGTAGAGCACTTCAGATTGTTTATGTTACAAGTTACTGTCAATACATGACCAAACTCCTTTTTATGGATGAGGAAACCAAGGTCCAGGAGAAGCCAAGTCATTTGCCCAAGGTCATCCAGGCAGCGTTGGCAGCAGAACTTGAACCTAGATCTTCTAACAACCGTTAACTCATTCTTCTCGCTATTTCGGGTTGCCATTCAACTGTTTTTCAGTTGAACATAGTCATGTAGACGGCAGCAATTCATCATTTCTTTGTACATAGTTGTTTGAAAGTTGTGTTCCCCATCAGGTCTAGAATTCTTTGAAAGCAGGAACTGTTCTTTTTTCTTTGTATCTCAAACACTTACCACAATTCCCAGCACATAATAAGGGTTTAATAAAGGCTTGGTGACTGACATCAAAAGTCTATTTAATTTGATTAAAAACACAAAGACAAATTTTAACAACTCCTATGCCTTTCTGTCTCTCAAGAGGCACATACAGATAAAGAGAAGAGAGCATAAATTAGGTAAACTGTTGAACTTCCTAAAGAAATAAGTGTATAGGGATATGTGTGTATACATACATGCACGTGTATACTAAAATGAGGACCACCAACATTCCCCTTGGCGTCCACAGGGCCTTTTCCTCTGAGCTGGGTACCCATAGGCACTTCTCTCCTTTTCAGTATTATTACCTTCTGGGTGGAACTGGAAACAGGGGAAGCTTTGGTGGTGGCCACATATATCATAATGACAGGAATGTGAAATAAAAATGGTTGAAGTGGGTTGATGCAGTTCTACCTAAAGGGTGTTACTGTTTAATTTTCTTTCTCTTCTCTTTTGGAAAGCCAAAAGTACCTTTTGTTTGCGGAAAACCTCTGGGGGTGATGGGGCAATGCACCTTGAGAGAGCTTTGGCAGTTTGTTGAAATGGCAGTCTTTACAAACTAAGCAGTCTTGTGAGTGCCTTAAGGAGGGAATTTCGAGGAATTTCTAATTGCAAATCAGATTGAGGCTTCTAAAAGAGCCCCTGCATTGGTGAGGAGGTTAAACAGTAATAAGAGGTTTAAAAAATAGCCTCAAAGCCCACCTCTGCAGATTAGGATGAGGCTGCATGTTATATTGTATAGAAAGTTGAGACCTGGGATCAGAAAGACCTGGTTTGAAATCCTTCCCTGGATACTTAACAGCTGGGTGACCATCCAGGCAAATTATTTAATATATCAACTTCTCTTTCTTCATAAGTAAAATAGATATAATAATAGCAAATGCCTACCAGGATTATAGTAAGGTTCTGATGGGATATTATATGCAAAGAACTTTACAAACCTTGAAACACTATACAAATGTCAGCTTTTATTATCTTAATTATGTGAGTTCAGCTCCTGGAATGAGGAACTTCCTTTTGGAGAGAAAATGCCTATAAGAGCCAAGTCTGTGAAAACTGACAGGGTCTCCTCATGGGCCAATCAATAAACATTTATTAAGTTCCTGTGTTATTACTGTAATAGCCTACTGATGAGCCTGCCTGCCTCAAGTCTCTCCCCACTCCTACACATCCTCCATTCATCCAACAAAGTGATTTTCCTAAAGGGAAGATCTGCTGATTACATCACTATGGTAAGCACTGGCAAGAAGGGGCAAAAGCTAGCCCCTTGCCTCAAGGATATTACAGTCTAATAGGGGAAACAGCATGCAAACAAATTATGTGTGGGGTATGTGCGTGAATTTGTGTGTGTATAGATATACATATATGTGAGTTATATAAAAGATAAATAGGAAATAACATGGGGAAGGCAGTAGAATTAAGAGGGGTTAAAGAAAACTTATAGTAAGGGAAGGAATTTTATTTGGGATTTAAAGGAAACCAGAAAGGTCAGTAGGTAGAGATGTAGAGGGAGAGCATTCCAGGCATGGGTGACAGTCAGAAAACAGCACCCAGAGCCAAGAGATGGGGTCTCTTAGTCAAATAGACCAGAGATCAATGTCACTGGATCAAAGAATATGTGGTGAGGAGTAGGAAGTCTGGCAAGGTAAGAGGTGACCAGGTTCTGAAGGGTTTTGAAGACCAGAGCATTCTGTATCTTGGAGGTAATAGGGAGCCACTACTGTTTACTGAGTAGTGGAATGACATGATCAGCAGTCCTGCTTTAGGAAAATCACTTTAGTGGCTGAATGAAGTATGGATAGGAGTGGGAAGAGACCTGAGTTAGGCAGATTTATCAGCAGGCTTTTACAATAATATAAGCAAGAAGTGATGAGGGTCTGCACTCAAGTGGCAGCAATTTCAGAGGAGAGAAGGGGTTATATACAAGATAGCAAAGGTGAAATGCACAGGCCTTAACCATATATTGGGTAGGGAAGGGAGAGAGAGTAAGGAGTTCAAGATAGCTCATAGGTTGGGAACTTTAGTGACAGGGAGGATGATGTCACCCTCTACAGTAACTGGGAAGAGGAGGGTTTAGGGGGAAAGATGATGAGTTCTGTTTTGGATATGTTTAATTTAAGGTGCCTAGAATTCTAGACTAAGGACAGTTTCCCTTAGTCTGATGAGTGGGTAAGGGCTTTACTTTCCTAAAAATGATGTAACTTCTTAAAGTAATGAACCTAAAAAACCCCAGATAAAGAGAGTCCATTCTTTCTCCTATGAGAAAATGGTAGCACCTCAGCTCTAGCTAAATATAGAACCTAGAAGCTCAACAGCTTTGTGCCCATTGGACCTTTATCTGGGAGCAATCAGTTATGACCCAGGCCCAGTGAAGTACTATCCAAGAGTGACCATGTGAGATTAACAGTGAACCATGCCATTATATCATGCTATGCCCATAGAAGAAACTGCATGACAGGAAAGAAAGGAAAGGAGAAGGCCTGGGAAGAAGCAGCACAATGACATCACTAGAACACTTGGGGCCAGATTTCATCAGCAGTATGAGTTGCCTCTCTAAACATATTCTGGCAATATGTTCTCTATGTCTTTCTGGTCCCATTTCTTCAAGGGATCCAGCCGTGGATCCCTTCCCACTCAACTCATTGTCTGGACTGTGTACCACCTACCACCCCAACTTGCTTTTTATGTTTTACCTTCCCCTATTAGAATTTAAGATCTTTGACAGTAAGGAACATATTTTCATTTATTTGTTCCTTAATACAGTGTCATTCATAGTAAACACTCAATAAATGCTTTCATAGATGTTTTAGAGCCAATGATTAGCTTCAATGTTTATAAAGCACTTATATGTGTGTGTGAAGCCTATTATATATACCAGACACTGTGCTAAGTAGTTTTAATATTATCTCATTTGATCCTTATGACAACTCTGACAGGTAGGCATCATTGTTATCCCCATTTTACGTTAAGGAAACTGAGACAGACAATAATTAAATGACTTGCCCAGGGCCACACAGTCAGTAAGTGGCTTAGGTAGAATTTGAATTCAGCTTTTCTTACCTCCAGGGCCAGAGCTCTATCTATTGTGCCACCTAGCTGCCTGTCTATTTTTTGTCTATCTATCTATCTATCTATCTATCTATCTATCTATCTATCTATCTATCTATCTATCATCTACTCATGTTCTTTAGGAGTCCATAATAGGACAGTGTGACCCAATTTTATAAGGGGAATGTTTTATTGATATTTTTCTTACTATATTATTCCATATAACATATTTTCTTTGACTTAATTGTGCCTTCTGGATGAGTTGTAAAAGTTAACATATTAAGTTAGGGCTTCAATTTATAATCTTGAGGATAGATAGACAGAGATACAAAAATGTGTATGTGTGTAATATACATAACATGTATTATATATAATTACAGATGCACATATATACACACAGAATTACATGTGTATATATACATATATATACACACACACATTACACACATATTTATCTCTGCTCAAAATCATAGCATGGAGCCCTCACTCAGTGGATTAACTTTTACAACTAATATATACTTACAAGATACGTGTGTGTGTGTGTGTGTAATGTATATAGGACACACACACAGAGGACACTGGACCCATGGTAGTTTGTCTAGGGGATGGAGAGAAACCTTCACTGTAGGTGAGGGTATGTATTTGTTGCTATTCAGTCCTTTCAGTAGTGTCCAACTCTTTGAGACCCCATTTGGGGTTTTCTTGCCAAGTATACTGAGGCAGGTATGTGGCACATTGTACAGAATACTGGGCTTGGAATGAGATTCATCTTCATGAGTTCAGATCTGCCCTCAGACACTTACTGCGTGACCTTGGGTAAGTCACTTAACCCAGTCTGTCTCAGTTTCCTCATCTGTAAAATGAGCTGGAGAAGGAAATGGTAAACTGCTCCAGTATTTTGCCAAGAAAAATCCCAAAAATGGTGTCAGGAAGAGTCAGAGACAGCTGAAAGACAAACAAATGGCAAGGATGCTGGAGTGGTCTGCGTTCCAGGTGCAGCACTCTATCCTCTGCACCATCTAGCTGCCCCAGGTGCTATATATATTATGTATTTCTCACTCATACTTCACAGATTAACTATACGTAATGTCTTCTTAATTAGTAACTTATTAAAGACTTTTTCAATTCCTCAATTCACAGCTTAGGGGATTTGGGGTGGGGGAGGGATGTCCCAAGAACTAAGGTTCTTGAAGGCTCCGGGAGCAGGATGTAAGTTCCAGCAATTCTACCAAGCTGAAGAGACTTGGAGATGTAGAACTATATTAGAAACCTCCTTTTTAGTTCAGCTGAAAGTATTAAGAACCAAGCACTTCTTCCACTTGAAGTCTTTTCCAGACTTTTCCCCTTTGAAAGGTATATATCACAAGGCTAAGAACAAAAGCTGGGAAAAATGCATTGAAAGAGAAATACCTCTTATCAGGCTAAGATCATGGCCTTTCCCTTCCCCTGAAGGGAAGGGGGAGTTATGACTTACATATGGGCTCCATCTTGGTCTAGCTCCATCCTGTAGGGATTAGAGTATGGATCACAGGAGCAAGCCCCTTTGAACCCTTGAGATGAGCAGTCAAAAGGGGTACTGAGTAGTTTTGGGAGAAGATTAAATGACTTTTGTTTTATTAAATGGAGTAGAATGTTAACTCAAAACTATATTTTATCATATTATAGCCTTTTCCTTGTTCAAGATTCTTATAAATGTTAGCACAATTTATCTTGGATTAGTGAGAAATCTGAGGTCATGAGTGGGAGTAGGGGGAGACAGTCACTTTGGACATTTCTCACTTCAACCTAAGAATGCTTGGGTTTAGAATTATGTTAAATTAATAAAAATCATTTCCAGTAGATATGCCTAAAACACAGTACATCATTAATATTTTTCTTTCTTTCTTGGGAGGCAGTAGAGTTAAGTGACTTGCCCAAGATCACACAGGTACTGAGTAAATTACAGGCAGTAATCGGATGCCACATTTGAACTCAGGTCCTCTGAATTCCAGGGCTGGTGCTCTACCCTAGCTGGCTCTAATACTTTTCTTCAACAGAGGACAAATGTGTAAGTCTGATGATCAGTCTAGCTAAGTTGGGAGAGGCTGAATTCCAGAAGGCTGAATTGCATTTTTCAGCCACAGCATTCCATGAAGTCTTTTAATTAGGTGCAGAGGGATTGTGACCTGTATATAGTTTGTATATTCTTGTTTATGTGCATGATTTCTCCTCCTAAAGAAAACAATCCCCTCCATGGCAGGAATCATTTAATTTTTGTGTTTGTATTCCCAGAAACTAGCACAGTGCCAGGCACATCATCGGTGCTAAATGAAAATTTGAGGATTTATTGATGGATGAGTATTTAGTAGGTACTTATTGAATATTAATTGATGAAAAAATCATGGCTTCTTAAGTTAAACATCAGGATGTTCGTTAGTCAGTAGCTAGAAAGAAAGAAGATAAAACTGCTAAGTAATTTTTTCTTAGCTTCCTTTATTTCTCCATTAAAAAAATCGTAAATACCTTATCACTGATTTTGAATGAGTGCTATTCTCTCATTTTGCAAATGAGGACACAAATACCCAGAGATGGTGAACTGACTTGCCCCAAGTCACATGGTAAACTAGGATTTCATCCAAAAGGTCATGATGCTAGGAAAGGACACAGGACTGGGAATTGGGAGACCTAAGATCTAGCCCCAGTTCTAATTTGAGTCAAGTTAAGTAAGTCATTTCTATTCTATGAGCCTCAGTTTTCTCAACTATAAAATCTATGGCCCTTTCCAACTCTTACAGTGCCTTAGGTAAGTGCCTGGCACATTTTATTATTCTAATTAAGATGGCTACAGGTTCTTGGGAAAGAAATAAATGTTAACTGATGTGTATGGGGTGGGGGGGGTAATGAAAGTTGATATTTTTTGTCCCCTCAATGGCCATCACTCAATATACATTTGTTGAGGACTCACTTTTTTTTTGGCCAGGATGAGGAAGTTGCAGAATCATATAGACTTTGCCCTCAGGGAGTGTGTAATCCAGTAAAATTTGACTTTAGATTTTGTTGCCACATTTTATGCTTGCAAAATGCCTTCTCATCTTGAGAACTCAGTTCCAATAGTCCCTAGGAAGCCTGTTTTGCAGATAAAGAAGGTTCTTCACAGCTGGAGAGATTTGCCTAAGGTTATACTGCAAATCAGAAGCAGATCAGTTGCAAGACATCTGAAGCGCCTATTGACTTCCATGGGGAAATCTGCACTTGGAAAGGAATGAAAATTTGGCCCATTAGCCATTCAAGAGCAGGAGCTTAATAACTGGCAAAGACCATTTTCATTTACATGTCTCTGTGAAAAGCAAAGCACTCCAAGGAGATAATGGATGGAAAATACCACTGGGAGGACTGCCATAATTTGGTGTGTGTTTTTTCTAAGTACTCCATATCAACCAGAGTGGTCAGGGACCTGCTGGCATTTACAACTTCTCATTTCCTTCCTAAGAATCACCCCCAGCAGAGACAATATACTACGTGCAGTGGATTTGCTCAGGGAAAGTCTGTCACTTTAGAAATACCAAGGTTCAGATGCCCTTCTCCAAATGTTCAAATATGTTTTTTATGAACCTTTAAAATAAGTTTAATCTGATTTTATGAATATATTTTGTTTTTACAACACCTTCATTTCTAAATATGTCTCACTTCTTTCTGCTACAGTTAGCCTTCTCTTATTTAAAAAAAAAAAACTTTTTTGAGAAAAAGAGCAGTTCAGCAAAACCATCAACTGAATCTGATGGTGCTTATTACATGTCTTGTGCATAGTTGGCAATTAGTAACTGCTTTTATTCAGTGAGGTAATTAGGGTTAAGTGATTTGCCAAGGGTCACACAACTATTAAGTGTCAAGGGTCTGAGGCAGGATTTGAACTCAGGTCCTCCTGACTCCAGGGCCAGTGTGCCATCCAGTGCCCAATCTATCTGCCCTTAAAAACTACTTATTGACTAACTGATAGCACATACACTATCCCATACCCATAGTCTACCACCTCTGCAAAGAAAGCAGAGAGGTCCATTCCTTAATTTTATAGACAAGGAAACCGAAGTCCAGGGAAAACAAATGAATTGCCCGTGATTGAACAACAAAAATGTTCGAACTGAAAATCTAACAATAGACTCTTTCAAACCTTTCGAGTTTGCTCCATCACACCCCTTAACTGAGAATAGGTTGTCAGATCTATCGGCAATTGTTAAGGAAAGAAATGGATGCATTGTGACCAATCAATTATGAAAACCAAACCTTTCATAAATCAAAACTATCAAGTACTCCATAATATAGCATTCAAGGCCAAATGAAATCTGCTTCTAATCTACCCTACCTCGTTATCCTCCATTATATCCAATGCACAGATCTTTAACTCCTCTCAGACTGATGTATGCATTATCAATTATCAGTCACTTAATGTCAACAGGTATTTATAGGACACCTACTTCGTACCAGCTTTCGGAGATAAAGAGAGAAGTTAAATAGTCTCTAGCTAAGGAAGCTTACAATCTAACAGAGGAGATAAAATATACACATAAAAGTATATTTAGAAAATTTACTAAAGGAATATAAGGTAGTTTGGGAAAGGAATGCCCTAGGAGGTGGGAATGAGGTGAAAAACGGGAAAGGCTTCGTCATAGAGTGAGTCATAGGAAAACAGGAATTCCAAAAGGTGGAGGTGAAGGAAGAACACATTACAGAAATGAGGGACATTTAGTGCAAAGGCACAGAGATGGGAAACATTTCACCTTTTCCTATATGCTTTCTTCTCCAATTTTTTTTTAACTTGAATCTTCCCTATCCCTCCATATTGTCTCTAATATTTAGTGAGGGAATGACTAAATCACTTGACCTCTCTGAGCCTCATTTTCCTCAGTGGTAAAATAAGTGGGTTGAACTAGATTACTTCTGGGATCCTATAGCTCTAGATCTTTGATCCTGAATTGTCTGGTTACAGGTATTAAATGTTCCATGGGGCCTTGCTTTTGTAGCACCAATTGTGAGTACTTACAAACCGAAACCAAATGAACAATAGAGGTATTAATTATGTGCCTGCTCTCCCAAATTTGATTGTAAGGTCTTGGGAGAACAGAGACCATGTCTTCTTTCACCATGTACCTTTTGACTTCCTATCCTCCCCTCTGAGAAACTTACCAAGGGAATACAAGGAATGTTTAGTAAATACCTGTATCGTATTATTGAAATATTTAAAAATTAGCAGTTTCATTGAAAAATAAGTTAATCTGGATTGAAACCAGTGAATAAGTGGGGTAGGACGGCAGAAAGGGAGAATTTTAATGAATTGAGAAATTTGAAAGACAGTCAAGGGAATAATTTCTAAGGACCAAATCATAGAAATGAGGTTTGGATACAAAACCTTTTTCATATTGAACTAGAAAAACAATCAGTGACAATGACCCAGTGAAAGACCAACTAATCAATCTTCCCAATAAACAGAAACTCAGAGTTGACTCCTAATCAATGCAATTACAAAACTTTTGGTTTGCTCTTGGAGAATCATTGCCCCTTCTTACTGCAGGTGTTCATAAGGCTTTAACTGCATTCATATCCATATGTTTCTGTGAATCAGGATTCTTAATTCTGTTCGCCACCAAACCCAAAGCAAGAAACAAAATGGAGGCTACATGTGGTTTGCAGGTATCTCTTTCAAAAACTATAAGAAAATGTGACCAGAAATGAAATGAAGAGTCTCATTAAATTATTTGGCTTTTTTTCTATAAACATAACAATGTAATGTTGACTTTATGAAAAATTAATCTCTTTCATTTCTTCTGGTAAACTCTAGAATTTATTTCCATTTGTATTCAATGGGAAAGCAAATAGATAAGGAACATAAAAGCCTGGGATCCCTTGCTATAACCAAAGCTCAATAAATGGTTTTAGAGGGATAAAGTACCCTATTGCACAAGAATGATTTCCTAGTCTAACACAGCATATAGTAGGTACTTAATATATACAGTGTGTCCCAAAAGTCTTAATGTAGTTTTAAGCTTCAATGTAGTCATCATCAAAGCTTAAAACAACACTAAGATTTTATACCTGACTGTTCTCCACATATTTGAAGAAGGAATTAGATGTCCCCTAAATCTTTTTCTCTCCATTCTAGATATCCCTGATCCTTTCAACTTTTCTTTAGCTGGAAATTCCACATCACCTTGATCATGCTTTTTAAGCATGGCTCCAGTGTGTCAACATCTGTAATACATTAAATGTGGTATAACCAAGAAAGAGTGCAATGATGTAATTTACCTCCATCATACTAGACAATGCACTTGTATTAATATAGCCTAAGAGAGAAACCATACCTTGCTATTGACTTATTCTCTATTTTTTCAGCATAGAAGAAAGAAGTTCAAGCTTTTTCTGAAAGTAATAGAGTCTCATGATAAAAAATTCTATCCACCTCTGGAGAACCAATGGAGCCTGAGTGCAGATCAATGCATACTAAACTTATTTCAGTGGTTTTTTTTGAGGGGTGGGGAGAGGTCTGTGTTTTCTTTCATGATGTGATTAATATGGAAATATAGTTTGCATGACTGCACATGTATAACATCAAATTGCTTGCCTTCTCAATGAGGGAGGAGGGTTGGAACAATTTAGGAACTCAAAATTTAAAAAAAAAGCAAATGTTAAAAATTGTTTTTACATGTAATTGTAAAAAAAAAACCTACTAAATCACTAACTTCATTGGTAACAATATAAATAAACATATGGATTTCCAAAAAAAAAAAAAAAAAAAGGAAATAGAGTTTGAATTTTTTTCGTTCTTTTTTTTTTAAGGCTACCATGACCTCTAGGCTCTTGGTAACTACTCAGAACATTATTCTGAAAATTTATTAGAGAGGCAATGCCGTATAGTAGATAAAATACTAGATCTGGGGTTAGGAGGACGTAGTATGATTCACACCTTGGACACTTACTAGTTGTATGATGTTTGGCAAATCAATTAACCTCTCTCAGCCTCAGTTTCCTTATCTGCAAAACAAGGAGAGTAGTAACAGCTCCCTCACTAGATCATTGTAAGGATCAAATGAAATATTGTGTGCAAAATATATAAAAATGTTAGAGTAGTACAAAATGCAAGCTGTTATTATTTGAATAAATAGAAACAATTAATTAGGATTTAATGAATGAATAAAGGGCTACAAGCTAAGCAATATGTTGAGGATACAAACAAAAAAAGATAGAGTCTCTGATCTCAAGGACTGAACATTCTAATTGGAGGATATGCCACATAAAAGAAAGTTCTGCTTCAGAGAAGATAGAAAGGCCTAGAAATTCTAGGTGTTCAGCAGGCGTGTGAATGGTTAGGTCTAGAAGTCCTTAAGTTACAGAGGTAGTTAAATCCAGGTGACTGTAAGGTATAGAGACAGGGCTGAGGGTAAGGCCTGGAGGATCCTGGGAAGGTAGTAACAGAGCAGATGGTAAATCCTAGTGGTCTTCCTAATTAAAAAAAATGAAGTTGTTGATTTTGATTTCATTCAAAGCCTATGAGCAGTTAAGCTCAGGTGGAGATGAAGTCAAAGCAGTAGGGAATTCTTCTTGTTAAATAATTTCATGGATTTTGGGCATGGACATTGATAAGCTAGTATATCCCAAGGAGAACAGCCCAGAACATGAAGGAGGCCGAGTACATGCCATAGCTAGATCAGTTGGGGTGGGAGGGAGGCAAGTGGGATAATAACTGTGTTTAAATATCTGAAAGGGTATCATGTAAGAAAGAGATTTGTTCTGTTCTGTTTGGCCTAGAGTACAAAATCAGGACCAAAAGTATAGAAGTTGCAAAGACTCAAATGCAAAGTTAATTTCCACAAGAATAATAACTAACATTTATATTGAACTTTAATGTTTGCAAAGAGCTTCATCTGTGTTAGCTCATTTGCAAAACTTCCTAATAGAAATATTCCAAAATTGAATGTGCTGCCTCAGGAGGTAGTGTCCTACTCCCCACTCCAACCCACCCCACTGGAGGATTTCAGATAGATCTGGATAACCACTAAATAGGTATTTTGTATTATCCTTTCTTTTTGGTGGGAGGTATATGAGCTGAAGTAAATAACTGCCTAAGTCCCTTCCAAAGGTAAGATTCTATTTCTTTGAAAGGTACCATATATTTTCAATGTAGCTCAAGGCAGTTACTTGGTGCAGTGAATGGAGCACGAGCCCTGGAGTCAGGAAGACTTAAGTTCAAATTCAGTCATTTACAAGCTGTGTGACCCTGGGCAAGTCACTTAACCCTGTTTGCCTCAGTTTCCTCATCTGTAAAATGAGTTGAAGAAGAAAAGAGCAAACCACTCCAGTATCTTTGTCAAGAAAACCTCACAGGGTCACAGAGAGTTGGACATGACTGAAACAGCTGAATAACAATATGTAGCTCAGGTGGCTATGTACTCCTGACATAACAAATCTTCACCATTCTGAAAGAAAAACTTGCTGCTAGGACAGAACAAGGGAAAGTGTATAGATCACAGGTGCCTGGATGTAAAGATTTTTCATCATGACAACATTTGTGTTCTAAGATCAAGTAAAAATATTTAAAGTAATATTCTTAATGATAAAATGGAAATATCACTTTCACTGATTAACATTTCTGAGGCACTAGGAAAGTCATTGATGATTGAAATTATGAATCATCTCTTGTTAATCCATATGAATTACTCAGAGACTTGCAAAGAGCAGTTTGAAAAATAAAAATAGATAATTATCCAAAATTCTGAGTTATTTAAACCAGTGTGAAGCTCAATAGGTCAACAGTAGATAAAAGACAGAATGACAACAAATATTTTATTAACTTTTTAAAAGCTGTATTTTTCTAGTCCTTCCCAAGAAAACCCCATGTACAGTATGGTCCACAGGGTCATGAAGAATTGGACATGACTGAACATCAAAAACAACAACCAACGATTTCCTTTCATGTAATGTTCTTTTCAATAAAAGCAATTCATTGAATGTGTAACTGATTTAATTTTAATGCTTTTATAAGACTTTTCCAACCCACAAATGAAGAGGGAAACTTTAATCAGACCATATATCCTGATGTGGCTTCAGAAGATATAGCAACTCTTAATATAACTCATAAATAAATAGTAACAGTAAATCAATAAACATTTATCGAATAACCTCTAAGACTCTAGCACTTTGCTAGGTTCTTGTGGGACACAAAAGAAATGAGAAACTTTCTAGCCTTCAAATAACTCACATTCTAATTATGGAAGAAAAAAAATGAACATATTAGTTACTTACACTGGAGACATAAGGGGACAGGGACTGGCCTTGTGATTTCACTGATATAAAGAAATTCGAGAAGAAAAAAATCTTTAGCACAACACTGTCTCTGTAGCTTAGTCTCAAAGAATTGCCTAGACATAGAACCGAGAGGTTAAGCAAACTCTCCAAAATCATACAGCCAGTATGTGTCGGAGGCAATGGGTGACCCCAGGCCTTTCTCATATTGGATATATGATTAAGTAAAAAAAAAAAGTGGTCATTGAGAACCCTTTCTAATCATGTAATAAGTTGTTTTTATGGAATTTTGTGCAAAGGCAAAATGAGAAATAAATGTAATTACACAGGATTTTTTCAAATTTTTTGTTTCAGTAATCAGTTATTAATTCAAGGAAGTCAGTTTGTAACTCAACAAAATATATAGCAGTGACCTATAGGATTTTGTGGTAGATAGTAAAAACTAGGCAAAGTTTTGACATGAATTTGGATTAGGGGAATGGATTAGATGACTTCTAAAGTCTTTCCCAGTTCCAATTCTATGATCCTCAGTATATGAAAGTTGCTAGCTAATAGAAAATATTGACTGATGAATAAAAAAGAAAAATTAATTTAAAAAGGAGAGGGTTGGTACTGGGCTGCAGAGTGAGATTAAGAATAACTTCTTGGAAAAGTTGACCTTAAATTGGAATTTCAAGGAAAATAAGGTTACGATGAATTGACTGAGTCAAAATCTTAAGGGCAGGAGAATGAGGGCTATGTGTAGCACTACTTTAAAAAAAAAAGAAAGTAGATCTGAGAATTGAATTAGTTGAGTAATCAAGGCTATGTAAACTTGGCATGAGTAAGGCATGAATTGATCATAACATTTTTTTTCTGATTTCATTAGAGAAGAAAAGAAAAAATAATCAATACTTTGTTTTGTTTGAATTTAAGTGTGTCCTTTCTTCAACTTGCAAAAAAGGTGCTGTGAATAAAACCCAGTCCAGTTATGGTGGAATTCTCTCTGCTCTAAGATTTTTTTTTCTTAAACATAAGAAATGTGAGCCTTTAATCCAAATATATCTATATATATATCTATATCTATATATCTATATCTATCTATCTATCTATCTATATATATATATATATATTAGTAGATGTCACCCTTCCTTTTTCTGAGTAGATCTCTTATTTCTTCAGGCAAAATCTCCTTGTCAAACAATAAATAATTCATCTCCATTTAAAACATTTTTTCCCTAAAAAAAAGCATAAGATTCATTCAAATAGCTTTTTCAACTGAAAGTTTATGCAAAAGCCTTGGTTGATAATGTGAATGTCAACTTCATTTTCAGGTTAAAATTTGACACAGAAAGACTTATTCTAAAAAGTTTTTTAGGAGGAGAAAGACACATTTGTATATGGAATAATGCAAAATATTTAATGTCAAGAGACTTGAGAATTTTGAGCATACAGGAATGCTTCAAAGTTGCTTTTGTGTATTTTCTGTATTTGTTTTGCCCTTTAACCCATTTTGAAAGTTTTACTTGCTATGGTATAATATAAATTTCATTTGTAACATACAGCAAACAATACAATTCCAGAAATCACATTCTTTCTTTTGGGCATTAGCAGATATTCCTCACTAGCAGATAATTGCCCAGTTGTCCAGGAACTTGGACTTGCTGAAAACTAAATACTATGAGAGCTCCACTCAGAAATTCAGCTTTTATATCATTATAGACCATAGGGGCAGCCAACAGAAATTATAATACACATTTGCTTCTCTTTCTGTCCCTATTAGGAAGAAGATTCATAATCACACCTTTCTTAGAGTAAAGTTTATGAAAGAAAGCACAAAAGTTTATTGCTTGTGTTTGTGAAATCATTATACAAGGAAAAAAACATGTAAATCTAAAATTGTCTGAACTAGTTCCTGATGTTAGTCCACAATGGAGAGAAAAGATCATTCTTTACTTAAAATAAACAGCAAATTATACTGTGTGAATCCCCTATAACAGATCTGAATATGCTACTGTCCTCAAATATGTGCATCTTTGCTATATCCTCAATTAAGGATACAATGTAGAATGTGTACTCCTAGTCGATTTTGTTCTGCTACTATTGAAAATGATACAGCAGTAATTCTTTTCATCTGAGATTTTCTTTCTTTGTTTATTACACACCTGTTTCTTAAAACATTTCTTCATAGTTTAAAAAATAGTTTAGGAAAAATGTTTCATACACTTTTGTACATAATTCAAATTTTCAAAAAGTACTAAACTTTTCAGGTTCACTTACATATTTAGGTTTTAAGGTTTTGGACCCTTGTTTTCTCATTTTTTTTCCAGTGACTTTAATTACAGTTACATAATATGCTTTTGGCAGCAAAATTATCCTAAAGCTAAAGCATCAGGAGTAAAAAGATAGAAAATCTCCAGAAGGTTTTTAAGGGAAAAAAAAAGTTAAATCTTGCTCAAAACAAGATGACATCTGAAAAAATAGATTTGGTTTAGTGAAGGGTCCTGGATTTGGAGTAAGATGACTTTGCTTAAGTGCATGTCTCTGCCGTGAGAACTATCTAGAGGCACATAGATGGTGCAGCGGTTAGAGCTCTGGGCATGGAGATTTGAAGAATTGAGTACAAATCTAATCTCATTCACTAGCTGTGTGACCCTGAGCAAGTCACAATCTCTGTCTGTCTCAGTTTGCTCAATGGTAAAAATGCAGGAAATAAACAGCATTTAACTCACAGGGTTGTTGCAAAAATCAAATGAGATGTTTATAAAGTACTACATAATAAGTGCCTACTTTTTTCCTGCCTTTATTATCTGTTTGGACAAGTCATTTAACATTTCTAGAACTCAGTATTCTCGTTTGTAGAATGATAGATAACCTCCAATGTCCTTTCCAAAGCCAGTCTGTGATATGATATGGCCAAATCTGAAATGTTTGAGTATTACTAAGTCAGTGGAGGTCAAATATAAATAGATTTTTTTTCAAAGAAACAACTTTTCAAAACAGAACCTTGTCCACCTACTTAGCATCCCATCTCATACTGTTGCTTCAGAATATATACTAAATTATCACTTATTTCAAATGCCAGCAACAGAGAGCATTTTTCTTGTATTGAAATACTTAGATACAAATGCTTTAAATTCTTCATTGGTGGAGGTGAATAGGAGCTAGACAAATGAACTTAAAGATTCTGATGAAACACTAAGACAGATCCTTCTGACCAAAGTCATCACCAAGAAGCATCACAGAGTCATACTTTCTGCTTGAGAAAATCATTACAGGATAACTACAAATCACAAAGAATTATTTTAATAACTTTACTCACAGTTTCAATACAGCTTTAGAGATATTACTTTCCATGAAAAACCACTGCTTTGCATCATTTCATTTAACAGAAGTTCTTTCAATAAAATATCCTATATCACTAGAGAGGATACCATTCTAAAAGAGCAGCTGTTGGATTTGGTTTTAGCTGATATAGCTGAAATCATTGTGGACCATACTAAAGACACTAAAACAAAGGTGGGGGAAAGGTACAAGCTTTTCCTGTTGGAATGTTTAAAGCCTGTGAAATGCTAAAATAAGAAAATAGAAGGCTATACTTTTTCAGAATTAGGATTTGGCACTTTTTACTGGCTGTGCCTCTGATTAAATTAAGTCTATAAAATAATTAAATGCAATTAGCCATAAAATAATTAAATTGGCATTAAAACAGAGAAAACATTTGCAATATAAAATCGCAAACCTGCACTGGATCCATAAAATGCACAGCCATATAATATACAACTCACTAAACGTCAATATTTGTAAAATTGTTTCAGAGACCTTTAAGGTACAGCTTTACTCTCATATAGTGAATGGTTGCATAACCCCAATCTGAACAGAGTAATCCTACTTGAAGAATAACATGGATATTACACTGATTAGTTGTATCTTTTATTTTAATAGGTCACTTTTTATAGTCTCAAAACAGCTGTTAGCAAATAGTAATAAAATGTAGTTACGATTCACTACTATAAGGTGGTACAAAGGATAGAACAATGGACAAGAATAACTTTAAAGTCTTTTGAAACACTAAATTCTATAACTAAAAAAAACATTATCCTTAGGATGTCGGGGGCAAGTCCTTTCTGAGGGGGTTGGAAAATGTGGAGTAAATTCACCATAGCATTTAACCATTTGGAAAGTATTAGGTGATTGTGGTCTAAATGATGGATAGAGGGTGGAGAGTAAAGGGGAGATGGGGAATTTTTAGACATGACACTATTCTTTATCTCTATTAATTTCCATGCAATATTTGCTCACAATTTGCTTGGTTTTTTTTCCCTTCTTCAGATTATCTAGAGATTTCATGTACGTGAAATATTGAGCAGGTGGAGGCCCTGCTAGAATAAATGTTCTGAGAGTTTCTTCCCATTACAAAACTACGCTCAATATTTCTAATGGGTACAATAGTCATGGAAATAAAAGGCTGCCTGGTCAATCCCAGGCATGTGGGTGATTTAAAAAATTGTGGGTGGGTGATAAGAAAACTTTTACAGGGTATCTCTCAGTTAATCCAGTCTCTTCTGTATCAATCATTCAATTAATGATATATTAACATAGCTGTAGCAAAAATCACATATTGCAATTTTGAACCTGGTCAATAGAAGCTTTGTTTAGAAACACAGCAAATACAGGCATTGATGGGGCTATAGGGAAAGGCTTCTTTGAGAGAACTGGCTTCTCAGCAATGGGCTTAGTTTATAGAAGTATACTTATACTTTTAGCCAAGTATGGTTTGTTTTGCTTGACTATGCTTATTCATTATGAAGACTGCGTTTTTCTTTTTATATTGGGAGGGAGATATTGAGGTGAGAGAATAGGGCATGTTGGCAAAAAAGAAAAAGGTAAAAAAAGGGTTATCAAAGTACTTTTTAAAATGAACATAAGAGAACTGAAGCAAGTTCAGAAGGTTACACAAACAAGACATAACTTTGGAAGTAATAAGTGGAATTTACTAAGTATGTTTTTAAAAAATGAAGTTATTCTCAATAGAGATATCTTTTAACATGCAGTACTCTCTGGTTGTTAAATTTAGAATTAAAAATTTAAAAACTATTAAAAAGGGGAAAAGGAGGAAAGCAACCTCCTGCTTTACAGAGCTTGAAGGCATCTTTTATGCCCTAAGATGAGTCACTAGTTTCTACCTGCATTTGCCTTGCAGGTGGATTTATCTTGCATTTATTGCATTGATGTAGAATTTTAGCATTGTCTAGTCTGTGGTCTTTTTCATTAGCCTTGAAAATAAGGCAAGGGTGAGAAGGGTTTTAAAGAACAAAGATAAAGAAGGATGAGTGCTTTTTCACTCTGAATGTAATGAAAGTCAGTTTCTAAGATGGTGTTTGTTACTCATAACAAAAGAAGGAAGCTTCTAGGTGTGGTGATGCATGCCTGTGCCACTGGGGAGGCAGAAGCTGGTAGATCACTTAAGTTTAGGAGTTCTGAGTTGAAGTAGGACTAAAGCTGATTAGGTCCTCACTAACTAAATACACCATTATGAAAAGCCCCCAGGATTGGGACCACCACACTGTGTAAGGTGGGGTAAACCAGTGCAGTTAAAAATGGAGCAGGTTAAAACTTCCATGCTGATGCGTACTGAGATCAGGCCTTGTAAATGGTTGCTGCATTTTCAATTTGGGCAAGTTTGTCTCCAAAAAAAAAAAAAATGGAAGGGCAACACAGGGCCAGCCCATCTCTCTTTGCTTCAATAATATTAGCATACTAAATTATACATAAATGGTAGCCCTTCGTGCCAAGGTTAAACAGTGATATTTTCAGGCTCAACAATGGAAGTGTTCATTATTAAAGAACTACAGGAAAGTCTAAAGGAGCTAAGGCAAAAGAATGGGCAACTCTAAAGAAGGCCCTGGGTGGAATGTTAAGCATGTTATGCTTTGGGGTGAGAGTGTTGAGCTATGAATCGGGTCAAGATGGTAACAGTAATAAAGAAGTTGCTTCTAAAAATAATAGAGGAGAGTCTAAAAATGTAGAGTATAGAAATGTCTCTGCTGCTGAGAGAGATCTTGGGGAAAAAACATGGAAAACATTTCTCATTAAGAGTGGGTGTGTTGTGTGTGGGTACTATTGTCATAAATCGCAAGTAGGTATATGGAACAGTGAATAACTTGGGGAGTATATGAATATTGTGTATATACAAATACATACATACTAAATTATATAGTAAGGATAGCTGCCATACTAAGCAACAATGTTTTAAAATCTCCTTGTGCCACGTATGTATATACCCAAATATCTACACATAAATGCATATTATATGTCCATACATGTTATAAAAGTTCTCACACATTCAGTGCGACACAATCTCAGCCCTTAAAAGGGAAAAAAAAAGAAACAGAGGGAAGGAGGAACAGGGAGGGAAGGAAGGAAAGAGGGAGGGAAGGAAAAGGAAGGAAGGAGGGAAGAAAAGAAGGGAGGGAAGGAGGAAAGAAGGAAAGAGAAAGAAAGAAGGGAGGAATAAGGGAAGAAAGAGCGGAATAAAGGGAGGAAGGAAAGACAAAGAAAATTTCCTTTCCCATCTCCTCTAACATTCCATATTCCAGATGTCTGTTATGCTTAGTGGTGCTCCATAACGATGTAGTTTTCTTACAGAATAAGCCATTACCTGGAAGCCCTCTTTACAGTAACAGTACTTGAGGGATGTCCAAATGTCTCCTCATCTTTAGGATTCAAGGTGGGGTTTATTTTGTTTTCCTTCTTCCCAATGTTGCTGTGTCTCTATGACTACAACTCTTACAAACTCTCTAACCCCTTCCCCAATGTGCTTAATAATTAAGCAAGAAGTCTCCTCAGTCTCCTGACACAAAAGAAAACTCTAGATGACCCATTAGAACAATTCCTCTGATAATTAACAAGAGAAGCTTTCAGATGAGCAGATCAATATGGAAGGCAAAGAGAAAGTAGGTTGGCAGCCAGGAGTAATCTCCTGTGCCAGTCATCTGTCAGGGTAAAATTCTCTGAAGCTCCCTGACAGGATTTAACTCAAGTGGCACCTTCTAGAACCTCAGGTCCAACTGATTTATGTTATGAGGATAGGATGAGGAGATGGAAATTTAGTACCCTTTTCCCATCTTTAAAATCTGGTTGAGCTGAAAATTTTATTTAATGATTTTTTTAAAACTTCATTTTTATAAATGTGTTAGTAACCAGATGAATCCATAATCTTCACTATTTTAATATCATACAAAAGTGATGACAATGGTATTATTAACAATTCTGACGTCTAATTAAGTTAGAATCAGAAACTATCCCCTGAATGGCAGAAAGGAAAAATTATATAGCATATAGTGGAAAGAACATTGTCCTGGAGAGTCAGAGTATCTAGGTTCTGGTCCTTATCTTGCCACCAACTTATTGCATGACTTTGGACAAGTCCTAGTGTCTCCATTTAGAAAATGGGGACAGGACTATATGTTTTCACAAGTTCCATAATCCTATAAATTTAAAAAAAATTCAGAAGTCACACAAAGGCATTTTTACCCTTGTCTTTCTCCTTCAATAATTCAATACTTCTGGAAATTTGCCTTTTAGCTAATTTAGCTTCTAGATTGTTCTGAATCAGCAGGGGATTCAGTATGAAAAGACAGTATAATGTAAGAATCCTGCACATGTTGGCAAAGATGTAAAAAATGGAAGTATTCAATGTTGGAATATCTATGATAAAACAGTCAAACATACACTGTGAATAGATCTGAACTGGTCCACAGAGGATAGTCTTTGACCAATGATTCCACTACTTGCCACATATTCCAAGAGGCAAAAAACACAAAGAGAGGTTCGATATATAATGGAAAATCCATAATAGCATCTTTGTGGAGGCAAAGAACTGAGAAAGAAGTGAATACCCATCACTCGGGAATGGCTGAATAAAATCCGTTAATAAATGTAATTGAATATTACCATGTAGTAAGATAGAAGGATCTGGAGGAATTCAACGAAACATGGCAAGATTTTATGAACCGATGTAGAGTAAAATACGCAGGCTCAGAATACGAGAGATAACTGCAATAATGTAAATGAAAAGAATACTTAACAGAAGCCAAACAACTGGGTAACTGCAATAACATGTCTTGATCCCAGAGAGCTGATAATAAGGCTCACTGCCCTTCTTTGCAGAGCCATATGCTTTCAGATGTAGTTACTCCGGCAGCTGTTTTTTCTTAGCTATTTTTTTCTTCAGAATGATGTAGGGTTCTATTCTAGAGTAACGAGGGGTGGAGTTGGATATATCCAAAAATGACTGTCATCTATGAAAATCTATAATCAGCAAAGGAAAAAAAAGAAGCTTTACTTGGGTAGTTAGGAAACCTATCTTCACATGTTGTGGTCTTAGATAAGGCATCCAAGCTTTTGGAGTATTCCCATCTGTAAAAAAGGAAAGGAATGCTTACCCTCACAGGTACCTTCTGAGGAGGGTATTTTGTAAACTTTAAGGTACCATAAAAATGTGAATTTTTTATTCTGGAAGATAAGCAATTTGGCATTTTGATAATTCAAAAATGTTTCCTATATAGCTTGACCCTTCAACAATCACCTTGTTGATAAGCTCCATGGCTCTACATAAGATTTATTGCCCAATCACATCCTCATAAGGGGACTGCATGATAGAATATGAGACAGGATGAGATCAGAGTCACAAAGTTCTTATTTATGCCTAGCTACATGGACACTCTACTGGGAATTTCCACTCTGTGACATCAGTTCATTTTGAATCTGTCTATATGGTCAGATTATGCATTGTAAGGGCTAAAAATAGAATCAGTGCACCCTCATACTTCACTCTTTACCAGATCACATGAGAGGTTTCCCTTTCATCTTTAGCAACTATAACATTTGTTAGTAACTTGAAGAAGAAAAAGAATTATACCCAGTGCTATATCTACATTTTGAAACTGAAAGTTTATCCAGGATATTCAAATCAACGAATATTATCAGGCACCTATGTTGTGTTAGGACCTATTTTAGGGAAAAATAAAATAGTCTCTGCTTTCAAGAAGTTCGTGTTCGATGTGGGGAGGAGAATACAATAGGAATACAAGTAATGAAATATAAAAGTAATTTCATGAGAGAGAGAATGCTAATACCTGGGAAGATGAGCAAAGGTTTAAAGTGTGAGGGGGCACCCGGTCCATACTTTGAAAAAGTCAGGAAACAGAAGGGAAGATAATGCATTCTGTCTTGGTGGGGGTGAGGAGGGGACAGGAGGAGGCTGGGATAACTTGCTAATTGACAGAAAGTGGAATTCAATATGAAAATGTTGACTATCGTTGATTTTCTGAATTGCGGAAAGTTAACATGGGGTTAAATAACAATGATTTCATGAACAGAGTATCTGTTAATAGAATAAATGTTCATTTAATACACAGTATTTCTATCAGTTTTCATTGATAAAGGCCTATTTTGAATAGGCTATAACTTTGCTTAGTAGCAATTAATTCTTAGAAATTCCAAAGTATTCTGCATCTATCAGCAGACAGTAAGTAATCTGACCTGTTGTGGGCTTTAATTTGGTATTAAAAATCAATTTCCAACATTAAAATTCTCATGAACATTTTGCAACTCAAATAGGACACTTCAACATAAAACTCAAGAGAGTCTTACCACTTCTCAAGGAATGAGGAGTCAGAGATATAAGAATTCTATCAACTTTCCCTCATCTAGACTGGGCGTAGAAGTTCCCCTGGTCAAGAATAAAGGGAATTTCCAGTCTTTGTCCTCTTCTCTTCTCACATCCTCAATAAGGAACAATTCTGGTTATTGTCATAAAATTTAAAAGTTATGAGATTCTGATTAGATGGCATAGTGTATGGAATAGACATCTGATCTTGGAGTCAGAAAGACCTGGTTCAAGTCCTTCCTCTGACAATACATTGACTGTGTGACAATAAGCAGGTTCATTTGACCATTCATTGTATCCAGATAACTCTTTAAGACTGTCAAGTTACAGAGGACTGGCTACACTGAATACTAATGAAGGGAAATTCCACGCCAGGAGTTTCCTACATTAATAAAATGTGTGTGTGTGTGTGTGTGTGTGTGTGTGTGAAAGAGAAAGAGAGGGGAAAAAAAAAAGAGAGAGGATCTTTAAGATCAAGTCCTTCATTTTACAGATGAAAGAATTAAAGATAAATCTTGTTACAATTCTCTTAATTAAAATTCCAATTAAACACAATTGCTTCGTTTTTCATTTTCTCATTCAATTCTTTGACAATTTAAGTTCCAACGTGGATTCACTCTAGCAAGATGAAAAGTAATCAGGATAAAAATAAAGTCTTGTAGATGGACCGTATTTAAATTTGGATCTTCCTGATTCCAGGCCCAGAATTCTATCCACTAAGGCACCTAGCTGCCCCTAGTACCTAGCCTGATGATCTTGAATTCAAGTTTCATGTTTGTGTTAAGTTTCTAGCAATCATCTATCTGGGGTATTTGGGCCTGGAGTTAGGATAGACCTGAATTCAAACCTGGTCTCAAACACATTTTAGCTATGTGACCCTGGGCAAGTCATTTAACCCTATTTACCTGAATTACTTCATCTGTAAAATGAGCTGAAGAAGAAAATGGCAAACAATTTCAGTATCTTTGCCAAGAAAATCCCAGATTGGGCCACAAAGAGTCAGACATAACTGAAAGAATGACTGAGCAACATCTGAATCTGAACTCCTAATAACTGAGTCTCTGGTTTTCTTCTCATGGACTTTCTAATGGGGCTACAAATTCCTCTGGACCAAGGGCTGTACTATTATGCTGCTGAGGAGGATAAGTGACCCCATGTCATTTTTTTCAATCTCAACATGGTTCAAAAGAAATAGCACTCTATTTAGAGTTATTGTCAGTCTAGAGCTAGAAAAGACATTGCAGACTTTCTGTCCAAATTCAGAATTAGAGAAGTCGAGATTTATTCAAGATCACCCCGGTAGTAAACTTAACAGGCAGGATTTAAATGTGTGTTCTCTAACTCCAGAGCTAGTACCATTCACTGTACCATGCTCAGTCAGGGAATTTGGATATGATTCCCAGCTTTGTTGCTTCATACTTGTAGGATTTGGGCAAAGTCCCTTTGGTCCTCAAGTCCCTCATTTTTAAAAATGAAGGCTAGATTAAAAATGAACTAGAATGTGTATTTGATTCCATGTTATGTCACCTGTAAGAGGTACATTTCTTGAGGCCCGGGACTGTGATTCATATTTTTTTTGTATTCCCTAAAACCTGATACATAGTTAAGTACATAATCAATGTTTATTTATTGATAATATTTTCCAATAGTCTGTCCAATTATGTTTGTGAACCTATGATTCCCCTTGAGTTAAGAGTACAGTCTATATCTATGGAATCATCCCTTTAAAAAATAATTATAGACTCTAATTCAAGAAAAAGAGGAAAGCCATTTGGCCTTCTGTGGAAGTGGCACCATGATCCTTCCAGCTGCTTGGGCTTATAACCTTAGGGTTACTTTAGACCTCTTTTTAAGCATCACCATCTTCTTGCAATCAAATCCTGTTTGATGTCAAATCCTGTTGCCTCTACGTGTGCATTAGCTCTTGCCCCTAATGTGTCTTCACTCCCATTATAGCCATTCCAGTTCATGCCCTCATTTCTTTTCATGTAGACCACCAGAGTTTTAATTTAGAATGCTTGTACCTGTGACAAATTCAGTAGGCAGTGGAGGGGTTGGGGGATAGAAGGAGTGCCAGGACAGAGTCTAACCATTGATGAAATCATACCAGAAGAGGGAACAGCCTACCTGCTGGAGAATCTGATCCTTACCCCCAAAGAGATGGATGGATAGGGCAGGGAGAAGAATTCCATAGTAATTAAATCCTGATACTGGTGACTTGGGGGTGGTTATGCCATGTGGCAGTGTAGATCAAAGAGGAATAAAAAGTCAGATATGAAGACAGCAGTATCTGAGGGGAAGATATGTGTCCTCTAGAGGTCAATATACTGGGATAAAGCCCCAGTTACCTTATGCTAATTCTAATGGACTAGTCTAATGGTATTCCTGTTTTGAGTCAATTCCATCTTTATGCCATTTTCCACACTAATTCCAAAGTAGCCATCATCATAACGCTCTTCTCAAAAACTTTCAGTGATATCTCATTGTATATTAAATAAAGCTAACGTTCTTGATTCTGATGATCAAGGCCCCCCACAGGGCTTTGATCTTTCCATCATACTTTTTGTCCCCATTCTCATAATACTCATCTCTTTTTCATGCCTTTGTTCATGCAAATTCCCACCCCTGCTGCCCCAACCCATTTGTAATAGATTCCCCTCCATTTCAACCCCACTCCCACCCCCCAAGTGTTGAACTACCTCTTTCCCTTCAAGGTCCAATTCCAATGTTTCTTGGTACTTCTCTGCCTCTACTTTATACCCATCTCTTTCTACCATTCTACCATACCTGGTAGACCATTTATTTGTGTGTGTACATGTGCATATATGTATGTGTGTGTGTGTATATATATGTATATCCACTCATACATATGCATGTATATTTGTACACACATTATACTCCATATATGTACGTGTATGTATGTGTGGGTATGTACATATGTACATGTGTATGTGCTGTATCTCTTCCTTCATTAGACTGGATGCTTTCTGAGGACAAGAGCTATCTGTTTTTTTAACTTTGCATCCCTAGTACCCAGCATAATGCTTTACCTAAAGATACATACTTATTAAATGTTTTGTTGTGTTGAACCTATAATCTTAATTTCAATATATATGTATATATGTGTATATGTATATATGTACATATATATATGTATGTATGTGTGTATGTGTATGTGTGTATACCACTCTGCTAGCAAACCACGGGGGACAACCTAAAATTTTTTTACAAAAGACTTCCTATATTTTCCAGACAACCTGAAGGGAACGAAAACTTTCAAAGCATCCTTTAAGATTCTCAATAATCTCTCTTGTTCCCTATATTTCTAAGAATCCACAAGAGAATTTATAATTTTCCATTTTTCATTGTTTAAATCTAAATCCTGATTGTGAGATTTTTTAATCATGATTCCATAGAATAAGATCCTGAAATTAAGTTAAATAAACTTTAATATAGTATTCACTTGGATGCACCTTCAAATCAAAGGTTTGTCATTTTTCCAAGTAGAAAGGTTTGGCACTACAAAATAAGAGTGCAAGTACATTTCAGCAGATACTAAGAAAACAAAACTATTGCCCTCAATCACCTAACCACAATCCACTGGATTGTGAGCTCCTGGAAGACAGGGACTGTCTTTTTTATTTCTTTGTATCCTTCATACTTAGCTGGCACATAGCAGACACTTTATAAATGCTTATTGACTGATGGCTAGACTTCTTATTCTAAAAAAAAAAAAAAGAATTCCATTTTCTCCCTTCCCATCATCACCAAGTGAATTCCACACAAATTACCATTATCTGCTTCTTTTAGCAGGTACATGTCCACTTCTCTTCCAAGAAGGTTGGAAGTTTTACTTTAAAAGAATTCTCACATAGCCCTATTAATCTTTTCCCTTCCAATCCCAGTAGCGCAAAGTGCAAGAATGCTGGTTACATGTCTTCTCTCCATGATACTTTTTTATATTAGAAGCTTACCTTGGAAATAGATGCCTGACTGGATCTGAAGGACTCTTGGGAGGGTTCTGGGATTCAGAGAATGGATGAATTCCTGAAGAGTGGAGGTCATTGCTGAGCTCGGAGTATGCAGACACTTGGTGCCACACGAGGTTGGGGCTGCCGAGAGTCACTTCATGGCAATTAGAATCTGGGCTGTCTCCCTGTACACACTGAACTTCGGGGGTGGGGAACCCATAAGGAAGGTGCTAAAACTTCTTCACTGTCCTCATTGTGGTCTCCATTTCCTTCCAACACTAAAGTAACACAGGATGGGGGCGGGGTGAGTATAAACACCTGCCACAGAATGAGAATGCCAAGTGTGGTTCTCGTTGCCCACTGCTTCCCCAGGTGTCTTTTTGCAGCCTAGACAAAACTGTTTGTGGTCAAAGCTGCAGGTGAAAGGACTGCCTAAACCGAAGGGAGAAAATGATCTCTGAAACTAAAGTAAGAGGCAAAATTGTGTTATTATGTGGCCCATTTCATACAAACTTTCTGTCTGATCACTTACTTATCAGGCCCTGTGTGACTACATTGTATGTTTCACTGTGTCAACTGATGGTATAAGTAAAAAAGGAACTTAGTTTCCTTGTCTGTATTTTGAAGATTTCTAAATTCTGTTCTAATTCTCAATCTTATTGTAACCATTTTCACAAACACTCTCTCGAGACATTAAGGAAAGGGATACACTTTGGGAGGTTTCTCAATTATTTATCTCATTTCTTTCTCACCAAATCATCTGTGAATTTCTTATCTCATATCACCCTGTGTGACAGTAACTCACCTTGCAAGAACAAAGTTCAAAGAATGAATAGGTTTATTGAAAGACCAGTAATCATATCAGATCCCTTATTGAAGTAAAAACACGGTAACAACTCTCACCAAGGAAACTGGTTTCAGTCAGTTATGAAATTACTCTGGGTGTGATACCACAGGAACTCCTCCACCTCTTTGGAACTCTCCTCAACACTTACAGCCAGTTGACTGCACAGTACCATCCTTTCTGTAGCCCCCTTTCTTGCCCCATCACTATGTACACAGATCACTCTTCCGACTGTCCCTAACAGATGCCGCAGATCACTGCTTCCCATCACAAAATTCCATAGTGGTCCTCTCAATCACAGCACTTCATGAAAGCTCCCTTGAGCTTCTAACAAATGAGGGCAGACATCCTCTTCCATTGTCTGATATGGTGTCCAATCTGCCATGTCATTTTCCTTGCTATTCTCCTTATCTCTCAAAAGAAAGTATAACCATTCTTTATTTCATGGAAATAGATCTCTGTGAAGTTCCCTTAGATAAAGAACACTCCAGAGTCCCTGGCAGATTAAGGTATAGATCAAAAACTCATGAGTAGATAGGTGGTGAGGCTGATAAAAAAAAAAAAATGGACCTGTAGTCAGAATCCAGCCTTAAATACGTACTAGCGATGTGAACTGGGAAAATCACTTAACTTTTGTTTGCCTTAGTTTCCTTTTTGGTAAAATCATAATGATAGTAATGGCACCTTTCAGGGTTGTTGTGAGGATAAAATGAGTGCTTTGCAAACCTTAAAAGAATCTAAATGCTAAGTATTACTGTAGCTGAAGCCTTTCCTTCCTCATGTGGTGTTTCCTATTACCTCTGCCATGAAACAAGAAGTCTGCTGGGGACTGGCACTATAACTCTTCTTATATCCTAGAAGCAAGCTTCCCTCTTTAATACCTTGTAACCTGAGGGTAAGTCTCAAGTCCTACCTATGGATCCATCATCTAAGAATTGGGTCTCCTTTTTGTCACCTCTTTCTATGAGTCTAGGGTTTGGAAATGTACATTAATTTTTCTCTCCCATTGCTTCTCAATCCCCTATGACTCTCCTCGACAGTGTTATTCAAATTTCTTGGGGCTGTTTATCTAGAGGAGAATAGCCTGAGAGAGAAAAATATATTTTCCCTATTACATTCTTCCCTCAGTCATATATATTTAAAATGTTCATATATCACATATAGTATATGATGAGCAATAAATAGCAAACATCAATTATAAGTTTTGGATCATTAGTTCATATTCATCTGGTGTGTTCAGGGAGGACTAGCACTTCTGGTGCAAGGGCTTGCCAAGCTGTCTTCAGGGAAGCTCATCCATCCTTGGTTCCAAGAAGCTGTAGCATGTGGCCACACCACAATGAAACCCCCTCAGCAGATGAGCTAACAGGTGAAGGTTAACTGAGAGGCCTCAAACCCACTGAGGAGTTAGGGGGGATATCTAACCCATGCACATGAAGACTTCACCCAGTGGCATGGGCAGATAAGAACATTTGTTCCAATGACCCCAAAGGAGGCTGACACAACCACTGTGGGGCTTTTAGTGCTTGGTCAGAAATCAACAATGCCAAAGTCATCCACTGAATCCCAGGCCATCATCTTGATTTTTGTCCTGCCACTGGACATCAATGACTCAACAAGAGAGAATGAAACTGATGATTTTGCACGTCTGCTTTGTTTAAATCCAAGTCACTCATAAGTCAAGATATTACCCATAATGCCATTTCAAAATTACAGTAAAGGGTGAACAATGCATCTAGAGTTGGGAATGACCTTAATATTCATTTGTTCCAATCCTCTCCTTTTACAGATGATGAAATTAGTTCCCAACATGGCCAAGATCACATAGTCAGTAAACATCAGAAGCAAGGTTTGAACCCAAGTCTTATGTCTCTAAAGTTAGTGTCTTTACTGTGCACAATTATCAAAATGAGAGGGAATGCAAGACTTTTCTATGTTGTTTTTTTTTGGTTTATTGTCTATTTTTAAAAATATTTTCTATGACAAACTTAGAGCAAACCTAAGAGCTCTCCTCCAGCATAGTATCTACCATGTATATGTCAAATCATACAAGATTCCCTAGGAACTATAATAGTAGATATAATTTAGGTCCACTCTAATCTGATTAAGGAAAACATAAACCAGAACTGTGTATACCTCCTTAAGATACTTCTGCCATACTAGAAAAAGTCCAGTGATTGGTGGATTCTTTCAATTTCTTTTTCACCCTGTGGCTCTGTAATATTAGGGAAGTTTTCCTTAATGATTTCTTGAAAGATGATGTCTAGGTTCTTTTATTGATCATGACTTTTAGGTAGTTCAATAACTATTTATCTCTCCTGGATCTATTTTCCAGGTTAGTTGTTTTTCCAATGAGATATTTCACATTGTCTTTTATTTTTTCATTCTTTTGGTTTTGTTTTATTGTTTCTTGATTTCTCACAAAGGCATTAGTTTCCATTTGCTTAGTTCTAATTTTTATGAATTATTTTCTTCAGTGAGCTTTTATACATCCTTTTCCATTTAGCCAATTCTACTTTTTTTAAAGTAGTTTATTCTTCAGTGAATTTTTGTACCTCTTTTTCCATTTGGCCAATTCTGCTTTTTAAGGCTTTCTTCTCCTCATTGTCTTTTTGTTCTTCATTTACCATTTGGCCTTGTCTGTTTTTTAAAGTATTATTTTTTTCTCTTTTATCAAGCTTTTTCATGATTTTCCTGCATCCCTCATATTTCTCTTCCCAGTTTTTCCTCTACCTTTCTTACCTGATTTTCAAAACCCTTTTTGAGATATTCCTTGGACTGAGACCAATTCATACTTTTCTTGGAGGCTTTGGATGGAGGAGATTTGACTTTGTTATCTTCTGAGTGTATGTTTTGATCTTCCTCGTCATCATAATAACTTTCTATGGTCAGAATTTTTTCTGTTGTTTTTCATTTTCCCAGCCAATTATGGGACTTTTAACTCTTTGTTAAAGTAGGGCTCTGCTTCTAGGATGGAAGGCATACCATCTCAAGCTTCAGGAGTTTTGTGCAGCTATTTTCAGAGATACTTCTAGGGACCTGTAAGTTTTCAATTCTTCCAAGGTAGTTCTAAGAGACATATTTGCTACTCTCCTGGCCTGTGCTCTGGTCTGTATGAAGGTTCTTGAATTCAAAACCTAATGCAATGTTCCTACCATTCTTATTACAGGAAAAATATAGCCTGTTTGTGGCCACAGCCATTCTTTCCCATGTCTGGGTACTGCTACATGCAGCCTCATTTAGCAGTCCACACAGTGCTTCACTCAAACCAAGCCATCCAACCTTGGCCTGCACCGAATCTAGGTCTCTTTGATACTATTGATAAACAGTAGCTAATCTCTAAATTATTATGATCCAAAGGATCATATAATATTAATATTATGTACTGAACATCTCTACTTCAGGAAATTAGGTGAAGATTGCCTTGATAGAGCCTTGTTTTCCCTCCCATACATGTCTAACCTATATAAGCTTCAGGGCTAGCAGTTTGACTGTGCTTTAGAAATCATTTCTCAGTGACATTACATTTCAATTCAGGCACTGAATAAACAGAGTTCAATTTCAATACTTCACTGAATTATGGAGGTGACCTTGGGTTCTTCAAGCCTATGCCAGGCTATGAGTTCTAGCAGGTTCTATCATAATGAAAAAATATTGAACATATTCCAAAGGACAGAATCCTTGCCTTTGCAATGGTTATCACTCATGGCTGCAATATTTTTCCCCTTTACCTCTGCTTCCTGGTTCCTCTGGCTTTCTTCACAATTTAACTCAAATACTACCTTCTACAGGAAATCTTTCTAGATGTCTCTACTCCTAGTGCCTCTGCTCTGAGACTACTATTCATTTACATCCTATATTACAATTTTCTTTAATGGCTCAATGGAGGATAGATTGGAGGAGAGAGAAATATGAAGCAGGTGGACCTACCAACAGGCCATTGTTATAGTCCAGGCATGAGATGACGAGAGCCTGTACAGAGTAATAGCAGTGTCAGAGGAGAGAAGGGGGTTTATCTGAGAGCTGCTACAAAGGTGAAATTGGTAGGCACTGAAAATAGCTTGGATATAGGAGTTAGAGAGAGTGAGGAATCCAGGATACCTCCTAGGTTGAAAGCTAGTACTCACCTTACTGTGTAATTTAATGGAAGGTGAAACAACACAAGATACTGTATTTTGTGTTTGTTGATTATAAAAAAGTGGTAGAGCAAAAAATAGTCTTATAGGTTCTCTTCTAATAAGGAGTCTCTCATTTGTATCTTAATATCATAAAATATTCCTTGATATATACAAATACAGAACACACTGTATTTGTTCCTCTGAGTTTCTAGACCAGAGGTGGGGAACCTGTGGCCTTGAGGCCACACATGTCCTTCTAGGTTTGTGGGTGTGGCCTTTTGATTGAGTCCAAGTTTTACAGAACAAATCCTTACACTAAGGGGATTATTTTGTGAAGTTTTGATTCAGTCAAAGGGCCACACTTGAGGACCTAGAGGGCCATATGTGGCCTTGAGGCTGCAGGTTTCCTACCCCTCTAGACCATTAACTAATTAGGTAAAAATCAGCATTGGCTAAAGATGGGAAAAAGACATTGAGCAATTATACAAATTTTAATCTGGTTTAGACAAATAAGCTTTGATATCAAAAACTGTGAAATAGGCAAAAATACTGGTCTTGATTATCATCAATTTCTGTAAAAGTTTGAACAATATAAAATAATCACCACAATATGGAGAGCAAAAGAGCCCAGAAATTACATTACCAACAAACATTTGCTTTCCTTAATAAGGAGAGAAGAGAGGAAGACCAAGAGGGAGAGGGAGAGATGACAGTGAAAGACAAAGTTTGATTAAAATTTTACAACAATAAAGGATATCTGATTAAATGTTGCCTTGCAGTCCAGTGAAAAAGGAGTAGAGAAGACCACAAATATACAGAAAGTGTGTCATGAGACCCAACTTAACCGCATCAATCTGGAGACTATTCATAGATGAAAACAACAGTAGGACAATAAACAGATGGAAAACTGAACTAAACTATGACCATTTCCCCAGTGATTTTTATTCATCACCAGGGACAGGAGAAACACCATCTTTCAAACTAACAATCCAGTAACCAAGGAGCAGAAATGGTAAAATGTCAGGAAAAGTCAAGGACACAATGAGGAAATCCATGCTGGAAGATCACTATCTCAAAAACACTGAGGGATTTGTTTATAAGATACCTGGGGAAGAGAAAATACCAATAGAATGAGGGGGAGAGGCAGGGAAGTTACTCTACAGGCTATATTAAAACACTCAAAAGTCAATCAAGAAAACAATTACTGCTCTGTATATCTACTTACTCACCTTTAACATATTTTTTTTAATGATCTACAAGTATATCCTTTATGAAAACAAGAAAATGGTCCAGGTAGACTTTTGTGAATAATCTTCTAGTGAACCACATTGGATCATAGATCTATGGAGGTTTTTGTGTGAACATTCAAGGCTGGAGTACAGGATGATGGAGATGACCTTCCTTGATCATCAGGGATGAGTTTGGGGCCCTTGATTAGGAATATATCCTATCTACTCCTCCCTAAAGTGTCCCCTGAAGGCAGATTAAGTCTGAAGTACTGTCCAGGCTGCCTCAAGAAGTTTGTTTCACCTGCCTTGACACATACTATTTTGCCCATGTGTTCTAAGTGACTTGTCCTTCCTCTGTCCAGCTGTCCAGTGCAGAAATCAGAGCCCATACATGCTGTGCCCTGCCAGTGACACCTCCCCAGCCCAGGTATCTGCATGTTGGTAAGCCTCCTCCTACCAAGCCTCTCACTCATCCCTTCAAAATCTTCCTCTGTGAAGGGAAAAGACACTCTGGGTTCCTGTAGGTCTCCCTGCTACTGATTCCTCAAGATAGCCAAAGCCTGCTTTTCCCTAGGGATCTAGGTTTCTGCAGGCCTCCTGCTGACTCCTCAAGTCCTTTCTGCCTATTCCCTCTCACCTGTGTCTCCAATAACTACCATATCTAGTTGGCCCTAGACTATATTTTGCATTCCATTGGCCATGCACTGGGAAAACAGAGCTTGAACCACAAACAATACACCCTCATGTAAACCCTCAATGTATACCCTCAATCTTACTTCTGTACTTTGATCCTTGGAGGTTACTATAATGCAAAATCCACTGTATGTGTTTAACAAATGCCTGTTCATCCATCCATCCATCCATCCATCCATCCATCCATCCATCCACCCATTCTAAAATTAGTCCAGTCTGCCTTTTCTTGGTTATTTACAAACTCTACTGCCTCATGCATCCCTCCTGATCTTTTTAGCTTTCCTTTATGTGATATCTTCCCCTGTTAGAAGAAGTCTTTGAGCACAAGGGCTGTCTTGCTTGCTTGGATTTATATTTCTAACATTTAACACATAGTAAGCATTTAAAAGACTTTTTCATTCTCTGATTCACCTAGACTTGAATGGGACATCAGAGGCCATCCAAAACAATTCCTTCTCTTGAGAGTGGGGCTTAGGGAGGTTAAGTAACTTACTAAAAATTTATGAATTATAAGAGGTATGATTTAATTCTAGATCTTCCAAATCCATAGCTAGTGCTCTTCCAACTGGTATTACCTAGTGAAAAGTGAAAGAATACAAGATCCTACTGTGTTCAGTATTGGTTGATTACAAAAACAAAACAAAATACCTGAATTGGTAGAGCAAAACATGCTATTATACGTTCCTTTATAACAAAGTCTTTCATGCATATTTTTAGATCAAAAAAAGATTCCTTGATAGATGCAACTGCAGAGAACATCATTCAGTGCTCCTCCCAGTTATTACTATTGTCAAGCAAAGCATGAAAGAAGGAGCTATCACCTGGCCAAAGATGTTTTCTTTATCGTAAAGTTTGCTTTGTGAATGGTACAAAAAGAGAAAAAAATTCCTATAAATGCTATTGTGCTATAAGAAATGATGAGCAGGCAGACTTCAGAAAAACCTGGAAAGACTTATATGAACTGATACTGAGTGAGGAGAGCAGAACAAGGAGCACATTGAACACTTTGAGCGACAACTAACTTTGATAGACTTGGCTCTTCTCAGCAATGCAAGGTTCTAAGACAACTCCAAAAGGCTCATGATGAAAAATGCCATCCACATACAGAGAAAGAATTATGGAGTCTAAATGTAGATCAAAGCATACTATTTGCTCTCTCTCTTTTTCCTTTGTTTTTTCTTTCTCATGGTTCATTCTGTTGATTATAATTCTTCTTTGCAACATGACTAATGTGAGAATATATTTAATGTGAATGTATATGTAGAGCCTATATCAGATTGTATGCTGTCTTGGGAGGGGGGAGGAGAGGGAAGGATAGAAAATTTGGAACTCAAAAGTTTGTGGAACCGATTGTTGTAAATTAAAAATAAATAAATAGATAGACAGCTAGAAGTTCCCATAGATGATGACATCTTCCAGATGTTTTCATTTGTGAATGATTCTGCATATTACTCAAGAGATTTCACAATCCACCCAAGGAAAATTAAATGAATGAAAAGCTTTTATTATTCGGTCAGGGGGAGGGGGGCAGCAGGGAAGCATAGTGCTGGGGAAAAGAAATTAGCTGAATGATCCACATGAGAAAAACTATTTGGATGAAAAATGCCTATTATCCTTGGTTTTGTATTTGGTTAGAAGGCTGGAAAATTGTGTTGGTACACAATTTTTTCAAGCACTACAGATTGGCCACTAGTTGGGCCCAGAATTGAAAAGGAGGAAGAGAGTGGACGAGATTGCATATGAGAAAATGTACAGTGCTTACAGTAAGCCCAGGCTATTGTTCTCTGGGACAAGGACCCATTTGGTTAACACAAATGTTCTCCCTATAATGCTGCATAGTTGCAAATCTTTGAATACCATGTGCAAGTGGAATAGAGATTAGTGAAAACATATATGTCAGGTTGGGATAAGTTACAGCACATTTTTAACAGGCAATGAGGTGGTACAATGGTGGTACAATTGGGCTTGAATCAGGAATGCACATCTTCATAAGTTCAGACCTGGCCTCAAACACTTAGTAGCTATGTGACTCTAGACAAATCACGTAAATGAGCTGGAGAAAGAAATGGCAAACCAGTATCTTTGCCAATGTACAAGAAATGACAGGTGCTAAAATACATATCAGAAGAAGGGTGTAATTAGAAAAGATGAGTCAGTTTTGCGGCAAAAGAGAACAATAGTATATGGATACCCAAAATGCTCCACTCATATACATTAAAATTTAAAAGTCCTAGAGAAAAATACTCTAGTATGTTGGATATATGGAATTAGCACAGTGGATTTTCAGAAACTTGAGCATAATATGAGATCAGCAGACCTCTATGGGTTGTGATTCTCATCAAAAGAGGAAGTATCTAGATTTATGAGACCACAGATCAACCGAGGCACTGAAGTTTATGACTTCCAAATGATGCTGTCTCTTTAAAATGCCAGTTGTTTTATTTCTTATAAACGTATCTCATAAAGCCACACATCATGAGTGGTGAGAGCAATATTTTAACCCTCACCATAATGCAAGTTGGACAATTTTTTCCCTTAAAGGCAACAAAGCTGTCCTTGAAACTTGATTGGCTCAGGGAGATGACTAGTTGTATTGAAATGGCTTCCTGGTGACCTAAGAGCATAAAAATACCCACTCACACAAGAGTTAAGGTCTACTGTACCCTGCCAACCAGATATGATTCCGTATGGAGGCCAGGGAGCCATTTCTACCCAAGTTAAGTACTAGAGTACCCTTTCTATGCTAATAAAAGCAGTAAACTACTTTTTATTAACTGTTGAATGATTTTCAAGGGCTTCATTTTGTCTCAACATTGAACCAGAACTAATAGGTTGCCAATTAGACCACATTAGACATAACCAGTGTACACTTACATTATTGACTTTGAGATGAATATATTCCTTGATAATGCTACACCATCAAAACAGAATATCCTCAAGGCTAGTATTCAGAAAGATTGGATTTTATTCTACATGTACCATGTGAAAACTGAGTAATCTTGGACAATTCACTCAACTTCAAATCTCAATTTCCTCATCTGCAAAATAAGAATAACTAATGATAATAACAATCCCAGTCCTTTTTCTATCACAGGGGTCTGCAGGGCTCATGTGAAGTAATGGGTCAGAGCAATTTGTAAACTGAGAAGCACTATGCAATTATAAGATGGTGGTATTATTTCCAATAATGTATTTGTAACTAGAGATGTTCCCATTATTATATAATTTTTCCTCATTATTATCAACTATTGAATGCTCACATGCCACATACAATTGTCTTTTTATGTTGCTTTTATCAGAAGAATCCAAGAAAAGAAAATACTAGATATAAAAATCATTGCATTAGCATGCTATTGGCAGGAACTTTAAACATCAGATTGCATGTCCAGTCATAAACAAGTGACTTTTGAAATGAATTGAGGTGGTTACTACCACATGCAGAAACTGAGTCATTGCAAATAGGTAAAAATAACCACATAGCATTTCAAAGCTACTGTGGAAATATTCTTAAAAGGTACGTTTCTCATAAGTGTTTTCTGAAGATTTTGTCTTTTCTGCTTAACATCAATTATCTTGATTAGATTGCTATAAATTCCCATTTTAACCTATAACAAAGCTGCGTTTGATATTTCAATAGTTCTATGGTTTTTTTTTCTAGTGTCCATTTGTCCATTATCACTCAGTGACCCAGCAGCTGGGCGGTATAGAGTGGATAGTGTAGACAGAGCGGATGCCGTGCCAAGCCTAGAATCAGAAAGACTCATCTTCCTAAATTAAAATCTGGCCTCAGACATTTACCAGCTGTGTGACCCTGGGCAAGTCACTTAATGCCTCAGTTTCCACATCTATAAAATGAGCTGTAAGAGGAAATGGCAAACCTCTCGAGTATCTTTGTCGTTCAACAAATGACCCAAATGGGGTCATGAAGAGTTTGACACGACTGAAAAAATGACTGAACATCAACAACAACTCATTGACCACAGTTTCCAGAGAGACAATTTAAGGTGGTGTATTGGTGAGACAAATTGAAAAGAAACTAGAGAATGGCATCACATACACACACACACACGCACGCATGCACGCACGCACGCACCATAAATGCAAAACAGTCTGGCTATTGAGAGTCCTCTTTCTTTTCTCATCAAATTCCTTTAGGCTACCTCTGGGGTTTTTCCTCTTTCTAGGCCTCTGATACTTTCTGCTTTGACCCTGTTTTGACTTGGAGATACCTCTTCCCCTTACACACCTTTTCCTACATCTTATTTATAGAATTTAACTCATCGTTCAATGCTTTTAGCTTCTACAAGTGGAAGAGCTTGCTGACTATGCTGTCCGCTTGTCTTCCAAAAGAGGAAGTCATTATCTAGAAGCATGGAATGAGCTTAGCTCTGATCCATTATGGGTCCTGTTCAGGGGCCATAACAGATGGGACAAAATGTAATGTTCCAGAAAGAGCATTAGATGTAATAAATCAGAAAACCTGGATTTGAGTCATGAGTCTGCCACTCAGTTTTCTGCATGGCACTGCACAATCTATCTTGGCCTCAGTTTCCTTCTCTGTAAAATGAAAGTACTGGATTAGGTGATCTCTAAAGACCCTCCCAATTTAACACTCTGATTCTTTGAGAACCATAACCATTTATATATTCCCAAGGGAGAATTTGTTTATTCATCATAGATCATTCATTCAAAAACTTGATTTTTTTTACATACACAAAGAACAGAAGGTTTCAGCTCTCTTATGTCATAAAAAGTCTTAGTTCCTGGCAGATGGCAAAGTAGAACTGTGTTAGGTAAAAGGCAGGGAAAGGAAAAAGGATTTTGGATAATGAGACAACAGAGAGAAAAAGGAAAGAAACAACTCTGTAACCAACTCTCCCCCAAATATTCAACACCTACATGCCCATATGCCCTTGGACATATTCATAATCCAAAGTATCAACATGTGAATATGAATGACAAGTACAAGACAGCTGTCACTCTGATCTGCTGTTTTCCCTGAATGATTCTAGCACTGTAAGATGTTATTCAGAATTCCCTTTTATTCCTTTGGCATTATGTTTCTTTTCTCCAGTTTAAAGGTTCTTTGCCTAGATCCATGTACTGATTATATTTAACAGCCACGTATAAAATGACCAAGTAATTTAAACAACAGGGAAAGGACAGGAGAAGTTTACTCCTTCACAGGAGTTCAAGCTGGAAGGATGAGAGAAACCAGAAGAATAAATCAGCCCACCTAAACACTAAGGAGCATAGATTCTTAAATTTGGAAGTCAGATAGATAAAGCATTTATTAAGTGCTCACAATGTTCCAGGCACTGTTCCAAGGACTGGGGATACAAATACAAGGAATAAAGACAGTCCCTGCAGTCAGGGAGATTATGTTGTAGTAGGGGAAGACAATAATTAAAGACAAACTAGAAGAGAGATGGAACAATGCTTCAGGAAGAGGAGGAAAGAGAAGGAGGGATGAGCTGAAGCATGGTTGGTATCCTTATTAAAATGGTGATCCTGGGGAAGGAGTCATTAATGAGTAAAGGAAGACCTCAGCACAGAGCTTTCTCAAGGTATAATGTTGCAGTAGAGAAGGAGGAAGAAGGGTCCTTAGAGGTCTCATAGTCCAACCTCTATCTAAAGGATAAATCCTTACTACAATATTTCCAACAGGAAGTCACTCCATATCTGTGTGAAGATCTACAATAACAATAATATCATTGACTCACGAGGGAAATTCACTGAGTAAAAGTCTATCGCCCTGCAATTTCCACCATTTGTCTTAGATCTTCTTCAGAGATATTATGAGGTCGGTTCCAGACTGCTACAATAAAACAAATACCACAATAAATCAAGTCACATGAATTTTTTGTTTTTCTAGTGCATATGTAAGTTATGTTTACATTATACTATAGTCTATTAAATGTACAACAGTATTATCACTTTTTAAAATGTACATAATTTAAAACAGTTTATTGCTCAAAAAAAATTCTTACTGCCATGAGCCTTCAGAACATCATAATCTTTGTGCAGGTGGAAGGTCCTTTCTCAATGTTAATGGCTGCTGATTGATTGGGGTGGTGATAGCTAAAGGTTAAGGTGGTGGTGGCATATGACAGTAATGAAGTTGGTTACATTGGTTGACTCTTCCTTTCACTTAAAACACTTAGAAGTCATTGTAGGGTTATTAATTAGCCTAATAGGGAGATCTGAGGAGAGGGAGAGAGAGAGGAATTGTAGGTTAGTGGAGCAGTCAGAAGACACACAATATTAATTGAATAAATTTGCCATCTTCTATGGGTGTGGTTCTTGGCTCCCCCAAACAATTACAATAGTAACATCAAAAAGTACTGATCACAGATCACTTCAACGAATATATTAGTAATGGAAAAAAAGTTTGAAATATTGCAAGAATTACCACAATATAACAGAGACACAATATGAGCAGACAATGTTGGAAAAATGTTGCTGATAGACTTGCTCAATGCAGGGGTTGCCACAGATCTTCAGTTTACTGAAACAAAAACATAACTGCAATATCTATGAAGCACAATGAAGTAAAATACAATGAAATGATATGTGCCTGAAATTCAATTCAGCAAATATTAAATGTTTAAGTTGCCATGTTAGTACAGGCAATAAAAATACAGTTCCTCTCCTCAAAGAGGGAGATACTGGGGGAATATGACATCAATGCAAATAAGTGTAGCACAATTAAAGTACCTCTTATCCATTTTAACTACTTATAAGCCACCACCTACCATGACACCAGGGAATGAAAAACGAAGGTGCAAAAGTGGCAAAATGCTGCTAGAGAGAAATGCCACAGTCAAGGTCAGAGATAGCATGACAAAAGAGCTGAAGCAGGTTGCTCTTTGCTAGGACCTGCTCCACAAGTCTTGAGCTACCTGCAGCAAAAAAGTGAAGTCAGAGGCAAGTCATTGGCAAGATATCAGTTGGAAATTCACTGAGAGTTCAAGGTTTCAGCTTATGCCAGATCATAAGATGATGTCCCACAGTATGAGGAGACAAGTCCTGGGCCAAGATTTCTCAAGTCTTCACTGAACAGTCTGTCCTACTTAATGGCATGAGTCAAATATCAGCTAACAATGAGGTTGAGCATTATCTCTGCTCCTTAGCCTGCTCACAGGAGACACATAGATTCTGGATGAGACATATTGGCCTTTTGCCTTCCTTTATGTGAGTCAAAATAGGACAGAAACAAAGACCCATTGCTTTTAACATTACTAGCAAACCTGATTCTTTCATGAAAGAAAACCTGAAAACAGCTGCAGTAAACTGGAATATATCATGAGAGCCCTTCAAATATTTAACTCTAGGTCTCCTGTAGCTCCGGGCTAAACATCCCTACATTCCTTCAATCATTTTTTATGGTTTCAAGTCCCTTATCACACTCTGGAAGTGTGTAGATTGATAATGTCCCTCCTCAAATATGGTGCCCAATGTTGTATGAAATACTGTGGACATGGTCAAATAAACCCCAAAGGTTGATGGAAAAAAAAAGACTATTGAGCCTAGAAAAGAGAAGAGTTGAAAGACATTCAAATATTTGTGCTACAAATACAAAAATTTTGTGCTACAAATACAAAAATTTTTATTCAAACCATTATACAGTAGGCCATTACCTTTCTTATTCTCCATATTGTAGTTCCACGACCATAGTAGCCTACAAATTGGGCTTTTTGATTGATGTTACACTGCTGATATATATGGAAGATGATGTCAAAAAACAGTGTTGTAAAACAAACACTGAACTTAGGGTGAAAAGACCAATCCCAGCTCATCCTCTAATTTATTGCATAACTTTGGCCAAGTCATTTTACTTCTCTGGGCCTCAATTTCCTTCTCTGGGCAATGACGAACTATATGAGGTGATGTCTAAGTCCCTTCCTATTCTATAGTCCTATGATCCTAGCTAGTATTTGAAGTTGTAGCGATAGTGCTGAAATACTGAAGCTGGAAGCCCAGTCATGTTATGTATACTTACATTATTTCTAAATGTTATGAATTCTATGAAGCAGATCAATGTGTGTGGTGTACTATGTTACTTGAATATGGGCTGTAATTTCAACTTCTGCACAAAATTAATATGATGATCTTGTAATTTGAGCAGCTTTATTAATTAATTTTTGTGCGGTTTTCTAAGCATTTATTTATTTCTTTAAGGTTTGCAAACTGCTTATACATATTAACTCATTTTTATCCACACAACAACTGTACGAGGTAGCTGTCATTTTTATCCTCATTCTACAGATGGGGAAACTGAGTGTAAGTGACCTACATGGGGTCACAAAGGTAGGGGGTATCTGAGACAATAAATCTTTTGACTGCAAGTTCTTCATTCTAGGTTCTAATGCTATTAAAAAATTTATACTATCGAGGGAACTTCCAGGAACCAAGATGGCAGAGTGATCGGTAATTGCTGTCTCCTTCCCCTTGTTGACCTTGAAGAGTCCAGAGAATATTTCTCCAGGAAAAATCCTAGAATCAGCCGAAGGAGTAAACTGTTTACTGTTTCCTAGCCTATGAGGCTAGGAAAATCGCTAAGGAGGGTTCCTCTTGCTGTGGCTGAAGAGGGCCAGTACAGGACTAGAGTTCTTCCAGACAGCCCCACCTCAGCAAATCTGGAGGAGATCCTGAGCCCCAGGGAGGGTTGAGCCCACAACTGCCAACACCAGGACCCCAGACATGCCTCAGAACCTCAGGGGAATCAGGAAGATACTAGTGCAGATGGGATCACCACACTGAGCTTGCCTATGTTGTAGCCCAACAGAGGAGACCTCCTGTGGCCAGACTAACCCTCCCCCACACTTAAAACAGCTAGCTCTGGAGCAAGTCCAGGGAAACCCAGAAAGACTTTACCTGGCCTCTTCTTTCCAACACCACCCAGCTCAGCACCAGGTAAGCTGCAGCATTTTACCTTCTAGGTGAAAGAACCAGAGGCCATAACACACAAAGCCTCAAGTTCTAGGCAAAAGAACTGTGGGACCAAGCCACTTGTGCCCCAGATGCAGAAATCTACTTTAAAAGCCAGGAAAAGGGTGATCATGATGAGTAATAAGCAAAGCAGAAAAGCAAAGACCATAGAATCTTTCTGTGGGGACAAGGACCACAACATGAATACCAAACAGGTTAGCTTTGAGACTGTACTCCCATCTGAAAGTTCAGAAGGGAATATGAACTGGTATGAAGCCCCAAAAAGCATTCTTGGAAGAGCTCAGAAAGAGCTCAGGAAGGATTTTAAAAGCCAAATTAGAGAACTAGAAGAAAAACTGGTCTCAAGAGAGGCATAAAAAGGGAAACAGGAGGGAAAAAAATCAAACATGTTATTCAATATGGACAAACTGTTTATATCCCTATAAAGGAAGATGATACTTATTAATCTTAAGGATTGTATATTTATTATGATATATAAAAGGGATATACATAGATAGAGGGAGTGGTATAAAGTAAATGATGTCATGATAAAAATGCGATTTAAAGGTGCAAAGGAATTGTAACAGGAGATGTGAAAAGGAGGAGGCAGAAAGAAAGGTAAATTACATCACAGGAAGAGGCACAAAAATATGTTACAGTAGAGGGAAAGAAGGGAGAGAGATGAGCATTGTTTGAGAATTACTCTCATCTGTATGGGTTCAAGGAGGGAAAAACAAACTCGGTTAAGTACAGAAATATAACTAGTTGTAGAGGTAGTAGGAGGGGAAAGGAGAAAGAAAAGGGAAGGGAGGCTAAAAGGGAGAGAAGAAGTAGTAAGGGAAAGGGGGGTTAAAAGGGAGGGGGACTGAAAGAAGGGAGGGAAGACTGAGGGAGGCAGTGGTCAAAAATTAAAACTCTATTGTGGAAGGGAAGGAAGAAGAGAGAACTAAAAGCATAAACAGGGGGAAAGGAGAGAGAGGGAAAGATACAGATAGCAATCATAACTGTGGATGTGAATGGAATGAACTCTCCCACAAAACAGAGACAGATAGCAGAATGCATAAAAAACCATAATCAACAATATGTTCTTTTCAAGAAACACATATGAAACAGGGCACATTTGAACACAGGGTAAAGGTAAAGCAGAATATATTGTGCTTCAGCTGATGTAAAAAAAGCAGAGGTAGCAATCAGACAAAGCAAAAGCAGAAGTAGATCTGGTCAAAAGAGATAAGGAAGGAAACTATATCCTGCTAAAAGGCACTATAGACAACGAAGCAATTTCATTACTAAACATATATGCTCCAAGTGGTATAGCATTGAAATTCTTAGAGGAGGAGTTAAGGGAGTTATAGGAAGAAGCAGACAGCAAATCTATACTAGTGGGGGACCCCAACCCCCTCTCTGAACTTGGTAATTGACTTCAAAATAAACAAGAAAGAAGTCAAAGAGGTGAATAAAACTCTGGATAAGGTAGATGTGATAGATCTCTGGAGAAAATTGAATGGGGGTAGAAAGAAATATACTTCTTTCTCAGCAGGACATAGCACATATACAAAAATTGACCACACACTAGGCCATAAAAACCTAACAATCCAGTGCTGAAAGGCAGAGATAGTCAATGCATCCTTCTCAGATCATAAATTAAAATTATAGGTAATCAAAAGCCATGGAAATATAAACCAAAAATTAATTGGAAACTAAACAATCTAATCCTAAAGAATGTGTGGGTTAAACAACAAATTATAGAAACAAACAACAGTCAAGAGAATGGCAATAATGAGATAACCTATCAAATCTTATGAAATACTGCGAAAGCAATTCTTAGGGGAAGTTTTATATCTTTGGATGCCTACAAGAATAAAATAGAGAAAGAAGAGCTTGATGCAGCTGAAAAAGCTAGAAAAAGAGCAAATTGAAAATCCCCGAGTAAATACCAAATTATAAATACTGAAAACCAAAGGAGAGATCAATAAAACTGAAATTAATAAAACTATTGAACTAGTAAATAAAACTGAGTTGGTTTTATGAAAAAAGCAATAAAATTGATAAACCTTTGGTCAACTTGATTAAAACAAAGAAAGAAGAAAACCATATTACCAATATCAAAAATGAAAAGGGTGAATTCACCTCCAATGAGAAGGAAATTAAAACAATAATTAGAAATTACTTTGCCCAACTGTATGCCCATAAATTCGACAATCTAAATGAGGATGATTATTTTAAAAAATATAAATTGCCCAGATTGACAGAAGAGGAAGCTGAATACTTAAATAATCCCATCTCAGAAAAGAGAAATTGAACAAGCCATCAATGAACTCCCTAGGAAAACTTCTCCAGGGCCAGATGGATTTACACATGAATTCTATCAAACATTTAAGGAACAGTTACTTCCAATACTATATCGACTATTTGGGAAAATTGCTGAAGAAGGAATCCTATCAAATCCTTTTTATGATACATGTATGGTTCTGATACCTAAACCAGGAAGAGCCAAAACAGAGAAAGAAAATTATAGGCCAATTTCTCTAATGAATATAGATGCAAAAATTTTAAGATATTAGCAAAAAGAATACAGCAACTTATCATGAGAATAATACATTATGATCAGATAGGATTTATACCAGGAATGCAAGATTGGTTCAGTATTAGGAAAACTATTAGCATTATCAATCATATCAACAACAAAACTTAACAGAAACCACATGATTATCTCAATAGATGCAGAAAAAGCTTTTGACAAAATACAACATCCATTCCTATTGAAAACACTGGAGAGCCACAGGAGTAAATGGAACTTTCCACAAAATAATAAGCAGTATCCTCCTAACCCCATCAGTAAGCATTATATGCAATGGGGATAAGCTAAATGCATTTCCAATAAGATCAGGGGTGAAACAAGGATGTCCATTATCACCACTGTTATTCAATATGGTATTAGAAATGGTAACTGTAGCAATAAGAGAAGGAAAAGAAATCGAAGAAATTAGAATAGGCAAAGAATAAATTATTAACACTCTTTGCAGATGATATATGTAGAGAATCCCAAAGAATCAAGTAAAAAACTACTTGAAATAATAAACAAATTTGGCAAAATTGCAGATTACAAAATAAACCCACATAAATCATCTGCATTTCTATATATACTAAAAATTCCCCGAAATAGAAGGATAAATCCCATTTAAAGCTACAATAGACATTATAAAATATCTGGGAGTCTACTTGTCAAAACAAATCTAGGGACTATGTGAACACAATTACAAAACACTTTTCGCACAAATAAAGTCAGATCTAAGTAAGTGGAAAAACATCCGTTGTTCATGGGTTGAGCTAATATAGTAAAAATGACAATTCTACCTAAATTAATTTACATATTCAGTGCCATGTCAATCAAACTACCAGATAATTATTTTCTAGAGCTAGAAAAAATAATATCATAATCCATCTGGAAGAACTAAAGGTCCAGAATATCAAAGGATCTAATGAAAAGAAATGCTAGGGAAAGCGGCCTAGCCCTACCAGATCTCAAATTGTGTTGTAAAGCACCAATCATCAAAATCACTTGATACTGGCTAAGAAATAGAGGGGTAGACTAGTGGAATAGATTAGGTACTCAAGACACAGTAGTCAATAAATATAGCAATCTATTGTTTGATAAACCCAAGGACCTCAGCTTCTGGGATAAGAATTCACTGTCTGACAAAAATTGCTGGGAAAACTGGATAACAGTGTGGCAGAAACTGGGTATAGATTGATACCTGACACCATACACAAGAAAAAAGTCCAAATGGATACATGATCTAGGTATAAAGATTGATTCTATAAACAAATTAGTGGAGAAAAAAATAGAGTATTTGTCAGATTTTTGAAGAATGGAGAAATTTATGACCAAACAAGAGACAGAGAACATTATGAAGTACAAAATGGATAATTCTGATTACATTAAATTGAAACGTTACTGCACAACAAAACCCAATGCAACCAAGATTAGGAGGGAAGCAGAAAACTGGGAAAAAAATTTTGCAACTAATGTGTATGATAAAGGCCTCATATCTAAAATATATAGAGAACTGAGTCAAATGTACAAGAGTGCAAGTCATTCCCCAATTGATATATGGTCAAAGGATGTGAACAGACAGTTCTCAGAGGAAGAAATTAAAGCTATCTATAATTATATGAAAAAATGCTCAAAATCACTATTGATTAGAGAGATGCAAATCAAAACAACTCTGAGCTACCACATCACACCTATCAGGTTGACTAACATGACAAAACAGGAAGATGATAAATGTTGGAGAAGATATGGGAGAGTTGGAACACTAATTCATTGTTGGTGGAGTTGTGAGCTGATCCAACCATTTTGGAGAGCAATTTGGAACTATGCCCACAGGGCTACAAAAATGTGCATACCCTTTGACCCAGCAATACCACTTCTAGGACTGTATCCCAAAGAGATCATAGAAATGGGAAAGGGCCCCACATGTACAAAATATATTTATAGTAGCTCTCTTTGTGGTGGCCAAAAACTGGAAATCAAGGGGATGCTCATCAACTGGGGAATGGCTGAACAAGTTGTGGTATATGAATGTAATGGAATACTATTGTGCTATGAGAAACAGATGAACAGGAAGACTTCAGAGAGGCCTGGAAAGCCTTATATCAGCTGATGCTGAGTGAAAGGAGCAGAACCAGGAGCACTTTATACATAACAACAACCACAATGTGTGAGGGATTTTTCTGATAGACTTAGTACTTCATTGCAATGCAAAGACTTAAAAAATTCCCAATGGAGTTGTAAGGCAAAATACCTTCCATATCCAGAGAGAGAACTATGGAATTGGATCACAAATAGAAGCAGACTATTTTCTTTTGTATTATATTTTATTTTGTTTTATGTGTTCTCCCATTCATTTTAATTCTTCTATGCAACATGACCAAGGTGAAAATGTATTTAAAAGGAATGTACATTTAGGACCTATATAAGATTCTATGCGGGCTGAGGGAAGGAGTAGGGAGGGAAGTAGTTATGAGGGGGAGGAAGGGGGAAAAAATTCTAAGTTATATGGAAGTGATTGTAGAACTCTGAAAACAAATGAAATAATTTAATAAAAAATCAAATATATAGGAAAAAGTTTAAAAAAACAAAAAATTATGCTATCAATTTGCTTTATATTTTTACATAATGGATGAAGTTTGTTGGCAATAAGTATGTTTTAGTTTTATCCCATGAGAGGCACCATAGAGAGAGAGCTGAGGTTGGAGCCAGCTAGGTTCAAGTCTATGTGATCTGGAGCAAGTTACAACCTCTCAGTGCTACAGGCAACTCTAAGACTAAAATTCTAAAAGGAAATGTTGATCTGCATTGATATAGGTGGATTCCAACTTGGAGTTGGTATATTCCATTGGAATAAACCAAAGAAATTGTAGGTTTGGTCCACAAATTGCTTTTTTTATCCTCATGACCAAATATAAGAACAATAAACAGTTAGAAATAAGGGTTTTTTTGTTGTTGCAGCTGTTATTCTATGAATTGTGTTCTCTGAAATTATTAAGGATTTCTTTTGACCCTTCTTTATTTCTTTGTGTTGAGCCTTCTTCTAAAAAAAGAATCTCCTGCAATATCCAAAAAACAGCAACCTGCTCTGGTGCTCTGACCAGCTGCTTTACAGCAGGATTGGAAACAGGAATCAAAAGGATGCTAGTTCCTTGCTGGGAAGGTAAAGGTTGAAATATGTGATAAAGTGCATCATCTTTTGTCCTTGGCTCTCTTCCCAAACACTCTCCCTACTTTCATCTCTTAGTCCTGAATTGATGGTTTAGTAATATAGTCATTTTAATTGGGTCACATAAATGACAGAATCTTATCCCTGTATCTTATACTTGTACCTTGGGCAACTAGGTGGTACAGTGGGTAGAGTGCTGGGCTGGAGTCAGGAAGATCTGAATTCAAATACAGTGTCAGACACTTCCCAGCTGTGTGACTCTGGGCAAGTCACTTAACTCTGCCTCAGTTTCCTCAACTATAAAATGAACTGGAAGAGGCAATGACAAACCACTCTAGTATCTTTGCCAAGAAAACCCCAAATGGGGTCATAATGATTCAGACACAACTGAACAACCACCTGGAAAGACCCTTTATCGATCACTCAGTGCAACCTCTTCAGTTGACTCAGAGAAGAAAAACGATTCTTTCAAAGTTGTGAAGGTAACCTGTTGCAGAAACAGAACTATACCACCTCACTGTATTGGACACCTAGTCTACTGCTCATTCCACTATAGTGTGCTGAAACTTCAACATATCTTTCTCAAAATGAAAGTTTCTATGATAAGTATCTAAACATTTCTTGTAGTTTTGAAACAAAAAAAAGTTAATGCTTAATCATAATGTGCCCATAGGGATGTGTCTTCTCCTTTTACAAGCTTTCCCAGGAGTAGTACAGCAGAAGGAAGTCATTTTTATCTCTGTGTGATAAACTTTGACGCTAGTACTGAAACAGCTGAATCCTTAGCACGTCAGAGGATTATTTTAGTTATAATTCATAAAGCAAGTTCAATTCAAAAAATATGTAAGCATATTATTAGTCATGTATACAAGATAACTATATAGCTAGGTGTGCATCATGGCAGATACAACAGTGAATAAGATATAGACTCTGCCCCCGTGGCACTAACAACCTGATAGTGATAATATTCCACATTCTCATAGAAATTTAAAATTTACAAACCACTTTCCTCATAACAACCATGCAAAGTATGTGGTGCAAATATTATTATTCCTATTTTGTGGATGAGAAAAATAGATTTCAAAGAAGTTAACTGACCAGAATCACCTGATTAGTAAATTTCCTATTCAAACACAGATCCCCAGAAACCAAAGCCACACAAACTCTTTCCACACAGCCTTCAGAGACCAACACAAATAAATACAATACACAAAAGAATGGGAGTGTATTCTGTAGTCAAAGAGAGTACAAAGCACTAAGGGGTTCCTAGGAGGGAGTGATTCTTTTTGACTGAGAAGATCAGGAGAGCTTCTTGTTGGATCATCTTATTTAGGCTTTGAAGAAGGCACTAGTTTTTGTATCAGAAGACCTACCTGACTTGGAATTCCAGCTTTGACAATTAATCCCTGTGTCGTGACAAACAAGTGACTTTGCTTCTCTGGGTCTCTTGTTCTTTGTTTCTAAAATGAGGGGTTGTAACAGCAAAACACCACAGCATATCCAGGATGATCTGCTGGCAGAAGTTCTTGGATCTGCTTTTCCTGGAAGCAACTTTAAAGGGGTCAACAATCACTTTAATCAAACACATATATCATTTACTTAGTTCAGGGTAAGTGTCAGCACCCTGAACTTCAGAGAAAATGCATGCAGAAATTACAAACAGAAAATAGCATAAAGTCCAACAGACAGGACTTACAACTGTCTGACCATAAGTAATACAAACATCATCACAGACCAAAAGACAGATCCAACTGTCTGACCATTACATACATACATAGTTACCAGAGAGAAAAACACCAACATCTGCATTTTCAAAGCAGCTTTGTGTAGGGTATGCAAGGCTCCTTAACAGCTACTCTGAGACTCATCTTGTTAAGTCACATGAACCCTCTTCCAATGAGTGAACCCCAAAGCAAAACCTTACCTCAGAGTATATATAGAGCCAGAAGGTATCACAACACAGTGCCTAATTACCAAGAGGTATGAAAGCCTTCAAGCAAGCAAGCCTCCTCTAAGCAAGCTTCCCTTAATGGTCTCCACATGAGGCCTATTATGGGCAGGGAAGATTTTAGGTCCCATTAACATTATAGGGGTTTGCATTTATAATCCTCATTTTTAGTCTCTAAGGTCACTTCCAGGTTAAAAATCTCATGATGAAACTCACAGGAGGTAGGAGTTTGAGGAGTGGAACATTCAGCATACCAAGAGTAACAAACTTTTACATAGCTCTCTACATTTTGGAAAGCAATTTCTTCACTATACAATGCATGCACTGTATTTTAACAGAAATGTAAACTGAGGCACACAACTAGTAAGTAGCAAAGTTGGGTCTCTAACCAGTTAAAACTGAGGCAACTGCTCTTCTTTCAAGAATTAATAGGGGAAAGGCTGGATAACACACTTCCTCTACTATGGAAAAAAAAAAAACAACTGCTTCTCCAGCAGAAGATGAGTTAAAGTACAATTGGCTCTCATAGCCAAAGTTATACCTCACCCTGATTTTATTTGCCTACTACCACATCTGCCTCCCTCTACTATTTTGCTTTGTGATGCCTACCTTTCCATTGATCTCAATCTATATGCTCCATCCCAGACTCCAGTGATGGGAGATTGGGATGCTGCCCAGCTGGGAGAGAGAGAGAAACACAGGTGCTGCTTCCTAAACAGAATAAACTTCTGGACTCCGACAGTGGCTGAAAAGCAAGAGAAGTGTTGGTATGCAATGGGATCAAAAAAGCAGGCACATCCCTGGTGTGTGTGGCAAGGGGAGAGTTGAAAGCTGGCTTTGGTCCTAAGAATACTCTCGGTGTAATCAGAAGTTAGGTCCATGTGCTTTTGGGGATGAGAGCAGTACGTGAATGCTTTCCAAACTAGAGACACAAGGAGCCACTGCATAAGTCATACTTGCCTTTGGGGGACTTGCTTTAATGATAATTTCATTCTTTAAAAGCTAGAGGAACATCCACAGAAAGAACTATGAAACTGGAATGCAAAATGAAGGAAACTATTTTCTCTTGTGTTATGTTTTGTTTTGGTTTTTATCATGGTTTCTCCCATTCATTTTAATCCTTCTAGGCAGCATGACTAATGTGAAAATTCATTTAGTAAGAATATATGTGTAGAACTCAAAAGATTGAATGCCATCTTGGGGGAGGGGGAGGAAATTTAAAATTTATGGAAGTGATTGTTGAAACTGAAAAAATAAATAAATTTTTTTTTTTTATAAAAGCTAAAGGAAGCCATAAAGAGAATGCCATTCTGGGCCAGACTTTCACTATCAAAGAGAAATTGGTGGCAGAAGTAGAAATAATGGAAGCACCGAGGTAGAGGGACCTCTCCATCACAGAGTTCATTATAGATGGGAAAGGAAATCCAGACATTCTGACAGAAACCCTAAATTTTAGAGTGGAGAGAATGTGATCAAAGGACAGAGAGAAAATAAGTAGGATCCAATGGTTTAAATCTCTGCAGAGCAAGTAGGTTCTCAAGAATGATATCATAAAGATACTAATAAATGATTCCAATGAACTTCTTTAAAGACTGATAGATAAAACATTTATTAATTACTATCTACCATATACTGTGCTGAGGATTGGGGATAGAAATTTTGAAAAAATGCAAGACAGTTCCTGCTCTCCAGGAGCTTATATTCTAAGTTGTTAGAAGTAGGTGTGGAGAAGGTTGAGAAGTGGAAAGGAAAGCATTTAAACCCAGAAGCAGAGAGGCATATGAACCCAGAGGTATGACAGGAGACCATGGGGAAGTGACATAGAGACTTGAATCTCATTAAGATAAAGTATCTCTCCTATCAGAACTGGGGACCCAAGGGACAAAATCCAAATTTCCAGTAAAAGGGAGACAAAGATAAAGACTGTATGACAGACAGCTAGGCAAGGAGATAGCTAAAAAATGAAGTGAAGGTCTCTGCCCTACACGATAAGATCAAAGCTCACCTAACAGAGCTAGAGAACTTAGGGGTGGAACCAAGGGCCAGATGGGAGAAACCTGTGGATGAAGTCTCCAGTCAGGGGTTCTTAATCTATTTTTGTGTCATGACTTTCTTTATCAACCTAGTGAAGCCTTTCCATCCCTTCCTAGAATAATTTTTAAATGCATAAAATATATAGAATTACAAAGAAAACCAATTTTATTGAAATATAGTCACCAAAATATAAAAAAACCCAAGTTCTTAGAGTACAATTTAAGTACTCCTGTATCTAGCTGAATACATAAACACTCTTCAAAGTAATTTGATCCAATAACTTCTTTTTGGCCTAGACAAATGAAAGGACTACCTCTAGGCCACTTGAAATGGATAGGTAGTGCAATACATAGAGTACAGGACTCAGAGTCAGGAAGACCTCAATTTTCATAGTGCTTCTATCTCATTCAGTCGTGTTCTACTCTGTGAACCCATTTGGGGTTTTCTTGGAAAAAATACTGGAGGGGCAGCTAGGTGGCATAGCAGCTAAAGTGCCAGGTTTGGAGTCACAAAGACTCAGCTTCCTGAGCTCAAATCTGGCCTCAGACACTAGCAGTGTGACACTGGGCAGGTCACTTAACTCTATTTGCCTCCATTTTCTTATTTATAAAATGAGCTGGAGAAGGAAATGGCAAACCACTTCAGTGTTTCAGAGACTTTGGTTGTGCAGGTCACTTAAGAAAAGCATTTATAAATAAAACAAGCAAAGTACTAATGTTCCAGGTACTACGATAAGTTTTTTGTTTTTTAAAAATATATTTTCTCATTTGATTCTCACAATAATTCTGTGAAGTGCTATTATCTCTCTTTCACAGTTAAGAAAACTGAGACAAACAGAGGTTAGGTAAGGAACTTGCCCAGGGTCACACACTTAGTCTCTGAGACCATATTTGAACTCGGGTCTTCTTAACGGTAGGCACAGCCCTCTATTCACTGCACCACCAGCTACTTCTAATTTAATTTCTCAGTGTATCAGTTTTCTCATCTATAAAATGGGAGTGACCACCACACTTAGCTCACGAATTTATTATGAGTCAAATGAAATAGCATATGTAAAATTCTTGGAAAATCTTAAATGATTACATAAACTCCAGCTAGCATTACTAGCCCCAAATCATACAGGTAGTGTGTATCAAAGAAGATTTGAACACAGTTATTTCGATTCCAAATATGACACTCTTTCTACTATACTATACTGTCTCAATAAATGGAGATGGGGAAGAAGTAATTTGCAAGTCTAGAGATGTAGAAAGATATTTAGGAACATCAGGAAATTGGTGAATTGTGGATGTGTATAGCTAAGTGGAAGATAGAAAGCAGGTTGGATAATGAGAATATTAGAGTGTAGAAACAGAGTTACTGTACAATCACTTGGTAGGTGGCTCCCTTACGTGCCTCTTAAATGCCGTGCCATATAAGGAAGGCTCTACTCCATAGCCCTCTCTTTCATTAGCGTTTGGAGCCTGAATAACTGGATTGGCCTGAGTTAGACCTAACCCAGAATAACAACCCAAAACTGCAGGCTGATTCTTAATGGCCTAAAGCATTGGGGCTAGCTTATCAAAAGGAATGAAAACCTTATTATAAATACAGACATTTGTGACGAGGAGTATGACCCTTCCCTCTCATTTCTAAGCAATATCTCTGTCTAGGTTGGAATAGGGGGGCTCCAATATATTTCCTAATATCTTCTTTCTCCCAAGAACTAAGATGGTAAAGATTCTCTGCAAATAAATACGGCCAACAGCCCAAACGCTTGCCAAAAAAACCTTTGTTATATCACAAGTCCCAGAGTCTTTTGAAGGCAATGGGATAGGGTTATTCAAACTACATCGTGCTATTGCTTATCATATCCAGGGAGTGATGCATGGATGGGGAAGAGATGAGCATTCTCATAGCATTACCATGTGCTAGAAAACTGCATGGAAGAAAAAAAAAATCTTGGTACAATATCATGGCAGAATTAGGATCTAAAATCATGTTGGCAATATGGCAGAGTGCGCCAACATCATTCCGATTATAGGAACATATAGTTATGGCTGGAAGGGACTTCAGAAGTAATCTCATCCCTCATTTTTCAGATAAAGAAATTGAGGCCCAGAAAGCTAAATGACTTGTCCAAAGTTATAAAATTAGGAAGCATTAATCAAGGGCAGATTTGGACTCAGATCCTTTGACTCCAGAGCTAGTACTCTGTTCATCATATCATGATAAAATTCACCAGGAGTAAGTTTCAAATTATACACTGGATTAAAAATAAGTTATTTGTGCAAACACAGGGTATGATAGACTCAACTAGCCAACAGTTTATGTGTATTGGCCTGGGATTTGGTGGACTGTGACCTCAGCATCAGTCAACAATGCGAAAAGGCAGTCAAAAGAGGACATTTACTTTTTTACTCTATATTTGTCATTTCTAGGTTAGATTGTAAAGGCAGAAAGAGTATCCAGAATAAGGGAGATGAGAGCCCCATTTTACTGAGACTCCAGTCTCAGACACTTACTAGCTATGTGACCCTGGGCAAGTCCCTTAGCCCTGCTTGCCTCAGTTTCCTCATCTGTAAAATGAGCTGCAGAAGGAAATGACAAATTCTCTCGTATCTTTGTCAAGAAAACCCCAGAAGAGGATTGAAAGGACTGAGCAAGAACAAAAACCAGACCACACCTCACACAAACAAACTGGAGCACGCCCTCAGGAAGATGGAATTAGCTAAATAAGAAACATCGCTTAGAAAAGAAAAGGTCTCGGCAAAGTGGGACAGAGATGTCTTCCAATTTTTGAAAGTCTGTCATTTGAACTGGGATGTGCAAACCGACTAGCAAGAGCTGGTTGCTAAGTTTTCAGCGTGAGCTCCATAAATAGACCAAAACCTCCAGATTTGGGCTTAATTTGTAGAGTTTTGTTGACTGTCTATACTTAAGAAAGTGATAAAGTAATTTTTTTCTTGAAGAGCAGGCTGTTAAACATTTATTGGTACACCAGTGCTCATGTGGAAGATAAATTGATTTTGCTTTTTCTTAAGGGAAATTGTGGGAGGACTAAAAGGGATTGGTAGATGTTGCAGAGGGGTAGACTTTGTCTAGACGGGAGGGGAAATATCCTAAGCACTCACTGCAAAAATAGAATGGGCTGCCTTAGTTTCCTGTCAATACAGGTCTTCAAGCTCAGGTGTGATGACTATATATTGAATAGGTTGTGGAATTATTTTTTGGGTACACCTAACTTTAAGGTCCATTCTGACTGAAATTCTGAGTTTCCTCCCCCCAAAAAATAATTAGGGCTTCCATTTCAAATTTCAGTGAAACTTTGTGTTATATGTAATTTATTTGTTATGTATAGTTTTGAAAAATTTAGTTCAGAATTGTTCCTACACAGAATCATAGAATTTCAGAGTTGGAATGGAGCTCAAAAAGCATCAAGTCCAACTGACACCTGGCTAGGACTCCCTTACAAATAGTCATCAGGCTTTTTTTCTTTTACTTCTTTAGTCTAAGTCAGCCTTTTTGGAATCTTTTGCTGAACCCATTAGACATTTATGAGACATTATTAATTATGTCAGTCTTTGAAAAATTCATAAAAATCCACATGCCTCAATACATAAAAAATAATGCTGACCATCTCTAATGGCACTTTTGCTTTGTCGTTTAGGAAATTAAAATGGAATAAAAAGTTAGGTCTGAGACTTGGGGGTCACTGATCTCAATGAACAATAGAAAGGTTCATTAAAAAGAAAGAACAAATTTATGACAACTTGATAGAGGGAGCTCACACATGCCCTTGGGAGAAACAAATAGGAATAGGAGTTTAAAGATTAGTCATTTGGCTTACTAGCTTCACATGTAGTAGATTAGAGTTTCAAGTTATGTAGTTAGGAATACACAATATGATATATTTCATTTCTATATGATACTAATATATAGCATAAAAATAAATTCTCTCAATTCAACACATATTTATTAAACTAATATTAAATGAATGCAGAGCATGGTGTTAGGTACTGGGGGATATGTAAAGTTTAGCTAAAATAACATACCTCCTCTAATGAAACTTAGAATCTAGCAGAAAATAAAGTACATGTAGCAATAACTATATTACAAAAAAGTCCATAATTACATCAGAAAATTACAAGGATAATTTGAACCCTAAGGGAGGTGAAAAGGTCCTTAGTGATTGGCAAATGAAAGGGAAAGTTTCTTAAAGAAGGTGGTATTTTAATTGGATTTCAGATAAAAGTTATATTGCTCCCAGGAACATAGGAAGGACTTCCCTTGAGCCAATGAGGTTTTGGAGGACCTTCCCAGGGTGATAAGAGAATTCTTAGACCAGACCATTCATAGTCATTCAGAAGAGTTCATTTTGTTTTAGAGGTCCAGCAGCATTTAGAAAAAGACTTTCATCCCAGTCTTGGGGGACCTTGGGGAGAGGTAGGAGAAAAAGTCAGGCAAATGTTGAGGGCCAGGATGGAGTGCAGTTGATGAGATCAGGATAGATCTTCGGGGAAACTGATCTTTGAGACTGTGCTCATTATCATCTGGAATGGCTCTCCATGCCCCCCAGATGTTGTTGTCTCTGTGAGACAAACAAGAGAATTACAGAAAACAAGGGATATGTAAAATAGATGCTCCTAGGCTCATGATCTGATTTAATCAGAAGACTGATTTAATCATCCTGATTGATTTAATCACTGGGACACAATAGCAGAATGTCACATAGACTTGTAGAACCTTGTCTATATAAACCCTAACCCTTAGATCAATAAACGGAATTGGTCTATCTTTTCCCGCCTCCCATGACTGTTTTCATTCAACCACATAACCAAGCCATGTAGGGATGTGGGTCATCCGCTACAGTTGCCCAATGTGGAAAATGAAATAAAAGGAAATGAATACCTAGTAAACTGGAGCTGAGACCAGGCTAAATCACCAGGCATAGTGGTTTGACCATTTGATGAGAAGAAAGTTCACTCAGTAGCTGTTTTCTTCATTTTCCTGTTTTCTTAGTACAAAGTTGTGACTGTGGCTTCCAGCCCTATCACAGCCTTCTGTAAGGTGGAACTTCATATTGGTAATAAATCACATGACCATTATGGTGCTTTTGTCTAAGCTTACAAGTTTGTGTCTAAAAGGTAATAGTTGTATGGTCTCAGAGGAAGTTTTTATTACTAAGTATGGTAAAAGTATTATCCTAAGTTAAGCTAGCTTTTCCAAGAAAGGCAACAAAATTGTTTCTGATACTTGACTGGCCCAGGAATTTCTAAGCCTCAAGCTTATCTCCTTTAACGCATTGTGCTGGTAATTTCTCATAGTCATCTGAGAGTATAAAGCAGTCCACCTACATGGAACTGGTAGCCTTTCAGATCTAGTTGTGGTTGTTTGTCCTTCATTCTCAAAGAGGACCATGACTTCAGGAAAGCAATGCCATGACTTGCAAGTAAATCAGATTTAAGGGACGGAGAGCTATGTAGAGTTACCAGCCTCACTTTCTCCTCTGGAGCCATCTGGGTTACATGGCAAGGTATAGACCAGGATGAGTGGAGATGGCCCTGGCTTCAGATCTGGTGTATGTCCCAACACTGTGCAAGCTTCCACACAATACCCTCCTGACCAAGCACATGTCTAAAAGGAGATGGAGGTGGCGGGTGGGGAGAGAAATGGCTTCACATCTACCCCAGCTAAGTGCTGGGGTATATTTGTGGTCCTTTCTATGCTATGGTTAAGCAAACTTGCATTTGTTTACTGTTGAATTACCTACAAGTACCTCATTTTTTCCTCAACGTTGAACTTGAATTAGCAGAGCACCAACCTGAGTTGTCTACCCCTAACATCTGGCATAGTTGTTAAACGGAATAAGATGGCAGCATGGCTCTCATAGTGGTTTAAGTAGGGGAAGGACAATGCAAATACAGAGCATGGGTTGATCAGAAAGTCAATTTCAGTACTGTGACATGTTGTGCCGAGGGTTCTTCTACTGATGTATAAAGAGTCCTCTCAATGGAGCAGAGAACAGGCCCCAACTCACAAGAAGCAATTAGCTCAGTGGAAGCTGGAGGAGTCTGGCAGGGAGGGTAAATAAACCTCCAGGTCCATCATTCCCTACTTATTGTTAACTCTCCTATAGAAGTTGGCCTGCCAGAATAATGAGACTAGAAATAAATTGGCCCAGTACATCAGCAACCATAAACAGAGCTGTGCAATGAAAGCTGTGCTGCAGATAATATAGATTGTAAAATCACAAGTAAAAGAAGCTCTGCTGATGGGGTTGGGGTTCAACAGGAACAGTTAAGGATTCAGCCAGGAAAAGATAGGTTGAGGCCAAGAAATAGGATTTCCAACAATGTGATTTCACTCTATCATGCTGAGTTCAGAGCCATAAGACAGGAAAATGAGAGCAGGAGTCAGTCAGAAACTTGGAAACCCATGATAAGAAAGCCCCAGGCTCATCCTATTACTATTCCTCCAAGAGTGATTCTTCCACTTAGGGAGCAGGAGCTGGGCAGGATTTATCCACTAAGAAACTGGAGAAGTTTCAAGAAAAGTTCAAATAGCAACCTGATGAGTCTTGGATTAGTGGCTACTGATGACATGGAGACTCTTCACAGCAGTGTTCCATAGGCTTAGGGAAGCCTCAGAGAAGTTACTGTTACAAAACCAGTTGTATCATTTACCCACCCCACATGGAAGATATCCATCATCTCTTTTTAGGTGGCTGAGATGTGGAGTTACATGTATCTGGTTCCATAAAGATGAATTCCTCTTGCAGTCCACTACCCATTGGACACCTGCAATGAAGGAAGTAACGTTCCTAAAGCAAAGGGGTTTTAGAAATTGGCTCTATGCACCCCCTCTCAGTCTGCCACACCTTATGACTAACCTGCCTTGAGGCAATAATATACTTACTACCTTCTGGGTATGGGTCTTCTATGCCACACAACTTTTCAGATGTGGGCTGATCAAGTGATAAAATTTGAACAAATATTAGGACAGCTATTGTCAATGCAAATAGGGAAGGAGGAGAGAAGGCACAAAGCCCACTGTCTGTGGCTCCTGAAAATTGGGATTAATAAAACAATTGTTAGAACTCTCAGTGGGCTGAGCTTCAGGTTTCATTGCCAACATGTTACAGAGCCTTGAGGGATGGAGCAGAAAAGAGCTCCATCTATACCGATTCCTAGAAGGGGATCATGAGTCTGGTCAAGCATTCTGGGACCTGGAGAGAAGAGAACTAGAATGTCAAAGATTCAGGCCATTAAAGGAATTTTGACAACATTTCTCACTGAATACAGTTTGTGTGTGTGTGTGTGTGTGTGTGTGTGTGTGTGTGTATCTGTGTCTATGTGTGAAATCAGCACTCATCAGAGATATTATATGCTCTCTGTTGAACTAAACAACTAGGTTAAAGCCATTTAAAAAAAAAAAAAAGAGTCAAGATAGGGAGTGGGACCATTGCCAATCTGGCAAGGGGGCTCACTAGGAGAACAACATGGCAACACTGTCTCCATATCCAGATTGGCAATGATTCCACTCTCCAATCTCTGACTTGAACATGTATAACACTCTACAAATGGAAGACATATGATTTAATCATAAGTTTTTGGACAGGAGGCAAGGATTATATTGAAGGTTTCCTTTGTGCCTTCCCTGTGAGAATTATTTCCTATACTCTGTCTCTCTCTCTCTCTCTCTCTCTCTCTCTCTCTCTCTGTATCTATCTATCTATCTATCTATCTATCTATCTATCTATCTATCTATCTATCTATCTATCTCTATCTCTCTCCTTCTGAGAGAGAGGGGAGAAAGAGGAGAGAGAGAGACATATACATACTCACATCTATGAGTATGATGATTTGCTTATTATCTCTCACTTTAGAATGTGAGTTCCTAAACGCAAGGGCTGGGGTTTGGTTTGTTTAGATTTTTTTCCTCTCTTTGGATCCCCAGCCCTTAGCACAGTGCCTGGAAAATAGTAAAAACTTGTTGACTGATGTGTTCCTCGCAATGCCTTGTATGATATAGTACCCAAAGTAGGCTCTCAACACATTTTTGTTGAACTAATCGGAAAAACCTAGAGCTGGAGCTAGGTTAGAGTCTCCTTCACCTCTCCAGCCTCCCTACTTTCTACTACTTTCCTCCTCCCACTGACATACAATGAAAGAGACTTCTTTGACTTGTCCAGAATAAAGCTAGTTCTAAATCCCAGTGGGTGTCAGGCTGACCTCTAAGATCAGGACAGCAAAGGTAACACCAGGACAGTGACCTTAAGGCATTATCTCACTGTGGGATATCTAGCCTTGTGTGAGTGAGACAGCAAGTTCAGGTCTGTGCATCCCCAAAGCATGCTTTATGCAGTATTTGAATCTCATATCAACAACACACAGAAGCTCTAAATATTTCCCCAGGGTGCGATTTTTAGCTCACACTTTACAACTCAATGGCAAATGTTTTATTCCTCAATTCCAAGTATTGAATCAAATAACAATCTAGAGTATTTCCTGGAAATAAAAGAATAGTGTGTCTGTGTGTATCTGTGTGTGTCTGTGTCTGTGTGTCTGTGTGTGTCTGTGTGTGTGTGTCTGTGTGCATGTGTCTGTGTTGGAGGAGGGAAGAAGAGATGAAGAGGGGAATGCCTGGAGGGGAATGAGTTGGCTGGGATCAGTGAATTTAGCCTACTTACCAGTGAATATTAAGAAATATTGAAGGCCAACAGTGGAGTTAGCATTATCAAATAAATTATTTAAAGCTATTAAATAACAAAACTCAATAATAAAAATCCCTTTTGTCAGTCACTTCATATATAAAATGAATCTCTAGTCAATTTCTCAAGAATGACAGAATTCCAGAATGCAAGAGCAAGAAGAGATCTTAGATGGTGGATGGTGGATGGTGGAACTAAGGCTCAAAGAGATTAAGAATCTAAAGTATCAAGCTCATCTCAAGAAAGGATTTTGCTTTATGACCTTCCCAAAAGGCCATTTTGTCTGCAACATAGCAACACTGAAGCAATCATTGAAAACATTCTATTTTTGAACACAATACAAACCCAATACTCATCAAAGAGGGTGACATTGTCAAAGGTGACAAAATGCGGAAATTATGCAGGAGTTCTTAAACAGTTTTTGTTTCATCAGTCTGATGAATCTTATGGCTCTGTCTTTGAATAATGCTTTTTAAGTGCCTAAAATAAAATATGTAGGATTACAAAAGAAAATAATTGAAGTATTGCTTGTAATTTTGTTGAACTGAAGTACATAGAAGTAAAATTGAAGTATTAAAGTATTCAATTGAATATTGAATTATTCATTGAAGTAAAAATTGAATTAATTTTGATTGAAATGAAGTAAAAACTATCAAAATATTATTTAAAAACAATTTCATGGACCCAAAGATATGAACCTCTGATTAATATTCAGTATTGAAGGGCTACAGAAAGGGAAACTGATACTTTGGTATAAAAAGAGAAAGAAATGAATCCAACTATTCTGGAAGGCAATCTGGATTTAAATCAGAAATTGAAATGCCCATATGTTTTGACTACTAAGCATATTCCCCCAAAGAGGTCAAATGCAGCAAGAAATACTAAAATATTCATAACAGAACTTTTGCATTAACAAAGAACTGGAAACAAAGTAGATGCTCATTGATAGTGGAATGGCTAAATAAAAGAGTCAATTGGGTTTAATGGAATATTACTACACTAAGAAATGATAAATATGAAGAATTGAGAGAAGTTTGCAAAGACTTATAAGAACTGATAGAAAGTGAAGAAAGAAGAACAATATATACACCAATGACTACACTAATTTAGTTGTAAAGAACAGCAACAAAAGACAGTGAATGATGCATAATTATGAAGCCCCTGTGGCATGCCCCTTTCACAAAAGGGGCCCCCATAATAATGTTCCAGGTTCAAGGCTCTCTGTGTATTCATATGCCCTTAAAATAATATGTCATAAACTCTACTTTTTTTCTTTTTATTTGAAGGACATGTTTATTTCAAAGCAATAGCATTTAACGAAATATAGAAAGAGGCACAATTGAATATTTCTCCCATAAACTTAGGGCAAATTCCTCCATAATACCCTCTTAGTGAGGAGAAGGAACAGACATATGGATCACAGACATGTGAGAGTTGGGAAATCATGTGTAAAGGCAAGTCACACTTCCAACACTGAAATATGATACCTTGTGGGGATGTTATTACAATACTATCAATATAGCTACTCCTTGCAGAACATATCACCTTTCCTGGACAGTATATTCCACTGATATTGCTGGGCTAATTCCTCATTGAATGTAGCAGGCTCTCTACTGGGTATTCCTCATTCTGCTATCGTATAGTGGCTAAAACCTTCCATGATAAGGGCAAGATGACAGTTCTTAAGTCATTGCCACCAAACCCAGTCAAGAAAAGTCAGACTGAATAGTCCTAGGATAAGATGAAATATTTTTCTACACCAAGGTCTCAGAAAGAGATCATAACCTTCTTTTACAGATAATGACCTTACCTTTGGTTAACACCTTTTACATAACCCCATGATTTCTGATAAGCCACAAATGAATTGAAGACAAGTAAACCAAGAAGAAAAGGTCATTGTTCACCACTCATCTAGCTTTTTGTCTTTTCTTATTCATATTTATCAACCACGAAGTCTGAATGCTCTGGAACTGTATTTTGGACAGCTAAAAGCTTCAGTCTCCCTAGAAAAATGAAAAAAAAAAGATCTGTCTATTTCTATCTCTCTTTATCTCTTTCTCTGTTTCTCTCTGGTTTTTCCTTTTCCCTCTTCTTTTCTCTCTCTCTCTCTCTCTCTCTCTCTCTCTCTCTCTCTCTCTCTCTCTCTCTCTCTCTCTCTCCCTCTCTCTCTCTCTCTCTCTCTCTCTCTCTCTCTCTCTTTCTCCCTCCTCTTCCCTTAGAAAAGATGGGTTTTTTTGGTAGAAAAGGAGGGATATATTCAAAAATTGAAAGTGATAGAAAAAGAATATCACTTTAAAAAAACTTTACCTATTGTGTTCCCCAGTAAAAATGTACAAATATGCAAAACTGAAGCAACAGATGTTTCATCTATTTTGTTATTTCATGAACATTTATTAAGTACCTATGTGCAGATTGTTGCATTAAATTTCAGTAGAAATTCAAAGATTATATGATTCAGTCCTTGCCCTTGTAGACTTGGGAATCTAATAGAAGATACAAATAGAAACAACAGTTGTACAAAAAATTACATGAAATGTACATTAGATAATTTTTTTTAAATATTACATGTAGTCCTAGGAGAAAACTGGCTTACCAGCCCAGGGAAATCAGATAGCTTCAAGATAAAGTACCACTTGATTGGAGTTTTAGAATGGGTAAACAAAATTCAACAGAGTAAGAAGGAGAAAAAGAGCTTTTCTGGTGTAGAAAACCAAGAAATCCAGGACCCATACATACATGGTTGTGTTCAATGGACGGAGTAGACAAATTATCCTAAAATCAAGAGTACTTTGAGGGTAAGTTTACATGAGTTAAAAATGGAAAAGTAATGAAGAACCGTGAATGACGACAAAAGGAATTAGAACCTTACCAAGTAAGCAAAAGGGAGTCACAGAACTTTTTGAGCAAAAGAGTAACATATCCAGGTCTCTATATGGCAATGAATATTCTAGTGGTAGTTTAAGACTAGAGAGGGGAGAGAATGGAGGCAGGAAAATCTACAAGGGTCTATGACAATAGTTTAGGTAGGTAGCAAAAAATATGATGACACAGTGAACACTATATAAATAGGATATAAATGCTAGAAATGTTGCAGAGTTGGTATTTACAGGATTTAGAAATACTGTGCCATAGCAGTTCACTAGGCTAGTTAGCTATAAAAACCACAGAAAGGAGTGACAGATGACTGCAGAGCTTGCTTCCAACATGTATTCAGTACAAGGGGATTTTCTGTGACCTGAAGAGCATGCTCTCTGATTGTACTCTGCCAATGATGAGTAACAGCTACATATACACAAAGCACAGGTTATTCCTCTTGCTGGAGAAAACAGTAAAAGAGACATTGAACCAAAATTAAGTGTTCCTTGAACAAATGGAAGAACTTCAAAAAGAAATCAAAGGGGAAAAAAGCAATTTGAAGCAGATGTGAGAATTGTAACCTCTATCATAAGTTTGAAGGTAGAGAAATGTGATACAGAGATAGAAGAGAAGACATTGAATATTTGGAATTAGGTAATAAGCATCTTCCTAAAGAGGGCAGAGTGGGACATTTTTAGAAGGATGTATCTTTCCATGCTCCATAGAATGATGGTGTCCACCAAATATAACTGACAGGTCAATCAACAAACGTTTATTTATTAAGTTGCTACTATAGGTACTAAGTGGTGGGGATACAGGAACACTCACGAGCCTCACAAGGAGTTTATCTCTAAGCAGAGAAAATTACAGTGACATATATAGTATATACAGAATCAAGTGAAAACAAAGCAGCTAAACTTATTTTGAGAATATGGTCTTCCCAAGCTTCTCTAAATTCTTTATATTAATCATTTCTTACAGTGTGGCAGTATTCTATTACACTCATTTAGCATTTTTTGTCTAGGCAGAGGAGGGAGTGCATCCCAGTCATAGGGGATAGCCTGTGCAAAGATAGAGGTCATCCAGTAATGGCATGAAAGAAGAAAAGATGAATAATGGTGATTAGAGACTTCTTGTGAGAGATTCCAAGGCAGCTATATATCAGCATGACATGAATAATAGAAAACTTTGCTGTCTTCCTGAGGCATGTATCCTGGATATGACGGAATACCTTCTGAGACTCGTCATAAATGATGACTGCTACTCACTCCTGGAGATTCATGTAAGGATAAATGATATCACCAGAAGGAACATAGAAAGCATTTCTAGAGGTTAAGAAATCTTGGGCACAAAACAAAAGACTTTTCTAATGAAAGTCTTTAAGGTAATGAAGGTCATATTTTCATCATGCTTACCGACTAAAGATGAAATTTCAGAATACAAGCCCCTCCCCCATATTTTTGAAGTAAAAAGATGGTTAAGAAGATGTCAGAGAGTAAGATTTGGATTTCTGCATAATGTCTTAAAATATAAGTATGGTGACCTCTTGGTTATATACATATACATGTGTGGGGAATGTGGGTGTTCCAAGGAGGACCAGCAACTCTGGTACGAGGTCATGCCAAGCTGCTCATCCACCTGTGGTGTCTACCTGTCACACAACTTTCACTTATGACTCCAAGAAGCTGTAGCAAGTGCACCAACCACATCCTGGTAAAATATCTTGGCAGATGGGCTGAACCAGTTTGAGGGTATGGGTCATGGACCATAAACCATTGGTGGGTTAGGGGGGTGTCTACCTCAAGCATGTGAAGACTTGGTAGAATGGACAGATGAGAATGAATGGTCCTGAAGGTAGCTGAAGCAGGTACTGTGGAGAGTTTGGGTTTAGTCAGACCTTGAAGATACCATGGTCAGCCAAGAAGATCACCAATACTTTTGTCTTGCCACTGGAGTTTGATGACTCAGGAAGAGAGAATAAGGCTGATGATTATGTACAATTCTGTCTCAATTAAATCCAATTTGCTTGCAAGTTAAGACATCGCCCTGTGATGTCATGGGTCCTCTTTGAAATTGAAGGACAAAACAGCAACAATATGTGTATATGTTTGTGTGTATATATACATACATATATGTTTATATATGCCATCATTATACACACACACACACACACACACACACACATTTACCTCAAGTCTTGTGAATCTGAAGAGATTTTTAAGTTTAAAATGGAAGGGAAAAAAGAAAACTTCACACTAACATCTGCCAAGCCAGTACAAGAAAGGTACAAGCCAGTATAAGAAAAAACAATGTGAGTAGAATGTAAGTTCTTTGGGGGCAAGAACTATTTCACTTTTGTCCATGTATCCCTAACAAAAACTTTGCACACTATCGGCACTTAATAAATGTTTCCTGAGTCCAGTAAAGAAGATTAGTAATTCACATGAACACTATCCAAGAAGAGAACTAGTTGCATTACCTCAGATATATGCATGTAATTCACAAAGTATGTAAGAAATAAGGTAAACTAGAAATGGTAAAGCAAAGAGGTAAAAATGACTTCATAGATATCAATGAGACTTGGTAAAATAATGAGACTCATCACTAAACTACATCTGTGAAAAGCTATACCTTATTCAAGGGAAAATGAATTGACACAAGGAGTAATGGAGAGCATCATATATTAAGAAGCTATATTTATTTGCATTAATAGTAGCATTTTAATAGAAAGAGGGACAAAAGTAATTCAATCAACAAAATATGTTACAGTACCTGAAGAGAAGGAAATAAAGATATGGAATGGGGGAAGGGACCAAGTATTTATTAAGCTCCTACTATATACTAAGCCAGACCTGCACAACTTGGCAGTAGGTAGGGGCCAAAATTAAAATAGCCTCAACCTCTTCAGTGTGCAAATAGGTTTTTACCTGCTCACTTTGCCAGTGAAGATATAATTAATGATTAAACTATTTCTCAAAAACACTTCTTTTTTTAATCAGGACATAATTCAGAAACTGCTGTCAGCAAACACTTCTTTGTGAAGTCCCCTCCAATAAAAGATTTCTCAGCAGCAGCAATTTCTTTAGAAATCTGAAAACTAACCTTAGTAACCACCTCATTTTCTGAGTTTACTTTCTTGAAAAATAGATGTTCCTCACTGAGAATTTTCAACATTTTGGACACTTTATTTTGTTTTTCATTGGTATCCAGTCTGTTTAAGTCAGGATGTTTTGATTCAAAATGGTGATGAAGATTGTATTCCTTTGGAATGGCTATTACTTCTCGGCAAACAAGGCACAACATTTTGTCCCTCGTGTAAGTAAACAAGTATCTATTTGTTCGCTCTGTGTTCTGATTTGATCTCCCGTTTCTTTTTATCACAATTTTAAAAAGTCACCCCCAAAATTTTAATGTTAGAACCAAAAAAATCTTCATGACAACTGCTCACATACAAAAAAATATATGAACTGTCTGATCTTGGAAAAAGTGTCAGTCACTCATGTAACTTGGAGGGCAGATGCACAGCGAGAGAGGGGAAGAAGCCTTCACATTATTGCCATTAATCGTTAACTGCATAGTGTGTACCAGCTGCGTTAGCACGTGACTGCACACACCTTTTCCTTGTTCAACACCAGTAACAACCTCCAGAAACAAATGAAAACAGAGAAAAGATACAACTCTTACTCCTCTCAGACTAGTGACAGGTTGAGCATGGTTGGTTGCCATGGCATGATGTTTGTCACATGACAAACAAGAGAAAGTACACAGTGGCAACCCATCCGTCAATTTACATGATGGACAGGCACCACTACAGACCACCTGAAAGAAAGGAAAGAGATAATTTTCTTTAAAAAATAATTGATGTCTTTTGGTTTTATATCATCTTCATTTCTCCATATATCCCATCCCGGAGAACCATCCCTTGTTACAGAGAAAGAGACAGATTAATGAAGCAACAAATAATTTATTAGCATCTACTATGTATCTACCAAGCATTATGCCAAGTGCTGGGCAGACAAATACAGTAAGTGAAACAATCCTTACATCGAAAGAGTTTGCTTTGCTTCTAACAGGGTAGAGAACAAGGACATATAAACAGAGTAAATATGAGAAAAATATAAAGTGGTTAAACACAAAGCAGATTGATGAGGATAGAATGAAAGAGAAAAAGAAAGAAGGAAAAAGAAATGAAAAGAGAAGGGAAGGGGGAAATGAATTCAGCAAAAAAAAAATCCTCACATCAGCTGAGTCTGGCATTACATTCAATGTTTGACACTCATCAGCCCTCACATCTGCGAAAACTGGAGATATGTGCCTTTATTGTTATGGTAAAATCTCCAGGAGAGTCTAGTCAAATACATGACTGCCAAATGGTAAAATATCTGGCCTCAAACACTGACATGCTATAACATCTCCTTCCTGATGTCATGGTCCTCTTCAAGAACAAACACCAACGACAGCCCCAATAGGGATACCTCTGGACATCATGGTCTGGAGTCATCTTAAAGCAGAGTTGTTGAGGTTGGGAGGGGGTAGGTGGTGGTGTTCTTTTAAGACTATTTTTCTCAGCGAGAGAGATAGAGAGACAGAGACAGGGAGAAAGAGACAGAGAGAGAGAGACTGAGAGACAGAGACAGAGAGACAGAGACAGAGAGAGAGAGACTGAGAGACAGAGACAGAGAGAGAGACAGAGAGAGAGACAGACAGACACAGAGAGAGAGAGAGGGAGGGAGGGAGGGAAGGAGGGAGGGAGGGAGAGAGAGAGAGAGAGAGAGAGAGAGTAGGGTTGCTGTTTTGACACAACAACCAGGGTGAATGCTGCAATTTTCCATTTTACTTGTGACCTAATCCAAATGTCAAAGTCAGGCCTTCCAAATGAAAGGTCAGTATTTCCAGTCAGCCGCCAAACCCCTTGACTTTCCACAGACATATCACAGAAGTCAAATTCATGTGGCATTTAGCAAAGGTAGTCCCTCTCTGTTCAAGGAGAGAGGCTCTCTTTCTCCTCAGCTTTCTGAATAAGAGATAGGTAGGTGCCTATTAAACATTTACTGCTACGTTCCCACCTCCTCCAGATCTCTTCAGGTGACAGGAAGCATTCTGAGACATGCCTGGAATATCTTAACTGCACTTAAGACACCTGCAGACCTACAGAACTTTCTGAATTATTATGTTAAAAAAACAAACACACACAGCCTCCTCTTTGGTTTAAGTTGATTTTTTTTTTCCATCATCGTAATTTATTTTTAAGGAGGCAACGTGAGTTCTCAGGAGCCATCAAAGGCAAGCAAAATAAATGTTTGTACCCAGATGCTATTAAAAGGGAAGGATACTGAATTCATTTTAATACATTTGCAAAAGATTGATTTTCCCAGTGGTGGGCACATATCCTCTTTCTTTAATTATTCTTGAGGTTTTGCCTATCAACTGACAATTTCCTACAGGAGGGAAGCAAAATAGCTTGTCTCTCTTGACAGCCAAGAGCTTTAATGATACCTGAATTAAACTGGATTTGTCACTTTCCTTATCATCTCTAATGTCTTAAGTTAAAAGGAGACCTATTTTGACCCTTCTTATATTGAATGTAATTGTCTTGGGTATTTTATAGTAAATAGTAAAAAAAAAGCGTTCTAAATAAACTTTCTATGGTGTTCTTTTTCAAATAATGATTCTTATGATTGTCACTGCTTTAGATGTAACCAACTAACTACATGTTAAGTTATCCAACAAAAAAAAAATGGAATACATTCATCAACATGACCTAACTCCTTTCACAAAAGGAAGAAATGTGACACATTCTCCCTACCCCTCCCCCATTCAAAAGCCAACCATTTTTTTACTACCATTGGTGGCAGTAGGTCTTACCAATGCATGTATTAATTTTTTCAACAAACACTTATTAATTCTCCACTACATGCCATGCAGGATAGAGATATAGGATATATAGATAAAAATGAATCAGTTACTGCCCTCAAGGAACATACATTCTATCTGGGGAAAATGTAAAAATAGAAAAGTGAAAAATACGTAAAGAATAAGTGCAAGGATGGGTATTGTATTTTTTGCCTTCTTGATAAATAGGGGACAGGGTGGAAGGAGGGAGAAAATTTGGAACTGAAAATAATGTTTTTAAAAGAATAAAAAAAGAGATGAAAGTACATACAAAGTAATTTGAAGGAGGATACTAGCAACTGGGGGGATCAGGATAGATCTTTTGTAAAAGATGATGCTTGAGCTGAGTCTGAAGGCAAATTAGGAATTCCTTAAGGAAAAGTAAAAAGGGAGTGAATGGGGAACAGACTGAGAAAAAGTAAAGGGAGCAAAGAACAGTAATTAACAGGCCAGTTTGACTGGATTATATAGTGGGTCACACTGATGTACCATAAGCCTTAAAATGTACCATGGGAAGAACCTTAAATTCCAAACAGAGGAGTTTATATTTTGTCCAAGAGGCAGTTGGGAGAAACCACAGCTTCTTAAAGAGTGGAAGAGGGAAACAGAGAGAGCTATACTTTAGGAATATCAATTTGGCACTTCTATGAAGGGTGGATTAGAGAAGGAGACACTAGAGGCAAGGATATCAATTACAAGGTTATGACAATAGTCCAGGCAAGAGGTGAGGAGCACCAAAATGTTCAAGTAAGGTGACAAAAAGGGATGGATGCAAGAGATGCTGTGAAGGTAAAATCACAAGACTTGGCAAGTAAATGGACGTATGAGGAAAGAAAGAATGACTCAAGAATGACTCCAAGATTGCAAACCTCAGGAAGTAGAAGGAACACCACAGGTTAAAAAAAAACCTGCTGTAACTAATGTTTCCTTTACTTATTTGACTATGTTGTCAAAAATAATGATAGAAGTGGCCCAACTTGTGTATAGACACATATGTGCATGTGTATGTCATACACACACACACACACACACACACACACACATATATATATATATATATATATATATATATATATATATATATATATATATATATATTTGCTGTTGTTCAGTTGTTGCAGTCATGTCTGACTCTCTGTGACCCTATTTGGAATTTTCATAGCAAAGGATACTGGAAGTGTTTCTCTAACTCCTTTTACAAATTTCCTTCTCTAACTCCTTTTACAAATGATGAAATTGAGACAAATATGGTTAAGGGTGACACAGCTGTTAAGTGTTGGGGGCTGGATTTGAACTTAGGTCTTCCTGACTCCAGGACCAGCACTCTAGTCACAATACCACCTAAGTGTCCTGTTTGTGTATGTACGTGTGTGTGTATAAAAGTGTGTGGTGTGTATGTATATATACACATATGCATATATATAGGTACATACACACATAAATACTGTGTTTTAAATCCAACCCAAAGTGCATTCATCACAATGACAAGACGAGAGGGGTAGGTAGGGGCTAAAGAGATGGAAAAAGGTCTATGATCTAGTTTCTGACCTCTGGGATCTTAAAATCTAGTTATCAGGTCAAATAATGGTTGTTTCTTAGTCTGTGTTTCATCCTCCTTCTACCCTACACCTCTGGTTTCTTGGGGGGTCCTTCAGAAGTAGCTACCACTAGTTCATTTTATTCAATCGCTATTCCCAACCACCCACACTTTCTGAAGCTCTCCATGGAAACTAAACCTCCTAAAATTGGGTGGGGAGGGCAGACTGGGGAGAGGAGGAGAGATGATTAAACATTATAGAATCATAAAGCTAGAACTAGAAGGGACCTTAAAGGTCATCTGGTTTCATGGAATTGGGATCTATGGTAGAAATGGAAATCACAGAATTTCTGAATGGGGAGTGACCTCAGTGGACTACCCCAGGTTACACCTCAAAATGAATTTTCATTCCAATATATCTGATAAGGTGTCATCCTAATAAGAGTGAATTCATTAGTTACTCCCTATGCAACCTAATTTCACTTTTCAACAGCAATAAATATGAATTTTTTCTAATATCAAGCCTAAATTTGCTTCCTTGCAACTTCTACTCCATTAGTCCCAGTTCTTCTTTGAACAAGCTTGATCATTCTTTTCTATGATAGCCCTTCAAACACTTGATGACAATTACTATATTCTCTCTGAGTCTTCTGTTTTCAGGGCTGAACATGAATACAGAGAAGCATGGGAAAATTTAAATGAACTGATGCAAAGTGAAGTAAGCAGAACCAAGAAAACATATACAATGACTACATCAATGTAAATGGAGAAAACAACTACATAAAATCATCAAAAATGAATGTTACAAAATTATAAGCAATCTTGGCCCAAGAAGGACTTCCCTAGTATACCTTCCTGAGTATAAATCTGTACCTCAAATCTCAGTAGGTTGAGTTGCCATGGAGTTCAGAGATTATAGATACTTGGGGATGAGGACTGAATACAATGAGATAGTTCCTAGTGGTAGCAGTTTCTGAAGGGTTACCCCAGGAAAAAGTAGTATAGAGAAGGAGGATGAAACACAGACTAAGAAACAATAGTTTGATCAATTTGGTTCTAAGATCCCAGTGGACAGGGACTGGATCATGGACCTTTTTACCTCAGTACCTACCAACTGGGTTGTTGTGAGGAAAGCACTTTGAAAACACTAAAGCACTGTGAATATATATAATTCATATATTATCAGATTTTTTTCAGTGTATTGGTCTATTTTATTGACATTTTTTCTTTTTCTCCTCAAAAAAAGATTTTTTTTTATATATTACACTTTGAGAGGGGGCATAGGGGAAAGAAATCTAGTCCTTGTAAAAAGAAAATAAAATTTTCATTAAAAAATATTTTTAAAAAGAAACTACATGAGGCCAAGCACAGATCTCTGAGACTTTCCAATGGAGAACTCCTGATACAGTGGGCCTTCATCCATTAATGATTGTTCTTTGGGTCTAGCCATTCAACTGGTCATCTAGCTTACTGTACTCCAAAGTGAAGATTCATAAAAAAAAAGACCTCAGCTGAATGGGCTTTTTGTATGTCAGCTGCAGTGTGGGTTTATCTGGAGTCTGAAAGAGTGGTGCAAACCCTCAAGCAAAGGAGCAATTTGAGAACAGGGCCATTTATTATAAGACTGTGGAGACAGACAACAGATCTTAGTGAAAGCAGACAACAAACAGGTAGAGCATTAAGGAGCACATTCTCATAGATTGTTAGAGCTAGAAAGGACCTTCAGTCCGGTTATAACAGCAAGGACCAAGGCATACACAGGAGGGCCTGCTGTATAGGTTCTTAGATCTGTTTTTCTAAAAGAAAAGCAACTTTTGAGGGGTCAACAACCTACTTTAATCAAGTACCTATAATCATTCACTTAGTTCAGGGGAAAAAGCCAGCATCTTGAACTTTAGAGAAAATACAAACAGAAATTACAAGGAAAAATTACAGACAGAAAGACCAACAGACAGGGCTTCCAACTCTCTGACCATAGACAATACATACATCATTACCAGAGAGAGAAGCATCAATATCTGGGTTTTTAAAACTGGAATCTCCTTAGTGGCTACCCAGAGTCTCATCTGGCTCCACCTTCTTCCAAAAAATAAGAACCAAAAAAAACTTCACATCAGAATATAGATACTCTTTCCCATCCACCGTTAACTTTACATTAACTTATACCAGTCCAGTCCAATCATATTAAATGACTTGCTTAGTTTGCAAAATTGGTGAATGGCAAAGCCAACTTCAAACTCAGATCTTTAGATGCCAAATCCACTGCTCTTCCCATTATCCCCATATGAATCTTGAGAAGTTCAAAGCTTAGAGAAAGCTACCAGTGTTCTTTGTTCTGTTTCTTCATATATGACATATTCTATCTCCATACTTTTAGCATGAGCTAATCCCTTCACCCAGAGAGTACTTCCTCCTCACCCCCACTTTTGAAGGTCAGCTCAGATTCTGCCTCCTACAGATTTCAGAAAAACTTGGCTTCACATGAACTGATGCTAGTGAAGAGAACAGAAGCAGGAGAACATTGTACACAGCAACAGCAAGGTTGTGCACTGGTTTAGCTAAGACTTAGGTCTTCTCAGCAACATAATAATCTAAGACAATTCCAAAATATTCATGATGGAAAATGCTAACCACATCCAGAGAAAGAACTATGGAGTCTGAATGCAGGTTGAAACATACTATTTTCACTTTTTTTCGATTGTTTCTTTTCCTTTCTTGTGATTTTTCCCTTTCATTCTCTGCAAGTCATGTCATCATCCTGATAGCATGGTCCACTTCGAGAACGAAGGACAAACACAACAACAATGTGGAAATATGTTTAACATGATTACACATGTATAACATATCAGATTGCTTGCTGTCATGGAGAGGGGGGAGGGAAGGGAGAGAAAAAATCTGGAACTCAAAAATTTACAAAAATGAATGTTGAAAACTATCTTTACATGCAGTTGGGGAAAGATTAAATACTATTAAGGGGAAAAAGAAAAAAGACTCCAAAAATAATTTTTTAAAAAATTCTGCCTTTGAAAACTGGGAAAGAATTTTTACAACTAGTGTCTATAAAAAAAGTCTCATTTGTAAATATAGAGAACTGAGTCAGATTTACAAGAATAAAAGTCATTTCCCAATTAATAAATGGTCAGAGGATATGAACAGAGAGTTTTCAGAGGAATAAACTAAAGTTATCTATAATCATATAAAAATGCTCTAAATCACAATTGATTAGAGAGATGCAAATCAAAACAACTGTGAGGTACCACATCACACCTGTCAGATAGGCACATGACAAAACAGGAAAATGATAAATGCTGGAGAAGATGTGAGAGTTGGAACACACTTGGTGGAGCTGTGAGCTGATCCAACCATTCTGGAGAGCAATTTGGAACCATGTCCAAAGGCGTATGAAAAAAAGTACATACTCTTTGACCCAGCAGTATGTCTTCTAGGGCCGTATCCCAAAGAGATCATAAAAATGGAGAAAGGACCCATTTATAGCAGCTGTCTTTGTGGTGACCAAAAACTGGAAATTAAGGGGATGCCCATCAACTGGGGAATGGCTTAACAAATTGTGGTATATGAATGTAATGGAATACTATTGTGCTATAAGAAATGATGAACAGGCAGACTTTGGAAAAACCTGGAAAGAGTTATAGGAACTGATGCTGAGTGAAGTGAGAAGAGCCAGAAGAACATTATACACGGTAACGGCCACAGTGTGTGAGGACTGTATTTGATAGACGTAGCCATTCACAGCAATGCAAGGACTTAAAACATTTCCAAAGGACTCTTGAGGCAAAACATCATCCACATCCAGAGAAAGAACTTTGGAGTTGCAGAATGAAGCAGACTATTTTCCCTTTTGTTATGTTTTATTTTTCTCATGGTTTCTCCCATCCATTAAAATTCTTTTATGCAGTACAACTGGCGTGTAAATGTGTTTAATAGGAATGTATGCACAGAGCTATAGAGATTGCATACTGTCTTGGGGAGGAAGGGGAAAGGAAGGGGAAGAATTTGGAACTTATGGAAGCGAATGTTGAAAACTGAAAACAAATAAATTAATAAATTTTGGCAAAAAATTCTGCCCTCTACATGTGGTCTTTCCTTGCCTATTCCCCCCATCTTTTGCCCTCTGTTAGTGCTTCACCCATGAAATTACCTTGCATTTATTTTGCGCATACTTAAATATGCATATACTGTCTCCACTGATAGAATACAAGCTCTTTGAAGGCAGGGATTGTTGTTGTTTTTTTTTTTTTTTTCCGCCAGCATCAAGCACACCAAGCTTTTAAATCCTGTTTCCAAACCAATGCCTTCCTGTCTTTCCAGTTTTCTTACTTTTTTTATTCTCCTCTATGTACTATATAATCATCAACAGCAACCTTCTTGCTTTTCCTTGAATAAGACAGTCCACTTCTTGGCTCCATGGTGGCATTGGCTGTTCCCCATGCCAGGAATGCCCTCCCTCCTCATTGCTGCCTCCTGATTCCCCTGGTTTCCTTCAAGACTCAGCTTAAATACACCCATCTGTGGGAGGACTTAACAATCTCTTCACTGCTGCACCTTTCACCTGAGTTTATCTTCCATTTTCACCTGTATATAGAATTATTTTACATGATATCTCACCATTACAAACTCTTTGAGGGCAGGAACCATGTTTTCTGCTCTTCTTTGTATCCCCCAAACTTAGCATAGTGTCTGGGACATAATTGGCATTTATTAAATGCTTAATAGATTGATTTTAAAAGCACAGGAAGCTGTTCATCATTGGGGATGAATACACCTGGAGGTCTTGGCTTTCTGGCCTTCACCTGCCCTTGCTTTTCAGGTTAATCCTTGTACTTTGGTGTCCATAGAAATTTTGGCTGGGCCATGATTGAATGGAAGTTTAAGTAGATAAAACCTTTGAAAGGAAGGAGATTTGCTTTCCTTGGCACTTTGTCTAATGCTATATCTGACAAAAGGCCTTTGACATTTTAGTTTTGCTTCAGTATTGATATTTACAGTATATCTACTTTGCAGGTAGACCATGTATAGCAAAAGGACCATTGGATTTGGACTTAGAAGCCATCATTTGGCATCCCAGCTCTTCCATTTACTATCTGAATGGCACTGATCCAGGCACTTTATGTCTCTAAGTCTCAGTTTCTACATCTGTAAAATAAATTTTCCTCCAACTCTGAATCCCATGATCCTATAAGTTCAATACTCAGATTCAGAAATAAGATTTTGAAACTTGGAAGGATACTTCTAATAGTATGTTGTTTTTCTTTTTTACCTCACTATATGTAAATCTCAATCTTGAACATTTCCAAAGTATTTAATTTAAAAGGTTGCAATGAGTATGTAGCCGCTGTAGAACCAAGCCACTTTTGGAATATAGCTGACATTCTTCTCCTGCACATCATTTACATTTCTTCTAGTAATTTCCTACCTTCTGTGAGACCAAGATATTATATAGCTTCAGGGCATTTTGCATATTTTGTAGACTTTAACATTTACCAGTATGGTGGGTTTTATTCTCTCCATTATAATCTAGTTCCATGTCCAACTTCCAGACCTCCTTCTTCCTTAGGAAGCCGCAAACAATTTTAAATAATTTGTGGAATTAATTTGCATACATAAGAGAGAAAGTCTCTTTTGTATTGTTGATAGCAAAGGGCAGGAGACAGAAAGAAATGAAGATTCAAAGGTCTGGAAAAGGTTATTCTGGAATGATGCTGTCTACCTATGATAGCTGGGAAAGCGTATTCCTAAAGATATTTCTTTCCTGTACTTGCCCATGTTTTAAAAATGAAAAGGAAGGGTAGAATTAAGATAACCTCTTGGGTACTTAAGGCAAAGCAACCTCTTTGGCCTGATTTCTTAAAGTGTAAGAAAATTGCTTTTCCGTTTTTAAAAACTTTCATCACCTCTCAAAAAACCTTTAAGATAACTATTTGAACACTCGATGAAAGGGAGCCAAAGCATATGCAGTAATGGTTAACATGTAAATATACTCCCCCAGAGGTGAAAGATGCTACTGTGTACTGGAACTCCTTTGGCCTACTCATTATTCTTACCTGTGAAGAGGTGTCTCTATGTTTGTGACTTATGGAAAAAGGAAAGCATTTTAAGTTAGGTCTAGAGTGGAAAGGGTGGGTATTTGAATTGCCGTTCAGAAAAGGTCAGGCAGGGTTAAGCAGAAGACTATTTCTACAATTTAAGCTTTTTACCTTATTTCTTTTAAACCAGCTTTTTCTATTTATTCCATAGTAACATTTCAAAAAAACCTTAATTAACCTTGCCTCCATCTAATTAAGAGAAATAAAGTTTTCCATTTGCCCAAGCAGGGAGCAACAGGAATAATAAAGATTTCTTAAGAAAAGGAAGGAGTTTGTTTAAAGCTAAAGTGATAGGAGAGAGAAAAAGACAGACAGCGATAATAGAGAGACAGAGATGAAAATATTGGAAGACAGATGAGGGGAGATGGGGAGAAGAGAAAGAGAGGGGGAGAGAGAGACAGAAATATAGAGAAGGAGAGGGGGGAGAGAGGGAGAGAGAGAGAGAGAGAGAGAAAGAGAGAGATAACTTTTTCAGTCAGTTACTGCTTTTAGGGGTTCAATGAGGCTGGTCCAGCTCCCCACAAGTATTTTCCCTGTGGAATGACAAACAGCAGTAGAGATGGAATGAGAGGTGAAAGAGATGCAAAAAAAAATCCCCTCCCTAACCTCTATTCCCCTAAGAGGCAATATTCTTCCTTATCTATCATAATAAAGTAGGTTTACATAGTTAAAAACATATCCTAGGTTTTTCAGAAAAAATGCCATTTTCAAATATTCACAAAATCTCAATATTGAAGGGAACCCAGAGGTCAATCCATATTCCATCACATTGTCCCCATATAACACTGGAAAATTCCCAGAAATGAATAACTAAACAAATTGTGGTACATGAATATAAGAGAATATTACCATGATTTAAGAAACGATGAAAAGGAGGCATGGGAAGACTCAGATGAATGGATACAAAGTGAAATAAACAGAAGCAGGGAAAGAATATGTACAATAACATTATCAATAGAAAGAGAAACAAGAAAAATGGAAAATGAATACTGAGTTATTATGGTGACGACGCTTTCCTCTGAAGAAGTAGTATGACTGTACCTCTGTTCCTTCTTTATAGCTACAAATGTGGAACACTGCATAAGTATGCTATCAGATTTGCTGTGTTCATCAGCTTTTATTTTTTCTCTGTTTATTTTTCTAAATAAGAGATTATATTCAGGGATGAAGGATAGATTAGAAATCAAAATTGATGTAAAAACAAAATATATCAAAAATTATTATTTTAAAATGCTTAAATGACTCTATTTTAGTAAATAAGTCACTTGATGAACCAAATCAGGAAGCATTACAACAAAACAACCCAGAAATCACGAATGTTTGAACAAATAATGGAAAATCCCAAGCTGAAAAAGAGATGGATTGCTTATGAAAATAGGCATATTTAGTCCACAGTAAGAGTCACATATTTCTAGCCTCTATCTTTTGCTCCTTTTTCATCCTCCTATTTCCTATTCCATCCTCCTGCTCTCCATCCTAATTTGATTTTTGAAAACTAAAACCATCTCATTTTTCATTCACACACTATAGCATTTTCTGTAGTGCTCCTGTGTTTGGCACCCCTCAAATAAAGCCCAATTATTTTCCATTGACAAGAGAATTTCAGTGTGTGACATAATACAAGTCCACCCAGACCCTTTTCCTAGCCTTTCCTAAAGCTGTCATTTCAACAAACCTGCATTTCAAACCATTTAATTGAGGAGAGAAAGGAAAACAACCAAACCAAATACTTTTGGAACAGCTCTTCAGAGTTTAGGAGTTTTGTTTTTTGTCCTTATTTCCGTTGCTTCTCATTCTTCTCATATTATTTGATTGACTTGCCATTTCTTTGAACAACTGTGACCCTAAGGCAAGCAGTTCCCTCAGTGGGATTCCATAGCTAACCTCTTGGATGAGGCCCAGAGTAGTTGGAGCTTTTTATTGTCATCATTCCCCCAGCCAGATCTCGCCACAAACGCTGCAGTTACTATTGGCAAAAAGACAGTCTGTGGTGCTCTTCTCAATGCCTTCAGAAATAAATTTAGCACTATGATTGTGTACAGCAAAATGATGTCAACAAATTTTTCCAGATGCTTTTCTTCTGGAGGATAAAATTGTATATTAAACTCAGTGGCTTTCATGTCAAATTCTGTGTTATAAATTAGATGGGCCATCAAAGATTGGCTTTGAATGTGGGTAATTCAAAGTCATGAATATGAATATGTGAGATTTTTGTTGGGGAGGATGGAGATCTAGTGATTTCAGATTCAATTGAACAAACATTTAATAGTAAGCACATACTATGAACAAGTCACTGGGGATATAAAGATCAAACCCAAACAGACTCTGAACTCATTTTTCAATTTATATTGTACCAAGCTTTATACTGGTAACCTCCTCCACTATAAATGGGGCCCCCAGAATAGCTTAAACTAGATTTAGGGTACTCTATGACTAGATCCACTTGAAACAAACATTTACTTTTTCTCGTCAGACAACGGAAACAAATAGTTTGAAACAAAAGTATTTAATGAAATAGCATAATAAAAAAGATTCTTAATAGAACATTCCTCTCATAAATATAGTGTATACTATCCCACAAATAGGGGCAGCTAGGTGGTGCAGTGGATAGAGCACTGGGCTTGGAATCAGGAAGACTCATCTTCATGAGTTCAAATTCAGCCTTAGACATTTACTAGCTGTGTGACCCTAGGCAAGTCACTCAACAGTTTGCCTTAGTTTCCACACCTGTAAAATGATCTGGAAAAGGCAATGGCTAACCTTTCCAGTATCTTTGTTTAGAAAACCCCAAGTAGGGTCTCAAAGAGTTGGACACAACTGGAAACGACTGAACAACACAAATCCCACAAATGAATCCCACACCCTCTGCGGAGAGGGTGTGTATGGAATACGTGTGGCAGGGCAAATCACATGCCCTATGCCAGAGGACCAGCTGCTGAGCTTCCCTTACAAGCCTTATCTTTGAAGGGGACTGGTCCCATCAGGGCAAGCTGCCTTGATGACCTTCAGTCTGCTAGGTCAGTGGTGCCAAACTCAAATAGAAACCATTCCCTGTGGACTGCATTTTGAACATATTAGAACACCACAAATTAATATTATCTGCGTTGTACTGTGTTTTTATGTATGTTGTCAAACATTGCTCAGTTACATTTTAATCTGGCTCAGGCTGCACTCGGGAGTTATACATGTTGCTCGCAGCCAAGGGCTGCAAGCTTGATACCTCTACACTAGGGTAGAGTGTTTGGAATCATACATAGCTACCATAAGCCTGGCAATAAGTCTGAAACTTACATTAGCCCTTTCCTTTTTGACCAGAGGCCCAGAGAAGTTAAGGCATGTGACTATACCCACCTAACAGGTGTCCGAGGAAAGATTTGTATTCCTTTTCAGCTTTAACCTTTTCCATCTGATTGTGACAGTTAGAGGCCTGGTTCCCCTAAATCTTAGCTCTCTTCTCACTTTCTCCATCTTTTTCCATTCCCAGAAACCTGACTTTTTGTGAATGACTCCTCATCCTTGGCCACTCTTTTTAGGTACTGATTCCTCCTTTTCTCAGGCTCGCAATATATCAGGGCAGGAGAAAGATGATATATTGTGATCCCATGACACAGTGAATACAGTGGGTCCGAAGTTAGGAAGACCTAAGTACAAATCTCACCTCAGTTACTTACTTACCCTGGGAAAGCCACGTAACCTTGTCTCAGCTTCCTCATCTGTAAAATGCGGATAATAACAGCATCCACCTCCCAGGTTTTTTGTGAGAACCAAATGAGATAATAATTGTAAAGTAATAAGCACAGTATCAGGCCCATGGTAAGCATCATATACATGCTACCTGTCTTTATATTATTATTGTTAATATCTCTTCTCTTCCAATTTCAGACCCCCCATCTCTACCACTCTGTGCAGACCCTTTCTGCTCTTATCTACTGACTTCCAAAGCCCCATCTTCTTACTTTCTCAAAAAGTTTAGCATCGAACTCAGTCTTCCTCTCCAACCCACCTGACCTCAGGCCATTGAACATACTGGCATCCAAGTCCATTGACCTTCATCATTTCTATCTCTTCTACTCTATTTCAGCCACCAACAGGGTGGTCACAACGAATAAACTAACTCATCATTGCCCAAACTCTACCCTTTCCAGTATTATGAACTATAAGAGTTCCTTTCAACCGTAACCTCTATTCTGCTATTTCTCCTTTTGCTAATCCCTTCAACCCATTCTTAATCAACACAGCACCTTCTTGCCTCTTCATCTCTTCCTGCATTCCTAATCTATCACCCCTATTCTGGCTACACTTTCCCTTCTTCACAGTCTGGACCCCAAGTAGGTCAACAGTTTTCCAACCTCCTGTCTCTCTTCCCTTGTCCTTTTGTTATCCACCCTGTCAGTTCTTAATGCTTGATCGTCTCCACCATCCAGCTACTTTTTCTGTTCCTACATTACTTAATGATGCTGGAACAAATCACAAAACTATGTCAATCAGGGAGCAATAAAATTCATATTATTTAATCTCAACTGGGCCCTCACTGTTGCATAATAATCCTTTTAATATTTCCTGATTAAATCCCTATAACCCTTTCCAAAGCAGTTATTCCAAATCTTCTCTTTCCTCAAGGCCCCCAATGCCACCCAACCCTTCTCTCTCAGCACATCACTTCAACTCCTACTTTAGCAAGAAAAGGTAAGCCATTTGTTATTAGTTTCCTCACCTCCCCCTATTCCATGCCCTCAAACACCCTGCAACTTCAATCTATTCTTTTCCTTTAATCCAATTTTTGATGAGAAGTGGCTCTTTTCCTTGCTAAAAATGGTTACTTGAGCCTTTGGTCCCCCTTTCATCTCTTTGAGGCATCTTTATCTTTAATCATTTCCTCCTATCCCCCCTTTGCCCCCATCTTCCATTTCTTTCTATTCATTGGTTCTTATTCTGCTATCCACAAGCAAGCTCAGGATTCCTTCTTTCAAAAGATCTTCACTCAAAGCTGTCAGTCTATTGTTATCACCCTTTATCTCTCTTGCTTTTTATTTCTAAACTCCTAAAAGAATCATCTACAGTATAGTATGCTAGTTACTTCTACTTCACCATCAACTTACTTCTCAATCCCATGTATCTATCTGACTTCCAATCTCACCACTTCACTGAAATTACTCCTTCAAAAATTACCAGTGATGGCTTCTTTGCTAAATTAAATGTTCCTTTCATCATCCTTCATCCCCATACATCTTTCTGTAGCTGACTTTATTGACTACACCTTCCTTTTAGATATTATGTTCTTTCTTGACTCCAAGGATACTACTCTGTTTCTCCTACTTTCTGACTCTTTTGATGATTCATTTTCTATCACCACTACCCCACTCTCCACATCCTAAACTTGAGTAAGTCCCAAGATCCTTTCCTTAGGTCTCTTCTAACTCTAATTACTCTTGCCGATCTCATCGGTTTTCATGGATTCAATCATCTCTATGCAGCTCTAATCTTTTTCCTGAACTCCTCATCCCATATTTAAGCTTCCTGTTGGAAATCCCATTGGCCTCTCAAATCCAACATAACCAAAATGGAGTTCATGGAACTTCTCCTTCCCCCAAAACCAACCCTTCCCTAAACTATATTATTTCTGATGAGAGTTTTATTCCTAGAGCCTTTATTATTTATTTATTCCTCTTTATTCATAGAGCCTTAACTGAACTATAGTTATAGTCTCTTAAAAAGTTTTATTGATAGCTATTGTTTTTACATCACTATATTTTTCACATATGGCTTCTTCCTTTGCCACCAAATTATCCCTCCTCATATGAAATAAAAAATTAAGCAAATCCAACTGACACATTGGCCTAATCTGACAATATATGCCATATTACACACACACACACACACACACACACACACACACACACACACACACACGCACACACCCCTAGGGGACAGAGGTGATTCCTTATTGCCTCATTTTCATGGCATCTACCTTACATGTGCAATTATTTGCATATTGCCAACTACTAGAATGTGAGGTCTTTGAAAGAAGGAACCATATCTTTGCCTTTCCTTATATCTGCATCACTTAGTGCCCTGTCACGTAATAAGCAATTAATAAAAGTTTGTTGCTTAATTGAAGAACTGACTTTCTTAGGCTAAGACTCGTCAGGTAGTAGTGCATAATTATTCTACCTCCTCTTAGTCTTTCTCCTCTCCAATCTAAATGTAGAGATACCAAAATAATATTTTAAAAATAATATTTAAAACATATTTAAAATTTAAAAATATTTTTAAAATATTTAAAATATTAAAATAATATTTTTAAAAATCTGACCATATGACTGCCTTGCTCAAAAATTTTTAGCGGCCTCTAGTGTATCTTGCACGAAATATCACCTCTGCCGAGCATTTGAATCATCACACAGTCTGGCTCCAGGTGACTGTTCTAGGCTTATTTCACTTTAGTCTTTTTCAGGAACAGTGAGTTATTCATCAAATTTGACTAAAAAATAATTGAGTACTATGAACTTAACACTTGAACTCTACTTTCTAATTAGTCAGAGCTGGCAAAGTAGTAAAGTATTAAATAGCATGCCAAAATCTGGCCCAGGAAGATTATAGACTACACAGTAACACAATGATTATGGGTAATTTGGGAGGTTGGGACCTGGCCAATAAGTGTCTGTCATTGAGACTAAAAACTGGGAAGAGGTATGGGCAATCTTAGGAGTCAGCTAGAGGACTCAGTGGGTAGAATGTTAGGTCTGGAGTCAGTAAGACCTGAGGTCAAATCTAGCCTCAGACACTTAACTAGATGTATGACCCTAGGCAAGTAACTTAACCTTTGTTTTCCTTAATCCACCAGAAAAGGAAATGGCGAACCACTCCAGTATCTTTGCCATGAGAATCCCACAGACAATATGGTCCATGAGGTCACAAAGAATCAGACATGACTGAAGAACGGAATAGCAAAGTGGCAATCTTATCTAATGGAATGCTATGTAATTAGATAGAGCAGGGATATAGCAATTGAGCACATTATAGGAAAAAAGTGCATGAAATGAATATATTTGGAGAAAGATAACTTTTTTAAAATTAGCAAGGCATAACTTTTCTTATAATTAAGAAGCAGTTGATGATCATTTATAGGTCTATTGCAAATATTATCCTTATTGTTTTTATATACTATTGTTATTGCTAGACATATACTGACTATATGTGTATATACACGTGCATATGTATTTTTATTTATCATGTGTTATTATTTCATTTTACTTATTCAGAATGAAAATTTCTCATCATTACAATGAATGGTTTTCTTTTAAAAGTATTTAAATGAGGTCAGCATTCTATTTCTTGCCTCTGTACACTTTCATAGACTAAACCTCCCACACTAGAAGTGTTCCTACTCTCCTCTACTTCTCTGAATTTTAATCTTTGTTCAAGGCTGAAGTCTAGTGTCTTCTTCTCCATGAAGCCTCCTCACATTCTCCTAGTTACTCATGTTACTCAAGTGTTCCCTACTCAAGTGACTTTCTACTTATTTATTTGGATCCCTCCCATTGAAAGCAAGCTCTTTGAGGGAAATGACTCTTTCATTTTTGTATGTGTATCCCCAGGGCCTAGCACACAGCATGTGAATAGTCAGAAAGGTCTATGTCCAGACTCTCCTGGGCCTATGTCACATTACATAATGGTGGTGAGCTTAAGGTTTAAAGCACATGTGGTTCTAGTTAGAACCATCCCCTGAAATTCTCCAGCAAATTTGCTGACTTGGCCCAGTTAGTATGTCACCTGTCCCATTCTCAGTGCAATTTTCAGATATATTTTTGGAGATTCCCCTTTTGCTACTGGTCTATATTCCCTGATCCTATCATTCCACTGATGACATGACTCTTGCTGCAACAAGTTTGAAAATTCTGTTTAAATCTGGGCTCCCAGAGGCTCTGGATTTTTGCCTAGAAGTTATATACTAAGCTATGGCCCAGCATGTTGCCTTGTAAGACAAGGAGGACAAGGAAGGCCTCAGGTGACTCTCTCCCTAACTGAATTGCCTTTCATCTGTCCATACTTTCTTCTGATGCTCTTGGCTATGAGTATCAAAAATCATTCTAACCTGTTATAGTGTTGCTGGGTGCCATTCAACAAGACAGAGTTCTCAATCTACATAATAACAGGCACTTAATAAATATTTTTTGAATTCAATTAAGTTGAATTCATTCTCTTGTGGAAGACAAAACATATCTAGTTGGATAAACAAGTAGGAAGTTTTTTCTCTTTTAAAAGTAATAGTGTCACATATATGTAGGACATGACTATTTATGAAATACTTTCCTCATTTCCATCCCATGAATCCAATGGTACAGATATTATTATCCCCATTTTATGGATGGGAAAGTTGAGATTGAGACAGGTTGCAAGCTTTGAACCATGAGCAAACACTATCTGTAACTATGATACATAGTGAACAAACCATTTACTACTTCCAAATGCAGCATTCTTTCCACTGATCCAACCTGCCTCCTAAGAAATATATCCACTTAGGAACTCCTAGGCTATTCCCAATAGCAGGTAGAGATTAATTCATTCAAAGCAAGATCTCCAAATTGATATTTAGGTTGCAACTATGGTGCCGTGGAAAAAGTCTGGAACGACAGACTGTTTTAAGCCCCAGGGATAGCACTGTGCAACATTGCACAATTTTCTTTGCCTGTAGCTCTGTGGATAGAGTGCTGGGCCTGGAGTTATGAAGACTCATCTTTCTGAGGTCAAGTCTGGCTTCAGATACTTACTAACTGCGTGGCCGTGGACAAGTCACAACTTTGCTTGCCTCAATTTCCTCATCTATAAAATGAGTTGGAGACGGAAATGGAAAGCTATTCTCGTATCTCTGCCAAGAAAACCCCAAATGGCATCACAAAGCATCAGACAAGAATGAAAAATGCCCGAAAAAGAAAATGTATATGAGTATATGTGTATATATATATATACATACACACACATTTGGATAGATAGATAGCATTTAACAATTGATTCTGAGGAGACCATGGGTTTCACCAAACTGCCAAAAGCATTCATCACACAAATATAATTAGTCCCCTCAGACTAGATCAGCTTTAAAATCCCTTACAGGTCAGTGATTATCTACTGTGTTTTCTTTACAACCTGTATATACTTCCTCTCTCTCTCTTCTTTATCTCTGTCTGTCTTTCTCTCTCTGAACTGAGGGCTTAGAACAGCACGTAGTAGTGGGAATTGAGTAAACCATACTGACTCCATTTTGTGACCCAATTCTGAATCTAGCTCAGTTTGCTATCTATGCAATTATGGGCCTAGTCTAATTTCTATCTTGTGAAAAAAATTTTCTTCATTTATGAGAATTATGAGAGGACTTTGTTGCATTGTTTGAACCTAGCACTGCATGGCTGGGAAGCTGGACCATCTGTATTTACTGCTTAGAGGCCCTTAAGTAAGGACCTAGGTTCTGCTGACCAGAAACCCAGTCTGATCTGAAGATTAACACAAGAAATTTTCTCACAATCACACTTTTCAAGCAACCCATGTTTTATCTGAAAACTGGCCCTCTATTGACAGGTTGGTTATTGTCTCCATGTTCCTTTGATTCTATACAGACCCTTGGGAGGAGAGGGACACCTCTTTTTCTGAACTCAGGGAATTGTACCTGTTCAGTCTCTCCCTCCTAAATTGGAAAGTTCCTAATCTTTCCTCCAATTAGAAATCATATTATCTAATGTTATGTCCTGATTAACTGTTTTTTTTTAATTAATTGGTCTCATTTACTTAATTGTTTTTAGTATGTAAAAGTGTGTCTCCTCTTCTTTGGGGTCCAGTGCCAAAACTGAGGAAGGCTACTCTTGGTCCCAATTTGTTGGGCAATTAGCAAGCATTGTTTAATAAATTGATATACTCAGAAGCATGAACTTTTATTCCTCAGTCATTTCATCTGTCACCCACTACATTTCCAGACGTGTTGACTCTATTGAATTTCTGATATCATACTTCCTTTGGGTATAAGCCTTTTCACTTTATTTCTGAGAAGTAAGATTCCTAATTTTTTAGAGACTGCAAGTAACTATTGTTTTTTGACACTTTCTCTACCAAAACACTTCATGCTAAATATATTTATATTTACATGTGCAATATATATTTGAGATCTAATAAGACTAATATCTATTAGCTATTTCCCCACAACAAAGATTAGACACACCCAGAGGAGTTCGACAGCCAGTTCTCAAGGGAAAACTACTGCTTGAATTTTCAGTGCCAGCATTTAGATCCTGGCAGCAAATGCTATACATCAGGGCTTGAATTTTTGTTGTTTTTGATAGAGAAAGTGATGGATAAAATGTCAAGAATGCAGATCAAATTTTAAAATGTGTCTCTCCTTTCTGGAGATTCATTTGTTAAACATTTACTGACCCACTGGTAGACACACCCGTCCTCCTGCCCTGCTGAGAGGGAGTAGCTCTCCCCCAAAGGAGACAAAGCTTTTTTCAGGATTTGATTGGCCTAACTTCCCTGATGCAACTCCACAGTATTAAAAATCTCAGACAAATGGAGTCTAGGGCCTTCCATCTTCCATACTTCATTTCCGTACATCTACACAGGGAGAAGTTAAGTGCTGTTGTATCTTTATTGCTTATTCTTACTGTGTCAGGGCAAATTTAACCACTTGTTAACTCTTCAAAGATTTGTTGTTAGTCCCTCATTGCATTCCAATGCTGAACATGAACTAAGAGAGTCTAAGCATTAAAATGGACTCTACTATGGGAAGACATGGTGTCATGGAAAAAATACTGGGTTTAAAGTCAAGAAACTTGGCTTTGAAACCCAGTTCCAATTCTTGCTGGCCACAAGACCTTGAATAAGTTGTTATATTTCTCTATTCCTTAGTTTTATAACCTGTAAATTGGGGATGATGATAACATGACTTTACCACCCTCAAAGGGTTATTGTGTAGAAAGTGCAGAATAAAATTTAATGTGCTATATGAGTTATTATTTTATAAGGTAGGATTTTAGTAATATTAAGATCGATGAGAAGTCTTTTTCAGAGGATTTCGTGACATTTTGTGACATTCATGAAGCTAATGGGAGCAATGCTGCAATATGATTAGAAACCAAACTCTTTTCTAAGGCCTAAGAATATCCCCTTCAGCCTCCTCATCCATTTTGACTGTACCATTAGCCCCAGGAGGGACCAGGTAAGAGAGGTGAGAGTCACACCCACCAAGGACCTCAGTAACTTAGGCCACCCTCATCACATTCATGGAGAAACAGCTCAAATACTTTTGAATCTGTCACTGGTCCCTGAATATCAGAATACTATAGAAAAGACAGGACAGTATCATCTTTAGATGTCATGTTTGAGAGTTTCCTGGGCTGGTTAATAGAAAGGAAATTAAAGTCTTTAAAAATAAGTTAAAAAAAAGTTAAAGATTCTTTTCTAGACACTTCTGCCCAGTGTTCCCTTCAGAATCCAGAAATCTTAAGGACCAGGGTATAGGCCCTTGGGTCATTCTCCTCTGCTGGAGGCTACACAGAGAGCTGCTGTCAAACCTTAACACAATTCCGCTCAAGAGTTCTTCTCCCCAGATGCAGAGAAGGGATCCCTTCAAAGGCAGATCTGGCTAGAGGGGAAGAAATTAATCATCAAACATGGGCACAGGCCCAGGGGCTTTAGTCTAGCTCTTGTTTTAGCTGAAAATACACCTCTCAAAGTACAAACATTTCAGCATGGTCCTTCTCAGACCATTTTTCTCTTCCACTTCCAAGTCTGAAATAGCTCTCTGGTTTTACATATTTGGCACCCTCCAGTCCTGTCCACAGCTGAATTAAGGGGGAAATGCTGCCAACCTCCCTTCTTATGTACATCAACATGTCCATCCAACTCAGTTAGTTGATGTACATAAGAAGGGAGATTGGCAGCACTTCTTTTCTGTTGTTAAAAGTAATGGATCAAAACTAGTATATCCAGGACATCCAGTACACTATATTTTAGGTATTGCATCTTTCCTTGTTATGGCCAATGGGCATAACTTTCTAATTCAGATTTCAACTTTTCCTCTGGGATTACTTGAAAGTTGGCATCATAAGACTTCTGCCTGAGTTTCCTTTTTTTTTTTTTACCTTTGCTTTCCTTCTTCTTTATCCAATATCGCAAAATTAAACTAGAAGGTAATGGATTTAATGTTTCAATCTCTCCTAAAGTGAAGTAAGCCATTTCTTCTCTCCCTTTGAGCAGAGCCTGAGTGAAAGAAATAGTTAGAGAAAGAGAAACAAATAGACATGAAAGCTCCCATGTCTCTTTAAAAAGAGTCCAACCCCAAGGCCTCTACCCCATACCACCAGCTTCCTGTCACATTTACACTTGATTTCCCACCATCAATTAAACTGTGAGCTACAGCCTTATCTGAAACCAACAGTGTTCTCAGGCTAAACTCAAGCTTGTTCTCTCTCACTCAGAATTGGTCACAATTGATGCTTTCATTCAAGCCCAGCCACAAAAATATGTTTAAAATCTATTATAACTATAATTTTTGTCCTCAGTTATTTCATCATTTCCTACCAAATAAAATCCAAAATCACATCCAAATGTTTTGCTGTTGTGGTGAAATCAGGAGAGGGTGTGGTGGACCAAACCCATAACCCATACAAGGACATATCAGTGCAAGGAAGGGTCAAAGAATGTAAAAAGCCAGTATAAAAGACCAAAGTTCTAGGGAAATGGCTTGGGAATGTGAACTCTTGGAGGACAGGAATTATTTCATTTTATCTCTCAATCCCCACTGTCTCCCAGTAAGTGGCATATAATAAAGGTTTAATAAATATTTGCCAGTTTATTAGTTGGTAACATTGCTACTCACTGGGGAAGATACAAGGATGAATAAGATGAGTCCTGATCTCAAGGAACTGGTTAAGTAAAGAAAACATGTATAAAAACAATGACAATACCTGGCAGAATATGCTATTTCTTAACTATAAGACATCAGAAGGAGTGATAAATAATTTTTGCCTAGAGTAATCAGGGAAGTATTCTGGAGGAGGAAGCATATAAATTGGGCTCTGAAAGGTAGAGATGGAGGTAGAAACCAATCTAATTAAAATGAACACTTCATTCTTTCAACAAACTTTGTGAACACTTACTAAGTCAATGAAACTGTGCTGGGCAATGTGAGAGATGCAGAGAATAACACCAAATCCTTTACCATAGAACTTATAATATAGAAAGCAATGAATTTACTAAGGTAGAAAGATATGAGTCCTTTTCAAGAGTCTATGGGTACTAACAAATAACATTTCTATAGCACTTTAAGGTTTCTATCTAGCAAGAAGACATATACATAAGGAAGCATATGCAAAATAAATACAAGGTAGAATATATATAAACACACACGGTTAGGTTGGTGCTTCTTAAGCAGATAAATCATGTAGTACGAAGAGGAGTGTGATATATAATATGGCTGGAAATGTAAATGGGGATTAGGTCATGAGTGTAGAAATAGCAAACTGGAAACTGAATGACTATATGGGGAGGGGGAGAGGGAAGAGTTGAGGATAATACTAAGGCTATGAACTTCAGTGTCTGTTTCTCAATAGAAACAGGTAAATCTACAAGCAGAGAAGGTGAAACAGGAAAAACAATGAGTGTAGATAAGGAGCATGATATGGATTAATAAATAGCAAAGAAAACTAAGAAGGAAAAGATCTGACAGGTAGGAGAAAAACCAAGAGAAACAAGAGATCAAGAAGAAACAGAGGATAGAGAATGCCTAGTAAGAGTGATCTGTCAACAGTGTCAAATGCTGCAGAGAGGTTGAGAAATATGAAAACTGTGAAGACCATCCAGTCTGGGAATTAAGAGATCATTGGTAACTCTGGACAAAGGAGTTTCAAGTAAATGATCCGATTAGAAGCCAAGTTGGAAAGGAGTGAGTAAAAGAAGAGAAAGTGGAGACACCTAGGACACTGTAGGTGGCTTGATTAGTACTGCTGTCTTCAAAAGTCTAAGGAGGCTGAATTAGATATCGTTACTAAGGGAGCAAAAGAGCCTAGAAACTGGTGAAGGTAGAACAGACGATCTCATCGTTAAACTGATAGAGATAGCATCCAAGAGTAATATCAGTTTAGAACACAAAAATCACTTGTGAAAAACATTATAGAGAAGGTGGGAGGGGTGGGAATTATAAATAGAATTGACTTCTAAAAACCCAAAAAGCTACAAAAGTGCAAACAGTTATACAGAAACCTTGGCATGCAACATAACATTCCATCACATATTCCCATCAATTCATACCAATCTAACGGTATTCAGAGACGAAACTAGACAAAAGACAACAAATGACACCAAAAGACAAAACAATGAGATAGAAAATGCAACAAATTTGTCAATATTTCTATAATGATTTTTATTGATCATCGCAAAATCACAAAACTTTAGAATTAGAAGAGATCAGCATCTATCTAGTTCAACACCAAACTTTAAAAAAGCAGTCTTCAATATAATAGTTTTGTTGTTTACTCATGTCCAACTCTTCTTGAGCCCATTTGGGATTTTCTTGGGAAAGATACTAGATTGGTTTACCATTTCCTTCTCCAGCTCATATTACAGATAAAGAAGCTGAGGCAAATGTGGTTAAGTGACTTGCCCAGGGTCACACAACTGGTAAATGTCTGAGTTCAGATTTTAACTCAGGTCTTCCTGACTCCAGGCTTTGGGGCTCTATCAGATTGAAGACCTTTATCTATTGTTCTTAGCTTTGTTTTTTGGGAGGGAAACAAACTAATTTTAATGCTTTTAAAATTAAAGCATTAAAAAATGCTTTTTTAATGGCAGTCTTCCAAATACTTGAATAAAGTTATCTTGTCACTGAGTCTCTTTTTCTGCACAATTAACATCCTCACTTCCTTCAACTAATCATCATAAAATATGGACTCAAGATCTTCCAACATTCTACTGCTGTCCTCTGAAAGCTCTGCAGATTATGTGTTTTCTTAAAATGTGGTATCCCAAAATGAAAATAACATTCAAGATGTGGTCTGACCAGGGAAAAATAGAAAGGGACTGTCACCTACTTATTTCTGGAAGTCCAAGATTACAATAATGTTTTTGGCTTCCATATCACACTACTGATATATGTTTAGTTTATACTTCACTAAGACAACCCCCCCTCCAGATTTTTACCAAACTACTGCCTGATCACGTCTCTAATCTTATGCTTATAGAATTGTTGGGGTTTTTTAATATCCAAATATATGAATTTAGACTTAATATCACTGAATTTCAACTTCTTAGATTTAGGTAAAAAAACTATCAATAATTTTTGGGGCCTAGATTTTTTACCTGGTATGTTAGTTAAGGGGGTAGCTAAATAGTAATAGTGGATAAAGCACTGGGCTTGGAATTGGAAAGACTCATCTTCCAGAGTTCAAATCTAGCCTCAGACACTTACTAGCTATGTGATGCTAGACGATTCAAAACGTTGCTTGGCTCAGTTTCTTCATTTATAAAATGAGCTAGAGAAGGAAATGGCAAACTAACTTCAGTATCTTTGCCAAGAAAACCCCAAATGGTGTCACAAAGAGTCAGATACAACAAAACAACTGAATAACAGTGTTAGTAGTTACTGTATCTTCTGCAAATTTACTAATCATGTTATCTATTCCTTTATCCAAATCATTGTTAAAAAAATGTTGAACAGCCAAAGGCTAGGCACAGATCCCTGAGTTCCTACACTGAAGAGTGTCTGTCATGTTGATATTGAACCATTAACAACCACTCTTTGAATCCAATCATTTAACTAGTTCAAAATAAATACAATTGTATTATTATTTCATCCACATCACTTTACCTTTTCCATAGGAACAATATTAGAAAGTTTATAAAATGTTTTGTCATAAACCTGGCAATGCTCAGAGGAGATCTGGTGTTGCCTCTCCACATGGAGAGGCTGAGCAATTTGCTTCCCAAAAGTTGTGATAAGGTTTTAATAAAAGTGCCTTGGATAGAATTGAGTATACAGTGGTATTTTATAATTGGTTCGGCCTGCTACTTGTATAACTAGGAGAAGCATTTCAATTGACTACATAGTTGGAAATGGAGTTGACTTCAAAAGGTACTATCAAGCACAGCTTTGGTCATCTATTTGACTGCTCTCTTTGGTGATGATGTCCATTGAGAGACAATGATATACACAATGAGACCTTGGGGTTTTTCCCTTCAAAGATCACATGGCTCTGTGAAAAATGCATCTGGTTTCTTTGCCTGCCTTGGCACTTCTTCTTTTCCAGTTGAGGTGAAAGAATTACATATTTCAACCTTTCGAATTTCTAAAAGTCAGGCAATTAAGCATGCAGGTCTCCCAGTTTTCAGGTATCCTAATATTCAGGTATCCCAAAAGTCTGGGTTTTCTAGCCAACTTAGCATTGATGCCCTAAGAATTAAGGAGTGATGCTCAAGAGAGACTTGAAAGTCTCTGTTGGATCAGAGTAGCAGAATTATAGGCTCCCCTTTGCTCTAGGATTCCTGCCCTGGTAATTCCTCTACAGACTGATCTAGATGCTGGAACTGAGACCCTTCTCTGTGCCTTAGGTCTGAACCAGTGACTAGTGCCATTGACTCCTGAAATTTTTCCTTTCTAAGGCCATTACCCAAGACCTCCCTAACAGGAATCATCCACCACCACCCCTCACTCTCTCCTCCTCTGCATGGGTCCCTTTTATAGTCTGCACTGGGTCTATGACTTGGAACTGGGAAATAGGCAACAAAGTTGCTGTCTTGCACCTGTCCCTATCTCAGTGTCCAAGGTTAGGTCTGGTAGAGATCTAGTATGGACCTGGAACCTCCCCTTGCACCAGTACACAGCCTCTCCCTGGATGCTGGAGAGTTCAGTTTACAGAGACCTAGTTCCCAAAAGTGTTTCATGCTCCTGGCCCAATCCTGTCTCCAGTGTCCACAAACCACTTTGTCCCTTTCCCTATGTCTAGCTATACTGGACAAGTGATTGTGACTTTTTCTGGATTTCCCCACAGGATTCAGTGTGATGCATTTTTTAGATCTGTTTGAAGGTGTTTTATAAAGGAGGGTTTGGTTGTACTGCTTCCTATCACTCTTCCAGCTTAGCTCTACCTCTCAAGGGTATTCTTAATACAACCAAAGTAGAAAACAATCTTTTGTGAACAATTCGTTTTAGTAGACCAGATCTTTACAGTCACACAACTGACTGAAAAGTGAAAACATATAAACCTACAGTGTTTGTTTGCTGGTTACCAAAAATTGAGGAAAAGACTGCCTTAGATATCTCTACTACCACAAAACAAAAACAAAAAAGAATCTCTCATATATATGTTAAAATTATATAGGATTCTTTGAAAAGAGTAAACATAGAGATAATTCTGTTGGGCAACGTATTTTAGGATGGGGATTGATTACCCAAAGAATAGAACCACCAGGAAAATAAAAACTTCTAGAATATGCAATCCAAGAATTGTTTGAATGATTCTGAAATAGTTACCAGAGAATACTTGAAGGAAAGAGAAGGGTATGGTTTCTGTCCTTAAATATTTAAAAGGTAGCTATGTGAAAGTAGGATTAGATTTCTTTTTCTGGTTGGCTACACAAGATCAATGATAGAAATTAAAGATGGATAAATGTAGGTTTGATGGCAGGAAAACTTCCTAACAAGACCTGCCCAAGTCAAATGAGCTGCTTCAGGAAGTAGTACACTCTCATCTTCAAGGAGACTGGATACTGTGCAGAAAAAAATGCTCTTTCAACATGTATAAAGTACTGTGGTCATGTTTTTATGTGGATTGCAACACAAGAATAGGAAACTAGATTGTGGAAGGGCAGAGAAGGAAGAGGGAGTCAGTCGTACAGAGTATGGCAATCCAATTAGGAATGCTGGGGCAGACAAAGCAAACTTTAGCTTGGGGGTCAGAAACTGCATACAATTGGTATTCAAGAAAATGACCTCCCTACCTTCAACCCCACATTTCTAAAGAAGCTATGCCCTAAATTATTTAGACTTTAAAAGATCATAGTAGCTACAAAAAAAAATATTATGAAGCAATGAATGCCTTTTTACCTGGCTATAACACTAACAGGTCTACACCCAAAAGATATTGAAGAAATAAGATAAGGTCCTATATTACAAAAATATTTACAATAGTTCTTTTTTGTAGTGGCAAAAACCTAAAAAAGTGAAGGCATATTCACCAATGAAGAAACAGTTGAATAAAATCTGTAATATGAATATGATGACATACTGTTCCCTTGTAAGAAATAAGCAAATAAGGGGAAGCCATTTTATAAGCACCTACTATGTGGCAGGCACTATTCTAAGCTATTTATATAAATATTATCTCATTTTGATTCTTATGACAACCCTACACAGTAGGTACTGTTATCAGACATGTGCTGTCCTTGGTGTGCTAAATTTCCTGAATGTTTCAGGATCAACAACCTAACAAACTCTCCTGTAATTTATAGTATTGGAAAGCTGCCTGGAGCACTAAGAAGTAAAGTGGTGGAAAAACAAAATCACAGTATCTGAGCATTGGAACAAATCTCAGCAGTCATTTAGTCCAACCTGTAATGAAAAAACAATTCCTCCTTCTAAAATGCCCAATGGGAAATCATCTAGCCTCTTCTTGAAGAACTACAAGGAGAGGGAAAGCCATCACTTCTAGGGAGCAGACCTTTCCATTTCTGGCCACCTCTAACGGGAAGGAAGTGCAATCTCACAGAAAGATTTTGCCTTTTAGCCACTTCCGCCTAGTGTTCCTGATTCTGCCCTTTGCTATCCCAAATTTGTCATTCTCCAGACTAAACATCATCACCCTTAAACAAATCCTCCCACAACACGAACTCAAGTCTCTTCACTATGCTGGCTGCCTTGCTTTGAATACTCAACCTAGCCATGTCTTTCCTAAACTATGGCAACCAACAATGAATGCAATATTCCAGATCAGTTCTGATGAGGGAAGAATATAGTGAGACTATTTCTTCTCTGTTCCTGGAAGCTATGTTCCTCTTAATGCAGCCCAAGATTCCATTAGCTTATTTTTGGCATGGCACAATGATGACTCTTTGCCCTTTTAGTAAAGCAAACACTGACACATAAGGAGTAGAGTCCACATAAAGCCATCATCAAGGGGAGCCTTGACAGTGTGTTCCTGGACCTAAAACTCCATCCTTTGCCTCTCCTCAACATACCACCCTGGAATAAATTACTACTCTTCCCCCTTCTTGCTGCAATGACACTAGTTATTTATTCCCCTGAACTGGACTTGGACAAAGCCTCAGTTGTTGGACTGGATCAGTTCAGTACCTAATTCAGACATTTCTAGGATGGAGCTTAGGACTAGAGGCTCAGCTATCAGACCTCCTCCCTTCAGAGTCACATCTATAAGTACAGCCAAAAATATCATGCCCAATATCTTTCTTTCCTAGTGCTTACAAGAGAGCTAGTCACTTTCTGCAGCTCATAGAGTGTTTTATGGTAGGCTATCTACTCAACAGATACCTCATCTCCATCCTTTAGATAACAACCTCCGAATTCCTCCCTTTCCTTATCCTGATGATACAGTATTGAAAGCTGCCTAAACAAAATCTCTCCCTTTTCATGCTGCTCCTCTCTATTCTCTTGTCTCAGTCACATCCTTTCAAAATTTCCATCCAGTTCTGACCTCTTCTTCTATTTTATTTTCTGGAGCCAGATTCTATTATTAACATATTTTTCCTTTATTTTTATTCTTTCTCTTTTCCTATTTTCTGTCATACAAAGAGACTTGGTTCCCATTTTCCCCCACCCATCAGAAGCCACTACATTCCTGGGTCCCTCTCTAGCATTGAAGAGGAGCAGGCATAGCCCTCTATGTCCCTCTTCTCCTTCCAGCCCTTCCTTCTATCAGATCCACCACTTAACAAATTCTTGTCCTTTCAGATGTACAACATTCAGATATATCATTATAAAGCAGACCCTGATGATAGTTTCCCATTTATCTCCAACGTATTCACCCTCTCTTTTCAAAGCTTGGCTAACGTCAACCCCATAACCTGCACTTATACTTGAGGTCATCAATATCTATATTAATATTCCCACAAACATCCTGGTCTCTCAGATCAGCAACATCTTTAACTCCCATGAACTTAGTTTTTTTCTTACCATCACTCATACATATTCTACTTTCATCATCAAGACCTCGGAAACTTTTTAATTTGATCATAAATTTCTACACCTTCCATGTTTCCCTTTGCCTCAGTCCTTCTAAACAGCATGTGTGTTTTTACTTTGATCTCCACTCTCTACTATTCATTATTCTTCTAGGCTAAAACTCTTGCTATGACTTCCTTTGCCTTCTTTTCCAATCCAGGGTCTGCAGTTGACCAGCTCACGACTACATTTGAATCCCTTGTTCCCATGCCTTATCACTATCATACCTTACTCAAACCATCTACCTCTCTGCTCCTGCTCACATGCTACATCACAACCAGATTGACTGACTTCACTATGAACATGTTATCAAATTTCACCTGGATCCTTATTACAACAAGGCAGTCATTTTGCTCTTCCATACTTGACTCTAAATCATACTTTCAGAGAGTGACCATTTCAAACATTTTCTCTACTCAGACATACCACCTTTTCCCCGCTACTGCTCTCTGAAGATCTCACCTTTAATAAGACAATTATAGGCCATTTGCCGAGGCTATTGGACATTTTGCAATTCTGTGACAACACTCCCCATCCTCTTTTCCTTTGCTTTAGGTACTGAAGAGTCTTCTTTTTCTCTTGGACAAAATTAACCCCTTTGCTCATGCCTTTGATCTCCTCCTATCCTGTCTCCTCCAGCAGTTTCTTCCTTTAATCATCTATGTTTTCTCCCTAATTTTCAACCTTTTCATCATAAGCTCTTTGCCTTCTACCTTCACATATGTTCGAATCTACCCTGTCCTTAAAAATACAGCTCCACTTAACCTACCATTTCTTCAATTATAATCTTATCACAGCCAAATTCATTGAACCCATTTCTTTTCCCCTTACTTACTCCTTAAATCCTTATAATCTGTTTTATGACTTCATCACTCACTAGAATTGCTTTTTATCAAAATTACTAATGATCTATTAATTGCCAAGTTTTACAGCTTCTCAATATTTGACCTCTTTGCAGCATTTAACAGTTAACTATTCCTTCCCCCGGATTCTTTCTCTTTCCTGGAGTTTTTGTGACATTGCTCTTTTCAGATTTTCCTCCTAAGTACCTAGCCATACTTTCTCAACCATCTTTGTTTACTCATCACCTTTGTATTCCCTCTGTATGGTTTTATCTCAGAGTTTTTTCTTAGGAATGAATCTCTTCATTTCTACACCCTTCCCTTGATAATCTCAATGGTTTCCAAGTGTTCAACGATAATTCTTACGAAGATGATTCCTACATCTACATGACTCATCTTGAGTATCACTCCTGAGTTCCAAACCCACATTGCTAATTGCCTACTAAACATTTCTAACTTGATTTCTAAGAGGTACCACAAAAACCACCTCATGCAAAACAGAACACATTATCTTTTATGACAAACTCTTCCATATTCGAACTCCACTGTTACTCTTAAGAGCACCTCTATCATTCCAGTGTCCCAGAATCACAACTTTGGGGATGATTCTCAGATTTTCCCTCTCATTTGCCCTCCAAAAGTAATCAGTTATCAAGTTTGATTCAACCACACAACATATTTTTAATGTAATCCCTTTTCTCTGTTCACATGGCAACAATTTAGCATCGGCTCTCATCATTTCTCTTCTGTACTATGGCATTAGTCTCCTAATCATGTTCCCTGCCTCCAGTATCTTCTCTCTGATATCCATCATATACAGTAGGCAAATTGCTATTCCTAAAGTAGGAGTCTGATTATATGACTTACTTGCTCAAGAAACTCCAATGGTTCCCACCTGTCACTAGGATTAAACACAAACGCATTTGACATTTAAACAATCTAACTCCAGTCTACCTTCACAAAAAAGAAATTTCACAATCTTACTCTATACCTTTTTCAAAAAACCTTGTTGTCGTTTATACCTGTCTTTATATAATCATTTCCTACCCAGGAAGTCATTCCTCGTTACAAAGATTTAAAAAAAACAGCAGTAAAACCAATCAACAAATCAATCATGTATGACAGCAGAAGCAATATTTCACAATAAAAGAGAGGAAGTGCATTTTTCTCATTTCTTCTGGAGTTAATCTTGGTCACTGTAAGTATAGAATACTCAGTTGTGTTTTCTTATTCTTTCCATTTACTTTGTTGTAATTATATGTATTGGTTTCTTGGTTCTACTTCAGCATTATTTCATATAATGTTTCTCATGATACTCTTATTCCTCATATTTGTCATTTCTTATGTGTTAGTAATATAGTATTACATTTCTCCCCATGATCCCTTTAGCCACTGCCCAGTTCTTTGTTGCTACAGAAAGTGCTACTATGAATATTTTATTGGATATAAGACCCTCCTCCCTCCTTTCCTTACTTCCTTTCTTCCTTTTAACCGTTCTCCATTTTTCTTCCCATATTTTTCTTTCTTTTCCTCCCCTCCTTCCTTCCTTCCTTCCTTTCTTCCTTCCTTCCATCTTCTTCCTTGAAGCACATTCTTAGCAGTGGGAACTCTGGGTCAAAGGTTATGGATATTTTACTATTTTTTTTTTACAGTTAATTTCAAGTATTCTTCTGGTGGGTTAGCATGCTTGTTTTCCTAGAGCCCATTCAATATTTTTAGTCAATATTGAATCATTTTTGCCAATTTCCCAAATTACCTTTCCAGACTTATTTTACTTATTTTTCACACATTTTATGTTTCAGATATGTGTAGTTCTACCAAATGACTTTCTATCTGCAGTCTCTGTGCTTTACACAGTCTGTCCTTTATCTCCACAAGGCATCTCTCCTCTCATTAATCTTCTTTCAAAGCTCAGTTCAGGTTCTGCTTCTAAGAACCTCAACCTGATCATCTACAACCTTACTCCTTTCCAAAACTGCCTTGTATTCACTTTGTCTCTATTCATTATGTGGATGTCATTTCTTTCTAATGCACTAGGTTTTTTGTACTAAGGACTGTTTTGTTTTTCTTTTGCTTTTTTCTCCTCTGAATCTGCTTGATAAATGGCAATTGAATGAATATATGGTTGTCTATCTAGTATAGGTTGGTAGCTAGTCCTTTTCAGTACTTTAGTCAAAGTTTTTTGTGAGGCCAAGGTCAGTCTTTTACATACTATGCTATACTATTTCTTAAGAGAATATTAGCAGAAAAGAACATTTTAGAGAAAAGGTTTACAAGAGCTCATCTGTGGAATTAATTGATCAGTGACTTTTCTTCATGATCAGATTTACAATCATGAGGAAGAAATTGCGGTGGTGTTGATAAGCTTGATGTCGAAAGAAAAAGGGATATTTCTTTAATTTGAAGCAGGCCTGTGATTTAATTGGTCTAAGAAATTCCTTACGAAGAAAATCCTTTTACCACTACAGATCAGCAACTATTCAGCAAAATGCATAGTCTTAGAAAGGGTCTTGAGGTCACATGGAAATTATATGTCAAAGGTAGGATGTGTACCTAATTCTTTTTAATGCCAAAGCTAGACATTTATCCACAGCTCCATTCCTCTCTCATCATAGGCTAGGAATATTATATGAAGGTGAAAATGAATCAATTCCACTCTGCTTGCCATGTTATAAGTAATTAGATTTATGCAACTAAAAGTTCCTCCTCCCTTCCTTGGCTAGAGATGGAGGTTAACAATGAGGAAGCCCATGCTGCTTTGCACCTGCTATAGTAGTCACTTTCACATTATCAGGCTGGAGGTGGCATGCTTTGGCAGATGCTGTTCTGTATCTGTTTTAAAACATCTCCAAGCTAGCACAGAGCTTGCAGTAGGAGCACTTTTCTTTTGCAATTCTTAAGAAGGATGACTCCCCAGTGTCGCCTTTTCTGCTTACTATATGAAGAGCAAATCATCTGCCATATGGAATTCAGAATTTAGTTAATCTTAAAGCAGAGTTATGTTCCAACCTATGTAAGACACACACACACACACACACACACACACACGCATGTGGACTTTGCCTCTAGTTTTGAAAAAGCTGATAGATATCATCTACAGTTTTTCTATGATGGAAGACTAGTTGAGGAAAATATAGGAGCTGGAAATGTAGGCAAACACATGAACATGTCAAAAGGTGAGAAACCTGCATCTTCTAGGGCACATGTGGATGTCTAGGTCCTTGGGTGTGGTCTTTTGATTGAGTCCAAGTTTTAGGGAATAAATCCTTTTATTAAAGGGATTTGTTCTGTGAAGTTTGAATTCAGTCAAAGGGACACACTTGAGGACCTAGAGGGCCACACGTGGTCTCAAGGTCACAGGTTCCCAACCCTTGAGGTAGACCTTGACCTTCTAGGCTTAGCTTTGTGCTTATTCAGATTCATTGATATGCCTCAGTCAAAGTACTTAGAATCACCCCAATACTCTAAGGGGTCAGATCTATGAGATGTCTTTTGAAGAAGCTCTCTGAAATGAGCCTGGATATGTGAAGTCTCCATGTAAAGGGTAAACAGTGAAAAACACAGACTTCCTAAATCAGAGACCTTTGATAGAGATGTGCTGTTTATTGGTTAGGAAATATAGTGGGTTTTTTTTTTAGTTTTAGTTTTTTGTTTTGTTTTATTTTTTAAAGATAAACCTGAAGGAATTATTTATCTGAATTCATGTTGCTGGCTACGATTTTGGTGGAACTGGGAAAGTGTGGATTAACTCCTATCCCACCACAACCAACACACACACACACACACAAGTGACAATACACACCAAATAAAGATTTTCATATTGAATTAGTGACTACTCACGTTGCAAAACAGTTAGCAGATAAAGATACCACAGGAGCAGCATGATAGCATCACTGAAAGAAACTGGTGCTCACGCATTCCATGTGGGCATCCTGGCTTTAATATTGTCTACGTTTTTCCCATTCATATATATGTGCTTGCCACACGTATTGTCTGTGTGTATGCCTCTCTACACATGTTCTTTGAATATGTCTATGCTTCCCACTGACAGTAGGTATATTTGTGAGAAAATATACTTTTCATTTATGTGGGAATGTTTTATTGTTTCTTTTCCCACTATCCTATTTCATTAAATACCTTTGCTTTGGACTAATTGGGTCCTCTGACTGACAAGAAAAAGTAAACTCATTGGTGGGGGCTTGTGAGCTATTGTTTTTGAATGGATATGAAGCCACAAAAAATAATGAACGTGAGGTATTTTTGTCTGGGGAAGCCCAGTGGAAGTGGGGCGGGGGGAGGGAGTGCTCCAGCTGCAAAACAAAGGTGAAAGGAAACAAAGAATAAGTGTGAGATAAAGAATTCCCATACTGGAAAGGTAACTATGATAAGTGTGTTGATTCCTGAAATTCATAAGTTTCTTTAAAATGACTTCAAGATTTGAAGATATTTATAATAAAGTTCGTAAAAAAGATAAAATATCAAGTGAGTGTCAAGGCTACCACATTTATTTCCTTTATTCTTGTCAGTTTGGCTTTGTCCATTGTTCTAAGCAATACAGCTCAATTGGGTAGTTATAGCCAAGGCATTCAGTGCCATTTCCACAGATTAGAACATGCTGGTGAATCATCACTATTTTACATCTAAAAGCAGGGGGTCAAGGAGAGGTATTAAATTACAGAGTTTGGTTCTATTTCCTATGTCTCTCTGGACTGTACCAAACCCATCAACAATAAATCACTACTCTAGTTTCTCTGTGAGATTAGGATCATTTAACTCAATTCAGGCTACTTCATCCAATTGACAAGTGCATCAGGAGAGGTGAATGTGTGGTTTTATTTTTTTTCCCGTAGGGCAGAATTTCACATTAAAGGAGAAGCTTTTAGATATACTATGGGGAAAAAGAGTTTTCTTCTTCAACAACGTTAGAAATCTCTTCACTGGTTTCTTTAATGATCTGGTAAGTGTAATCTCTCTCCTGTGTTCTGTATTTCTCATGTTAGTATTTCAATTCACTATGTAGGCAACTGAAAATTCATCCCTCTAATTTATCCACCACTCCATTTTTTTTTTTTGAGGAGAGAATTTATATTCTAGGAGTTTCATGTAGCTCATTTAAAACAGATCCCAGAACACAGCTTTTTCTTTTAGTTTCAGAGAGATAACCTAGTAGTACTCTATAGACTATATATTCTAGGGCTGTGAACAAATTTAATGCTGTACTTCCCTCCTCACAAAGCCTCTTTGTGCTACTAAGGGGGGTGATTCACAAAATCAAGTATGTGGAGTTATTATTCAGGGAATCGTGACCATATGTTACACATTCTCACTGAGGACAGAATAAAGGGATATGGACATAGACTGAGATACAAATGACTTATACTATATATCTGCAAGACTCTCCTGACTGATTTAAAAAAAAAAAAACCACCACTGGAGTGGATCTGAGAAGTTTGTATCATTTCTTTGGAAATTAGGAATTGCATTAACTTCAGAAAATACTTAATGAGTCCATATTATGTAACTTAGTGTATAAATTAATTGACCACTGGACAATGAAATCACATTTAGTGTATCAGAAATAAAATTGATGAAAAGTTTTTGAACTTTGATACTTATGCTCCAATTTCTGCCAACTCAGTCACCACCATAGTGATAAAAAGGGGATGCATTGGACTGAGGGCCATGTTAAAATATTTCTTTTTGGTGGGAGATGAGGGGGTTGTCATGAACCCCCTCTTTCATTACCTAATGAGTTGCAGTTGGTAAATTTAGCTAGGTTATATTTGAGAAGGCCCATGGAAGACAGTATAGTGAAGTAGAAAGAATGCTAGCTTTGTTTTCAAAGGGCATGAATTCAAATCCTGTTCCTGTTGCTTGGTGTTGTGTGAACTTAGACCAGTCAGTTAGGTGGTAGGGTTAAAAAAGGTCTGAATAAGTAACCAGGAAGACCTAAGTTAAAATCTGACCACAACTCAATCTTATTATGTGATTGGAGTAATCATTTAACCTCTTGCCTCATCTTCCTCATGTGTAAAACAAGGATAATAATAGCACCTACCTCCTAGGATTGTTGCAAGGATGATAAAATTAGTAGAGTACTTTTAAATCCTTGAGGAGCTTAATAAATGCTACTTATTATTATGAGCTATTTTAATTAATTTTTAATTTAATTCAATTTCTCTGTGTCTCATTTGCAAATGTATAATATGAAGGAGTTGGACTAGATGACTTCTTAGGTTTCTTCTAGCTCTTAATAGAGAATCCTGTGACCCATACTCAAATCCTTTTCAGTTTTTCTAGAATCTGCTACTGCTTAGGTTCATTTGTATGCTACAGTCAAGCATTGGAATAGAATCTCCTAATACATCTATGATAAAAAATAACTGAGACAATATTAAAAGTGAAATCAGAAGATCTAAGGAAATTGAAGCTAAATAGGGAAGCTCAGACTCTGGTCAGAGTTTGTTAGGGGTGTGGCTTACCAATATCTTGCCCTATTGGCTCATGTTTGATTTTGGGATGGCACAGATCATTCAATCATTAACAAAAAAGAGTTTTGCTTAGCCATGGAATTGAAAGCCGTACTCAAAAAAGCCAGTACCTGGCTTGAATATGCAGGGCCCACCTTTTTTTTTCTTGGAAACAAATCAAATAAGTAGGGTGCCGGTAGGTTTTTGAGTCATCTACAAAGTCTGAAGGGCCCCCACATCGGAAGTCATATTAAAATGGCCAGAGCCGTTAGGAAGCTGTGCCAAGAGAGGTGTAGCTTTCACCTTGGTCCCTGAGCCAATCAAATCTCAGTTATGGCTTTGTTATTTTGTAGGGGAGAAGTCAAACTGTATCATATTGCTGGGGAGACAACCACAGGAGATATTGATCCTCTAACAAAACTCATTCAAGGAATAGGCAAAGTTGGATTCATCATGTACTCAAAGAAAATAAGAAACATTGTTTCATGGAATATTTGATATATAGCTTTGCAGTGGTCATGATGATCATGAGAAAAAAAATCACCATTATGATAATTACAACAAATATCAGTATCCACTAGAAAGAATAAAAAATTAGAACAATTCCATGAAAAGTTAAAAAAACTCTTTCAAATCAAGTCAACATATACTTGGATACTCAATGATTTCAGAGTGCAGTTGAGTATATGGGATAGGGATAAGGGCTGACCTGTAATTTCAAAGGTGTAGGTATATATTTTCTTTCTTCTTGAGTGAGGAAACTCCCTTTGTCAATGCAGGCTGTCATCTACTATGCAACTTACAGTTTCAGAGAGTTGTCTAGATCATCAAAATGTTAAGTTTTATTTGCTCATGGTCACAAAACTAGTAATGTGTTATAGGCAGGACTTGAACCCAAGTCTACTTGACTTTTGGTTGGCTCTCCAGTCACTATTCCATTCTAATGATGCTAGCTAACATGACTCAAGTGTAATAAAATAAAGGGGCTAAATGTTCATAGACTTCATCAAGAATAATTTTTTTCAGGATGAGAATTAGATCATGGTAGTCATGGTGAGCATTACAACATTATGAACAGTGAAATTTATTAAATCTTAATTTGCAAGAAATGACTATTTTGATGCCATTTCAGAACCAGCTATCTGTGTGCAGTCAGATTATTGACTGATTAAACTAAAGGTCAAAGATAACAAAAAATTAGAAGAAAGCATAAAAATGAGAGGATACTGTAAGGAATTTCTATTCTAATCTGACTTACAGAAACAAAAGGTTGAATCTTAAGAAAAATGTAGAAATGAATTCAAGCAAATGTATTGACTTTAGCACTATTTATATAATTTTGCTGATGCAAAAGTTACAATGAGGAGACCAAAAGAAGCTAGAACTGGCTTTGTAGAAAATAATTTGTCTCCTTGGCAAGAGGAGAGATATGTAAGAAAAGATAAAACTATTCTATTTTTTTAAGGTCTAAATTTACTTATTTATTTTTAATTTTCAACATGTTTCCACAAAATTTTGAGTTTCAAATTTTCTCCCCATCTTACCCCTCCCCACCACCCCAAGATGACATGTATTCTGATTATCCCTTCTACCAGTCTGACCTCCCTTTTATCATGACCCCTTCTTATCCCTTTCCCCTTTACTTTCTTGAAGGGCAAGATAAATTTCTATACCCCATTGCCTGTATATCTTATTTCCCAGTAGCATGTGAAAACAAATTTTTAACATTTGTTTTTAAAACTTTGAGTTCCAAATTCTCTCCCTCTTTGCCTCCCCACCCACCCCCATTGAGAAGGCAAGCAAGTCAATATAAGTTACACATGTGTAGTTATGCAAATCACCTCCATAATAGTTATGTTATTAAAGACTAACTATACTTCCCTCCATTCTATTCCGCCCCCAATTATTCTATTTTCTCATTTGACCTTGTCCCTTTTCTAAAGGGTTTGCTTCTGACTACATCCTCCCCCAATCTGACCTCCTTTCTATCATTCCCCCATCTTATTTTCTTTCCCCACCCCCACTTTTCTGTAGGATAAGATACTCAATTGAGTGTGTATGTTATTCTATCCTTAAGATAACTCTGATGAGAGTAAGGTTCACTCATTACTTCTCATCATCCCAGTGTTCCCCACCATTGTAAAACTTTTCTTGCCTCTTTTATGTGAGATAATTTACCCTATTCTTTCTCCCAATGTATCCCTCTCTCACCCCTTAATTTTATTTTTAAAGATATTATTATCCCTTCATATTCAACTCACCTTGTGCCATTTATATCTATCTATCTATCTATCTATCTATCTATCTATCTATCTATCTATCTATCTATCTATCTATCTCCTCCAACAAATACTGAAAAAGGTCTCATGAGTTACAAATATCATCTTTCCGTGTAGGAATGCAAACAATTCAACCTTACTAAGTCCCTTACGGTTTGTCTTTGCTGTTTACTTTTTCATGCTTCTCTTGATTCTTGTATTTGAAAGTCACATTTTCTATTCAGTTGTGGTCTTTTCATCAAGAATGCTTAAAAGTCCTCTATTTCATTGAATATCCATTTTTTCCCTGAAGGATTGTACTCAGTTTTCCTGGGTTCTAATACTAGTTCCTCTAAGCTATAGAATGTTATATTTTAAGTCCCTTGATCCCTTAATGTAGAAGCTGCTAGATGCTGTGTTGCCCTGATTGTATTTCCAAAATACTTGAATTGTTTCTTTCTGACTGTTTGCAATATTTTCTCCTTGACCCGGGAACTCTGGAATTTGACTACATTATTCCTAGGAGTTTTCCTCTTGGGATCTTTTTCAAGGTTTGATTGGTGGATTCTTCCCATTTTTATTTTACCCTCTGGTTCTAGAATATCAGGAGAGTTTTCTTTGATAATTCTTGAAAGATGATGTCTAGTCTAGGCTCTTTTTTTTGATCATGGTTTTCAGGTAGTCCAATAATTTTAAAATTATCTCTCCTGAATCTATTTTTCCAAGTTAATGGTTTTTCCAAGAAGATATATCATATGGTCTTCTATTTTTTTTAATTATTTGAGTCCTATTTTATAATTTTTTGATTTTTCATAAAGTCATCTGCTCCATTCTAATCTTTAAGGAATTATTTTCTTCAGTGAACTTTTGGACCTCCTTTTATATTTGGCCAGGTCTGCTTTTTAAGGTATCCTTCTCCTTATTTCATCATTTGGGTTAGTCTATTTTTTAAGGTGTTATTTTCTTCAGTATTTTTTTTTTTGGGGGGGTCTCCTTTAGCAAGCTGTTGACTCATTTTTCATGATTTTCTTGCATTACTCTCATTTCCCTTCCCAGTTTTTCCTCTACTTCTCTTTCTTAATTTTCAAAATCTTTTTTGAGCTCCTCCATGGCCTACAATCAATTTATATTCCTCTTGGAGGCTTTTGATGTAGGATCTTTGACTGTCCTCCTCTGGTTGTATTCCCTAATATTCCTTATCACCTAAGTAAGAGTTCTTTTCTCAGAAATTTTCAGGAAGATGTTTTCTCATCTTCCCAGTCAAAAACTTGACTTTCTAACTTTTTGTTAAGGTAGGACTCTGCTTCCAGTGGGGATGGGGGGGGTGGATGTACTGTCCCAGGTTTCAGGGATTTTGTACCAACCACTCAAACCTACACCATCTGTGGACCCAGAGCTCCAGAAGCAGCCTCTACCACTGCTGTTGCTGCACAGCCAGTCACCACCATCACCATTTCTACCACCCTGGGACTGGGACCAGACCTGGCCAGAATGCAAGCTCCTCTTTCACCCAGGTCCCACAGAGTTTTCCCACTGATCTTTTTGGTGTTTGAGGGCTGAGAAGTCTGTATACCATCACAGTTGCCAAAAATTCAGTCCCCTGAAGCCTGCTTCACCTGTCTGTATAAGTATAGCCCTGGTAGGACTGAGCTCTGCTCCCTGCTTGGGGCAAAAGATCCTTACTGTTGACTTTCCAGGTTGTCTTGGGCTGGTGATTTGCTTCACTCTGTCATTTTGTGGGTTCTGTAGATCTAGAATTTGTTTAAAGTCATTTTTCACAGGTATTTGGAGGACTTTGTGGAAGAGCTCAGGGAAATCCCTGCTTTTACTCAGTCATCTTGGCTGCACTCCCTCCCCCCGAAGATAACACTATTTTATAGTACAAGCTAATTTGCAAAACATAAGACAGAAAGATAATATAAATCACAAACAATTATAATTACCTTTGATGAAAAGTGAAGTTGGTAGAGCCAGAAAAATAATACACAATAACTACAAAAATGTAGATGTAAAGAAAAATGACAAAATTGAAACTAAATGATACAAAATTCTAAAAAACAAGTTGGGTCCTAAAGAAGGGATATGAGAACTTCCTTGGCATCCCCCTTCCCTCCCACCAGTCTTTGCAAATGTTAGGGCTCATGACATTACATATAAAGTCAGATTTTTTTTCAATCTGTTGATTTGTTTTTATGTGTTTTTTCCTTCTTTCTCTTTTGTTAAAACTTTTTTTCCTGCTATAATGGATGGCTTTCTGGGAGGATAGAAGGATTGAGATAAAGCATAAAATTTAGGTAATGTAAAAATAAAAGAAAACCCTGCAAAATCCTTTCTGTGAAGGTCAACTAAGTCAAATCTTTAAAAAGGTTTTAGGATGAAACTAGAATGATAATAAATATACATATAATGGCAAAGACTCAAAACTGGGAAAGATAGATAACAAAGCAGATGAAAGCCAGAATACAAAGATAAATCAACAAGTTAGAAAATTGGGTCAGATTTAATAAGGTGAAATTTAATGTAGATAAATTTAAAAATCTTACACTTGAGTTAAAAAAATTCAACTTTTTAAGTGCAAGATGTGGAAAGGTCTGGCTAGATAGCATTTCATTTGGAAAATGATCTAGGAATTTTAGTGGACTTCAAGCTCAATAAAATGAAATTATATTATATATGTAATTTAACCACTATCATTGATGAGTTGTTTCACTTGTGTCTGACTCTCCATGACCCCATTTGAGGTTTTCTTGGCAACGATACTGGAGTGGTTTGCCATTTCTTTCTCCAACTCATTTTAAAGATGAGGAAACTGAGACAAACAGGGTTAACTGACCTGTCTAGGGTCACATAGCTAGTAAATGTCTGAGGCCAGATTGGAACTTAGGTCCATCTGATTCCAGAGCTGGTACTCTATCTACTATACTACCTAGCTGCTCTTGTATAAGTTATATACCTTCAACAATGTGCCCTCAACAGAACAGAGAGAAGGAAGGAGATGAGAGAGACACCAGGAAAAAGACAGTGAATATTTTAAATAAAGATCAAATAGTATGTGTGATTCTGCCCACCATTCTACTCAAAAAGAATATTCCCCAGAATGAGTGTGAGATGGAAAGTATTATGGTGATAACGTGGTGATAATTCAGTTAGTTTCTATTTCCACTTATGACTTACAAGTGTGAACATCTCAGGACATAGTATAACACTAGAATCAACTCTTCATTACACCCACAGACAATCTATTCACTGTCCTTAAGATCCTCAGAGAAAATGAGAGAGCCAGTTTTGTTTAATGCTAAGAAATGATCCTGGTCAGCCAGAAGGCCATTGATGATATCTGCACCCCTGCCTTCCCCCCACTTCTTGGTATCAGCATTTGTCACATGATGAAGCAAGGATAGTCTTTGTGTGATCATCTTATATTATGATCACAGTTATGCTGTAAAGGACTTTTAGAAGCATTTCCCCCCAAATCATCAGTTTCTTACCAACTAAGTATTAACCTTCTCTTTGAGTAGGATTCCTGATTCTCTTTTCTCCTTTGATCAATAGCTTAGCTGGGGGTATTGAAGAATAGGATTTATGTTTAATCATTTCCAGAGAAACTCTGTTTTGATCTTGCTGATATAGAGTTCCTTCTTCTCAAGTGAAACTATCCATTTTCTAGTTACAATCATTTAAAGTTACTGTTTCACACCTTATGGAGAATTTGAAGGATTTTCAGGCATAATTTTGACCATACACAATTTTCACTTTCTATGGTGATTTTAGGACCTAAGTTTAGGCTACTTTTAGAGAGGTATAGTATTCACAACAAGAGAGGTAATATTCTTATTCTCCTCTACTCAGATCTGACTACATCTGAAGTATTGTGCTTGAATGATAGTGGGAATGTATTTTTCTAGAGAAGGCATGAAGGGACAGCATGAAAGATAAATTCAGAGGATTTTGCCTTGCTAAAGAAATGGGCTACCTATTCACCAGAGACTAGAGTGAAGGAAGAGATAGTGGGGAAGATAGATGATGTCTATGGCTTTGTGATGAGGAGAAAGGGATAAGAGGTAGCTCATTGAAATGATTTCAATTTGGGGATAAAACATGAGGTGAGTTCTGCTTAACAGGGAAAGGGAGATAAAGAGAGACTTGAGGAAAGAAGAGAAATTTTAGAACGGTTGTTGTGGGGAATGGAAGAAAGAATTAATTATGGAACAAACAAAGGATAGTCTTGCTGTCTTCAGACCCCAGCTGCAATTAGATAATAGTGAAACAGTGAGATTGTATGATCTCCTCAAGCTCCAAGCAGCAAAGGCTGGTTTTGATTTGTTCATTGCTGATAAAATAGCATTTGGTTTGGTAGATTAAAAGAATCTCAAATATTTCCCTTCCAAAAAGATGCTTCCCATGGAAACATTAAGATTACTTGATAAGGTTACCTAGGTGGCAGAGTAAATAGAGCACTGGCCTTGGTGTCAAGAGAACCTGAGGTCAAATCCAGCCTCAGATATGAGACACTAGCTGTGTGAGCCTGGGCAAGTCATTTAATCTCAATTGCCTTAAAAAATGAAAGACTTCTTGATAGATGCAACAGCAGCAATACCTTTAATTATCCCTATCAAGGAACAATAAAACATAGGAACCTACATTTACCAAAGGAACATCCTGATTTATAGAATATTCCTACTCTGTTTCTATTGGCTATAGAGTATTTTCTGTTAGGTGAAGTTTTCCAGATATTCCTGTTTGAGCATGGTATTGTGCTGGTTGTATCAAGTCCTATAACACTGCATAGCTCTCTACATGAGATCCACAGCTACTCCAAAAAGATTGGCCTAGCAATCCACAAAGGAAAATTCAAGTGGATAAAAAACACCCTGCCCAGAATAGGACATGTATCTAGAAGAGTAACACATTGTTGGGTTGCCCATTAGTACGCTGGATAAGAACTGAAGATACTAATGAACTGGACCTAGAAATTAGTAGAAAGAGTAAAGAGACTGGATTTTATTTAGAAAATTATATAGAACTTTCAATCACCTCAAATTTCTTCATGAAGTTAAAGTCTATCTTTTTAACATTTATATTATTCAGGTGATATGAGTCCGAATTATAGCATTATAACTGAAGAATCAAAACTGACAATAACTAAAAGACCAAAGCAAGCTGCTATATATAAGGTAGATATAAGAAAGCTACCATATAGTAACAAAAATGATTTCTATGTATATGTATATATGTACAAATATATAAATATGTACATGTATATACACAATACATATGTATAATATATAAAAATATATATATAAGGTCTTCTTCCATTTGAATTTAAGTTTCTTGAAGGTAATTATTGGCCTTTTTTTTTTTGCCTATATATGTATCCCCAATGTTTATCCCTGTGCCTGGCACTGGAAAAGTACTTAAAAAATTATGGCCTGTCTGCAAACCTCTCCTATGGGCATGTGTGTAGGGATAAGAAAAGCATACGATTATGATTCAAGACAGCATAAGGACAAAGGAGAAATCTAGCTAGCATGTTAAGAAATGTGAGAAAGAGGGAGGTAACTTTCAACTGAAGAGATCAGGGGACAATTCATGGAGGAGGTGGCACGAATTAGGTTGTGAGGAAAGAAAAGGCATTAACAAGTACCACTGCAGGGGCTGTGCTTTCCTATCACAGGTGATAGATGGTCTTTGCAAAAGCACAGACGTATAGATTGAGATTGAGGCACCCTTAGTATTCTGCTTTGGCTGAAACAGAGTACAGACAGGGGAGTAGTGTTAGATGAGATTGTAAGGTTTAGAAAAAAACTGTTAGTTAATGGCAGAACTTAAATGCAAGGCTAAAAGGTTTGTATACCATGCTGTAGGCAATGGAAAGTCACTCAGGTGTTTTCAGTAGGAGAATGACATGGTATATCAGGAAAATTATTTTGGTAACTAAATGAAACATTAAGAAGCATACTCAATAGAGTTAATCTCAGACCCAAGAAGATATGAATTGAATCCTATCTTCAACTTTGTGACTCTGGGCAAGTCACTTAACCTCTCAGTGTTTTAGGCAACTCCCTAGGGCAATATATTGCAGAAAATCTGTTGACCTATATTGGTAGGCAGAATTTTCTCATGTGGGAGGTAGCCATGCCAAAGAAATCACAGATTCAGCTGCTTTCCCTATCCTAAGTGGTTTGATGTGGTTCAAGTCTTCAAATATTCTATCACTTTTTCAGCCAATGGACAAAGAGCTAGCTAATAACCAAAGTTCATGTTCATGGATCTTCTAAAAACTGAGTGATTCCCAGAAGCCTCTGCCACTATTTCTCCACCACTCTAACATTCAGTGTGGATACAGAGGAGCTACATAGCATTCAGGGCAAATTTCCAATAATGATGTGTGTGTAAGAAGTGGTTTAAGGAACTTAGTGGGGAAATTTATGCTCAGGAAAGGATCTGAGGTCATGAGAGAGCACCTTTAGTGAGAACAAGTGATAGGCAGCAGTAGGTAGTTCAAGTGCTCCATGGATAAAGCTTGAAGGATGGCTGCTCACCTATAGGATGCCTTCTGGAGGAACAATAGGACATGACTATGAACTACACAGGCTAAGAGGCCATGGAGCAGTTGTAATCTACATCAGTGTAGGTGTTGTGGATATCAGTAACATTATAGATCCATTGAAGTGCTCAGATATAAGAGATTAGAGAAGGAAAAGGCTAGAAGCAGGTAGACAAATAATAATTGTTTTATAATTGGCTATTAGAATTATCCAGGTCAGAGCTAATAAAGGAATGAATGGGGACTATTGATTGGATGTTTGTTGTGTGGGAGAGGAACGAGGAAAAGCTGACTCAGGATTTGAGCCTAGGTGTGTTAACAGAGAAACAGATTCAATCTAATCCAATAAACATTTATTAAGAAGCTATAACCTGCCAGGCACTGACCTAAATGCTGGGGATAAAGGTAAAATGGACAAGACTTGGCAAGTAAATACGGGGACTGAAGGAGGAGAGGAAGTAGTTGAGGATCATTCCAAGCTTGCAAACCTAGCTGACTATAAGGATAATTGTACCCTCAACAATAGGGAAATTTGCAGGAGAGATATTATTATTTTGGGGGGTTGGAGGAAGTTATGTGTTCCATTTTATATTTTCTTGAGTTTGAGATGTTGGGTATGTAGCTGATGATGCAGGTCTGTAGCTCAGTAGAGAAGCTTGAGCTGCAAATACAGATATAGACATAGATTTGGGAGTCATATGAATAGAGATGGTAAATGAACCTGTAAGATCTGAGATCATTGAGAGAAGGTGTAGATACAGAAGAACCAGGCAAAGAACAAGACCTTGAGGGATAGGCATGCTTAGGGTGCTGTACATGGCTGGTGACCCGCAAAGGGGATTGAGAAGGGAAGATGACATGAGTAGGAGAACCCGGAAGGAAGGCAGTCTCACAAAAATCTAGGAAATAGAGCCTATGTCTCAGAAGGAAGTATTCAACAGTGTTAAATACTATGGAGAATCATGGAGGATGAAGACGGAACAAGTCATCAGTTAGTCATTATGAGAATGTTGGGATCTTTGGAAAGAGAACTTTCAATAAATACAATTTATGTGTCCACTGGATGCAGACTGCTGTGCTAGGAGCTACCCAATTTAGGAAAGCCTAATATCTGGAGAGGGCAGTTAGGTGGTGCAGTGGATAGAGTGCCAGGTCTAGAGTCAGGAAGGCTTCTCTTCCTGGTTCAAATCTGACCACAGACACCTACTAGCTGTGTGACCCCCCTAAAGTCACTTAACCATATTTGTTGCCTCAGTTTCCTCATCTTTAAAATGAGCTCAAAAAGGAAATGGCGAACTCCAGCACGTCTGCCAAGAAAACCCCAAATTGGATCAAGAAGAGTAGGACATGACTGAAAAACGACTCAATTACGAATCTAGATAAGGCACATAACCAGATAATGCTAAGTTCTGATTCTACATGCAGGCGCATTCAAAAATTGTGAAGTGCTATGTGAGATCTAAAGGGGAAGGACAAAGCAATGCAGTGAGTCTTCAGAGAAAAGATATTTGAGCTGAGGGTGAAAGACTGAGTATAAGTTCAAAAGGTAAAAGTGGGAAAGGAAATCATTCTTGACAGAGAATGAGCAAAATATGCAGGGTGCATCTGTTGGGAGATAGTACAGGGAATGGGGACAAAGATTTTAGCTCAGTTTAGAATGTGTGGAGGCGAGTGGTAGAAGAAAAGGCTGGAAAGGTAGGGTGGTACCAGATTGCTGAGAAGCTTAAATGCCAGGCAGAGGAGTCTGAACTTAACTCAGTTGATCCTAAGGAGCTCATAAATTTTTTGAAGTGTGACAAAATTAAATTTATACATAAGTTTATTCTGGCAACTGTATAAAGCCTAGATTAGAGGATGGGTAGAATGGAGGTGGAAGCCTCTCAGTGAGGCTAGTTCAATTCAATAAGCATTAAATACCTACTATGTTCTAGTCATTATTAAATAGTAGTTCAATAGAACAGGGATAGTAATAAGGGCTTCTACTAGCATGATGAGTAATAGTGAAGGAAGGGAGGGGCACTATGGAATCAAAACAGCTGGATAGCTAGATATGAGTTAAGGAAAGGGAAGAGTTAACAATAACCCTAATGATAATTGCTAGCATTTATATAGTACTTAAATATTTGGAAAGAGATTTGTATATTTATATTATATGGAATATGTCATATATTATATTGATCCTTACAATTAAGCCCAGGAGGTAGGTGATTTTATTATTTCCTCTTTACAGATGAGAAAAGTCAAACTAAGAGAGGTTAAGTAACTTGTCAGGGTCACTGACAGAGCTAGCAAATGTCAGAAGTAAGATGCAAACTCAGATTTTCCTTTTCTTTAAGTTCTATTCTCCAACCGTTGAGCTATCTAGCTGTCTAAAGTACTGAAAACAGGAGGCTGGAATTACTATTGATGCTACTGAGAGAAATAGTGAAGTCAAGGAGAAGAAGGCTTAAAGATTATGTTTTATTTGGAACACATTTAATGTGGAGCGCCAGCAAGACATTTAAGTGTTGGTAGATGAACCTCAGAAGTCATCTAATCCAGCTCATAGCTGATTGAGAATCCCCTTTATATGTCCTGTAGATAGGTGGAGATTTAGGTTGGTGCTGTGTCATAGCACCAGCACAGGATATCCACTAATTATTGCTGACTGAATGAAAATTGCAAAAGTAAATAAATGCTACTTACATAGAAACAGATAACATTCCAAAAGATGGTAAAATTTAGAAACGTGTTAAAGAGGTTCTTATAAATAGAAGGCTAACCAGCTGTCTCGTGACTTAGTTCTAGTGACCTCAACATTCATCCTCATTCTGTAGTTTTCTTAAGCTTGTTTCAGATTATAGGATTCTCCTTCTCTAATACCTTTTACTCTGTGGTCTGAGAATCAAGGCACCCTGGTTTCCAGTCTTCCTTACTCCAGATGTGTAGTAGCATGAAGATAATCAAAAGCATTTGTGCTGTCTTGGAATGCTGAAAGGCGAGGTACAACCCAAAGATAGCTCTATTAAAAACTACTTTTGCTGTTCATTCGTTTCAGATTCTCTGTGACCCCACTTGTTTTCTTTTTTTGGTTTTTTTTTTGGCAAAAATAATGTAGTGGTTTGCCATTTCCTTCCCCAGCTCATTTTATAGATGAAGGAACAGAGGCAAACAGGATTAATAAGCAGACCGTGGTTACACAGTATCTGAGGTCAAATTTGAACTCAGATCTTTGTGACTACAGACCTGGTGCTCTAATCAATGTACCACGTAGCTGCCTATTAAAAAAAAAGCACATTGCTTTTTACAAAAAAGGCATAGCATACAAGAAGAGAGGTGAACTTGGGTGTGACAGGAGGAGTACACCTCTCTTAACCTTTTCTCTTGTCTGGAATGAGGAACTTAGACTAGACCCTTAAAATTCAGGGTCCATCCTCTTCAAAAAACACTGTGCACTTTATCCACATGACTATATAGGGAAAATATATTTTTTAAAATTTTATTGATATCTTTGCTTTTTACATTGCCTAGATTTCCCCTTTTAATTTTTCTCCCTTTAATACAGGACATCTTCAAGTTTGGGTGAAAGGTTACTGCCGCTGATTCTGGGCCCTTGTAAATGTCTCTTCTTTATGGAAATCATTCTTTTAAGATAAACAGGGAAAAAACCAATGAGATTAGATTCTGGTATCACAAATGTGCTAATGAGCTAGACAGAAAATGGAGGTCTGAAGATGTCCATGAGGGAAACTGATTAACGAACAGGAAAGAGAAGAGCTGACTGTATCCTTGTCCTCTATCAGTAAAGCAACATCCATGAAGTTTTGCACCAACTCTGGTTTGCATTCTGCTTGTATAAACTTGCACTGGTAATATAATAGAGACAAATAAATAAAAAGAAAATAACTACTTTTGTGGAATTCCGACACTTGCCAGTTATCTCATTTTAAAAAGCCCCAGTTCTGCAACACTGCTTTTAATTTTGGATATTCACTCCGCAGGTCAGTGTTGAAACAGGGAATTTACTCTTTAGGGAAAAGAAACAAAATGCAGACCATACATAAAAATTAGGAAGTGATAAATAATGTGCGATTGGCAGGATGTTATTATAAAAAAATTTTAATTCACTCTTACTTTACATTAAAATTTTATAAGCACCATGTCATGTACTGTCAATCTAAAAAGAGGAGACTGGAATGCTCAAGTCAACAACAAACAGCAAGCATATGATGGGAGGTTACAGCTGTGTGGAACACATGAACAAGACCACATCTGGGAAGGTCCACTTGGAATCAAGTGACAATGCACAAAAACTGGAATCTGGCATTGATTTATTCAAACTCTGTTTAGTCAGAGCCCAAAGCTTACATGTGTGTAAACATCAAAAGAAACAATGTGTCAACTTTACAGTTAGATAAAACTTGTCTTACCCTGAAAGGATGAGTGTTGCCATCTTATTGTCTTGACCTGTGCTTAGCCCATGGGCTCAACAAGACTGGCTGTGTTAAGATTGAAATGGTGCAAAGAGACTACGTTCAACATTGTGCAAGTCATTAGCAAGGCCATCAGGATGTATACACTTCTATATAATGATCTGACCAATATTTCACTAATGGAACTGGAAAACTATACATTTTTAGCAAAATGTTTCAATTTGGTCCCATGTTAAAAGACCTGATAGCCAAGTTGGTTTTATTTTCACATGAAAATTCACAAGCATGTACACAACAAAACTACTACAACAATGTTTTCTGGTCTAGGCATAAAAAGTATGGCTCCTACTAACACTAAAACATACCAAAAATAAACTACAAAAATCGTTTACACTTGATTTCAGAAAAAAAAAGCTTTTTTTCAAGAAAAATGATTTTTTTTCTTAAGCCATCCAAAAAAGAATGCAAGTAACCAATAAATACAGTGTGCTTTCTCCATATAGACATATATACACTTGAGTCTTTGGCTTATGTTTATTTTCTTTAAAAAGAATTTTATGTGATCCAGCCATCATTGCACATTAAAACAAAGTAAGCCAGTTAAATATATTTATATATTTATATAGATCTGCTACACTTGAAACGTATAAAGAATGGGTTTTTTTTTTTTTTACTATCAATTTGCACAGCTTTTTTTCTTCTTTTTAAATTTTTTTTAACATCTTTTATCAAAAGAAGGAGAAAAAATGCCATATAGGAAATATTGATTCATGCAACAAGTGAGCCCAGAGAGAGCCGGCTGCATATCATATCAACTGTACAAACACTGAAAAGTCCCTATTTGCCCCCAAGTTGGCTTAGTCTGGTTCTTATTAAATATATTTTTGTGGCACTAAATTTTAATGTTGTTTACAAGCATAGAAACTGATTGAGTCCTCTTATTAACATACACAACTTCATAAGAAAAATACTTTTGCATTTAAAATGTAAATGTTCCCCTCCCCCCAACACTTAAATCTCTTCACAGGTTCGACAGGTAAATTCGCTGCTTGTTCAACAGCTGACAGGTTCTAGTTGAGATTTGCTTTCCATTCCAGCCCAACTATGATGATTCAAGGTACTCCAAAGCCACATCATAGCAGAAACGATATTGTTCCTAAAATATGTCAAGATAAAATAAAGAATTAGAAAACATAGTAGAAAAAAGAATGTTGGTAATGGATAACTTTTAAATTTCACCTACAGCCTAAGCAACATTTGTGGTATATTTTAATAACTTTTTTTGGATGCATTTTATTAGTTTAATGGCAAACAGAAAGGCTTCATCTTCATCTTACAAGACTTTGTAGAAAAACATGAACAATAATTGTATGAAGTGGAGACTACCTTCCATGTCTTCTGCATTGGTGGAAGTAGCTCTATATAGCACACTAATAAAACCTATGGTTTCCATCAAAATAATTTTCAGAAATCAGCACTCATATCTTAGATCTTTGAGGCTAACCTTAAATGACCACTGACTCAAAATGCTAACAAATCAAATGAATCCCACCTGTCTTTCTCATCAAAGATTCCAAAGAATATTTTTGGGGAGCAAAGCATATGTTGATCAGCAGTCACTTTTTAAAAGTAGCATTTATCTTAACGTTTTTTCTTGCTTTCAAAATTTACTCTTAATGATGACATAACATATATTTGTATTGATTAAAACTTCAATAAATTAGACTAGTTGAAATGTTCTTGTTTTAATTTGCAAGCTATCTAAATAAAATGATTTCTAATTTAATACAGAAATACATCGAAATAACCAGAAGTTAAGCTTAAAAAATATGAACTAGTAGAAGATCTTAGAGATCTTCTAAGATAGGATGGGAGGACTACGAACCACAAAGTAGAAAATTTAGTGGGAACAGAGGAAGATGTTTCCTTGGTTTTAATGAAAATAGCTATTCATTTGAAAAAAAAATATTCAAGAACATTCATAAGAGGTAATCACATAGCTAAAGAGTAAGATGTGATGAAAGCTATGAGCCTGGTTTTAAAAAAAAACAAACAATAAACCAGAATTGGCGTTTGGAAAGAACTAGCAGAGGAATAGCTAAATAAGGAGCCTACAGTTTAGAGAAGGAAACCTGGGATCATGGCCAAGGTAGCTTTGAAAGCCATTAGATTTTGATTACAATTTTAGATGTGACCACTCATGAGTATTGCTAGGGAGACATTTTTTAACTCTATTTTAAAGAATAGGGGAGAACACAAAAGATAATAAAAGATAATTTATATTACGTAAATTGAAAGATTTTACATGAACAAAACTATTTCCAACAGGATTAGAATGGGAACTACTGTTTGGGAAAACAAGTATTTTCACCAAACATTTCGGGTAAGACCTCATTCAGAAACCATAAAGGAAATTAACATAAACATAGAAGTTCATTAATCGATGTGGTCAAACGATACTGACAGATAATTGCAAGCTATTAATAACTATGTGAAATATTACTCTAAATCACCATGATAAGATTAATACAAATTGAAATAATCCAACAGTAAATAAGCAAAGATGGCAAAAGATGGAAATTGTTCATGTTAGACATGCTATGGGCAGATAGGCATACAAAAATACATAGTTGGTAGAACTCTGAATTGATACAAACATTTTGGAAAACAATTTGGAATTATGCTAAAAAAGGTGAATAAAACATACCCTTAGACTCAGATTTCATTGCTAGGTATATACTCTAAGGAGGTAAAAGAAAGAAAGGGCCCATATGCAGTTTTTGAGGTAGCAAATAACTGGAATCAAAGTAAATGCCCATTTTAATGTAATGGAATATTTCAACATTATAAAAAGTAATAAACGTGAAGAATTCAGAAAAGCACAGAAAGACATAAACTGATGCAGAGTGATATAACTACAGCCAGGAAACAATATCCACATTAACTACAAGATACATACTAAAATGATAATGGAAAAGAAAAGAAACTGAAAGCTCTTTAACTATAATGACCAAGCTTGGCCTGGTGAAGACCTGCAAAATGCTCCCCTCCCGTCTTTGTAGAAGTAAGGGACTATTGGTGTATATACTGCACCATAGATTCTCTTCTGGAAAGAGTTTTAGAAGACCATGTTCAACCATCTCATTTTGTATATGAGATACCAGGATGTTAAATGACTTTCCCGGGGAAACCCGAGTTTTAAGTGCTTCAGGCACCATGCCATACTGCTTCTGATACAAAAACAACTGATGTCAATAAAATTAAGATAAGAATAGAATATAAAAATGTCTTAAAGATGAAAAAACTCAAAGGGTAATGGATTTCAGTTACTAGATTCCAAAGAGTACTACACCTTTTATCCCAGGTAGAGACATACACATATGGCTCCTTAAAATCTTTAGGGAGAGAGATTTTATATCACTGAACACACAAGACTAGTTGAGTAAATAACCTCAAAGTATGCATTCCACTTTGGTCTAATGATGTATTAAAACTGGACCATTAAAGGAGATAGTTGTCATATGATCTTTAAGTCTAGGAACATTATTATTAAAAAGACTTCTAAATTTACCAGAAAAATAAGGACAAGTTCCTTATTTACTCATGTTATTTAAAAGTAAAAGGATGCTAATATCAAGTCAAATACTAGCAAAGAATGGTTAATTTATACAAATTGGTTAATTATAATTTTGAATTCATAGTCAGACCAAGTACAATGAATAATCCTATATGTCTTTAAACAAAATTAAAGATCTAAATTTCTTGCCATATAAGATATCCCGAGTCCTGGTGTAGTTTTAAGCTATTCAGCTTAATATCTGACAATGCCTGAAATATCAAATTATTGTGCTTAAGGTCCAGGGGGAGGGGAAGAAGAAACACCATGCCAGCACCTTAAAAGTGAAAGAATATCAACTTAACTCTTCAGAGTTGATTCAGATAGCAGCATAACCTCAATATGCTCCATCCATAAGCAGGAAGTGGTGAGCATTTTGTCTTAAAAAAGTTTTTTTTTTATAGAGTTGTTCCTTTTAAGTTATCTGATCGTCTTGATATATGTGGGGCAAGCAAGAATGCTGCACTGGTTTTTCTAGTCTGTTTTCTTACTAACAGCTGCTCCTGATCATGTTATATAAAACATACATGCACCAACCAGAGAAACATGTCTTCCAGCAATGTGGCAAATTACACCTGAAATGTGGTACGGAATTTTATATATGTACATATGTATGCAGATGAGTTGATAGATTCAGTAGAGAATATTAGGTGACTGTGTGCAAGACATTACGCAAATATTCATTTTTTTAAATGAATGTAATTATTTGACATTAGAATAAAATGTTTAGCATCTGCCTCATGCTGAAACACAGCAGTGTCCGCTTACTGCAAACATTCGCACACCCAAGCAGTAATATTTAGAATTCTTAAGTCTCAAGAAAAATCCGCTTGTGATGGTGTGACGACATGCAAACTGATGTTCACGCTGTTTGGGAGTCTCTTGGTAACAGACTTCTTAGAATCACAGATACCCTTTATTAATTAGCAAGCACTTATTAAATGCCTATTGTTATGTGTTTGACACTATGGATACAAAGAAAAATGTAAGAATCTCAGAACTCAAGGGGAATACATTCTACTGCTTGAATTCAACATATTCACAGAGAAATAAGGACAGAACACAAACAAAATAAATATGAAGTTATTTGTGGGCTGAGAAAACTAACAAAAGGGGAAATTGAGAAAGGCCTCTTTAAGAGATGGCTCTTGAAGGGGTTCCCAGAGGTGGAGATGACGAAAGAGAGCATTCCAGGAATGGGTGATAGGTTGTCAAAAACATGGAGGCAGGAGATGGAAAATCATGTACGGAGAACCATTAAACAGTCTACTTTGACTAAACCCCTGAATGTGTCAGGGGTAGTCCTGTGTATCCAGCCTGGAAATACAGACTAGAGTCAGATGGGAAAGGCTTTAAAACCCAAACAGAGAAGTCCATACTGTATTCTAAGGGGTACAGAATGGTATGGTTAAGCCTGAGCTAAAGCTTAGAAGGATCAGCTTGGCAACTGCATGGAGGATGGGTGAGAGATGGGAGAAACTGAAAGCAGGGAGCATCATTAGGCTGTTAGAAGAGTTCATGCAAAGGCCTGGCCTGGGGTGGATGTGACATGAGCAGAGTAGGGTAGAGACGGGAGATGTGCTGAGGTGATAGAGCTAACAAAACAGAACAGTTGGGGAGTCTGTGACAGTAAAGGGGGAGGATGCCTCCAAGTGGTTAACTCAGCTGACTAGGAAGATGGTGGTGTATTTGCAGTGGGCTGCTGAGTGGCAAAATGAAGAGGGCACTACGTTGGGAGTCAGGAAGACCCCTCTTCCTAAATTCAAATCTAGACTCAGATACTTCCTACCTGTGTGATCCGGGGCAAGTCATTTAACCCCAGTTGCTTCAGTTCCCTCATTTATAAAACAAGCTGGAGAAGGAAAATCCAGTATCTTTGCCAAGAAAATCCCAAAATGCGTCATGAAGACCTTAGTTCAAATCTGGCCTCAGGCATTTACTATCTGTGTGACTCTGGGCAAGTCACTTAACCTCATTTCCTCTCATTTTCTCCAATTGTAAACCTCCCAGTATTGTTGTGACTATCAAATGAAATAATAGTTGCAAAGTGCTTAGCAAAGTATCATGAAATAAGTGCTATAGAAATGCTAACAACTATTCCTGTTGTTATTAATGGAGAAATTAGGATAAGGTCTAGGTTTAGGAGGAAATATGATGAACTCAGTTCTGGATGTGTTGAATTTGAGATGCCTATGGCACATTCAGGTTGAAATATAAGGTAGGCAGTTGGCAATGCAATTCTGGACAGAGATGAATACTGTATACACAGACTTAGGAATCATCTACAAATTGATGGCTCTTAAATGTAAAGAAGCTCATTCAAGACAGAGATGAGTAATGTATATGTAGATCTGGGATTCGTTTGCAAACTGATTACAGTTGAATCCAAAGCTCCTCATGAGGTTAAGAAAAAAGAGAATGTAAAGGAAGACGAGGAGAGGGCATTGGGCAACTCCAGAGCCTGCAGAGAGGAAGGAATATGGATGATGATTGCGTAAAGGAAACCCAGAAGGATCAAGCTGATGGGCAGGAAGGAACCAAAAGAGAACAGCATCAGGAACCCCCAGAGAAGCAAAAATATACAGAAGAAGTAGCTGGTCAACAACTTAGTAAGACAGCATGGAAGAGTGAAAAGGGTACTGGCTTTGCACTCAGAGGACTTGGGTTCAGATACAGCCTTTAGCAATTACTCTGGGTAATTACTCTTGGGGAAAGCACAAAATCTCGGTCCTGAGTTTCTCCATCTACAAAATGAGATTGGAATATGTGTCCACTGAGGCCATTTCCTGTTCTAGATGAATGATCCCAAGATGAGGACAAAGTAAAGGGAATAAAAAAGATCACTAGCGATGTTGGAGAGAACATTTTCAGTTCAGCAAAGCTGCAAGCCAGACTGCAAGGTGTTGAGAAGTGTGTAGGTGGCAACATGCTGATAGCTTTTTCTAAGGGATTTGTGGAAGGAAAGGCAGTTTAGAAGACCATACCTTGAAGGCATGACAGGGTCAAGGGAAGGTTTTTTAAGGATTTATTGGTAGTAGGGAAGGAGCCATTGGATAAAAAGAGGTTAAAAGTTAGGCAAAGAAATGGGAGTGATTTAAGGGGCAAACTGCTAAAGGGGATGGTATTAAAGTCACAAGTTATGGAGTTGGGCTTGATAAGAGCTCTCTTTCCAGCAGATTGGAGCAAAGGAGAAAATGTGGGATGTTGCTGATGTGATCTGAAATGCAGAATAGGGGAGGGTAGCCTTAATTTTTTCCATGAAGTATGTGGCAAGATACTCTGCTGAGAGGAGGGGGGATCTGTGGCTCAGACCAATAGATTTTCCTGAGAAAATAAAAGAAGATCTAGAGAGCAGCTGCTTTGAGGTGTAAAATAGAATTGATCAGAATGAAAGTATGGGTGAGCAGCAGCGAGGGCCCAACTGAGATTAAGTAACATAAATTTTCAGGCCCTGTCAGTCAGGTTGTGTGATGTTCTTCACTAACATTCAGTCGCATGCAAGCAGGAGCACAGAAGCTGTAGGACTAATCCAGGGTTAGGGTTTGGAAAAAGATGAGCTGCTTTATAACAACAGGGCAAGGGAGTCAAAGGATGGGGACAGTGTAAAATTGAAGTGGTTGATTAAAAGGGAAAGACATCAAAGGGAGGAAAGTGAGGCTAGAGCAGTGATGGATGCCCCAGGAAAGCATGGAAGGATGGAGTGACTGAAGGCTGCACTAAGGATTCAGCATGATAACTGCATATCAATCCACTCTGAACACCTGGGGAATTATGGTGTTGGGGGAAGGAAAAAAATGAGAGTAGGCGGCGAAAATGAATTAACTAAATTTCATGAGACAGGAAACCACTCTCAGTATGAATCAGCATGAATTTTTTCTCTAATTAAAAAAAAATGTTTCCTTTGGCTACTGGAGTCAGCTATCTGGTGACATCATTGTCCACATTTGTATGTATTATAAGACAATAAAGGCATTTTAACCATGACACAGGCAGAGACTATCTCTTTGCTTTCATTGTCACAGTGATAACAGGCACTAACCACCAACTTAGGGTTATTAAGGGTTATTATCTTGGTGTACTGGAAGGGTTGGATTTGGAGTCAGAAGATCTCTGATCCCAACTATTATGGTTCAGCCATTTCTCAGTTGTGTCTGATTCTTCATGTCCCCATTTGTGTTTTTCTTGGCAGAGATACTGGAGTGGTTTGCCATTTCATTCTCCAGCTTATTTTGCAGATGAGGAAACTGAGGCAAACAGGGTAAAGTGGTTTGTCCAAGGTCACATTGCTAGTGTCTGAGACCACACTCAAACTCAGGAAGATGAGTCTTTCTGACTTCATACCCAGCACTCTATCCACTGCACCACCTAATTGCCCCATTTATTGCATATACATTCTTTACCTCTCTGGGAATCAATTTCTAAATCTCTCTAATGATGACACTGGACTAGAAGACCTCTAAATTCCTACCAGGCCTAAATCTATGATGCTGTGATTACATGATCCTATAGCGGTGATTATGTTCTGTGAGCTGTAGGACGCTGTTATTTCCATATCGTTTTGCTTACATGAACATCTTGGTTATTGAAGCCTGAAGCTTACTTCTTCTGGAAAGTGATGGGAAAATCAATTTTCCCATTCATTCAACAGAATGTAAGCTCTTTGAGGTTAGGGACTTCCATTTTTTTCTTCATATATCCAGTGCCTAACATTATACTTTTTACATAATAGTTGTTTATAAATGAATCCTATCTGTATCACAGGAGAAGCAGAATCAAAGTAAGTGAGAAAACCATGACAGCAACCTGTTATAAAGCTGGCAGTGGTTTCTGTGACCTTCCTTGCTCTTGCCTAGGAATGGTATTGTTCATATGGACAACCACTGTCTTCCAGAAATTTCATCTACCTGTTTGAAGATTTAAAGTGATGCTAGTAGACCTAGACACCAAAGAGAACAAAGGAAGAGGGTAAGGACCCATATGTACAATATATACATATATATGTATACATACATACATATGTGCATACATATATACATATACATACATCTCTAGATAAATGTGTATATACATATACATATATATGCATTAGAAACTAAGGAAATAACCATAAATTGGGGAATAGCTAAACAATTATGAAATATGATATATGTAAAGGAATATTACGATTTCAGAGAAATCTGGAAAGATTTTTATGAACTGATGCAGAATTAAGTAAGTAGAAACAGAAGGATTTATGCAACAGTAACATTGTAACGACAAACAACTTTGAAAAGCTTAAACAGCACTGATCAGTGCAACGAACCACCATGATCCCAGAAAACTGAGGAAGCAGCATGTTACCCACTTCTCGAAAGAAGCACCATGCACTCAAAATACAAAACGACATGTAGTTTTGTACATGGACAATGTGGGGATTTGTTTTGCTTGACTATGTCTATTTGTCAATGGGTTTTTTTTTTCCTTCTAAAGACTTTTTCTTGGGGCGGGGGGAGGTGAATGGGAGAGAAAATAAAGGTTTAATTGAAAAAAACTAAGAGTTGAAAGGATGGTATAGAGGAGATCAGTAGCTAAGTATGATCAAGAACTGTCTCTTATGGGCAGTTTGATTTGCAAGCACTTTAATTCTCTTTCCAACAATAATAGGATCCATTTAATCTTACAGTACCAATATATACTAAATATTTAAAAGAAACTGTTCAATATTCTAATTATTAAATCCTAATTCTCCTCTTGAAAGTATTGCCATTATTACAATGTGCCAAGATGACTTTATGATCTCTACATTTATTCAGAGGTCAAAATGATACTGTAGTTTTGCCTGATAGAGGGAAAAAACTGATGGCTGCTAACTGGAAAGTTAGCATCTAATTTACAAATCAATTTTATAATAAAGATCATAGATTCAATAATATCCTGAGGATAAGTAAAATAGGCTTCGGTCTTTATTGAAAATATTTGTGTGATTAAAATATTACTGAAAGACAAAAGGATTTTCTTCAGCTTAATGTTTTGCACCAAACCAAAGAGCATAATGAGATCAAAGGAAAAAAAGTAAAAACTCAATAAGCATTCCTTCCTCACTTTCTTTCCTCTCTCTCTCTCTCTCTGTCTCTCTCTCTCTCTCCTAAAGAATCAAATAAAAGGATGAAATCTTTTAACAAAAATACACGTTAGGAGGAAAAACTACTTACTGATAAATATTAACAATATTCTAATATCTTTAAATTTTATCTGTGCCCAAGAAAATAGTGAGATTACTGAGATTGAAACTAGCATTGTTTTGGGTACTAACTTTTCTGTTAAAATTAAATTCATCTATGACATGAAAGTTATGAGCACATGCTATGCTAATAAAACAGAATTAAAGCTTAGAATTCTCTCAGGTACAAGAGCAATGACTGTCTTCATACCTAGCGCATGAACAGAACTTGTAGTAGCTATTTCATGTGGGCATACCATAGAGAAATAACAATGAACTACTGATGCTCTCTGTGGTAAGAAACAGCCCAGAAAGATTCACACTAACCCCACTGACACATCTGGTGTCCCTATATAATGGTGAGGTAGTCAGAATAGGCCTGATTTCTCAAGTTTCTCTAAGCTATAAGATTCTATGGTTAGATGACTTACCGGAGCTTCCACCATGTTTGGCTTACTGTTCCGTAAGGTTTTGACAGCATGAAAAACATCTACAACATTCTGTCTTTTCACCATTTCCACAACAATGCCTATGGCACAGAACATTCCACTTCGTCCTCCACCATTCCTGAAGGGAGACAAGGAAGAAAAGACAGAAATGTGAGTGATAGCATTAAATGTCACACTTTTTGTAACCACAATTCAGGTCAACCTATGTGTCTACAAAGAGGAAAGCACAATATTGATTCCCTCAGAAAACACCATTTCATTTTGTCTCTTCTCTCTTAATTTGGGTAGGAAGAAGGGTGGGGGAAGCACTGTTTGAAGGTAGTAGAGTTAGACTCAAATCCAAAAAAATCTGCATCAAATCCTACCGACACCTAGTGACTGTGTGAATGGGAAAGTCATCATATCTTTCAGTGTTGTAAACAATTCTCAGAGACTGCATTGCAAATAAAGTGTTGAGCTGCCTAGCCAGAGAGAGAGATACCCATATCAATTATATTCCTAACCCAAGAATTCTTGCTTTTGATGTCTGATGGACTGCTAACTGGGAAATTGGACGTTATAATATGGTGTCAAACAAAAACAGGAAAAAGGAAACTGCAAAGAAAAGAATCTGGAAATCAACTTACATAACACAATGAATACAAGAGCACATATCTTGACACCTCTAGAGGAGTGAATTACAGGACTTAGGACTATGAAGTAGGAAAAAAGAATAAAAGAATTTAGCCCAGGTTGTAAGAGGGGTTGGTTGCTAGTACAAGGTCAAACAGGGCTAATTATGAAGTCAATGCAGTTCCAATGTGACCAAAATGCCATACTCACAGACAATGAATGATGGTGCGTCCCTCCCCTTCATCGCACTCCTCCTGCCATTTTTCAACCTGCAGTATCAGCTTCAGGAATGATCTTTTGGATCCAGGGACTTCTCGGTGAGAAGCCCACCCTAAATACTGAAACTGCTGTACCATTAGATACCCCTCCTGTGGCTGTGGAAGAAAAATAATCTTAAGAAAATAAACTATGATTGTGACTGCTCCTAATAGACAGAATATAAAACTCATTTGATATCACATCATAAGGTATGTTTACAATAGAAAAATCTCCCTGGTTTAGATACAAATTGTCCACAGGCAAGCACAGTAATGTGTCTCATCAAAAATATTAAAAATCCCTAAAGCAAGGATCAAGTGGGATCATGCAAGAGATTCAACTGATGGCACTATGACCTAATTTGTGTTTTTACATAAAAACCTATTACCAAAATACAAAGTACCTACATATTTTTTAACTGAAAAACTGACCCCAAAAAGTAGATTTCAATTGTAGTTCTGAAATTTTCTTATGGTCACACTTTCTTAGCTCTATGTCAAAATAGTTTTTCTCAGTGAAAATCTTTCCAAAGCAATTGACTTGACAGATGTGCAGACATGATCAAGTTTCATCTAAGTAAGCATTTAAAATGTATACAAATGCTATTATTTTTATTGAAGAGAGTATTTTAAGGTTTTCTTTTATAAGGAAGAGTAGAATTGAGTATTTGTGATTATGGTACAGAATGTCTATCAGAACTTATAAAAATGTTTCTCCACTAAGGTCCCATACCTCAATATCTCATCTTGGTACAGTGGTGACCCTGGAACCTAGAAAGTCATGGCAACTGAACAAAAGCTAAGGCAGGTTTTACCAAGTTGGAAAGGGTTTGAGGGATGAATTCAGTGATAGACTGTGCATCTTCTGAGGATCAGACTTACTAAGCTTAGAGAGTCCTGTCATCAGAAAGTTGCACAGAGATAATGAATTTTTCTGGCCAAAGCAACACAGAAAACACTCTTAAGGTATGTGGGAGAGTTGCAAACTATGTGGGTAGAAGCAGTATGTGCACTGATAAACATTATGAATTCTCTAAAGTAAAAAATGGTTAACTATGCTGAAATACAGCAGGTACCATTTGTGGAGATCTCTGAAATGATACATAAACTAAGCACAGATTCAAGCACTTTTACCAATATATTTAGAACCCTAGGGGAAAAAAAAATTCATTTCTCTTTAATATATAATTGGAGATGACATATTAAAAAAATACTCCTTTTTATGCTCCACTTCTTTGTTGGTTATATTTAAAGATGTAACTAACTTTATAGTATATATTTAGAAATGAGAGAAAATGATATCTTAATATATTATTCAAGGAAAATGTGGGGGGTCCCACTATAGGCTGGTACTGAAAATGATTGGAATGCTACTGTTCCTAACAAATCATAGCCACTCTATTGTGTCTGGAACTTCATAGGTGAACATTCCTGTTATTTTATCAAAATGTCTTTTTTGAAATGAATGACAATCCTGATGAAACATGCAATCATTCTCAACATGGTAAACAGGTGCTCATGGGCCAGGATAAGGCTCCCGACATCTAATGGGTTAAGTGGATTTGAACTGAGATTTCCAGAAGTAATAAACTACCACAAAAACTCACTAAGAAAGCTAGCTTCCAACTGTCAACATTTCTGTTTGTAGGACGCATATTTTACTCTGACACTAAAGCACTGAATGACTACTAGCCTCAGCACTGAATAGGTGAAGTTTATTAAATTTTTTCCCTTGGTGTCTGAATAGAATTACATTACACCATGAATAGTATCTCAACTCGTGATATCCTGAAGCATCCCAGTTAGAATGACAAGTTAGAATAGCTTACCCTTGTGAGATTGCATATCCTAAAAATTCTGTTGATCACATCACAATCCATTGCACAGGACATGCATTCGACTTGAATAGGCCCATATCGCAACATGCCTTCTTCAGGCCAGTACTGTGGGCAGCCCTAGAAGATGAGTATTGAGGAAGGAAGTGAAAACGGTGATTTGGCTTTTAAATTTACAAGGTGCAAAGAGAATTGTAGCACTACAGCATGATTTTAGAAAATTAAGTGCACATAATACAACCACATTATGGTCATCAACCTGGGTCAAGTCGACTTCATTTAACATCACAATGGAGGTACAGCCATAATCATATACTAATCTCCAGAAGTCTTTCACAGTGTTTGGCAGAGGGTACTGTGTGACAATGAAAGCAGCAGGCTGTCTGTAACTCTGTAAAGAAACAAGGTGGACAGGGAGCATTAGGGCTGCAGATTCAGGAGCTAAAACAATACACTTCACCTTAACACAAATCAGGCAAAATAATCTCATATCCAACTCTAGTAAAGCTGTTACTCCATCCAGAGTGTTTTCAATTACAGCTTCTGTAGTTCAGGGTAACCAGGCACTTTGGCTTCTAGATAGTATCAATTAGGATTCTACCCATGCGGCCAGTAACAAAATCCAACTTCAACTTTATACTCAACATATACCAGAGTGCCTGGAACATAGGTACTTAATAGATGCTTATGGAGTGAGTGAATGAATGTAGAGAAAAGAAGAATAACAGAGCTTCTTTATGACTCTTCTCATGGTCCCCTAGGATCCACTGAAAAGGAAGAAACCCATTAAGTATTCTTATTTTCTCTTCCATAGGCAATGATGTAAGCATCTAGTCAATTCACTAAGATGGATGCACCATTTGCTTAATGCTGATCTAAGTTATCAGTGTACTGCTAACTCATTTGTAACATGATATCTTGAATATTTCCAAACAGCGTTGCAGGAATTGATCTTGTGTTTGCTAAGCATGTTGCCATAGAGTCATGTCATTAACTCGCTTTCTTCTGAATTTGATGTATCCCATAGGATTACATCTAGATGGTCTTTTGACTCTATATAGAGAACGGAAGTAGAAGAACTTGAGAGAAGCAATATATATGGTTTAGTGTTGGTCCTACATTTCCAATACTTTTATCATTTTCTGCTGTTATTGTCACTTCTCTTTTAATTTTGGGGTGTGCAAAATAGTAATGGTGACACTCTTTTGGTAGGAGAACAGAAATGGAAACAAAGTTGGTGTCCAATCACTGGAGAATAAATAAACTGGTATGTAACAAAATAAAATATTATTGTGCGTAAGGATGGGGAAAACCTATGATATTTCACATGAATTGATACTGAATAAAAGATATAGAACTATATAATCTATATAATTCATACAATGCAAATGAAAATATCATTTAAAAGAAGCTGAGCTCCAATTAATGGAAACCCCGTAATAGGTCCCAAGGTCAGATCATGAAATATATTTTCCTCTTCCTGGTAGACCAGTGTGGAACTACAAGAGTAGATTGTGGCACATAACGTTGTCATTCACTGATTTACTTTTGTTTAACTTTGTCTTTTTTATGAGGGAGGGTTCAATTCCAGTGCAGGAAGTGAGAGCTTGGGAGGTGGCTTATTCAAAAATGACTGTGAGATATAAACAAGGCAGAAATTAAATGTATTTAAAAATGTTGAGTTGCTGATATATCAGTACACTTAATGACTAAACTAGGTGGGCAACTGAAATGAAATGTAGATTGAAAAAAAGTTCAAATAGTACAGTGTAGTCACTGCAAAATTTCTTTTATACATCTCCAACCCGGCTTCTTTTCTGAGTGAACCTTCACCATACCTACATTAGTGTTGCTTGTGTGGATAGAAGTGTCTTCCATCAAACCAATAAATTCAAGATGCCCCAAATTGAGCATGTTTTACTCTAAACCTGCCCTTCATACTAATGTAATTGTCATTGGCATCTCCATTCATGTCCAGTGTCCTGTCCTCAAAATCTTGAAATTTTGTCTTCTTCTTCCATCTCTGAAGACTAAGAAGTTACCAAGTCCTACATAATTCATGTCTATAGTATCTCTTGCATTTGTACAGTATTTTTTCTTTTTTTGTATTGCCAATGCCAAAATATAAGTCCTCATTATCAGACATCTGAACCATTTCAATATCCTCCTAATGGGTCATTGTGTATTCACTCGCTCCCTTCTCCAAATCATCCTCAAGTCATTCTGTTGGGAGAATAATTTTTCTTACATATAGATTTAATCATATTACTTCTCTTGTTTTCAGGTTCTTCAGTAGCTCCCTATTGCCTTGTGAGTAAAATTCAAATTCCTTGGCCTGACACACAAAATACTACATGGTGGAAACTTTTCAGATTTATAGAATAATTCTTTCCTCTATGTACTCTACTTTCCATCTAAATTCCCCCATACATATCCTAGGGCATCCATCCATATTATCCTTGCGCTACAGTTAAGAGCTTGAGTTAAATCACTAGGTTTACTTGGGAGTTTCAGCTATGAAATATTTCTTTCGAGATCACCTGAGGGGATAAGGAAGAAGGTCCAGGCCTTACAATGCACTATAAAAAACTAAGAAATAGATGAGAGAAATACTAGGCAAAAAATTCTATGTTGGTGAGAACTTTCTCCAATACTTTTGTTTCCTTTCTAAAGAATTTTGTACTTCCTTCATTCCTTCCTGATCTAGTTTTGCTAATGAATTTGATATTTAGGCTGCATGGTTATTCTTTAGTTGTTATGTAAGTGATTCTCAGACAGTTAGAATGTAGATATATGTATAATTTTCTTTAGGATCCTAGAGATTTGCCCTGTCTAGAACATCTGATCAATTAAGAATTGATTTGAGGCTATATAATCTTTCCTAATATGAAGACCCAAAGAAATATTTGTTAGGTCACAAATTGTTAGGTCACAAAGTGTTAGAGATAGGAGATTCTTACTTAATATTTCATATTTTAGTCAATTATTTACTGTATTCAAAACAGATCTACAGAATGTTTTTCTCTGAAAAAAAAGAGATGAAAATAACTTCTAGGCAGATACTCAAAAAGAATAGGAGAACTTCCTGTCAAGTTATGAATATTTTAGTTCCCTAAGTACCTTTTTAGTGAAAAACTCCAAAGTAATTCTTAAGAAAAAGAATTAGTACTTCAAAAATGTTAATGGTTTTCCATTGTAGGATTAATTTGCTGAAGAAGAAAACCAGTAAGTGTTCTTCTCATTATGCAGCTTTCTAAGGCACTCTACGTGAACAAAGAATGAGTCTCTTACATCCATAAGAGCGGCATTGATGTAGTTACTGCTCTCCCCGTCAATAGTAATTAAGAAAGGCAGACATCTGTCAGGTGGCAGCATATCCATGAAACGGTTCTTGTCATGGTTCCTTGGCAGGCAGGCTATGCTGCAATCCTCCGCTTGTAGTCGAGGAGTTACAGAATTTAAGGTCTAAAGAAGAAGGGAAATCCCAGGTTAAAATACAGTGACCTTCACGCAATCTGGTACAGGCTGGTTTAGGCCAAGATTAAAATTAAGATGTGTACAAAATGATGGTATCCACCAAAGTGGCAAGCTGATAGACTTTTTCGGTAAGACTAATGAAGCCTGAGATGTAGAAAAATCATATAACACACGCTGTCTCTCTGTTTTTGACGTGCCCTCACTAAAAAAGAATAAGGAAAAATTTAAGAACACAACAATAAGCAAAACACCTCTATTCTGAACAAAAGAAAAATCAAACCAACAAATTCAAGGTCATTAGCCCATATTTAAGTCAGCAGCTAAAGCATAAACAAAAGGAAGAGTTCCCTATTTCAAGGAGGCACCATGGTCTAATTCAGGGGTTCTTAACATTTTTTAGTATGTATCACAGACTTCTTTGGCAGTTTGGTGACACCTATGGATCCTTTCTCAGAATCATGCTTTTGAATGCATAAAATAAAATATACAGGATTACAAAGGAAACTAAGTATTGAAACAAAGATGTATTTTCCCACTCCCCAAATTCACAGACCTTCTAAATTCTATCACTGAACTGGGGTTCATGGAACCCAGGTTAAAAATTCCTGGTCTAGTGGAAAGAGCATGGGTGGAGAGTCAGGATACTATGGCTCTGGAGTTAGCTCTTCATCTTAGTAAAACCATATACCTGCAGGCATGCTATGATGTTAGTGAAAGTAGTGGGGTTATTCACAAAAAAGGAACATAACCTGCTTTACAATAATTAATGAGCGTGGATTCTACAATATGATGAGGGATACATAAGGTCAACTTTGTAAGAATGCAGGAGAGAAAAAGGATTGTAAATATACATGAATCACCAATGTGGCTGTTTTATTTTTAATGTTCCTTATTTTATCCACAAATCCTTTATATTTGAACTTACATGTCCTTCAAAATACAAGAGAGCAGAGCTCATTAATATTAAAATGACTTCATAACATAGATAATGAAAAAAATCAAAGAAAATAAGGTTAAAGGTTGTGAATTTGATAGAGATCTCATTCAAAAAATTAAGAGTAGCCAGAAATAATGTCTTCAGTTGCTTATATGAAGAACCCTTAGTAATTGCAAATACCTGAAATTCATCTTTGAGATGTGATGAGTTAGTCTGGGAGTCTATTCTAATCATATCAAAATATGCAGCTTTGAATTCACAGACAGGTATGGCAGTTTCTCCACATAAGCAGGCTTCCAGAATGGCATCATGAATAAAAATGTACTGTTCCTATCAAAAGAAGAAAAAGGAAGAAAGTATTAGGGAATTTTAATATTTTTTTCTTTATCCAAGGGTAAAGAATACAAAGAGCTCTTTTTATGTAACCTTTCTGAAGGACACTAATATTTTCTACAAACATGTAAGATTTGGGATTCCAAGAAAAAACAAATAAACCAACCTACCATCTTGTTTGATAAAGATTAGAAAGCAATAGCTCCACTAGAGATGAACCAATGTTTACCTCTGTTTGAACCATGTTGATGCGACGAGAACGGAGGGCTTTGACACAGTTGTAAATGTCTACCACACCTTCTCTTTCAGCCATGTCCAGCATGATGTCAATCACTATGTAACATCCGGTTCTTCCAGCACCAGCACTGAAAAGGGATCATGCAACAACTGTAGTTGTCTCTGCTGATCACATTCACACAGGCACGATCATTACAGTATACCAAAATTCCATTTCTTTTTTAAATTAATCCATCTCTGTACATCATGGTATCACTAGATACAAACTCAGTTAAAAACCCAGAACACTACACATAACTAATAAATACATACAAAAAAATACCATCTGTTCTGGTTTAATAAGTTAAATTGCTGACTATGGAAAATTTCATCATAATCCATTATGTCATTATTTCATGCATTTAGACAAACCATAGATGAAGCAATCTTATGTGAATTACAACTACATAAAGAAAGAGTGTGAGTTAATAGTGAGCCTTGAACCTGACTGTTAATCCTGTCCTCACACCAGCATTTTCAAATGATGTCACTGTATATATACTTGATTTCCCCTCTCTTCCTCCACAAAAAAAAGACAAAAACCCCAACAAATTATGGATACAATGAACCATGAAAGGGAGGAAAACTACTCTAACTATGCCTGTAATAATGGGGAGGATTGTTTGATGCTGAAACAATGGGATGATTCATTCAATTCAGTGACAAGTCAATCAATTCATTCAAATGAATTAAGGACTGAATAGACATATCTGGATTAATTCAGACAAACACCTAGGTCATTGACTTGACCTTTCATTTTCTACTCAGTTCCTGGGTCATGACGCTGGAAATAACTGCGTCATAAAGGAGTAAAATCATCTAGGGCTTACAAATTAAATCAAATCTCTTGAATTTGAGGTAGAAACAGATAAATAATAGTCATGACAATTTTTACACTTTGCATATGTACATATCTACACATATATACACATATTAATTTTCCATTACAAAGGAAAATATTTCATTCTGTGCAAAAGACGAAGAAATTTTCTAAGGACTGGGATTGGTTGTAAGCACAATTAAGGATTACTGTCAGATTTTACCCAAGAAAACAGGACATTCTATATCATAAGTGAGTCTCTTTTATTTCAAAGAAACTCAGTCTGCACTCTAAGAAAAAGTAGTGGACACCATTATATTTTAAAAATAATCCAAACCTTGAAAAGTAAAGAAATTTTTAATTTGCATAATGGCACAATCTACAAATTGTGAATATTGTAGTTTCCCTCTATTATGTGCTGAGAACTGTAAATAACACAAACAAAATGACCAAGTTCTTAGAACTTAAAGACATGCCACCTAGGCCTGGGTAAACTGAAGGAATTAGAAGGTTCTGTGGGAGCTGAGGGTGGAAGAGAATGAAAAGTGCCGCAGAGAAGGGGGAAAGGCCATTGTTAGATGCTGACGGTGACTTCATTTCCCAAAAGGCATGACTAAGTGTCTTTGATAGATTGGCTTCTCCCCACCCCGAACCCCAGGGGCAATGCTTCTCCAGTTTTATAACAGAAGCTATTAGACAAAAAGAGAAGTCCCTTTACTTTGTCGATTTGTTTTCTTGTAATTCACCTTTTATAAAGTTGGACTTGAAAGTGGAAAATAACACCTCTGAAAACAGAAACTTAACTGAAAATCTCAGAGCATCCCCTTGATCGTGGAAATCCTAAGATGTGGAACGTCTTGTGACACACCAACGGATCCCTCCATTGAAGGTCTGTTTTTTCTCAGGCTCTAAATTCTTGACTTTATCTATTAACATTATTCCACTGATGCTTGGATTGAGAGACCACTGGTCCCTCAGAAATTTAAGCAAAAGAGCCTTCCTGCTATCATAAGAGCCCTTTTTTTCTTCTTCACAAGAGTTCACATTTTTATTTTTTAAAACTATTTAAAGTTTTGAGTTCTAAATTCTATCCATCCCTCCCTCCCTTCCCTACCTCTTCCCTGAGATGAAAAGCTATTAGATATGTACCATTACATAAAACATTTCAATATTAATGATTTTGTACAAGAAGACTTAAACAAAAGGAAAACATGAAAGAAAGAAAGTGAAAAATAACATGCTCCAGTCTGTATTCAAACAATATCAATTTTTTTTCTGGAGGCAGTTAGTATATTTCATCATTAGTCTTTTGCGATTGTCTTGGATCACGGCATTGCTGAGAATAGCTAAGTCATGCAGTTCTTCTTTGAACAAGATTGCTGTTAGTGTGTACAATATTCTCCTGGTTTGTTTACCTCATTATGCATCAGTTCATGTAAGTCTTTGCAGGTTTTTCTAAAATCATCCTGCTTGTCATTTTTTATAGCAAAATAATTTCTATTACAATCACATGCCACAAACATGTTTAGCCATTCCCTGATAAGCATCCCTTTGATTTCCAATTCTTAGCTATCACAAAAAAAGCTGCTATAAATATATTTGTACAAACAGGCCCTTTTTCCTTTTTTGGGATGTCTTTGAGATAGAAATCTAGCAGTGGTATTGCTGGGTCACAGGGTATATGAAAAGTTTTATAGCCCTTTGAACCTAATATCAAATTGTTGTCCATAATGGCTGGGCCAGTTCTTAACTCCACCAACAGTGCATTAGTATCACCGTTTTCCCAAATCTTCTCCAACATCTAACTTTCTTTTTTCATATTAGACAATCTGATAGGTATGAGGTGGTACCTAAGAGTTGTTTCATTTTGCATTTCTCTAATCAGTAGTGATTTAGAACACTTTTTCATGACTACAGATAGTTTTGATTTCTTTGTCTGAATGTTCTTTGATGAATTATCAATTGGGAATGACTCATAGTTTTACAAATCTGACTTAGTTTTCTATATATTTGAGAAATAAGGCCTTTATCTGAGATTCTTGCAAACATTTTCCCCTAGTTTTGTTTTCTTTATAATTGTGGCTGCATTGGTTTTGTTTGTGCAAAAACTTTTTAAATTTTATATAATCAAAATGATCTGTTTTATATTTTGTAATGCTCTTTATATCTTCTTTGGTCCTAAATTCTTTCCTCCCCATAAATCTTACAGATAAATTATTCCATGCTCTCTTAATTTGCTTATGGTGTCACCCTACAGATGTAAATCATGTACCCATTTTGACCTTATCTTGGTACATGACGTGAGATACTGGTCTATACCTAATTTCTGCCACACTGTTTTCTACTTTCCTCAGTAGTCTTTGTCTAATAATGGGTTTTTGTCCCAAAAGCTTGGATCTTTGGGTTTATCAAATGCTAGATTACTATGGCCATTTACCATAATGTAATTTGTATCAGATCTATTCCTTTGATCCAGAACACTATTTCTTAGCCAATAACAAATTGTTTTGATAATTATTATAATACAATGTGAGATATCTGGTACAGCTAGATTGTCCTTAATCACATTTTTTCATTGATTATCTTGATATTCTTGAGCTTTTGCTTTTCCTGATTAATTTTGCTATTATTTTTTCTAGCTCTATAAAATAATTTCATGATAGTTTGATTGTTATGGCACTGAATAAATAGCTTAATTTAGGTTAGATTGTCATTTTTATTGCATTGATTTGACTTACCCATGAGTGATTAATTTTTTTTCCGATTGTTTAATCTGACATTATTTGTGTGAAAAGTGTTTTATAGTTGTGTTTGTATATTTTCTGGGTTTGTCTTGACAGGTAGATTCCCAAGTATTTTATATAGTCTCTTGCTGCTGAACTTTGCTGAGAATATATAGAAATGCTTATGATTTATAGGAGTTTATTTTGTATCCTGCAACTTTGCTAAAATTTATAATTTTAAGTAGTTTTTTAGTTGATTCTCTAGGATTTTCTAAGTATAACATCATATCATCTGCAAAGAGAGATAGTTTTATTTCTTCACTGCCTATTCTAATTCCTTTAATTTCTTTTTCTTCTCTTATTGCTACAGCTAACGTTTCTAGTACTATCTTGAATAACAATGATGATAATGGGCATCCTTGCTTCACATTTGATCTTAATGGTAAGGCTTCTAGCTTATCCCTGGTACAGATCATGCTTGCTGATGGTTTGGGATAAATATCACTTATCATTTTAAGGTAAGCTCCATTTATTCCTATTCTCTAAAGCTTTTAATAGGAATGAATGCTCTATTTTGTCAAATGCTTTTTCTGCATCTTTTGAGATCATCAGATGATTCCTGTTGGTTTTGTTACTGATATGATTAATTATGCTGTTAAGTTTTCTCTAATATTGAACCATCCCTCCATTCCTGGTATGAATCCCACCTGGTATAAATCATAGCTGTAATGTCTTTGTTAGTATTTTATTTAAAAGTTTTGCATTAATATTCATTAGGGAAATTGGCTACAATCTTCTTTCTCTGTTTTTCTCTTCCTGGTTTAGGTATTAGCACCATATTTTTGTCATAAAAGGAATTTAATAGGACTCCTTTATCTATTGTTTCAAATAGTTTATATAGTATTGGGATTAAATATTCTTTAAATGTCTGGTAGAATTTCCTTGTGCATTTATCTTGTCTTGGGGAATTTTTCTTAGGAAGTTCATTGATGGCTTGTTCAATTTCTTTTTCTAAGATTGGCTTATTTTATTTTTTCTTCTGTTAATCTGGGTAACATATATTTGTAGACATTCATCCATTTAATTTAGATTGTCAAATTTATTCACATATAAATGGGCAAAATAGCTCCTAACAAATATCTTAATTCATAAGAACTCTCTTGACAGGTCTCTCCTCCCTTTTCTTCCCTGCAATCCTTAGGCTTTCCTTACTATCTTTAATCCTTTCTCAGGAGTTAAGAGACCTATTTGGAAAGTTCATCAGATTTCTTTAGGGATTATTTGACTTGTAATCTTTCAAAGTGGTACATAGTATCTGACGTCCCTGCATTACCTCTGTTTTATTTTGAGTTTTAATTTTCCTTTCCCTTTTGTATAGTCTCACTTGAATTCCTTTTAGGTTGCATATATATGAAGAGAAAAGAGATAGCACTAAAAAGTTCCCCGGAGTAGTTTGTGACATGTGGGAAAAGATCTGCAGAACCTGGGTTTATTTTCTGGTGACCTCTCAAAATAAATCCATCTGATATATTTTCAGTGGTTCTTGATGCTTGTTTTAAGCTAAATTTCTAATCAGAAGAAGGTTTGAACATAATGTGCACAGTACTCTGGTATATACTGGTTGGAACTCATTTATGTTGTTTTCTGGGTCCTCTAATGCATTTTTAAAAATAGTTGTTCTGCTGTGAAATTTCCTGCAATCTGTGTCTATTTAGTAACTCTGTCTGTCTCATATTGAATTTTAACAGCTCAGGTTCTACTGGGGATTTACTAGATTTGTGGGGGGAAAACACTATTACAACAGACCATTTCATCTAGCATGGGATTTGCAAAAACACTCACAGGAAAACAATACAGATGTTGCCACTGAAAGGCGGTTCCCATTGGTTTCTCTGTGAAAAATATGCTCATACCCTGAGATGAATACATTCACATATTTATTCTCTAATTTATAACTCATGTATAGCTAAATTTCAAGTCAACATGGTTTAACGTCATCTGAGACCTTTTAAAGAAAAGTCAAACGTTTTCCTGCATACTATGAGCTAAAGCTTATCAAGAACATATGAAGCTCCCTCTTTAAACTGCTAAACCATTTGTTACCTGCAGTGTACCACAATCGGCCCAGCACTGGGTGGATTAGATACTTTGACCCGACGTATAAATGACAGCAGACCCGTGGCATGGTATGGCACACCATGATCTGGCCAGCCAGTAAAATGAAACTGTTTAACTTCACGGATTTCATTGTATCCTCTCTGTGAAAAGACAAAAAAAGAAGGTTTCAAATATAAAACTATGCCCATCCAAAACACAGTATGACATGCTAGATCCAATTAAAACCAACAATATGTGCTATTCTACTAACAAAGGATATTTTGTACTAGGAAAAGGCAATGGCCATGAGGCTCTACCATGGCCTGAGCCTATTCCCCATCTCCAACTCCTTCCACCCCACCACAGGTCAACAGATTGGTGGAAGCAGCACTTCCTAAGAGAATATAAATTCAAAGTTTAGTCTTGACATGTAACTAATCAAATGACCCTGGGAAAGTCATTTAAACTCTTGGAGCCTCAGTTAACTCTTCTGTAAAATGGGGATAATAAAAACACTTATTCTAGCTACCCTCAGAGGATTCTTTGATGGATAATACTTTGTGAACGTTAAAAAGTGCTAAATAAATGCAAGTAAGGATCACCACTGGCAATATTATGTTTTAACTAGGTAGTCTGAAGCAATATAAGTGTAAACTGTATATCCCTACCCAATTTTCTCCTTAATTTAAATGGTTTTATAAAAAATCATCATGGAAAAAAAAATTGAGAAAACTTAATGCTTCCCTGACCCACCTACTTAGCTCTTCAAGGATAAATTTACAAAGAAACTAACTGATGACTTAGAAATTTTCTGTTAGAGCGGTCTATTGACAAATAGCTTTGCGATAGTATGCATTAATGTGTTTGTGTGTGTGTGTGGGGGAATCAGCTTGTTTTATGATGTGGAAAAATACACATATAGCTAAATAAGTCTTTAGGAAGATTTTCTGTGAATTCAATGAAATGATGAAGTATACAAAGTCTCTTACATTTACTTAAAAAAAATAACATTCTAAAGAGCCAATAATTTATAAGCCTTTCTCATACTTCACTATATATTAGTGGATGTTTGATTTTACAGATAATGGTGCTCTCAATGATTCAGGCGGATAGGATGTTATAAGGAACAATAAAAAGAAAAGAGTGCAAGTCAATTCCCATTTTGTTTCTCTTTTCTCTGCCGGGAAGAATGACCTCAAAGCAGGAAATAACAGAACGAAAATACTAAGAGGGAGTTGATACTAAGATATGTAAAATAATCTTAAGAAAGCATCAAAATGTCCTTGGTGATTTCAATTCACCTGGCCCAGAGGAACTATATCTACAAGTACAGAAATAACTGACAGATGTGGTTCTGTTTTGGTTTTTTTTTATATAATTGTCAGTAAAAAAGGAAAGTACTTTGCAAATAGGAGTGGCACCATGACATGGACAAATTTAAAAAAAAAAATGAAGAGAACATGTTGTTTGTCTTTCATGCTCAAAGGGGACAAAAATGACATCATGATATTGAGGTCAATGTAGAATGTGTTTAGCTGTGGCTGACCATACCAATATGAGCTCAGAAGGCTCTACCACAGGTTGGGCATGAATAGTGAGTATTTGGGAAGGGGATATCTCTAAACTGCACATCTTCTGTTTCTTTAGAGCTGCTTTGTTCATAGAACACAGTGCCTTCTTTGATGTGAGCATCCCATGCTGGGTAGTCCTTTGCCAGTGTCTCCCACATCAGGTAGTCTATTCAAAAGTTCTTCAGAGAGACATTGATTGCTTTTTCTGACCTGCTAATGAGCATTTTCCTTGTGTGAGTTCTCTGTAAAATAGTCTTTTAGGCAAATGTTTGTTTGGCATTAGAGCAATTGGCCAGGCCATCAGAATTATAATCTCTGCAGTAGACTTTGAATGCTTGACAGTTCACCTCAAGAAAAGACTGATGTCAAGAAAATACAGAAATGTCTGATACCTTCAGAATCTTCCTAAGACAATTCAAATGGAAGCAATTCAATTTTCTGGCATGGTGCTTGTAGACTGTCCAGATTTCACCGGCATCCTCACAAAAAGTCAGCACAAATCTGTAGACCTTCAGTTGGGTAGGCAACCTAATACCTCTTCTCTCTCACACTTTTTTTTTGAGCTTCCTAAATTCTGAGCTACTCCTGGCAATATGTTCATCAACCTCATCATCTATGTAGATATCCCTGGAAAGTATACTGCCAAGGTAAGTGAACTTATCCACAGCATTCAAAATTTCTCCATTTGTTGTAACTGATGGTTCCATGTTTTGGATGGAGTAGGGCTGGCTGATAGAAAACTGATGTTTTCTTGAGGTTGTCAAGCCAAAATCAGAACAAACAGCAAAGAATCATACATATTTTATTGGGAAGAAAACAAAGCCCTCTAATGAATACAGAGCTTGACTTTGATTTTAGAACATTACACAGTGGTTAGTGAGCATCTAGAAAAGGAAGCAGTTATTATCTACTATCTTGAAAGAATTGGAAGGGTTGTAAAGTGCTCTATATCTCATTTGATCCTCAGAACAACCATAGGAGGTAGATGCTATTTATCCTCATTTTACAGAGGAGTACATGAGGCTGAGGGATATCACTCAACTTATTAAGTATCCAAGATGGGATTTGAACTCCACCATGCCTAGTGTTCTTATCCAATGAGCCACCTAGGTAACCCCATGGCTTGATCAAGGATTGCCAAGGATTGCCAGATTGTAAATTTATTTATTTTTTGACATAATTATTAAACTAGTTTACGATGGGAATACTCTAAATATAATTTACACTGTTTATTTAGTGAAGCATGTCATACGGAACTTAACTACTCTTGTGGAAATATAGGGTGATGTGGACTAGATAATAATATATTTAGATGGATATGGAAGCTAGCAGGAACTTTCAGTATGGTCTTTCAGGGATCTATGCTTGGTCCTCATCTTACCATGCCATTCCCACTTGATAAATTCCAGTGGCTCCCTATTACCTCTAGGATCAAATATATAAACTTCCAGGACTTTGCCTCTTCTCTATGAACCAGTCAAGCTGGCCTCTTAACTATTCCTAAGTCAAAACTGATTTATCTTCCATCGCCTTGGCTTTGCAAATGATTGTCTCCTGTGTTCAGAATGCTCTCTTGCAACAGTTTTACCTCTGGAAATCCCTGTTTTCCTTCAAGATTTAGCTCAAATACGTGCTTTTGTATAAGCCATTTCCAGGTTTCTCCGGTATTCATGCCTTCCTCCCTAAAGTTACCTTTGTATATGACTTGTATATACCTATATTTGTAAATATTTTCATCCTCATTAGAATGTAAGCTCTTTGAGGGTTATTTTGTCCTGTCTATCTCTAGTCCTTAGCTGGATATATGCTAGTTGACTGACTAGCTTCTTGATTTGGGTAAAGAGACAGGTAGTAGGGGCAACAAGTTTTCAAATGAAACACAAAGCTTTGACAAGTAACTAAAATGGTGGATGACAAATTAGGAACAGGAAGGGAGTATGATTGGCTGGGAGAGTGGTGACAATATCAAACAGAAATTTAAGAAAATAATTTCTAAAGTCCAGAATAAAGTACATTTTAAAAAATCCTCAAATTAACATTATCTATATAGTACTGCATTTTAACTTATTTTGTTTAGCATTTCCTAATTATGAATCTGGTTCCAATCATAACTGGGCAAGCAGCAAGAACTTAGGTTAAAAAATTAATGTTATAAATACAGGATGGGAGAGGTATGACTAGGCAGTTTAATCTGAAATGGATCTGGGGATTTTAGTGGTTGGAAGGAAGGAAAGAAATAAGTGTTTATTAAACATAGATACTGTGCTAAACACTTTATACCTATCTCCTTTTGAGTCTCACAATAACTCTGTGAGGTAGGTGCTATTATAATTCCCATTTTACAGTTGAGGAAACTAAGAACACAGATGTTAAATGACTTGCCCAAAGTCACACAGCTAGTAAGTGACTCAGGCTGGTTTAGTGCTTTAATATGATTGAGCCATGTGATATGGTAACCCCCCAAAACCCCAATGCAAACTTCTAGTAATAAAAAGGTATTTTTCTGCCCTGTCCAACTGAGATGACATCTGGAGTATTGTATTGATTTTGAGTGACACAACTTATGGACATTGACAAGCTAGATAGTATCTACAGGATTATCCCTGTTGTATTCCATGACGAATAATGAAGGACTCCATGCCGTAGACCAATTGAAAGGATTAGGGATGTTTAGTTTGTAGAAGAGGAAAGTCAGGAAATGTATGAGTACTCTCTTCAAATACTACAAGGGATGCCCTTCCTCCTATTCAGTTAGCAGCCCAGTACACCATCCACTAAGAATTCATGTCCAAGATATATATAATGATAAACTGAATCAATAGTTTGCCCTTATAACAACTCTGTGTCACAGTCTGGGCAATAGGAACTCAATCAGTCACTATTATTGCATTTATTAAGCATTATTATTAAGTGTTTACTATAATACATACTAGATGCTGGGGATACAAATATGAAAAAATGGAAAAGTTCCAACTATCAAGACATTTATATTCTACACAAATACACACACAGAAAATAGGTAACTAGGGACTCCAAGAGACAAAAGTGAGGAGAGTGTTGTGAAAGTAGAATTGACAAGGCTTGAAAGTGATTTGATATTTGGAGGAAAAGAAAAATAAGGAGGGGAGGGTTGCAAAAATAAGTAGTTGAAAGGATGATAATGCCATAGACAAAACTTAGGGAAATGAGGAAGGGTGGGTATTGGTGAAACAAGAGCGAATTCTGTTTTATTGTTTGTTCAATAGTGAACTCTGTTGAATTGTGTCTATGGGACGCTTGGTTGGACCCTGAATAGGTGACATGAATGAGGTAAGACTTTCTCCTGTGCTCAGGAGAAAGACTGTAGCTAGACATAGTTATCTGAGAGTCATGTGCAGAGAAATGATAACTGAATCCATGCTTTGATCTGTGACCAAGAGAGCCAGTATAGAGATGATAAATTAAATTAAGCAGGTCTATGACAGAGCTCTTACACTTTACCCACAGTTAAAAGCTGAGATATAGATGATCAATCAATTAAAAAGTATGTATTAAATATCTACTATGTGTCAAATACTGTGCTAAGCACTAGAAATACAAATGCAATGAATGAAAAAGTTCCTCCTCAGAAGGAGCTTATATTTTAACTTAGATGTTTCAGAAAAGAACAGATCAAAAAGATGGCAGGAGAACCAAGAGAGAAGAGTGTCAAGAAAACACAGAAAGGAAAGAGAATTCAGGATGAGCATTGAGAAAAGGCTGCTGAATCTGGCCTCTTAGAGATCACAGGTAACTTTGGAGAGAATCCTTTTAATTGAGTGACAATGTTAGGAGCCAGATTGCAAGGTTTTGAGACACCACCACTGGTAGCATCATAGAGTTAATCTGTAAAGAGATAAAGAACTTGCATGCTGAAATGAGGGTCCAGTTGAAAAAACGTAACATCAATTTCTAATATGTCCTGTGCCTTGATTAAGTTCAAACCCTTCTCTTTGGAATTTAAAGCCCTTTATAACTGGGGTCCAATCTACCTTTCTAACCTATTACACATTTTCCAATTTACACATTCCAGCCAAACTGGCCTTTTTGTTCCTAATATATGAAATTTCATTTCCTTCTTCAAAGCTCCTTGTCTTAAGTACCTTCTATATGCCAGGCACTGTGCTAAACACTGGGAATACAAAGCAGCAAAAGACAGGCCCTACATTCATGGAGATTACAATCTATTGGGAAAGACATCATGCAAACATATACATACACAGCAAGATACATACATGTATATGCATAAAATATATATACATATATGATTCATAGGAATGATATACAGATCACTAGATAACACTATAACTTTAAGAGGATTTGGGGAAAATCCCCAAAAGGTGGGATTTTAGTTGGGATTTAAAGGAAACTAGGGAGGTCAGTAGTCGAGGGAAAGCATTCCAGATATGGAGGAGAGCCAGAGAGTTCAGAGTTCAGAGTTGAGCAGTAAGTTGGGTGCCTGAAGACGTAGTCTGCTGCAAAAGCCTGCCTTTCATCATTTTGTATTTCAGGCAGGGGTGACTCCCAATAAATGCATAGATTACTCACATGAAGATTTCAGAGATGAAAACGTTGGCACATAGGTTGTTAGTTATGGGTAACCTCAATGACTTTATAACAAAATAATATTGCCAGTCTTCCCCTCACTATCTGTTCATCATTTTCAATTATCTTGAGAACTGATCCTTCAGTACTCCAAAAACTGTTGCCTCCAGCATAAATTTCTTTTAGTTTAGATGTTTTCTTCATCTTTTACGCCATTTCCTTTTCCTTATAAAGTATATTTGAGGTACTAAGCTCCATTATCACTGTTGAAAACTATTTGTTATAGACATGTAAACTTATCTATTCCAATACTGTCTATTTTTCTCCTTCCAGTTTCATCTATTAATGTTCTCAGGATGATCTGGCTTGGCTGGACAAGCTGCAGCTTTTCCCTATTTTGTGAACCGAGACTGCTTGTAATCTTTCACCATCCTTCTGCATTATGTTGTGCAAAAGAGCTCAGATTCTAAACCTTCCTTACATGGGGCTAATTTAATGCAATCTTTTTTGTACACATGGCTCCCTATTTTCTCTTCTCATTTGCTAAAGCAGCTTGTTGAGACGGTGGTGGCAAAATAGCTGCACAGCTTGCAGAACACAGATGAACTACAGAATCTATTTTTAAAAATTAACATTTGTGTCAAAAATATTATATTCCACTAAACTCCAACCCTACTGTGAACTATTTATAAGAGCTCAATTACAATTGCTTGCTCAGAGAACAGTTGAGAACACATTTAAAAATTAATACTTAGTATTATACATTAACATTCTGATTAGGCACATATAACACTAATAAGCAACATGGGGAACACTTCGGGGGCACAACTTTCAGAGCGTGATCTTTAAAAATTATATTTATGCTTTCATATTTCATGCATATCCCTATAATATTGCCTTTTTTAGCTAAATACCAGAAATCTAAATAATATACTATATAACACTATTATATGTACACAGCTGCTACATGAAAGATTTGAATCTTCCTTGTTAACAATGGAACACCAGTGAACAATGATAGCAATTCAAAGACAATGGCTCTCATAAAGACCTTATCTTTATGACAGTTTCTTATGCTTTAATAAGTAAAAGGCATTGCTTTAACCAGTCAACAAGCATTTATTAAACACTCTTACCATGTGCCAAGAGCTGTGCTAATAAGCACTAATAGTTTTCATAATAGTAATTATAGGATACTAAACAATTGAGTCACAATGTAATAGTCAAAGGAATACTGGTCATTTGGAATTTTATTCTAAGTCAAATGGTTTCAGATTAACTGAAAAGAAAATGAACTTCAACACTTAAGTTTCCTGCTTATAAGGCATCTTACCAATTTTATCTCACTAAACTAAGGTTTTTCCAATGGAGGCTGGGCTGCAAGTCTGGCACTTATCAATAAATTCAATTTTGAATATGATTCATCTGATATATCATTCTGCTCTTTCAAGCACATCTAGTTGGTATAGTAGGTAAAGCAAGCACTTTGGCCCCAAGGACATAAGAGAAACAGCTGTGGCCAGCAACCCTGAGGAAGGCACCAGACTTCTTGCCCAGATGAAGCTCTTTTGGGGAGAGGTAGATCCTCCCATTTTCTGACTTTGAGATGAGTCTTCATTCACTATATCATGCTAGGAGAGGGAGAGATAAGAGGTTCCTTCCTATAATGTGACCATGGAGGTCAGCTATTACTAGGGGTTTCCCTCTTTTTTCCAATTAATGGTGGTGGTTTGAGGGTATGATTTGAGCATATGGTCAGTTTGCTGAGCTGCCTGAGGCACAGGTTCCTGCACTTCTCTGGAAGAGTTATTTGTGATGAAATCATGCTTCAGAGGCAATTCCACCACTAGGTGAGGCATGGGTAGGGAGGCTTAGAAACCTAATTATCAGGAAGCAAAGTAAAGGACCTGATAATTATTATTCAGAAATCATTACTCTGGTTGTCACTACTATTTCTGATGGAGGCTTTGAAAGTTATCAGTGAATACAAGATCCCCATCTGGTATCTAATTAACAACAAACTTTGTCATACAAAAGAAACATGCATCTCTTCAGTGACAGCAAGTCAATTTCCCTATGTTCTCAAACCAGGAAGAGTCTTCTCTTTCCCTTTTCTAATTTCATATCCATATCACCCGGAAGTGTCTGTAGTTACATGGATTCAACCACTTTTTCATGGCCAAGAGGAGCAAACAGTATAGGAGTCAAAGGCGATGTTGATGTGACCATTAATTAGAATTTAAGTCTAAAAGGTTGAAGGAGATTTTTGGGGTATCTCTAGAGTTAGAATGATGACTAACCATGGGGATAGAGATTATTGCAGAATCAAGTGAATAATACTAGCTCTCAGACTCCTTGAGAACAGGGCAAATGCCTTATTCATACCTATTTACCCCTTGGTATAACAACATAGCTCTTGGCATACAACAGGGCCTAAAATATGTGTGGAACTTTTTATTGCTATGTATTTTCCTTTTTATTTTCCCCTAATGTTGGAGAGGTGTGGTAAAAAGATAAAACAAATGCTTGCTAATGGAAAAAAATAATTCATTTAACAAAAAGTTAAAAAGAACATTGATAAAATATTATTTCAAAAATTATATACATGGCCTGCCAATGTCTTCCTTAATTCCCTACCCTTTCTCTCATGCAGTCCAGCTACAATATATAGCCTGACCATAATAATGAACCCCTGTTCTAGATCTTCATGTTAGAGTATTTTCCCCTTTTATTGAGCACATATACCTTTTAGGAAGAAGACAAAACTTCGGAATTTTTTTTCTACAGATGACACTGAAACATGATTTATCTGTCTTGGATACTGTCTCTGCCAGTATACCTTTAATCATTTTCTTTTGCAAGTCCCAAGGGCACACTCTTATCCACAGGTTATGGAGGAGATGAACCTGAAGCTGCTGTACAGGTAAAAATGTGTGTTTCTCATTTTAGAGAAGCATTTTTATTTTTATTCTTCGTCTTTAGCATTACTAGCAATAAAACCCTTCTATCAGAGATTTTTTGTTCTGTGTCTGTTTTAAATTCACCTATATTTAAAGTCAAAATAAAGCATGTACTTGGTATTTCTATTAAACACAGTCTTCTCTTTTTCAGGGGGAGGGTCAATACAAAACATTGAGAGGGTTTCAGAAAGAAGTTTCTGGAAATAAGCACATTCCTTTAATACAAAGAAGTCATCAGCAGGCTCCTTTATTTCTTAAGCTGAAGAGCTAATGTACTCCTCAGTTATTTCTTACTCTTACTATTATAGTACTGTGATCTGCCTTATTCTGATTTTTCTTCCCTGTAAACTATTAAAAATCTTCCTTTTGATAAAAATGTACATATTTTCATGAAAAACTGTAATCTGAAGAGGAAGCATGGTAAAAGGACCAGAGCATTGGCATCGCAGTCAGAAAACTCCCAGTACTCCTGTCTCTAACAACTACTGGTGATATGATCCAAAGCAAATCCCTTAACCCTTTTAGGTCTCTAGGCAACCCTCTCAGACTAAAAGTTGGCAAGTAGTTGCAGATCTGCATCGACATTTCCTACCACAATAAAAATATACTTCTGATTAAAAACATTATAACTGACTTCTCTGTATATCACAGCATAATGAAAATTTCCAAAGGACTTTTCTTACAACAAGCTTGAGGCAGTAATGGTATTATCCTTCCCCTTTTATAGATGAGGAAACTGAGGCTTTCAAAAGGAAAATAACTTTTAATTGGGAAATGTCAATGCACTCATTGAGCCCAAGCCTCCTGATTTGAATTCTAGCACTATTTCTACTGTACCACACTGTGTTTAGAATCCCACTCTTCAACCCAATTAATTAAAAATTAAAAAAAAGAAATTTATTTGCCTGGTGAATATTTCACAGTACTACCCCTCATCTAAAGATAGAATGAAAAAAGACAGTGGATAGAATATATTTATAAATATCATTTTAGAGGGGATTCTTACATAAAAGATAATCTTTAGTGGGAAATGTTTATATGATAATGGGCACATCATCTGTCAGTATTTTCTGGTCCTTGTATGTGCTTTCTCATTCTTTTACATTTGGTTGTGCTCAGCAAGAAATGTGATCCATTCTCATCCTCATCTACTCCTTAGGATCTACCTCAAATTTTACCTCCTCAGTCAAGTCTCATCTAATCCAACACTTACTATTTTTTTTTACCCTATGCAAGTCATTTAACTTTCCTGAGCCTCAAGCGTTCTGATCTCTAAAATGAGAAGTCTGAACTGGACAACCTCTTGCATACATACCTTCCAGTTCTTGATCTATGCAATTCTATAATCCCCTCTTGATAGAAATGATTTTTCCTCTTTGAGCAAAGTGGAAACTCCATGAGGATATGAGCTTTTCTTATCTTTGTATCTTCTGCAAGGCTTACCACAGTGCTTTGCACAGAGCAGGCACTTACATTAAGTATTTTTGTTGAACTTAATAGCTAGAAACCAAAGCAGTTGTAGCAAAAGTGAGGGGAAGCAGTAGTAATGCAGGTATACTGTGCCTTAGACTTATGAAGTGCTTTAAAATATTTTCTAAATTAATTGAATTTGTTCCATCCATCTATCCTTGCTGGATGTTAGCAATGGTTCAGTGAGAAAAGCAAAGGACTTGGAGTCAGAAGACCTGAATTTTATTTCCTACTATACTATGCTAATGGCATGACCCTTCCCTTTAAGGAGTTCACAGTTCAGTTGGAAAAGAAAGGCATACATAGATGAAATGTTAAATAATAACACAAGACTGAAATGATAATACAACACCATAAATACAAGTGATGTCACAAGGCAGTATACAACTAATTGTCACGTAAAAGTAGAATCATTGACTGCTATGAATTCTCAGAGAAGAGAAAGTACTTTGGGATCGAATTATATAAGAAGGTTTCCTGGAGGAAATAAGATTTGATTTAACCCCATAGTTTGGGTAGGTTTCCCTCCCCTGGGATACATGCCTAGGAGGGAAGAAGATAGTTTAGTTAGGGGGAAGGGCATGGAGCTGAGAAAGTAGAAAACATGTTCATAAAAGCAGTTTGGCAAGAGGAGCAATTTTCTATACAGAAGTAGTGGGACATAATTCTGGATAGATAGACTGGGAGCAGACTGTGCCTGACCCTGAATATCATTTGAACTTTATTCTGTATACAATGGTTTGTCATTGAATGTCTCTGAGTAGGAGAGTCACAGGATGAAAGGGGATTCTAAATACTGCTTTAATTTCTGACTTTTCATTTCACTTTTATCATGCTCTCTGCACACAACCTCACTTCCATTTTATTCTATCCCATTATCTAGCACATCTTAAAAAGTCTCTTGCTTCCTTTGCTATGCTAGGTCATATCTCTCCCCAACTTGAAAGAATATTTCCTCTTTCAGATTTTACTTAGAATTTTAACCACAATTTTTCTTACAGATATAGTCAGTGAAGTATTTGAACACTAACAAAAAGTCCATGATTATTATTTCCTCATTATTTATAACTCATTAATGTGAAAACTAAATTCTGTGCATGTTTTTGTGCATGCATATGTGCATTCTAAAGGGTGAATAAAGGTTTTTTTTTTTTAACTGGTTTTATTTTAAACTTATTTTATTTAGGCAATGGTTCCACTACAAAAAAAAAGGAATAGCTTCCTTTTAAATTCCATACTACTGGCATATGTATTTCTATCAGGAGCAAGTTCCATTTCTTTGATTTCTGTTTTCCTACTAGTAGAGCATTGTGCCATAACATAGTATTACTAAATACAGGCATGTATTAATGAACACAATGTTGAGGATTAATAGGGAGCTAGGGCACTACCATTCTATTCTTCAAGGTAGTAAGAAAAGTCATCAAAACCCACAGATGATACAAAAAAATCTTTTTCTAGACAAATTGTGTAACCTTTACCCCTTGCCCTCATCAATCATTGTAGAAAAAGCTATTGTTTCTTTTTGCTTTTTTGGTCCACACCTCTGATTTATTTGGGGTAAGGAACTCCTCTCCATCCACAGATTATTAGTAAATCAATTACACTTCAGAGTGTTGCTTGGAGATTAAGTGCCTTGCCCACTGCCACACAGCTAGTATGTGTCAGAAGCAAGACTTGAACCCAGGCTCTCTGACCTTCTCTTCTCTAGGTTATCTACCAGACTGTTAAAAAAGAGAAACAGAACGACTTGAGAGGTGTTAATGACTGATGACTCAGGCAAAAATCAGATATTAGAAGAATCTAGATTCCTGGATATTCTCAACATTCCTCAACAATCAAGTCACTAAAATTCATGTACAAATAAAATTTTTAAATAAATTTAGGCTATTACGAACATGAATTTAGACCTTGTCATTTCACTAGGCTTAGATCAGGGTGGGGAACCTGTGGTTTCTAGGTCACATGTAGCCTTCGAGGTCCTTGGGTGAGACCTTTTTACTGAGTGCAAGTTTTACAGAACAAGACTTTTTTTAATTAAGGGTATTTATTTAATTTAATATTATTTACCCTTGGCTCAGGTTTTCAGTTTCCAGATTCAAGGGGATAATAATTTCCTTTGGGGCTCTTTAATTTCATTTAATGGTATTTTGCCATATGCTGAATATTCTCATTTTGAACAGCTGGAATTTGACATATTTCCCCCATTGATTTGTCTTTTTTAATAACTAAGTAAAACTATATATCCTATTCACCAATCTCCAATTGAATGAGTTTTATTTCCAAGTTTGAGGAGAACCCTAAATATTTATGTGGAGACATGCCCTCATCAGGATATCTTAGTCTTCACGCCAGTATCTGAGACACGGTCCCTACTGTGCTTACTCTCACAGCCACAAGCAGTTCTATCTATCTTACTTGGCAGTTAGGACTATTTAAAGGGACAACTTTGCTATTCCCTCTGGCTTTTCTGCTCTCATTTCTAATTTTTTTAGAGTCACTGAATTGGAAGGGACCTTAGAGACAATATAATCCAACCTCTACCAGAGCAGAAATCCTTTCCACAAAATCTCTGACAAAACAAGATATTTTCTTTGAAATCCTCCTTCATCGTCAAATAGGATGGTCTGTTTGAAGACCTCCAGTTAACTGCAGACTGTTACATTTTTGGACAGCTCTAATTGTAAATAGCATGCTGGTTCTTGTGGGGTGGGGTAGGGGTGGTGAGTCCATTTTTGCCTTATCACATCTTTTTCCTAGTCCTGCTTTGTGGGATCAAGTCAACTCCAATACCTCTCCTAACTCTTGCTTCTGAGGCTAAATATTGCTAGTTCATTTCATCATTTCCTGGAGTTATTACAAGTGGCAAAATGGAATTACTGCCTCCTATAGTATAAGCTCCAAGATCACAGAGATTGTGTCTTATATCAAGTTGTTAGCTTTCTCAGAGCCTAGCCAATGTTCTGTACATAAAATGTGCTTAATACGTTTTTTCCAAATAATTTTGTGAATGAAAGATAGCTTATAGTAAACTTTTGAGGAATGTGTGTCTTTTTCCATCTGAATTAGAAGGAAATCATTTTTCCATCATGGAAGACACAGTTTTATTTCTCACTTGGAAGCTAGCTGACTACAGTATGATCTGCTTAATTTGAATACAAGGATCTCTTAGCAAGGAGAAATTTGGTACTCATAATATGCTAATAGCATGGAACTATTAGCAATTTCTGCTTATAAATGGAAATTTTTTTTTAAGAGAACAGCATTGCTTTTAGTGCAAATAATCTGTTGCGATCTTTTTTAAATATGTAAACTTTAACTGTGAGCTCATGGAGCAAGGAATGATTTTTCACCTTTCTTTTTATTCTCAGGACTTAGTACACACCTGGCACATAGTAAACACTTAATAAATGCTGGTTGACTATGACAGTCATTTTACTGCACTGGTAATAGAATTTTAAAGTACTTACCCTTTCCAGGGTGAATGTCCTAACCACATATTCAGCAAGTGGTTCCATTTCTATACATGTTACTTTGAAGTCACCATAAACTTCAGTATCATCAGGCCAATATTTATAACACTTAACCTAAACAGCAAATTGAGATTACATGTTAAAGAATGCAAAAGGGAAGACATGAAGGATAGTTTACATCAAAAATTCAGGAACCTAGGATTTTCTTACCTAAGTTTCCATTTCTGACAAAGTTTCAATCAAAGATGACTAATTAGAAACTGACAAGTCATCTGGAATCAGTGTCATTATCACAACATCAATAAGATTTATAATGCCAGTTGCATACTAGACTGGCAGACTTGGCAAAATGAATAATGTCAATTGACTATTGAAATGCATTCTACGAAAATGCATTCAAAGAGAAATGTCTTAGCAAAGGCTCTTTAATATAAAGAACTTATTTTTAAGAGTACTGTCTACTTTTTTATAGAACATAATAGCAAAACTTTCTATTATAAATAGCTTTTCTGTTTTTATTTTTAAATAAAGTGTCAACTGAAATAATATGGGTCTGGTATATGTTTCCACTTCTCATGTCCTATCTCAAAATGATTTCTTTGTCGAAAAATCCAATGACCGTCTTTCAGTCTTCATCCACTCCAGCTTCCCTGGAGCATTTAACACTGATGATGCCCTGCTTCCTAAACTTTAAAGACACTGCATTCTTCTATCCCATGTCTCTCTCTCTCTCTCTCTCTCTCTCTCTCTCTCTCTCTCTCTCTCTCTCTCTCTCTCTCTCTCTCTGTTCCTTTTCACTCTTTGATGGCTTTCCTACTTCTCCCCCACCTCCAATGCTAAATTTGCCCCAAGCATCTGTATTCTATCCTTTTCCCCTTTCCCTGTTCATTCTCTTACTTGCTTATCATACATTTCTGTGCTCCAACTATTACACCTAAACATATGAATTCCATATTGATATTTTCAGACCTACATTTTCAAACTGGAGGTTCCTCTGAAACCTCATACTTAAAAGAGCCAAAACAAGGCTTAATTTTGTCTCTAAATTTACCTCTGACATCTATTTATGATTATAACACCATCATTACCTCAATCTCTCATATTTGAAATCTTGTCTTTGACTTTTCCTTGTTTTACTTTTCTTTTGTAAATTCTACCTCACCAACATCTCTTTCAATGATCTTTATTCAAGCTACTAACACAATACCTATAAATGACCTTATTAACAAGCACAAGAAATATTACAATAGCTTCCTATGACCTACAGTCATTCTTCTTGTAGGTCTTTCTGTCACCCCTGCAGGGTTACCAGACTAACTTCATTAGGCAATTCTACAAATCTGGAATGTCACCCCTCTGTTCAAAATGTTTAATGGCTCCCACTTGCTCACTGAGTACACTCTGAACACCTATTCCTGGCATTGAAGACTCTACCACCTCACATTCCAGCCTTATTTAACCCTAATCTACTCCATATAACTAATGACCGCTCAGAACTTATGCCCTATACACACCCTGTGGGCTTACTGTCTCTCCCCGTTTTTCCTTACATCGTTCCATGTCTTCTTATCCGCTCTCTACCTGCTAAAGAGCTTTAAAGTCCAAATAAAAGATGACCTGTTGCATGAAATCTTTCTCCCTTTGGTCTTCAAAAAGTACTTGGTTTCACTTCTTCTTATGTTCTTATATTTTATTTTATACGTTACCTATAACATACTCTCTACTAAGCTATAAACATAATATGCCACAGTATTAAATTTATATAGAATTGGATTCCTGGGAAATTAAAAAAAAATAAAACAACAAAAGACAAAACAAATTCCTTACTCGGCCAACTTCAACTAAATTTGTAACCATTACAATGCAGGCAGACTGCTCCTGCCAGATCATCCTCCAGAAATCATAAACTGTCTCATGGACTGGACCTACAAAAAAAAAAGCAATTGATCAATCAAATAGCATTTATTAAGCACTTATTATGTGTCAGTCACTACACTAGATTTTGGGAGTAAGAAGTAAAAAGAGTCCTTCCTCTTGAGGAGTCCATGAGAAAGAGCATAAACATAAAATGGTAAACACAAGATAAAAAGTTTATATTTGATATAAAAGTAATAGAGAGCCATTCAAATTTACAGAGTGAGGGTGGGATACCATGGGCAGACCTATGAAAGATGAATTAAAGTAGGGAAGAGAACTGAATTAAATTAAAATTAAATTAAAATTAAAAATTAAAATTACTGCAAGAGTTCTGGAATAATATGCACATTCAGCCATTTTTGTAGTTAATGAAGAATTCAGATATGAAAAAAACAAAACAAAACAGAAAAACACCACATCTAAAGCAATCAGATACATGGAACAAATTGTCAGGAGATGGTATTTAAGTTCACTTTGCATCCACATTAAACACTAAAAAAAATGCTACAGAACTACTGTATGTCTATCTGACAGTTCTTTATATAGTTATTGATATCATTGTTTCCAGGGTACTTTATTTTTTCTGCATTAGGTCCATGCATTTTCAAATCATTGTGAAAAATGTACACTTTCCACTGACAATGAACAAAACAGCCCATAATGCTAATTGAATAAATGCCCATTATTCACAAACAATGCCCATTTGGGGGCTAATGAAGATGCACTCTTGCTGATAAATGTGCACTCCCTGCAAACACATTGCTGTGATGTAGTGCACTTAAAACAGTAAAACTCCAATGCTGTTCATCACTGTTGACCTTTCCAACTTTAAAATGATGTACAATTAAACTAAATTACTCCTGGAGATATGTGGAAATATTTAGGATATGACCTCTGACAAAGTAGTAAATATTAGATTAGAGCCACCTGCTTCTATTTTCCACAAGACAGATGTGTAGGATTTTCCCCCTTCAGATAGTCAGAGATCAACTTGGACAGAAAATTTAAATTCCTCCCTGTCTCCACCCCAGATTTTTTTTTGCTTCTTGGTGCTGCAATTAAGCAAGATTTCCCTGCCTTTTCCTATCTTCTCCACTAGGAATGGAGAAGGAAAGGAGCAAAAGCTCCTTTACATCCTTTGTCTATCTCCAGTCTTGCCTTGTCTAGTAATGGCAAGAAGAAAGTTTAATATCTCATTATAACAATATTGGCATTGGGCCATTAAAATTCCCCGCAGAAAAACTATGCTTCAAGGAGGCAGTCACCTTATTCAAGATGAGAACAACTTTACTTCCTCTTCATTGAGGGGATCAGTGATTCTTTTTCCAGTGACTTTCTTGGTCAAGTGCTCTGTTATGCAAGAACACTGAGGACCAAATCAATATGGTAAGTTACTCAGCAACCCTTAGCTCTAATAATCTAACACAAGCTTTCACTTACATATGTTCCACATGGACAGAGGATATAACATTGCAGCTGTACAAATGAATAAAGAGCAGCTGTTGCTCTGTATTACACTGAAAATCGGGTGCTTCGTTTTACTATCTCACTGTTCTATTACAGTTAAAGCCATAAGGGTTTTAACTTACCTTGGGTTGCAATGTAGTGGCTTGGCCTCTGGTAGCCCTAAAATAGTAAAACAAAGAGGTTATCATTGTGTAATGCTACCAAAAATAAAAGAATGAAGGCATAAGAAGGTATAGAAAACCCCTTATTAAGGTAAAATAATAAAATGTATAGAAATTAGTAGTGAACTTTTATGGTTCACCTTTCAAACTACAGATATATTTTATCTGAAAAGTAAATATAAACATCTGATTAGAATAACATAAAGTAGTCACTGTATACTATTTTATGACCTCAATACAATTCATTTTATTTCATTAAAACAGTCTTTTTATTGTGGACTTTGTATTCCACTAAAGAGTTTTATGCCTTCCCACTGGTCTTTGGTCACACATCCAATGATAATGGTGTACAAAGATCTATTTTCTTATTTTATTACCCCGAAATATATCACAGTGAATTACAAATGGACAAAGACATATTAGAACCATAAAATAATAATTGAACATTTCAATGTTAGAGCTGGACAATGCATGTGTGCACAGAATTAACATCTTGATATATTTTGAAACAACCATTTTCTAGAAATGCAATCATGATTATACCAACTGTATTTGTGCATGTTTATTAAATTTTACACACACACACACACACAGACACACACAGACACAATTATAAACATGCACACATATGGAAGATTTAAAAAACAAACCCTCAATCAGAACAAAACTTTCATTTTTTGGAATGTGTATACACACATTCTCAGGTGAAACATCTGATTTTTCAAAAAACATATTGCAATGTTAAAAGATAATTTGTTAACCGTTCTGACACTGGACAAATCCTTTAAGACAGATTCAAAATTCATTTAATTATTATTAAGTGTGGTGGTGGTAAGTTTCGAATTTATTGTATTTGAAGCACGGAGATCTAATTAGGGGCTAACATCAAATACAAAGAGTATAACTTATTTATGTCTGGGTGTGGGTAGCTCAGTGTAACGGACCAGCTTGTGTAAACTGGCAAAGTCTAAGTTTGCACTGCCACTCTTTGGTAAGATGTCTGGTCTCCAAAATTTAATGAATAGAGGAACACTTAATATGTTCATATTTTTAAGCTCTTTGTCTGCAGTGATCTTATTACCATAATTCTGCTTATTGCAGCACACTTATTTTATTTATAATAAATCAATACAAAGGAAAATATAATGAATATGTATGGTGACCACTGGAATTCTATAATAAGGTGACTATACAGTTTAGTATTTGGTACCAAATGGGATTTCTTCTCAGAGGAATTCTAAATTCAAAGTACCAGAATACTCTCATTATGACAGATCTCACTTATAACACATTCTTATGGGGTAACTGTAGAAAATGGCATTATATATAAGGTTCCAGTATATAAGCTATGACAAAAGATTAACCTAGGATTAAAATGCTAAACAGGGAATTTAAAACAATAAGGGCAAGCTGTTAAAATTTTATGATCTCCATTGGTTGATCAGCGGTGTTTGAAAAAAAAATAGTTTACTGAGAAGAAAAATCTTTTGTTAGTTAACATACCATGATGAAGATTGTGGTTGTTACAATATTGAGTAATACTGGAACACTTCGAAGAAATGTGAATGTGTAATTCACACCCAGTATGCTTATGAAATTCAACCCTATTATTATTTAGCAATAGGTAGTAATAATTGTAATAAGCTAAAAAATTTCAGTTCAAGCAAGTAAATGATTAGATTTAATAAAGGAAGTATAAACATAATTCTAACTAAAGAATTTTTCGAATAGCTCTTTCTTGTTTATCAAAAATAGTATGTTCATCTTCAGCTGTGAGTTTCCTTTCAAATGTATTATAAACACAAATATAAACGTATATATATATATATATAGTGTATTAATTGGGCAAACAAATTCATTTCAAAAGATTATCAATTATCCCACAATTTTTGAAGTAATTTATTAATGTTTAGAATCCTATCAACTTTACAACCAGATTGCTATAATTTAATTTTTATTCCTTCTCACAATAACTTAGCTACTTAATTTTTAAAAAGATTATTTACATGTATATTCATGTATAGCTTTAATTACGTAAAACTAAAAGACAGCAAGAAAAATCTATGCCACACCTAATTAATCAGTATGGTTTAAATATATTTTGAATATCTGATCTAAAGTTTAACTTAATAATTTGATCGTCACAAATGCTACTTTTTCAAAAACCACCACCACACTCCATAAACAAATTTCCCCACCCATTTTGTAAAGCAGAAAAGAGAATATGAAACATGAAGTTTCAGCATTACTACTACACATCATACCATCCAGCTTCTCACAAAGAGTTTGGGGACAGGGGTGGGAAAAAAAGCTAGAAACAAAAACCATCAAGAAATAAAACTCAAATACTTGATGAATAGCAAAGGTGAAATATTTTTACCATTCTTCCCCCAGTAGAAATAGCCAGCAAGAGGAAGGGGCTAAACTATCTTTTCTTACACAAGGAACAGAAGTCACAGACAAAAAAGAAAGAAAAAATATACATATATAAATATATATTATCATATGATGTTAATTGGGTGAAGCATGCAGAGATAAACTAGTGATAGGCATTAGTAAGAACTGTAATTAAAAGTAGATAAAGTCAATATTTAAAATAGGGTGCTGTTATTTACATATAGTGGTACTTACATCCCTGTACAGCCAAATCTACAGCCCAAACCAAAGTCAGGTGTGAAAGAAAGCACAACAACGTCAGTGAGTACTAGGACGTAGAACAAGGAAAAGTGTACAGTTTGTTCTTTATTTTTAAAAGCTATCAATCAATTTATAGGTAGAACATGCAAAAAAAGATTCATATATAGAAGTTAACAAAGTTGACCTAAGTACACAAACACTTACATCGATATAGTTAGCATTAATATAATCCGAAGAAGGGTCATCCTCCACAGGCTGCAAAATGACTCTGGAATGGTCATCTGCAAATTGAAAACAATAAAGGCAAACTGTTAAAATTGTATGATCCCTTAAGACTATACATTCTTAAGGTCATCCATGTGAAATGACAACCAGCAGAGAGGAATCACACACAGGAGACAACTATGGAAGCCAGTCTCCTTGATATAAACTTTTTGATGGATAGCCTTTGACTGAGGCAGAGAGGTATAGTAAGAAGCCCATTGTACTTACGAGTCAAATGGCTTGGATCTACTTATTTGTGGTGTGACCATGGAAAATTCACTTAACTACTACGTAACTTTGTTTTGTTTTTCCCTGGAAAATGAGGGAACTAGTAGTCCATTCTCATATAGGTTGTTATAAGGAGTAAATGAGATAAAATATGTAAAATACTTTGTCAAATGTAAAATGCTATATAAATATGAACTGTTGTTTTGTGGTGTGTCCCAAAGGTCTTAGTGCCATTCTAAGATGTTAAGGTGTAAAGCTATAACAGCTTAAAATGGCACCCTGTATATAGGAATTACTAGTTAGACAGTAGTGGATAAAGTGTAATTGCAGTCAGGAATACTTGAGTGTGAATTCTGCCTCAGGTGTTTACTAGCTACCTATATGATCCCAGAGAAGTTATGTAACCCCTCTCAGTGTGTTTCCTTATCTGAAAGTGGAAACGGTATTATCACCAACCTCACAAGGCGGTGGTGAAGAACAAATTTAGTTATATAAAGAGCTCCACCACCTTAAAGCTCACATCAAGTATTGCTTATGATCGTCATTATGAGAACTCTGTGATTGTGTGCATAAATTTTGCATCCTTTCATCCTTCATTAGCTACTTTTCAAACCTGCTTAGTAGTTAGGTGAATTGGTAGGAGTATGGAGTCAGGAAGACCTGAGTTCCAATCCGGTCTGAGACACTCACTAGCTGTGTGACTCTGGGTGAGTCACTTAATCTCTGTTTGCCTTAATCCACCAGAGAGGGAAATAGCAAACCACTCCAGTATCTTTGCCAAGACAACCTCACCTTGGGTCATGGTCAGATTTGAGTAAATGACTAAACAATAGCAACAAACTTGCCTATGATATAATCTAACATAAAGTCTATTTTTTAATCTGAACTGGAGGAGAAAGGATGTCTTACATTAATGTCAATTTTCTGGGTATAGTAAATGGGAATCTGTTACGTCATGAATTTATTTATTTTAGATGCAGTTAACATCTAGGAAGTCAGTCACTGCATTCATAAAGTTGTACTTGCATCAATCCCTGTGTGGCCACTACAGACACATAAATCTGAACACGTGCTCTTCACTGCAACTAAACAACAGATCTAAAGGGAGAACCTGTAATTGTGACTCCATTCCATAGAACTGTTATGAGTCTAGAATTCTAAAGCTTCTTTTTGCAACATGCTTTAAATTGTTTTTAAATGAAAATAGGTGCTCTAGGTTAATTAACTGCTGCATAGCAGCTACCTTTCTCACTGCCTCTACGGTTTTCTATGATAATCACTGTATTCCTCCCACATTTAAATCCAAGAAATCGAAACTCAAGGCCTCTGATAAGAGAAAACCCCTGATACTAATCACCAAGCATTCAGACGCAGAGGCTCCAACTAGATTGCTAAAGGCATGTGAGAAGCATAATATTCTCGACTTAAATATGTTCACCGTGCAATACTCTAACTTATGTAATCCAAGAGTGATATTTTTTATTACCCTGACATTCTCAGTTGTTTAATAACACCTCCATGCACTTATGGGCAAACATGAAATCAAACAGCAGGTTATCTCCATTGGGTAAAGGATATGAGTCAGTTTAATTAATGAGGATGATGACAATCATGGAGGCACAGCCAATAGCTAATGTTGTCTGAAATTAAATGTCTGACTTTCTAAACAGGTTGCTACACTCTGGGATTCTGTTAACCTACACACAGAGGGAAGGCAATTAACAAAATCTGAACTCTACATGAGATACATGTTCAGTGAAAATGACATGGAAACTTACATGCTATGATGTTTCCATATCGGTTCTTTGTTCTGTTTTGATCCTTTTTAGCCACATCCCAAGATGCTGACTGCCCTTCAAAGAAACTCTAGGGGAAAACAAAACCCAGAACAAAACACAGTCAGGAACCAATCCCACTCCCTAAATTAAGATCATACAGTATTAATTAAGCTTATAATGTAAGATTAAACATTAATGGTATATATTAACAAGCAAAACTGATATAGAAATGAGTGAAAAATAGTGTATAGCTTTGAATGCACAGGCCTTGACTCCTACCTCCAGTAAAAAAGATAATAATTTTTATATGGATGAGCTATAAAAAAAACTGTAGTGATCAGAAACAATTATACAATTGAAATTTCATTATAGAGAAGAAAGAATTTTACAGACTATTTGTAAGAGAACCACATAAATATTAGTTCTGAAAATTACTAAAAGAGAAAATATGCCAGAAGCTCTTAAAATAGCTATTAGATCAACACATTTCTTATAAGGTTCCTAAATAAATAATTGGGATAAATACATTTTTAGACCTTTCCATTTAATTATTTTAAAACAATCAACAATAAGCCAAGTATCACTAATTATTTATGTACATACATACACTAGAGTCTGTATAAACACATATGACCCCCACAAAAAAACCTTTGCAGCTTATGAAAGGGGAGAGATCTCTATTACTACTACTAATAAAAATATCATAATAAATAATATTAATAACCACAACAATAGCTAGTACTCATATAGCATGTGCTATGCATCAGACACTGTGATAAACCTTATAAATATCATTTTATTTGAGCCATACAACAGTCCTGGGAGGTAAGTGTTATTACACCTGAGGAAATGGAGGCTAGTGAATATCTGATGTTAGATCTGAATTCAAATCTTCCTGTCTTCAGGCGCCAGGTTCTACCTGGCTGCCTTCTAATGTAAGGTACATATGTGAGCTTAAAAAAAAAAAATGTGACCATTGTCAGGTATCTTGGAACTGGAAAGTCTGTAGACTAGTTTATTCACCATGTGTAGCAATTTAAAATGTGCATAAGTTTTCTACTTGCAGGAAAAGCTAAGCTTCACTTAACACAGGAAATGGGGTCTTTGAGGTCAGGTGTACACAGCAATCTGTACAAAATGTGCATGAGATATTTCTGGAGAGGCAGTTTACCTCTGTACAGCTAGTTGGTTACCATAACTTATTACTTCTAGCACTATAAAACTGTCAACTGAAATGCTTTAAGATAAAGACTTAGGAGCCTAAGAAATCTGCACGCAAACTAGAGGTTTTTTTTTTAAGGTTCTGACAAAGTGGGCTACATTCAGAACTTTTTTTTTAAACATGTAGGATTTTTTCCTCTTTCTTCTTAATTGGGTACTTCTTAGACAGCTAAAGAGTGACAAGGAAGACTTTTTCAAGCTCACCATACGAAGGCAATTTGGATCTATCATTGAAATTATTCCTTAAGTATTTGAAGTCTTAATGTTTTACTTAAGACAGGAAGATTTCTATATGGGACAGAGGAATAGAAATCTCTCACAGTCCATTGTTTGCTTCTTAAGTGGCTCTCTGCTAGGACTACGCCATTCTTGTCTTTTCATGTTAGGAAAAAAACAGATGATAAGGTGGAATTTGGAATCAAAAAGCATGATTTAAACCTTATGTTCATTTCCTTAAGCCTCCATTTCCTTACTTGTCAAAGAAGGGATAATAATAGCAGACTAGTCATTTAGCTTTGTTAAAAAAATCAAATAATCAAAAAATATTTTAAACTATTTTTGTTGTTAATTTCAAATATTGACAATTACAGTAACAATGCAACAAAGCAGCCAGTGCAAATAGTTTACTTGAGATAGCTGTTGAATTTAGGATTAGAATCGCCCTGCAGTCAGTATCAAACTGGTCTTGAATTTCAGCTCTGACATTGACTATCTACAAGACTTTGAGTAAATCACTTAGTTGTTCCTCTTTTCTTAATGAGAATAATCATGCTTCTGTTGCCTATGTCACAAGTATGTTGTGAGGGAGAAGTTTTAAAATCCTAAGAATGTGACAAATGTGAGTTAATAGTATTAATTCAATTAGTTTATTCTGATTTTTCAGAGAAAGGGTGAAGAAAAATTAACCAGTTTGTAAGTCATTGAGTCTCTAAGCATTTATTCAGTACTTACTACATACCAGACCCTGGAGACTTAAAGAAGAAAAGCAAAACTTGATTGTACCCTCAAAGAACTCACATTTCAATGGGTAAAACAGCATGCAAACAACTCTGAACCTCCAAGATATATATGAGGTAAATTGGAGGTAATTTCAGGGGGAAGGCACCAGTATTAAGAACTGGGAAAAAAGGCTTCCTTTAGAAGGTTAGATTTTACTTTGAGACTTAATGCTCTATCATCAATATAGTTCATCAGAAAGGGATGTAGTGGAGGGGATTCCTGTTCAGATACGGACTAGATTAGAAAGACTGATGTATCTTTCACCTCTAAGCTTCTGCGCTCAAAGGTATCAACTACATTTTCCAGATGTGTATTTTGAAATTATAATGGCAAGCAGGACCCAATAACCCAAATTATGGTCCAAGTTACTCAAGTAATTTTAGTACTTAGTATTATTTTTAGTATTTCACTGATTTCAGATGTCCACATTGCTTTAGATCCACAAGCAATCTGTCTGCTTCAGCCTTCAGGGTGTATTTCAACACTGTTTTTTGTTGTTTTTTTTTGCGTGGAGGGGGATGTGTCTTTCTTTGCCCTCCTGATATTTGGAATAGCACCTGGCACATAGTTGTAGGTGCTTCATAAAATATTTGTTGACTTGATTTGCTAATGACATTAATGTTTTAATATTCCCTGAGGTATAATGTCACACCTTAACCCCCGGCTTCCTTTTCCATATTCTCCTTAGCTAACTCATCAGCCAGCATGTGCTAAATAATAATAATGATGATGATAACTTTAAAATATACTGTTAGGTTTTTACCTCATATTCCTCTTTGAATCCATAGCTGTCTGATGTCTTCATAAGATTAATATGTTGTAATAAGTCTGCTACCCTGATGGCCGGGTGCAGCTGTCCAGTCTGGTATGGAGACTCGGTCCCCTCACAAAGGTAGCGAGGGACATCGAGGAGACGACTGGACTCTGCGGGAGCACTGTGGTTCTCATCTGGCATTTTCATAATGCAGGGAATTTAAAAAGAAAGTATCATTTAGCAAATATTAAAAATTGAAAATCCTGGACCTTTTAGATCTCATAAGGAAATAAGTATTACCTAACAGAAGAGATAGGTATTAGCTTCACAAAGACAAAACTCTGGGTCTTTTCTTTAGCTCCAGGTATGAAGTAAAAGTGTATTAATGTGTAAGTCAGTAAGGTATCAGTACTGTCGAGTACAAAAGGCCATTGGATCTACTTAAAAATTATGAAAATTTGTTTTGCATAAGTTCTTACTCATTTTTCCTCTTCTATGAAGTCATACAAATGTTGGTTATGACTAAGCTTAGTTTTTTTTCTCCACCTAGGCAAGTGGCCAGTTTCTATTTTGTACTTTTTCTAAGGAACCCAGTCCTTATAGCTTCAAGTTACTCCTTGCCAATCTCACACCACCTCCCAAATTGAAACTTATCTACTTCATCATACACATAGGGTCCCACAATGTGAGCTAAGTTAAGAGAATACTATCTTATGCTGAGGGAGTGAGAAGACTGGAGGGACCTTTCCTATAATAATATGCATATTTTAACTAGCCATTTGAAGACAAGACTTCCGTCTTTTCTGGAAATAAGCTTTCCCATGGAACATATTCATTGCTATTTTGCTACTGTAGACATCAATATGATTCAATTGTGTCAAAGTATAACAATTAATCAAAATGCTTTAAAACAATAAATAACAGGGAGCTTCACTCCCCCCAATACCTTAAAGTCAAAAGCCATTTTGACTGTGCACAATCCCTTAACATATAGTTTAAACCAGGGGTAGGCAACCTGCGGCTTGAAGGGCAGAAGTGGCCTTCTAGGTCCTCAAGTGTGGGCCTTTGACTGAATCCAAACTTCACAGAACAAATCCCCTTAATAAAAGGATTTGTTCTGCAAAATCTGAACTCAGTCTAATGGCAGCACTCAAGGACTAAGAAGGCCACATGTGGCTTCGAGGTTGCAGGTTTCCTACCCCTGGGTTAGGCCCAAAGGGAAGGAGTAATAACTTAATAGTTCACATAATTTCAAAAGGGTAAAACGGAAAAACAAAACAAGTTGGAATGGAGCCAGAGAAGCACTATCTAGTCATAGGCATATATAAACATTATGCTTGTTACTGTTAAACATCTGAATATTTCTGATTTTGAACAACCCCATAAGTAACCCAGCATGTACAGTTAATGTACCCATACTGTCCATCCTACTTATGACTCTATCCAAAAAGGAAATAGATCTGGCTGTTTCTTTTGTACTAATCTTGAATAATGAAATATATAACAAGTTGTACCAAAGATTCCTAAAATTGCCACACATGAATTCTTAATCTCAATACATTTACACTTCAATTAACCATATAATAATATGATTGACATATACCAATCATTTTCTTGTTACCCATACTTAAGAATATGCATTTTAAATATTCTCATGTTTTACACAGGGTTTCTACATTGCTTCCCAATACACTTACCAGTGATAGGGACTTTAAACCAATGAGGCAGTAAAACACATACAAAGACACAAAAATAGGAATCAATATTAAAAATCTCAGGTTGAATTGTTAAATAATTATCAGTCTGAAGAAATATTTGAAATATTCCTAAAATAACTTTTAAAATACAAAATTAAACAATTTTGTATATAATAATGCAATACCCTGCCCCACAAAAAAAAAAAACACACACACACATATACAAACTTCCATGATTCTAGTGATGAAGAAAATGAAAGAAGCTTTGAACATCTATCAGAATTAACTGATGTTGCAAAAAGTCACTATTTTAAAAACCATTTTCAACTAGCATGTCTTTTGAAAATAAGTGAAAATACATGCATGCAGAAATTGGTAATATTCTCGGTTCCCTAGGAACAGCTCTGCACTAATTCTGCTTAAGTCTATTCCTTAGGTGGTATTTTGATATGCAAAATATTACTCTTATAATACTGATGATAAATCAGGTAGCTAAAGTTGTAGAACAATGTTTACTGACAGAGTTTTATTTCCTGATTTTACAACTGTGTAATTCTTTATTTAAACTCCTTTCTTCTATAATTACAGATCTGTTACTTAGGGGTAGTGGGCAGAAGCAGGACATGTTCTGCTGATATGTAGTTAAGTACCCAGAATTTCTTAGTATTGCTTCTCTTGACCTTTCTGTTAATAATCACTTCTTTTATCTTTGTAATTTACAGAAGTTAAAGGGCAAAAGGGACAGAAATACGCAGATTTTTCCCTATCAACCACTTGGTGGGAATATAACTTCTGTATAGAGAGGAATAACTATAAGAATTTCTGGGTTGGACTATGGAAAGAAACTTTTGCTTGATCAAATTCAAGTTCAATTCAAATGAACAAACAGTTATCTATTAGGTGACTACCTTAGGCAAGGCATAGTGCTTTTATTCTTAATATGATTATATGGTATATATGCAGATATGAAAAAAAAATGTTTAAGCTAAAACCAGATTATTGGTTCACAGAAATCTCCTGAAATCATAAGAGGGCAAAGTTTTTTGATTCTATTTAACTTATCACCACTAAAATACTTCTTAGATCTTCTCTATACAGGGAAAAAAAATGAAGCAAAGCAGCTGTTCAAAACTACTTGAATGAAACCTCTACCTACCATCTAAGTTGCCTAAAACTGTCATTTTCATATGCAAAAATTCACAAATTTTTATTAACCTCATTTGTTTCCTTTTGATATGCAAGTTCTTCCCTTAAAATAAATTCCCCTATTCATTTATATTTATATATAAATTTATAGTTATATATTTATATATAAATTTATAGTTAAATATATTTACTATTATATAATATATTATTATATATATTATAAATTTTTACTTCAGATATTTTAAAACAAAATTAAGAAAATCCCATATACTTTAGATTAAGTTTCATAGTCAAATTAATCTCAAAAGAAGGTGGTTTTATTATTATTGGTAGTGGTGGTGGTTTTGTTTTAAGTAAAAATGTCTTTGACCTCAGGGATGGCAATCTGGATTAATTCCAGAGGTTTGGTGATCTGAATGTATCATGTATTAAGAGCAGTTCATGGTTTAGTTCCAGTTCAGTCAAAACTCAGAAGAATGTACTGTTCTAAATGTAGCACTTACTCTAATTTTATTGCCATCTGAGTTCATAGACTAAGTAGTGAGTTGACTCTCACTGCACTGTCTGATAAGAATATGGCTATCTATCTCAGAAACAAGCTGCTCCAGGCACTGCACTCAATTATTTTGTTGACAGACCTCACAACCATGCAAAGAAGCACAATTCATGCAGGAGTGGATGATAAGGGACTAGGTCCTCACCTAACACAGCGGTTGGCACAAGTGGATCATTGGGCACTGCAGGGAAACAAAGCTCATGAAAAAATACATTACCCTCAATTTCTATTTTTTATCCCTTGTCCCTTCCTTCTTTTTTCTCTCCCTCTTTTTCTTTTAAAGAAATTATGCTCAAAAGAAAAACTTAATTAAATCTCTCTTAATTAATATGGGCTGCAAATTTCAAATTCAGATTTCCAGCTTGGGCGTTTCTTAGCACAAGAAAAGGGCTATGAGAAACTACTATGCATTGTACTGGTCACTTGGAAAATCAAAACTTTGCTAATTAAAGTCCAGCAGCTATGAATTACTGTCATAAGAATACTTTGATTTGCTAAAGAAGTTGGGGACTTTGTATATATCCAGTCCATAGCATTTTTTTTAGAAATTATTATCTCCTTCTGACTGGGAATCAGTAAGTTATGGAGGGAAGTGTTGGATTGGGAATCAGATCAACTAGGTTGGAATCTAGCTCTGTAAATTGTTATCTGTATGACCTTGGATAAATGTCATCCTCCTTGGACTTTGATTTCCTCATGTGTGCAATGAGGGGGGTGGAATAGATGACCTTTAAGGTCCATTATAGTTCTAAATTTTTGATCCTGTGATGAAGGGGGAGAAAAATGTTTAAACTGTGACATAGAGGTACTCCATTTAACCCCTCCACCAAGCTTGTTCTATTGCCATTGACCTCTCAAACTGGCCAGTAAGTCATGGGTATTCACATTAGACCACACTAGATGTTGGCAACATGCTACTTGCAACCTTTTATCAAACTTCAAACACTTGAGGGGGAAGAAGGTTTAAATTGGTCAAACAGTAATACAGTGGTAGAGAAAATGATCTGCCTATCATTTCAACAAAACTAATTGTCAGCAATAATAGCATTTTCTTTTTTTTGCTTTATTCTTACAATATAGTGAAGAACTAAAGTGAAATGAATCAAAATGGCACTCAACATTAAATTCTGAAACGAATCATGTCATACTTCTAAGGAATAATTCAGAGTAAGGTGAACATGGGAATAGAGCAGGGCACAGAGAGGTAAAGACAGAACTGAAAAAAAATTCTGCAAAGTAAACATTTCAGATGTAATCTTCCTCCCTCTGAAAGATACAAAGATAAACCTTACAAATGCTTTATGCTTACAATGCTACTCCCACATCATCCTACAAAAGCAAAGGTAAGAGAATTTTACAGCTTATTCTGTCATAAAGTCCACAAATACATAGGTAGAATGAAGGACAAGAGTTTAAACAACAAAATTCCCATAACCCCCAAGACGACTAAACCTTCTGAAACCATGCTACATATTAAAGGTAAAATATCTGCACTAATCTGGCTGCTTGATTTTCCATTTCTGTGTTTTTCCACAGATCCCTGGTAGGAGGGTGTAAAGAGCAATTTGTAGGGGTGGTGATCCCTACACTGACTCATAAAATTCCTCATCAATAAATGAAAGGATTCAGGTCTTTGCAAACAGAGATACAAATGGTTAAATGAGACAACTGTGTCTTGGCAGTTAAAACAAAACAAAAAACCCCACCTCAGTCTGGCTATATAATTGTAACTGTCCTCCGCAAGTTGGTAATTTGACCCAAAGGTTCTTGCTTCCTCAGAAATGGTACATCTTGAGGCTAAAACCTTTCACTTTCAGAAGACTATGACATGAGAAATCTTTTTAAATGCGTTCATCTGTTTTAATAAGAAGTATTCTCAACCTAAATATGTAGCACTCAGAGAGGCCAAAATCCACTTTGACAGTTTGGTAAAATTCTTACCCAGGTACTTACATCTTGGGCTAAAGTTGTGAGAATCCATGAATGTAATGGAAAGCGGGTCCTCCGCATGAAGCGTGCTCTGATCCGCATAGCTCCTATCCATTGCATTTACCATGTGTGTCATCTCCTGGCGGGTGTTCCCCATGGCATCCTTGCGTTTTTTAGCAAGCTTGCTGCCAAATCAACATATTAAAAGGAACATGTTAGTATACTATTTGAAGAGGAAATGAGAAATACGTAACTCAGGACAGCCTGGGAGCAAAAACGCAGAAGCAGCTTGTAGGATATAAGCACTAGTGGCAGTGAAAATTCCAAAAAAAGAGGTTGATATATGCACATTAATACTTCTTAGTTGCCACAAAAAATAGTCTATTTATGCTGTATTGAAATTTCAACATTCATGTCTTCAATGTCTTTAATGTGTCACATTTTTTCCTCCCTACACAGCTGGCTTATGTAATTATGGTGCTAAAGGATATAACTATATTTTACTAAAAAAAAAAGCATGGAAGCTCATGGGACACCTCAAGTTAAATTTAAGTTTTGCTGTTTTCCTGCTGGGTAGTTAATTTCTCTGATCTGCTTAAAGATTTCCCTATAGGAAAGAACTTAATGATAGCTTTTTCAGAATTATTTGCTAAGAACATCCAAAAATATTCACAGAATAACAATCTGCACTTTTCATACTATATACTTCTGTCTTAAGTTAAATGCATAAAGCTCAACAATTAAATGCTTAGAAACAATTACTTTTCTTTATCCACTAAAGGGTCAAAAAATATTCAGGACTAACGATTTCTCAGAGTAGTTTAAATGCGCGCCAATCCTTAGTCTCCAAGACAAGGTATGCACAAGTGCCTTCAAAAAATCTAGCAGAATTCTATACATGTATGGCAAACTCAAAATTATCTACTATAATCTCAGTCCCAGAAATGTTAAATTACATGCTCAAGGTCATACAGATGGTAAGTGGTATAGCTGGGATTCAAATTAGATATGACTTCCCAAACAGCAAAGACATGCTCCAGTATTGCATTATTAAAATTTCCCCTTCAAAAACTATTGATGATTGAAACGCTGCAAGTGTTTCATTAAATTTGGAATTAGCAGTGTTAAAATCTTTAGTATTTGGAAAGTGACACTTTTATTTTATGTGACAAGTAAAACTACATAACTAGGTACCCTTGTGCAAAAGAATATGATAGGGCAATTGTCACTCTCTCCATTCTAATGATGTGGCATACCTAGAAGATGAGAGGAATATTTTATATATGTTTTCTGAATCTTTCAATTTGGTGTACCTGAGGCAAGTTCATCAATGGCCTTGCCCACTTTACTCTTCTGGCAGCAAAGATAAGAAATACTTACTAGTTCTTTAAGAAAGTTCTATGTAAACCATGCTATGATGAAGCTTTATTAAAAGGAGATCCAGAATATTCAAAACCACAGACAATTCAAATGTGATGGCAAAGGTAATCAAGGAATCTGGTGTTAGGTATACTAGAGAGCAAACATTTTGTTTTCTACTTCCTTTCTAATTTCAACTACAATAATATTTGTGAACTGTAGGAGGTTGATAGTTAATATTGGTATCAGTTAAATGAATGCTAAATGTCTAAAGATCATTACTAACTTTTAGCACTCTGAGGAGCTCTACCAGAACATGATCCAAAGGGGACTGTATCCTCCCATTGTTCGAATACCAAACTCCAGAAATTATGGAGCGGCCACGATCCAGAGCCCAAGATAGTTACTGGTTACTCTGGAGCTCTTAGCTGCCTCAACTGCTTAAGGTACAGAATAAACCTAAAAGGGCCACCAGGGAAGTTTCTCAGTAAGATTATATTACAGTAAACTGGATATGACTCTTGAGTGACAGAATAATTGAAGTTAGGTAATTCATGATTTAACGCAGTGTAATTTCCTATTCTCTGTTTTGGGTAAAGGAATTATTAATATAATGAGAAATATTTTTTCTATTGTTATATCATATAATGGATCATGGTAGAAAGCTATTGCTTAGTCCTTTGGGCTAAATTTCATTGGCTGTAAATTAGAAAAGAGGCAGAGGTGCAAGAAAAGAAGATTAAAGATTGGTTCATCAAGGTAAGAGATGTATTACATTTTTTTTAAACCTAGGCCAGAATTTTAAGAAAAAGACTCAGTAATAACTTGAAACACTTCATGCATGTATTTAAACTCTTATTTGCCCATCTCTTTGCCTAAAAATTGGCATTTAATCAAATTTCAAAATTTGCAGTTTCAGAAAAATAAACCTATTGATAAATGATCACATAATATAGTCCATGGTGAATAAAGACATATGCAAATAAATGGTAAAAAACATTAACTCTGTCCTCTGAGAAATTTATTTATGATATATAGGGGAAGAATGAGTTGCCAAAAATGTACATGGGCCTGAAATTTGGGGTACTTTTTGTCAAGAAAGCAATAAAGACATGTTGAAGATGACTAGTACTGAATAAATTGAGGGAGTAACATTAAAGGATGAAACTTTGCTTGAACGCATGGATAATTTATTTGTATTTCTCTATTGATGAATAATGAGAAATGATTGTGTCAGTGAGAGACAGTTGAAAAAACTTTTATGGCACAGATCAACACTGATGTTTTAGATTCCAAATCTGGATTACCTGATAAACTACATGTAACTTCATAACTTTGTTCTTACGCTGTGTTCCCCACAACAACCCTGTGAGGTAGGTTTATATTTACCTTATCTTATAGTTGGAAAAAAACAGCACCAAATTTAAGTATTTTGGTTTAGAAACCAATTCCTCAAGGTACCTTTGATGACAACTTGCTATTACATCATCCTCTAATTTCCTTTCATTCCCTTTTCTAATTCAATCCCAAAGTTTTCAAAATGCCCTCTCTGATTGATATTTGATTTGCAACTTTTGTGCTGTCTTCTGTATTCAGTGGATTTAAACTTTAACTATGCTAGCCTTGGCTCAATTGAGGGGATTGGGGGAAGGAGGATGTCTACATCTGTGCTTTCTTCAGTGTTGGCCACTCACATTATGTAGAGACTCTCCACCTATAATGATCAGCAACTCACCTAAAATTTAGAATAGGAGGTCACTGTGAAGTTAGATGGTCACAGTGTGTGAGGCAATATTTGAACCCAGGTGTACCTCACTCTAAGAGTATCCTTCTGATTTAATATAATTTGAAAACAACAAAAAAAATATATAACTCATTTACATTATGCAGCATACTGTAGCAGAGTTCTATGACAAAGCAGTCGGTTTACGATAAATGTCAACAGACTTATAAAGCCTATTAACATATTACCATAAATGTGAATAGTCAATAATATTACAATGTCAACTATGTTTTAAATGTATCTAAATGGTTGATGTTAAGTGTAATGATATTCCTCTATATAAATACTCATTAATTCCTTATATATTCAATACTTTCTTGCCCTTAGAAGACTCTATATAATCTGAACTTCAAACCGGTTAAGCAATTCATTAGGCAAGTACTTAGGGCCCACAAAAGTACAAATGACTTTTATTATCTAGCGAAGCATTCAAAAGCTTAAACCTATGCAGGTGGGTGTATTAGTGGGAAAAAATGTTCTGTAGCAGTATTAAATGGTTGGCTTCGTGAACCATTATTTAACAAAAGAAATGCCATTTATCACAATAAACTAGAAGCTATTTCAGTTTATGAAAGATTGCTTTAATTCTTTTCAACAAAGTCAAATTATTAGTCTCCTAACTTTTTGATATATTGCTATCTGAGTTGGTCTATGCAATACAATACTGTGTTAATAGTAGCAGTCCCAAGGAATAGACTCTAAGGAACTATGGCTGCCTTTCCAGAGGACATGGTTAAGAAAAATACCCCATAAAAATTTTCCATAATTGTTCATCATGGAAAGCCAGTCTACAGTGATAAAGTAAAGACCAGGCCTGCTTTGAAGCAATCAAACCTCACATAACTGCCCTTAGCTTTCAGGAGATCTTTCTTTTTAAAGATGACTCAGGCATGTCCATGAACCTTTTATGATCTAAGGTCTCATATCTAGAGTTAGGAAAACATAACTGACTTTAGAAGACATATAAATATAGTGCTGCATACTGTTATTAAAAGTATTTATACCAAAGCATTTAGTCCTTGGTCATTTCCCACTCTCACCCAAAATTCACTTTAATTTACAATGAATCAGTTCATCCTACTCAAGGTCCCAACAACCCACTACATTTTGCTGGATATTACAATACTATAATTCCACATATTTTCACATGCATATTCTGACTGATTTTGGGCCTAGACTAAATGATACTTTAATAACACACTTTCCTCTCCCTAAAGTATAGGAAATCAGTTTAAATGCTCCTATGATAGGCTTATTTGATAGTACATAGGTCTCCTGAAGAATCAGATATGATGATTTCATTTTTAATCTGGAAGTATTAGACAAACATAGGAATTAATGTCCATAACCACGTTCTACGCTTAATCTGGTAAGTTGAGCTATGATGTTCTGAGGCTAAGATGTCGGTCTGGCTGAGTGAATTGTCTAAAGCTACTCATGGAAAAGAGTAAATAAAAATTTAAAGAAGCTCCACATACGGTAATACAATATCCCTTTAAAAAAAATACTGACAAAGTCCAGAAAGTCAAAGGAAGGAAGAGAAAAGCTTTCTGATTTTAGAGTCCAAGAAAAGAGACCACTGTTCAAAACTTTACCAGAATAACAAAGCCCTTTCTTCATTTTTTTGAAAAGGGATACTGCATCTTACACACATAAAGAAGTACGTCACCCATTTTCTACTTACAGGTAGTAGGAGTAAGAATAGTAGCTCCTCCTGGCAAGCAAATCACAGACAGTGGAAAAAGAGAAGCAATGGTGAATGAAAAGCGTGACTCTGTCACATTCAATAAAGCAGAAAAATGTGCGTTAAAAAAATAAAATAAAACCAAACTCATGTTTCTTCAGTTAGCAGTTCTATTTGCTCCATGCATTGATTAGACTCCCTTTGCCATGCAATTAAACACACACAAGCAATTCAAAAATGAATTCTGAAGAGAGATCACTTGAAAAAATAACATGCTGATATTTTATTCATTGCCCCCTCATGGAAGAATTAAATGGATTGTGTCTTTTCAACATGCAGTTAAGCACAATATGATTCATTACCATCTAGATGTCATGACAAATGGAACAGCTGTGTATAGAACTTGTGCACTACATAGGCTTGTACTTTTTAGTTAAAAGACCTACAGATCTAAAATGTTTGCTTATTTTGTACACAGAATGATGCCTACATTTACAGAAAAAGGTTTTTTTTAATCCCAATGGTACACAGGTGTATATATATGTTATATGAACATACATATGCACATATATGTGTACATATAAACCATACACTATATATATACACACACACACACATCCACAAACATTTTTAGAGTAGATGCATGTGAACACATTCATACACACAAATGTTTACTGTATTGAAACATAATTTTAACATTTTGGTGTTTGGAAATGTTAATGTATTCATGCTGAGCATTTTAAAATATCATATATATATATAGATATATGAACCAATGAAGAAATGGCATAAGTCTGGAAATATTTCAATGGCAATTAAATTAAAAAATGACACTGCTTTTTGAAAGATGCAATATCCCTTTCCTCAGCCTGACCACTTACTTTATATAACTCCAGTTGGTATTTTTATTCAACTGAATTTCAACCCATTCTTTAACAAAACAACCAGAAATACACAACCCCCCTTTCAATATGTGAATAAGGAAGAGAGAGCTGCTTACCCACTCATATTTTTCCCAGCAAGGGATAGAGTCATGTTTGAGAACACAGAGGATTCCACAACATTTCATAAGCTAGGAAACTAAATAGATCCACTCTTTTATCACTTTCTTTGTAAGGAGTTCATGGTAAAAGGGATACTACATTATGAATGTACTAGCAACATATGCTGAAAATGATCAGTCAGAATTTTTTTTAAACATTCAATTTCCTTAGAAAAATGTATGATTCCATGTGTGTATGTATACATGTATGGAAGTCATGTTTAGAGCTGTTTATATTGCCCAAAGCAAATTAGGGCTTAACTAATCTTGGCATATATCATTCCATGTCCTGAAGTTTTGAATATAGTCATTATGAATATATCTAAAAGACCACCTAAAAACACACCTAAATCCTCTGGGAGTAGGGATAGAAGAAGGAAAAAGAAAGATAAGCCCTATCCTCCATCCTACTAAATAGAAAAGCGAATAAACTGTAATCATGAAAAAATGATCAAGTACTAGAGACTCATTAAACGGGTTAACTTTTTCCACCAATTTTAAATATAGACTGGAAAGAAGTTCATTGGTGGTCTGTGTATTTAGGTAATTGACAAAATGTTATAATACCTGACACATCACTGCCATGAGAGATTAGTGCATTTCCTACAAGGAAATGCTGCTGTGATTGTTGAAAATATGTGACAGCACTGACTTACTATTATAAGCCATTTTTATTTAAAAAAAAATTTCCTTAAGAAGGCGGGCCCAGGATAAGGAAGGCTGTCAATATAAAACTTAAAGAAATATGAAGTGTTTTCAAATTTCACAAAATAGCTTAGTGTAGCTAAGTCTATCCCAGCTGAAAATGACTAATGATATGTAATTGGAAGCCACTCCAATATGCTCCTTTATCAGACATAAGTTGACTGAATGAATTTCAATGGTGAAGCAAGGTTGTAGTTAACTGGTGAGGTAGCAACTGTAAGCCTGAACTAGAAACAGACTAAGAGATGTCTTGTTTCTTGCTTCACGTAGAATGTAGTTCTCAAATACAAAGGTAGACAACAGAGAGAAGGGAGAGCACTATTGGAGAAAGCACATATGTAGCTAACTAACACAAAACACTACAAGCATACCTAATGTTTCTAATGCAGACGCTTCTTCTCCAAGTTATATATCTCCAGGGTGTCATTGTAAAGAGGCAATAAATTAAAAAAACTAATGGAACCATCAAAAACATGTAGCATGACTCTTAGCTACAACTTCAATGTTTTATTTCACTTATTTAATAAGAAAAATACACTATGTTTCAAGTGAACATATGCAACATTTACAAGTAGTAGATTTTTCCACTGAGAGATCCATAAATCAGAAAACACTGCTGCACACAAACACTTTTAAGATAGACAGCTGTGCCTTTTAAAAGACAAACTGGTTGGTGCAGCATATCCCAAATATCAGACTTGGAGACATGGTGGTAGAGATTAATAGAGTTCATCAGCTATATTAATTATGAGATAGTATTGCTTTGAGGTACTGGCAAAATGGTTATGGAATACGACAAGAGATTAACAATTTTCAACCATAGAAAAGTGTGCATGTTGGTATAGATATCTAAGAAGCAGCATTCTTTAAATTAATTTCCTAAACAGTTTTTTAAATTTCAACATCTTTTTATAACTCCAGAAGATGGCGATATTGGTTGATGTCTTACAAAGAGTCTTGAATTCTGAGAAAATTAATAATCAAAAAAGGCCCTGACTTTCATTTTTTAATAGTGAGGTTTATACACAATGAAGATAATAAAGAATTGGACTACATAATATTCACATTTTCTCTGATCTAGATTTTTAGCCAAAGTGAACACATAAAATGCAGTTGGTAAAACATGACATGGCATAGCAGAAAGCATCAAGAACTTTAAACTAACACACTATAAACGAAGTTAAATAAATACGTTCTGGATAACACATATATTGACGTCTTACACATTATTTTGCATTTTAACAACTTGGACATGTAATTTAATTTGGAAAATTAAAAAAAATAGCAGAGAACACAAGCATCCAACAATGAACTGCAAAGAATCAGCTACTTTAAAGTATGAAAAATAAACAAAAGAGTTCCATGTACTTTGAAAAAGTTATTCTTTTTAATGATGGCCCTACACTGAAATATCCTGTGGGGGAAATTGTGTGGGAATTATTGACATAAAAGGTAAGGAATTGGGACAGGACACCATTTAAAGGTCTTACCTCTTTTTGACAATTAATATGACAACTAGGAGGAGTAGGATGAATACCAAAATCCCGGCACTAATTCCTGCTATTTTCACTACTCGATCTGTCTGCTTAGCTGGATCAGGAATCACTTCTGGTTCTTCTGTTGCTGCTGCTAAATAAATATTTTTTAAAAAGAAGTTACTAGAAGCACAAAATTATTACAAATGTGGAAATCAACTTCAGAAACAGTTTTCCCTCCCCAAAACAAACCTATTTTGTTTATATGTAAACAAACATGAGAAATAGAAACATGAATGAGCTCACTGAGCTGTAGAACTGAGGATTCTGATTACATGTAAGCACAATCATTCCAATGGGGATGATGTGAAAAATCAGAAAGAATTGCCAGGTGGGGTGAGGGGATCTCCTCCTCTAAGCATCCTTAAAAACAATGATATTTTTGCATTTGAAGCTGTGATATGCTGCTCTGCCTGCTCACAGAGGAACAGGGAAAGGGATTGTTGGACAATTAAAGGTCTGAAGAGTAAACTGGATGGACAGAAGGAGCAAAAAGGAAAATGAGGAAGGATGTTAAACATTATATTAACATGCTAATTAACAGGAGACAAGGCTATAAAAAAATAGAACTTGAAGAAATCAGAGGCTTCAGGTATCTTTTTTGATCTTTCTATTTAAAAAACAAAATACAATGACTGGCTTTTATAAGTTGGCAAGATCCAGTGCACCTTGTGCTAGATGACAGAAAAGCAAAACAGAATGAGGAAAAGGTATACTTGAATTTAACTAAAATGTACCTACCCAATTTAAACCAACTTTGAATCTCAATAGTTACTGCAAACAAATCCTGTTTTGGTTTAAATGGGAACAAGCTCGAATGATAAATTTTTTTAAAGAAAGTATTGCTTAAAATAAATCTTAAAAAAGAAGAGAAGGAATGAAGCATACTGACTCCTAGCCTTGGTTATTTCAGTTTGTAAGTAGGACAATGTTATTACCAGTAGTGACTGTGTGTAGATATGATTTGAAAGGCCCAATAAGAAACCAACCACCCTTTTCATACTGATCTGTAAATTGGTTTCATTTATGTGGCTTTAGCTATTGGACCTCAAGCATTTCCTTAGGATAAAATATGGATCACTGTTTATTGTATGAAATTTTCAGCTCTTTTCAGGGTGGCCCCAAAAGACTGCAGGCCTATGAGTCAGAAAAACCTCAGTCCTAGGATCGTTTTGCATCTCACAACTAAAAGGACCTTAGACATGTCATGTGGGAAGGGATTCCCAGGAAGGGATTCCTGGGCCTTAATTTCCTCATCTTTAAAAGACTCTTTAGGTCTAATAGAGTAAAATTTTTGAGGGTAGAGCCTAGGTCTTATACATTCTGATGTCATTCTCGGAAATGTACTCAGTGCCCTGTTCAGTGCAATTGTTTAAAAATAACTAATTGAATGAATTTGAGTTTCCTAGAACTTCACACTTCTGCCACACAGAAGATATTTACACACACACACACACACACGCACGCACACACACGCACACATACATGCACTCCTTTATTTAAGAGTAATCCATCTTCTGAAAAAAGTTTAGGTGGCTTATAAAAATAATAAAATTAAATAATAAAGCAGAGCAATTAAGTATTTTTAAAAATTAATTTGGGAGAGTAGAGCTCAGATAGGTTAGTTTTTGTGGTTAAACCTGAATTTAACTCCTGCTCAGATTATATTAATTTCCCAATAACTATTACAAAAGGGAAAACTATCTCAGAATAACCTAAAATTCTAATATTGCCTGATTTAATTAAAAAATTAATCAAATTAATTAAAGTCCATTAATTAAAAATGTTTTCCCCTTTAAATTCCCTATTGGTTACTTTCACCTCTCCACTAACACCTTGAAAACATAGCCCCACTGGTCTCCTATGTCTCTGTCTTCTTATCAATGACAGTCATTACACTTCCTTTACTTAACACTTTCAGTTTACCCAAGCCCCAGAAAAAGATACACCTCGTAGCATAAATATCCAAGGCACATCACATTTCAATACATACATTATAATTCAATCAGGATAACATTTAACATCCAGAATCACAGTATCTCAGAGTTGGAAAGGACAGATGAGTTACTAAATTCTTTCGTCAATGCATTCACCAATATTTCTACACTTCTAGCAAGCAATTGCCCAGCCTGTTTGAAAACTTCCAGTATTTGGGAACTTATTCATCATTATCCCATCTATTTCCTTTTTGGACAGTCTTGGTTAAGAAGTTTTTCTATATAATATGCCAAACTCTTTACTTTTCACTCAACGTTCCTTCAGAAGAGAGTGGCATAGTGTCAAAAATACTGAATGTGAAGTCGAAATCTAAATTTGAGTCTTAGTTCAATGCTGTAAAGTTTTCAGTCCTGTCCAACTCTTCATGAACTCATTTGGGGTTTTCTTGGCAAGGATACTAGAGTGGCTTGCCATTTTCTTCTCCAGCTCAGTTTGCAGATGAAGAAACTGAGGCAGAGTTAACGTCACTTGCCCAGAGTCATATTGCTAGTAAGATTTGTGCCTAGATTTGAACTCAGGTCTTCCTGACTTCTGGCCCAGCACTCTGTCTACTGTACCACCTAGCTGTTAGTCTTAGCTCAGACACTTACTAATTAAAATTTGATCTTTATTCACGGGAAGTTTAACATTTTAGTGTTATACATTTGGGAGGTACTAGTATGTGGGGTTTGGGGCTTTTTTTTTTGATTATGGAGATCTCCTTTGAGGAATCATATATTTCATATGATAAAAAAAACAACAAATAGGTCTTTTTTGAAGATATTTTTTGGCCACTCCAGCACCACAGTCTGACACAAACTAATGTTAATTTATGAATTTACAAAAACAAGGTGTTTAATATGAAGCAATCTTTAAAATTGCTGAAGTTCAAGCAGAAGTAGAAGACATTTACTTTGACCTTTCATACATGAAGGTAGATAGTGTGTGTGCGTGTGTGTGTGTGTGTGTGTGTGTGTGGGTATGTGTATACATATACATAATAAAATCTGAATAAATGATGAGCATCTATACATTATGATTTTGGGGACATGTAGCAACTATAAAATTGGTAATCAATAAACCATACTGGCATGAGGTAATGGTAAATTATTTAAAATTCAGAGGAAGAAGCATATACATTGAAAATTTTGTTCAACATATTTAAGATGCATATATTTCCTAGGCAAAAAAAACCAAAACAAACCACAATTAAGAATGAAATTATGAACCAAGGCAGTAACAACTCAAAGAGACTGGGTTAGGGGACAAGACCTGTGATTTTTCTTGCCACAGGGAAATCTTCATGGATAAAGAAACTCCAGCTGCAATTCAAGTAGGCACCTTCTCTTAGAATTGTCTGAAGTACCAAGAGATTGAGTGTCTTTCTCAGGGTCACATAGAAAGTGCATTATCAGAAATAGGACTTGAACCCAAGTTTTCTTCACCTGGAGGCCAGTTCTCTCTATCCATTAGACCACACTGTCTCTCTGTAACTGTCTTAGTAATATTGCTTTCAGAGATATGACTATTAGATAATTAGGATGCCTTCCATAAGGTGTGTGTGTGTGTGTGTGTGTGTGTGTGTGTGTGTGTGTGTGTGTGTGTGTGTGTGTAAGAGTTAAAGTCAAGTCTGAACTTCAGGTCTAATGTTAAGAAAAATAAGTAGCAGATTAATATTGCTATGCACTGACTTCACTTTCTGTTCACAAGATTGATTTGTCTCATCTAGACTTTCATCTGAAATTCAACTGTTCAATGTGTTGAGTTTCTCCTTGTCTTCTCTGAGCTTTCCTGAATCCAGTGGTTAATACATTTATCCTTATTAAAACTATTTAGTCTATACTTTATTTACTTGTGTTCATGTTATTTGCCTCAGCGGAATGCAAACTCCTTGAGAGCAGGGACTGTATTCCTTTTCAAATCTTTGCAATCTAGACTTTGGAATGGCTTATGCATAGTTGGTAGAATAGAAGATCTAGTGTACTGTGTAGACCCCATCAGTTTGCTAAGAGAGTGTCATCCCCATGGAGGATGCAAGAGAGTTGATCCGCAGAGAATCAGGAGGAGTAGAACGTGTCCAGGCATTCTGTAACTGGTCTCAGTTGGCCTACACACACTTGATTGGGGGAAGCCTTTTTCCTTTATTTTATGGTGGGCTAATTTGGTATCCAGCTTAGGAGGTTAGGCCATGGTGATCCATGAGGCCAGGAATACAGGTCAAGTACTGCAGCCAGCCCAGCATTAACTCCCAGAGTAATTAGGTCCAGGACACCAGTCAACAGAAAGTGGTAGACATGAATTTGATAGACCTAAGTGCTTTTTTAAGGACTGAGCTAAGTTACAAGCCTAATTTCTACTTTTTCCCCTTAAAACAGGCAAGATCGGATGAGGGGGAGGAAGGGGAAGAAAAGGGAGGAGGAAGTATCTTTATGCTTGTTTGTGCTATAGCTATGAAGTAAATACTCTTTTGATAATAAGTGACTAAATGGGAATGGAGTACTGGTCACCATTCCCCTAAAGTGGAAGCAACATAGACGATGGTGGTTGATGGTAAGGGAAAATAAGTATCTCAAGCCTCAAGGGGTATCAAGAACCCTGATGAGGAGAAGTAACCAGTTCTGGTTCTGAAAGGATGGTGCCAGAATCAGTCACCTTGCATAGATGCTTAATATATGATTGCTGAATTGACTTTCCAGAAAGTAATTACCTTTTTCTTCCTAGGAGTTCAAATATTTGTGTCTTATGTACTTAATGTGTATTAGAGTTATTTGTGTGACATATGCTCCTATGAGTCTATAAGTTCCTTGAAGGCAGGAGTTGTATCTTATTTTCATTTGGTACCTAATAAAATGAGTGCTCTGTACATGAAAGTCACTTCAAAAAAGACTGACTGAATTTAAGTTTACTTAGTCTTCATTTAATGGCCTACTGACATGCCAAAATTTCATGTGTAACTAAGTCTTCATTTCTGAACAACTATCCTTGATAATCATAGAACAAACTTCTGTATTTGTTTTTATACTAATCAGCAATCATTTATTAAGATAAAAATGAAAGAGTCCATGTAGTCAAGAAATTTAAAATTCATTGGGAGAAATAACACACATATAAAAATAAAAATATATGAAGTTTTTGTTTGTTTATTTTTGTGATAGAGGGGATACGGTGAGGGAATTCAGGAACTAATTGCTGGAGGGGTGTGTGAGGGAAATGCTCATGTGGGCTGGAGCGCTTGATCTGAGATCTGAAGAAAACTAGTACAATTCTAAGAGGTGGCTATAAGGGAGGATAGAATTACTATTCTAAAGGGCAGCCTAGGTCAAGTCTGGAAAGAGGAGCTGGAATATCAAGTGGGGCCACAGCAAGGACCATGGAGTACAAGTGAACGAGTAACTCTGGAGCTGTGCTTTCAAAAGTTTTAAATGTCTAAGAGAGAAGTTGGTATTTTGTCTGAGAGATGATAGGGAGCCACCATAGCTTTCTAAGCACAGAAATGACATGGTAAGACTTATGCTTTACAAATATCACTTTAGAAGGGAACTGGAGGATGGAATGAAACAAAGAGAGAGCTGAGAAGTCATTTAGAAGGATATTGCGGTAGTCCCAGCAAGAAGTGAAGAGGACTTGAGCTATGGTAGCTGTTGTGGCGAGTGACTCCACAAGACTTGTGAATACTAGCTAAAGATCAGACAACAGGATTCCTAAGAAGTGTACCTAACGCTTGAGGTACAAATTACAGTTTTAGATCCTGACATATCTGTATACCTGCATTCCTTTGAGTCTTTGTCCTCCAATAAACCCACTAAAGTGTTTACATGTGGAAGACCTGTTAGTGGGAACACAGGCAACAAGAACAAATATGACTTCTCTGTTTGCCTGCTCCAGATAACAAAGTTATTGGTAGCGACCGCACTCCAGAGTCTTGTACGTAATTTATGCACGTGCACCAAGACAATGTGGATCTCTCAGCTGCACTTTTCCTTATGCTATAAATCTTTACCTTCTTATCATCTAAAGAGAATTCTCAGATACCCCAGCTCTCCACTTTCACCAAAAGCCATCTGACTTAGGACAATGAGAAACATCTAAATGAGTATATCACTTTTATTGAGCAAACTTCTGAAAGGTATTTTTACAAAAATATTTAAACTTAGATCATAAATTTTACAACATATGGGCTAGCTGTATGTTTAAAAATATAAGCCTTAATTAATATGCCTAATGTTCTTTAAATTGATTTTATTTCTGGAAGAAATATAGTACAATTTCATAAAAATTAAACGAATATTCAGGAATGATTCATTGAGATTCTTGTATAAATAATGGAATGATCACTTAAGAAGTCATATTTTTAATTTTTCTACTGAAATTATATATTAATGTCCCATTGTGGTATAAATGTGGTCCCAGCATCTTGAAGGTTATGTCAGCACATGATAAAACTCTGACAAATAATAGACACTGAACTGGAAAAGGTGCATATAATTAACATATTTTTTTTTATGGAAAGTTCCCTTTATTCCTATGTTCTCCACAGTGAATGTATTTTTAAAGGAATGGGAGGAACATTCTCATCCATTAATAGGTGTCTGTGACCTGCTTAAGCCACATGGAAGCCTATGTCACATAAAGCCTGTGGTGGGAGGAGCTTGATGAACAGATAGAACAGGAAGGATGGAACAGGAAGAGGCGAAGCTGGAGCAGAGCTGAGAGGAAGACAGTCAGACTAGTCCGAGCTGGGGAGGACAGAGGAGGCAGGCAGCTGGCTGTGAGTGAGAGAATGGCACTTTGTTTAGCCAGCCTGTTTGCGGGCAGGCCTGATAATGTGTATAGGGTTCTGGGTTACTACGATGGATCTGGTTTCCTGGTGTTGGGATTCGGCTGTCTGGTGGCTGAATAAATGTTTTGGTTCTGTCTTCCAATGAAGAGTCTGTTATATTTTGCAATTCAGAACTGTGACGGCATACTCATAGCTGCCATTGGCGCTGTAAATATCACATTGGTGCTACAGCCTAGCAACGGATTCCATCTTTTCCATACAAAGACCAGCCTAAGTGTAGGAAGACTCATCACTAGAAAGGTGGGCACCACTATCTATGTATATGTACACACATGTTTATAGTGTGTCTAATACACGCATATAAGAAGCTCATGAAACCATCTATTTGAAGAGGTACCATCTGAATTCAATTCAATTCAATTCAATTTAACAAGCATTCATTAAGCTCCTACAACATCCCAGGATCCTGAACCCAAGGGTGTTGAAGGAATAACAGTGTTCCCCAAACCACCAGGCCTTCTTGCTAGTCCACCCCCAGTAGCCATCACTGAGAAAGAAAAATCAGTAACAGCTACTTTTTCACGACACCCTAAGCATGATGGGGCCTTTCTATCTGCTTGCAACTGAAACCTTACATATATATTGCCTTCCTTATTAAAACAGGAACTCCGTGTGAGATCAGGGACTTATTTTTCTATTTGTATCCCTAGTGGCAGATAGGTAGAAAAAGTATAGAGCTTGGAAGTCAGGAACACCTGACCTTGAAATATGGCCTTAGTTACTACTTGAGTGACCCTGGGCAAGTCATTTCATCATCTGCCTCAGTTTTTTCAACTGTAACCCAAAAGTCCTAATACCACCTAGGTCCCAGGTCTTTGTAAGATCAAATGAACTAATATCTGTAAAGCACTTAGCACAGTGCCTTGAACCCAGTTGTTGTTCCGTCCTTTCAGTCATGTCCGATTCGTCATGACCATTTGGGGTTTTCTTGGCAAAGATACTAAAGTGGTTTGCCATTTCCTTCTCCAGTTCATTTTACAAATGAAGAAACTAAGGCAAAAAGGGCTAAATAACTAGCCCAAGGGCACATATGCAGTAACTGTCTGAGGTCAGATTTGAACTCAGTCTTCCCAACTCCAAGCCCAGGGCTCTGTCCATTGCACCACTTACCTGCCCATATCAGGTACTTAATAAATGTGTCATTCGTTCGGTTATTCTTACAATATACAAGACAAAAAAGAATTTGTGGATCTTTTGAAGAATTAAAGGATTACCTCTTTATTACAAAGACAGCTCTTATGTTGGAGAAGTTTTAGTAAGAGATAGGAGTCATTAACTCCTGAACTCAAATCCCAGATTGGAAACTTTAGAGAATATTTGTATGGGTTTGATATTTAAGGCAATGGCAGATTAATACAAAAAGATTTCTCATCAAAACTTTTTTTTAAATAAGGCTGGTATGCTCTGTCATAGGCAGAAGAGATTTCTATCAAGACATTGAAAATGTTTGTTTCTAGGCCAGGGCTGATAGCACCCAAATTAGATAGGCCCTAGGACTAATGAGTGAGCTTGGGTCTACTCTGTAATGATGAATAAGCAATTGATTTTAATTAGTTATACACACTGATGAATAAGGTAGTACATTCTGCATTGAGTGTCATATTTTTGTCACTCTAATGGACCCATTTTATGGTTACAGTGTTAGTAACGAAAGGCTTTGAGAAAAACAATGTTACTAGAATTATGTGTTCCATGGAAGTATGCAGTAAGCTTATATATTTATATTTTTAAGGAGCTGCCTTGAATAATTATTTTGAGTGAACAATTATTTGTTGCACTCTCCAAACTAGATCAGGCCCCAAATCAAACTCTACTTCAACCTATCAATCATATGCACTGTTTCGCTTGTTTCTCCTACCTGAGCAAGTTTTGGTTGACCATGATTTTTCACCCAAGTCATCTGCTAATTCTGTGGTCTCCACATGAAACTAGCCTCAGGTGTCTTAAACTCCCCACAGGGATATCTCCTATTCTCAGTCCTCTTCTACCTCTTGCTTTAGAAACTACCCAAATCAATGGTTTCCAGAAAAAGATGCCTCAATCTACAAGCCCTATCAGTTCATTCACCATCTTTTGTGACCTCCCAGACTGGAATACATTCCTGCACCTCCATTCCCCTATATAAATTTTCTTCCCCAGGAGAATGTAAGCTTCTCAAAGGACTTTCCCACTTTTGTATTTGCATCTTCCACACAGCACTATGGTTGACACATAACACAACATAATGAATAACTTTTAATTGACCAATTTATCTTCCATCGGTACAGTGACCATATTGAAACATATACCTAGTTACCTAATTGGACACAAAAAAGTAATTTTCAGTCAAATGCACTTACGTACCAGGTACTAGTACATGTCAAAATTGGATACTGGTGATTGTGTATCTTATTTTAGAAAACTAATGCACCTAAACTAAAGTGTTGACTATCACAAGTAATACAGTCTCTGCCCTCAAGGGCCTTACTTCTAATAGGAGATAACAGGGATGGGTAATGGTATCCAAGGAAGGAAGTTTTGATATAGAGAATAGTCAGTGGAATTAATAGGACATTCCATTGAAATAACTTTTCAAGAAGCAACTATAGTATTCTTTTTAACACAATTTTCAGAGAAAAATGTGGAAAGAGTGAGGGAGGGAGGAGGACAGGAGTGCTCTGGGAAAAGATTAGGAAAGTCTCAAGAAGGAGGAAACACTTGCCTCAGAGACTTGGTCATTATTTAACCCTTCACCTACATGAACAAAACAGGGTTAATAACACCGTCCGATAAATTAAGTTTTATTAGAAAAGTTGATCAAATTCGCACTGGTTTTATTAGTGCATATGCTATGAGGCAGGAATGCAATATAAAATAAAAGCTAAAATGAGAACTGACTAATTTTAACTGTTGTGTAAATATCTAATTATGTACTTTGTTAAATCATGTTATGAACTCAGCTGTCAGTAACACTGGACTTTCACATGATGACAGCATTATAACCAACTCTAAGGGTTTACTTGACTCACTGATGCTTTGAAACATTATGATCCTCAAGGTCACATGATTCTACGTGACTTGTATGTTTTCAGGTAAATAATCTATACAGCCTGCTAAAATTGGCCAGCATTATCTCGTGAGTATTATAGAAAAGGGAAAAGAAAAAGAAAAGCACTTCTACCTTCTCATATGTAGCAAATTCTACTTTAATAAAGTCTCTGGAAAACTATTGAGATTTGTATATTAAAGAAATTAGGACAAGTCATCTTACAACTTCTAATATGGAAAATATAGTTACTTAGAAAAGAGTGGATGGGAATAAGCATTTTATTAAGGCATTTTTCTAAGCACTTTAAATATTTGCTCACCTAATTCTTACAACAATCCTGGGAGACAGACTGTATTCTGATCCACATTTTATAGCTGAGGAAACTGAGGCAGACAGAGGGTAAAGGATTTACCGAGGGTCATTATAGGTAGTAAATGACAGGGGCTGAATTTAAACCCCCATCTTCCCAAGTCCAGACACAGAGCTTTATCATTGTGCCACCTACCTACCTGGAGTGCAGAACACTATCACATCTTCAAACAGACATAAATCAAAGCAAATATTAATATCTAAAAATCACTCTAATTTTCAAAAACTTTTTAAAAGGATGTCTTCCAGATTTAACAATGTATATACTTCCTTATATTTATACTTTGGAACTGACTCAATTTGTTGTTTTCTATGCCCTTCTGACATATAAAGTAACATATTTATATTACATTAGTATACTAGGTTTGGGGAAAGAAGAGAAAAAGGTTAGATATATTTTATTTTATAGTAAATTTGCATAGAAAAATTCTATTATGTTAATTCTATTATAATATAGGATATTATGTTATATATTACATTCAGCAGAAGGCAATAACCTTTTCTGGAAGTGGTGACAATTATAAATATGCTTCTGTCATCAGTAAACATACCCTCCTGTAGCATTCCTATTCCACTGATTTAGTACCTGACCTATATAGCCCTGTGTTGGAGCTAATCTTTATATGCATAACTAGTCGCATTTATCTGCATTTTAGATTTACAAGTTGTTTTCTTCATAAAAATCCTGTCAGGTGGGTAGCATATATCTTCCAGTTGAGGAAACCAAATCAATCAATTTAGGTGATTTACTTCTAGTCACACAACTAGTAAATGTCAGAATAGGGATCCCATAACTTTCCTGACCCCAAGTCAGTTGGTTTGTCATTCATTCATTCATTCATTCACTCGTTCACTCAATAAGCATTTATTAAGCACCTACTATGTGTCGAGGCACAGAGCTAAGCACCAAGGATATAAAAAAAGGCAAAAACAGACCCTGTCCTCAAAGAGCTTCCATTCTAATGGGGGGTGGCAGTATGTAAGTGACTAGGCATATAAAAGATATATGGAGTGTCAGTGGAGGTAATCTTAAAAGGAAGGGCCCTAGCAGCTGGATCCCCAGGGTAGGACCAGGAAACCCTTCCTTCCACCATGCCAATTACAGTATGTCCTTTCTCCCTTATTAGAACTTAAGTGCCTCAAGGTCAGGGAACATATATAATCAAGTAACTAATCAAATTAAGTTACTGACCAAAAAAGCATTTAATAGGTCCTTACTATGTGCAGGGTAGACTAGGCAAGGTAGGATTTGAATTGAATCCTTGAAGATGAAAAAATGTAGGGAAGTTCAGAGGCAGAGGCAACGGAGCAGAGCACGCCCCACTAACCATCCAACGTATCTTCTGCCCTTTGTACATAAACTCTGCAAAAAGGCCATTTACAATACGTGCCTCAACTTCTCTTCTGTCACTCTCTTCTTAATGCTTCACAATCTGGCTTCTGACCTTATCATTCCATCCAGACTGCTCTCTCCAAAGTCACTAATTGCCAAATCCATTGGCCTTTTCTCAATTTTCATTCTCCTTGACCTCTCTGCAGCCTTTGACACTGTTGATCATACTCTCCTCCTTGATAGTCTCTTCTCTCTAAGTTTTTCTAGTTACCACTTCTTCCTAGTTTTCCTCTTACCTCTCTGACGACAGGTTCAGCCTTCTTTGCTACATTCTCTTCCAGATCATACCCTTTAATCATAGGAGTCTCTCTCTCAGGGTTGGTTCTCTCTTTTCTCCCTTTGTATTCCTTTACTTGGTGATCTCATCAACTCCCATGGAAATTACCAACTCTGTGCTGAGCCTCTCTGCTGACCTGCTTTCAGATATCTTGGAAGTGGATGTCCAGTGAACATCTTAAATTCAGCATGTTCAAAACAGAACTCATTATCTTTTCCCCTAAACCTTCCCCTCTTCTTAACTTCCCTACCTTCCTAGTTCCTCAGTATTCAAACACAGGCATCATCCTCAACTCCTTACCACTGCTCAATCCCCCATACCTGATGTGTTGCCAAGATCTGCAGATTTCACCTTAGTAGAATCTCTCAAATATACCACATTCTCTATTTTGAAACTGCCATCACTCTAGGACAAACACTCATAACCTCATACCTAGATCACTGCAATAACCTCCTGATGGGTCTAAGTGCCTCAAATCTTTCTCCACTTCAATCCTTCCTTCTTTCAGACACTAAAGTGATTTTCCCAAAGTGCAGGTCCAATCAATTCTGCTCCCTACTCAATAAATTCCAGTAGCTCACTATTGCCTTCAGGATCAAATACAAAATGTTGTTTGGCATTCAAAGCCCTTTATAACCTAGCCCTGTTCTACTCTCCTGATCTTTTTACATTTTATTCCTCAACACATACTCTCTACTCCTGTGACATGGTCCTCTTGGCTATTCCACAAACAAGACATTATATCTCTTGGTTCTGGGCATTTTCTCTGTCTGTTGCCCATGCCTGAAATATTCTCCTTCTGCTCTGCCTACTAAGATCCTGGCTTTCTTAAAGTCCCAACTAAAATTCTACCTTTTACTGAAAGCATTCCCAAACCCTTTTTAATTCTAGTCTGTAAATTACTTCATAGGTGGTGCAGTGGATAGAGCACCAGTGCAGGAGTCAGGAGGACCTGAGTTCATATCCCACCTCAGATACTTGACACTCACTACCTGTTTGACCTTGGGCAAGTCACTTAACCCCAATTTCCTCACCCTGGGTCATCTCCAGTCATCCTGATGACACTGGATTCAGATGGCTCTGGAGGAGAAGTGAGGCTGGTGACCTGCACAGCCCTCCCTCACTCAAAACAAAGTCAGGTGCAAGTCATGTCGTCACTTCTGCATAGAGATAGCTTTGTATGTAGTTGTTTGTGTGTTGTCTCTCCCATTACATCATAAGCTACTTCAGGTCAAGGACACTTCTTTGCCTCTTTTTATATACCTACTGCTTAGCATAAAACCTGGCATATACTAGGCACTTAATTAACTTTAGATTGACATATTCTGTATGTGGCTTACTTTGTACATATTTTTCTGTATATTGTCTCTACCATTAGACTGTAAGTTCCTTGAGGGAAGGGAATATTTTATGAATAATTTATTATTTTTTTGAATAATCTTTTCAAATCCCCAGTATTGACTATACTCAACCAATGTTTGCTGATTGATTATTGATTGATTTCAACCACAGAGGACAGCCAGTGTAAAGTCACAAAGGATAGAAATGGAACAGATGTGTTATATGAAGAAGTGCAAGTGGCTCAGTATTGCAAGACTGTAGAGTATGCAGAGAAAGCAAAGTGTAGACAGACTGAAAATACAGGAAGGAGAAAGGTTGTGAACGGTTTAAAAGTCAGAGGATTTAGCCTCGTAAGAAATTAAATTAATAAATTAAAATAATAGCCACTAATTATTACCCCCATTTTACAGATAAGGAAACTGTAGCAGACAAATGCTAAGTGAGCTGTCCCACTTCATACAACTAGGAAGTACTGATGTCTGAACATGAACAAAAGTCATTCTGAGACAATGTCCAGCACTCTATCCATCCAATGTGCCACTGAATGGTCTACTTACTATTTGTAATAGGGGAGCCACAGAAGTGTACTGAGTAGGAAAGTGAAAAAGACCTTTGCTTTAGGAAAAACACTTTGGGAGCTAGGCGTATTGGAGCAGAAAGAGACTTGAATGAGGGAGACCAAGTAGCTGGTTACTGCAATAGTCTAAGACTGAGATGATGTTCTCCTGCATCAGGGTGTTAACTACATGAGGGGAAATAAAAGGATATATATGAGAGATGTTGTACAGACAGAAATGACAAGAATTAGCAATGGATTGGACATGTGGGGTCCAGTAAAGAACAGAACAGACGATCATACCAAGGTTACCAGTTTGAATGACTGCATGGATGGTATTATCCTCAAGGGTAAAAAAGAACTTCATACCTACCAGACCTGTCTATATTAACTAGAGTTCATTAAAGGAAATCCAGAGAGCATATAGACTCTGTCCTATAATCAGTTAATAATTCTATTTTACTACTTGTGTGATCTGTGTGGAATGTCAGGATTATGATCTGCTAGACTTATGGAAATAGATCTCTCTAGATTCCATTTCTTGGCCCTTCCTAGCTTGTCTCATGCCATCCTATTCCCACCCAAGTAACATTGTTATCATCTCTTTTTTGAGTGTGTGAATTTTTCTCTATGCTCTGAAACTGCCTTAAACGCTGCTTATTCTGTGCAAGTTTTTCCACAAAACAAACAAAACAAACCCCAAAGTTGGAAGTTAACTCCTATACATACACACACACACACACACACACACACACACACACACACACACACACACACGGAGGGAGAGAGAGAGAGAAGATAGAGACCGAGACAGAGAGATGTCAAATTTTAATCTGGTTTTATTTGAATTGTTTGATCTACATTTCAACCTGATCTGAATCCCTGAGATAATCAGACAATTCTTATAATTTAGTCTCTTATTGTATCTGCAAGGAACCCGACATACACAGGAGGGCTTGCTGTACAGGTTCTAAGATATGCTTTTCTAAAAGGAAAGCAACTTTTGAGGAGTGAACAATCACTGTAATCAAGCATATATTTCATTCACTTAGTTCAGGGGAAAAATCAGCACCCTAAACTTCAGAGAAAATACAGAGAAACAGACAGGGCTTCCAACTGTCAGACCATAAACAATATATACATCACAGATCAATAGACAGATCCAATTGTCTGACCATTATAAACATACAAAGTTACCAGACAGAGAAGCACCAACATCTGGGTTTTTAAAGCCAGGGGCCCCTTAGCAGCTGCTCAGAGTCTCTGCTGGCCAACCAAACATTTCTAGTGAGTAAGCCCCAAATTGAAACCTCACCTCAGAGTATTTATATACTTTTCAGAGCCAGAGGGCATCACAACCCTGGAGAACCAGTGCATCAGAAATTAACAAAAGATGTGAACCTCTCTTAATCATGCTTCCCTAATTGCGCAGGCCCATCAATGGGTGAGGAAGATTTTTAACTCTCTTATTAATATCACACTTATCCACTCATGTTTCTTTTAAAAAAAGGAAACTTAGCTTTATGCCTGAGGTTCAAAGCTACTTAATAATAAAAAGTAAAACAAGATTGCATAATGCTGTAATTGCATACTCTGCTAAAGCTGTTAATTTCAAGTAGTTTTTTTAGTTGGTTCTTTAGGATATTCTAAGTATACATCATATCATCTACAAAGAGTGACAGTTTTGTTTCCTCATTGCCAATTCTAATTCCTTTAAATCCTTTTCCGTTTATTGCTATAGCTAATATTTCTGGTACTATATTGAATAACAGTGGTGACAATGGGCATCCTTGCTTCACCCCTGATCTTACTGGAAAAGCTTCTAGCTGATCCCCACTACAGATCATGCTTGCTCATTGTTTTAGATAAACATCACTTATAATTTAATTTAAGCTCCATTTATTCCTATACATCCTAGTGTTTTTAATAGGAATGGATACTAAGTTTTGTCAAAGGCATTTTTTTGCATCTATTGTGATAATGAGATGATTTTAATTGATGTTATTATTGTTATTGATTAAATACAGACTGAAACATGCTATTTTTCACTTTCATTTTTTTCTTTTATTCCAGTCTTCTGCAAAATGACTTAAATGAAAATGTCTTACATAACTGCAAACATATAACCTATATCTGATTTCTTAATGTCTCAGGGAGGAGGGAGAAAGGAGGGATAGATTTTGAAACTCAAAACTTTAAATAAACATGTTAAAAATCAAAAAAATAAATAAATACTTTTGAACTAATAATGCATAATCTTTTAATAGTGTAATCTTCTGACTCATCTGAACCCATTCAAATAATTTCTTAAAAGAACTATGTAAACATTTGGACAAATCTTATCCCAGCTCGTCACCATTCTTAAAGTCTATTTTAAGCTTAAGACCATACTGTTATTTGTATTCTAACAGATGATGGCACCAATATAGAATTAGGTTGCCATGGCACCAGCAAGCCATGATATTATGCATTTTCTTGTTTACCAGACAAACTCTCAAGAACAAAATATTAATAGTGGGACTCCACTGTATTAAATGTTTATATTTATAGGAAAAATGATTCAAGTTGTATTCTAAGAATGAATAACCAAACTTTATGATGGGTCCCAGGATTAGAATAAAAATTAAACCAACCTTTGACCTTATGCAAACAAAATGTTTTCTAATTCATTCGTAGGATTGAGTGGACAAAAAAAAAAATAAAAAGAAGAAATGTAAATGATGACTTTTCATGCTAAGGTCCCACAACATACTAATTTGATTTTGCACCACAATGAGCATCATTTTGGAAATGTATGGAATAAACTCAGCATTTCTATAGAATTTTGTTAGACCTTTTATACTACTATAATTTGATTATCTCAAACTATTTTCCAAATCCCTAAGAAACAGTAGAACCTATCATTCTTTGCGTTCTCTATATACAAACCTGACTGGCTACAAAGATTTACATGAGATGTCCTTTCCCTATGAGGCCTTTATTATTCTTAATATATTTCATATTCTGGTCTCTGATTTAGACAGATTGTTTGCTGTTAGTTTCAGCATATCAAAGTTATTTACACTGTACCTCAAAGGAGACAGTAATTCTTATAGAACTTTATTCAGTAATGGAACTTGTACTACCTCTTGTGGAAAGAAAATACATGAACACAATTAAATAAAGATAAAATTCAGGAGCTTTTCAGGTGAGGAAATTGGTACTATCCCTGCATAAAGAAGGCGAATATTTTAGAAACAATCAATCCTCTGAGAAATCATCATTAAGAAGTCATTCCATTTGTGTGCCTACCAACAATTACTTTTAATATTTTCCAGGGTATGTGAATGAAATAACACAATAATTACACCAAGAGAAGAGACTTAAGTTGTGTAGCTACACAGGGGTAAATAGGCAAAAAGGTTATAGCCCCTTATTTTATTAATCATGGCACTCCCTTAGAATTTTGATAATCACTAGTGTTATCCATTGGTTTTAATTTTATCTCCAATTGTCAGTGAATGCCTTGCAAATGTTAAAATTCTATACAAATGAGTTATTACCTATTCTTATCCTGTTTCTACTATTTTAACCTCTTATTTTCCTCCCTTCCCTCAATCACGTAAAAACAATACATCTTTAAAAGACAATGAATAAAAAAAGACAATTCTGTTACTATGTCCATCCTTTCTCATGCTTATCAACATAGAATTGTCTCTCCTTTAAAATATAGCAATATAACACCCTTAGTGCCCAGATATCCACTATCCTCAAGAAAGACAGATGAACATTTCTCCCAGTTTATAACGTTTTCACAAAAGACAAAGGCAAGCAAAGAGCACAAGAGAAGTAGATGTGGAGAAGAAAAGAGCAGAGAAGAAGGGAAGAAAGCGGTGGGCAACAGAAGCTAGAATGGTAATGAAGCCAGCAAAAAGCATATAAAATGATAAAAGAGCACAGTAATAGCAGAGAGCATGGTGGATGAATTATCAACAAAGATAGAAGAAAAAAATTGTAAATGGTTTGGGAGAAGCAATTGAAGAATCAATTGTTTATGTACCCCCCCCCCCAAATGTCTGAAGTCATCACTATGCTGCAATAATAAGTACAATAATAAGCTTTCATAATAAACACTGTTAGCAAAATGATTTCTTGGAGATTGCTGATTATATTCGAATTACTAAGGAACGAATGTCTTTATGTTTACATCAAAAGTAACTCCTACGATAGATTCCTGATTTATTTTATACTTGATCAATTTTACAACAAAAAATATAAATATACATTGAGAGAGTAGGACCAAAAGGGGGAAAAAGTCTCATGCGGTCTTCTTATTCTTGATAAAATTCCATGTTCTGCTTCTTTTTACTTCATAGAGATCTATTTTTCTATATAGTTCTCACACAAGAATAACTCTTTTGCATCACTTCACCAACAATGTCTTGTTTACCTAAATGTAATAAAACTTTCTGGATGCATCCTTGCAGCAAACATTGGCATTTAAAAAACTATGTCATTGTAAAGAAGAGACAGACGGGAAGTGATAGTAACAAAAATGATGTGTAGTGCAGAGTACTGGACTGATCACAGACTTATTCTTTCCATGGGTAAATATTCACATCCAAGACAAGAAGACTACTGAAGACAACATCAACAGATTATAGTACTTTTCTAAGCACAAACAGTTTATTGATAACTTGGAGGAAAAGCTGAGGCAAAACATCGTTGGTAACAGTAGAGAAGAAAGGAGTGGACAGCTTTCAGAGATTTGGTGTACAGCTCTGCATTTACTCATATGAGTCAGAACACTCACAAACATCAAAATTAGTTTGATAAGAATGATGGGGAAATTTAGAAGCTGCTAAGAAAAGAAAAAAAAGAGAGAGACAGGGAACACTACCCCCCAGGATAGTTCATCTGTCTCTAAGAAGGCAATGTTTAACTCCATCAAAAGTAGAATGCAAGCAAAGCTTTGAGATGTAGCATGCCTGGCTCAGTAAGAAGGTAGATGAAATGTTTTATGCTGACAGTAACAATCCAAATAATTTTAATGATGCCCTTGTGGCTATTTATGGGTCAAAGACCTGTAGTGCATTTCAGCTACTAAGTACTGATGGAGCCATATTGATTAATGATAAGGACATGATCCTGGAGAGATGGGCTGAACGCTTTCATAGTGTTCTCAACAGACTGTCATTAATCAATGCTAAATTCACTGACCATATATCTCAGGTTGAAGTCAATCCCTGTCTAGATGAATTTCTAACTGATGAAGGGAATGCCATTAGGTTCCTCTAGTGTGACAAAGATCCTGGTGCTGATTCTATTCTAGCTGAGATGTGCAAGGCAGGGGGACCACTGCTCATACAAAAACTGACTAAAATTTTCCAGATTATATGTCAAGAGATGGTTATCCCCCTAGAGTCAAGAATGTTTCCATTGTTCTGTAAAGGTAAAGGAAATAGATAGCCCTGTGACAACCATGGAGGGGTAGTCTCTCTCTCTCTCTCTTCGTCATTGCTGGAAAGATTCTTGCCAGAGTCCTCCTTAGTACATGGAAGTTCTCAGTACATAGAAGATGGTCATCCACCTAAGTGTCAGTGTGGCTTCAGAAAGGGTTGAGGAATGGTCGATATGGTGTCTGCTGTCCAACAACTCCAGGAGAAATGCTAGGAGCAGAACTGAGGTCTGTATACAAGGTTCCTCAATCTAACCAAAGCCTTTGATACTCTCAGTCATGAGGGGTTGTAAAAATTATGTCAAAATTGAGTGCTTAAAGAAGTTCATTAGTCATCTCATGACAGAATGTTTGTATGGGGTCTGGATAATGAATGATGCTCTTGTACTTTTCCAGTCACCAACAGAATGAAGCAGGACTGTGTGCTTGCACCCATGCTTTTTAGAGTGAGACTTTCAGCAGTTGTCAGATGTCTTCAATGAAGATGAAAATGGTATAAAGGTCAGCTACTACACTGATGGCAAATTATTTAAGTTAAAAAGGCTACATGTTCTTTTTTTTTGGAGGTAGAGCTGATACACATTTTTTTGTTCACAGATACTGTGCACTCAAGGCAGCCTCTGAAGCCAAGATGCAACAATATATGGATCAATTCTCTACTGCTTGTGCTCACTTTGGTCTAACAATTAACATCAGGGTCTCCACCAGCCAGCACCATACCATCCATACACAGATATATTAACTAAAGCAAATGATCTTGGCAGTATACTTTCCAAGGATGTACTCACAGATGATGAGTTCGACACATGCATTGCCAAAGCTAGATCAATATTTGACAAGCTCTGAAGGAAATTTGGGAGAGAACAGGTATTAGACTGCCTATTAAACTGAAGGTCTACAAGAGCCATTGTGCTGATCTCATTGTTGTATGCCCATGAAACCTGGACAGTATACTAGTGACATGCCAGAAAGCTGAATCTCTTCTATTTGAATTGTCTTGGGAAGATTCTGAAGATCATCTGGCAAGATAAAGTACTAGACACTGAAATCCCTTCTCAAGCTAAACTGTCAAGTATTCAAACTCCACTATTGATAGTGCAACTTCAATGAGCTAGCCACATTGTTCAAATGCCAAATGTACATCTGCCTAAAAGATCATTTTATGGAGAACTCACACAAGTCAAGTGTTCACATGAAGGTAAGAAGAACTGAACGAAGGACATTCTCTTGGTCTCCCTAAAGAATTCTAGGATGCATTGCATGACATGGGAGATACTGGCAAAAAGGAATGCCCAGTAGGGCATGCCTGCATCAAAGAAGGTAGAGTACTCTACAAAGCAGAACTGCAGAAGCTCAAAAGAAACATGAGATGTGAATGTTTAGTGCTATCTCCACTCCAAATGTTCACGTGGACTATTTGTGCCCGACCTCTGGTAGAGCCTTCGGAGCTCAAACTGATCTGATCAGCTACTCATGCACTGTTATCCTGACTCCAACATGGCGGTGCCTTTTGGGTCCTCTTCAAGAAACAAGGACAACAACCAAACAACAAACATAGGTCTTTAAGGTTTACAAAATACTCTATTCACAAATAACAAGTGAGGCAAGTAATAGTAGTATTATTATCCCCATTCTATAAATGAGGAAGCTGACGTTTAGGAGAATAAATGATCTGCCTCTGATCATAAAAGAATTAAGCAGCAGAGACTGGATTTGAAGCTGTGAATCTTGACTATACACCTAGGGCTTCCTTCTATATCTTACTTGCTGCCATATCTGTCATTTCTGCCAGGATGAAAAAAGCTGCATACACGGTCATTTGATGAAATTTATTTCTGTCGTCCAAGACAGGTCTAAGTAACTTTAGGAAGACAACTCCATAGCTGCTTAGTACAGGAGAGAGAGCAACACATACAGTTAAGAGCCCTAGATTTGGAGAATGGAGAGGTCTAGGTTGGACTCTCACCTCTCATTTTCACTCACTGTGTGACTGTGAACAACTTACTTATCCTTTCCTCAATTGTAAAATGGGGATAATACGAACCATTAAATTTACTTCATAGGGTAGTTATTAGGTTCAAATATATGAAAAGAATTTGGAAAATTTTAAGGAAGTATCAAAGTTGTCAATTATTTAAAAAAATTGTTTTTGAGAAAGCAACTTATCATATCTTCTAAGATCCTAAAAGGAACAAGAACTAAATTGACTGAGAACGCATACACACAGATGACGTCTTGGCTCCCTGAAATATTTAAGTAATTTAATGTATGTCAGATCCCACGTCATAGTTATTCTGAATTACATTTTTTAAAAATTATTGGAGAATTCTAATATTTCACAAAATATTTTATTTATCTGTATTTCCTCTTGTGTAAAGTTTTTGTTGATATCCTTTGACCACTATTCTGTGAAGACAGAGCACTGCTGACCTTATAGTAGGTGCTTTAAGGTTTTCAAAGCACTGTATATGTTTATTCATTTGATTGACATATTAAAAAAATACTCTCCAATCACTTGCTTGTTTATACATTTATAGTTTATTAATCTGAAAATTATTACAATGCATGATATATAAAATATATCATATATGTAATACTTAGATTTCTAGTAAATATTACTAAAATTTTACATATCAAGCTTTTATCAAATATGCAAATGATTTTCACAACCTTTTCTTTTTTTCAGTTTTACTGTTTTCCTTGTGAAAAAATTTTAAATTTCTAACCAATTCCATCAACTTGATCATGTTAATTTTTCTAGTACTTTAGTAGTTGAAAAATGCCATCTCTTCCTTAGCTCAAAGGAACATAGTAGTAGCAACATTTAAGTGCATTATATATAGCATATGAAATGAAATATTGCATATCATACACTAAATAAATAGAAAAATGGAAATTCTTCAATTTGTTTTATCAAGAGTATTTATTAATTGATTTTCAAGGTTTTCTTCACCTATTATCATGTGTCAAACTACATGTGTGTTTGTCCTTCATTGCCTAAGAAGACCACACCATCAGAGAAATGATGCCATGACTTGCACTTGACTTTGTTTTTTTTGAGTGAGGGAGGGCTGTGCAGTTCACCAGCCTCACTTCTCCTCCAGAGCCATCTGAATCCAGTGACCAGATATTCATCAGGATGACTGGAGATGACCCAGCATGAGGCAACTGGGGTTAAGTGACTTGCCCAAGGTCACACAGCTAGTGAGTGTCAAGTGTCTGAGGTGAGATATGAACTCAAGTCCTCCTGACTCTTGCACTGGTGCTCTATCCACTGCACCACCTAGCTGCCAAACTACATGAGCTTCCATCTAAAGGCATACTAGTAAGAATGCTTTGAATCTATAGTAATTTTACTGGTCCCAAACCACCATTTTCTTTGGCTCTACAACTTCCTGATATTATATGGATATCAATGGTGCACATGGGTTATCTATCAATTAATCTTCACTCTAAATGTGGGGCTGCTCCTTTGTTTTTTCAGATAACATCCTTTATGCTGCTTCTCCTAGTGAAATTACTCATTTGTAATATGTTGTAGCCAGCTTGTGAGAACATACACTCTAGAGATACTGGTACCTTGCAGATACTTCTGTTTGCAGATGATGTTGTCCTGATGATATCAGGACCCAGAACACTGCAAAGTTCCTTAAATGAGATCTATTATTACTTGTAAGAGTTTGGCTTAATTGCTTATTACATGCCAGGCACAGTGTAGACAATCTCTTAATGTTTGCTGAACTGAAACAAAAAAACATCAGGTGTACCAAATGTATTTGTTATACAAATTACAATAAGCAATTACTGGATGGACGACTCATAGTGCTGGTACATCAGTTTATATATCTTAGGGAAACACTACAAGTGGAGAACAAGTTGGCCCTAGAACTGAATGAGAGGAAAATAGGCTGGGAAACTGTATAGTCCATTTTCTCTGAAACAAGGCCCATCTTTTTAATATCAATATTCTTCTGGTTGTATGACTGAGGTTCCAGGAAAAAAAAATCTTCAAACAACTGAATTTGATTATTAATTAGAAGGCAATAGAGAGACATGGTAGGCATATGCAGATTACAGCACATTTCATTTCAACAGAAAAATATAAACAAACCCAGGAACAAAAAATTTATATTGTCTTAGGTAGCAGCAATATATTTGCCTCTGTCTCCCATCTATTCTGCTCCCAATCCCCTGCAAATATACGGAAATAAAAGGGGAGAGTGAATAAAAATCACTATGCATTTAAAATGAGAGAAGATAGAAGTTCTATGTTAATATTTATAAAAATGTTTTGTTTGCAGATGAGATGAAATAAGATTTTGTAAAGTCCTTTGCAAACCATAAAATATTATTTAAATATACATTATGGTACTCCTCTGCAGAGGTGTTTGCTACGAAGAACAGGTATTCAATTCAATTATTTTTAACTTAAAAATTTTATTGTGTTGTTTTTACATTACATATATATTTAAATATTTATTTAATATGTTACATTATATATATGCATGTGTATTCACACACAGATTACTCAAAAAATATTTATCAAACACTTACAAGTAGGCCTATGTGCTGGGCACAGGGATAGGAAAAAAAAAGCCTGTCCTTAAGAAGTTTATATTCTACTGGGGAATATGATATATACCAAGTAATTAAATATAATGTATGAATAAAGCAACTTCAGGAGGGAGAAAGTGCTAATAATTTGGAAATAGTGGGGGAGATCTCCAAGGCCTTGTGTAGATATAATTTATTTTCCAAATGTTAATTTCATGCTGTGTCAATATTTAAGAGTACCTTCACTGGTGGACAAGTCTGATATTAGATCAAAGAATCCTTTTGTCCTCGAGTTAGAAAAGTATGCCATTCACTATTAAGTAATCCACAGAAGGAAAGAGTAAACCTATAGTGCTGCATGTAATCTTGGCCAAGATGATTAAATAAGGAATGGGACTGAGAAATGGATGACGAAACTTGTCATTGAATAGCTCCACTCCCCAAACTGAAAAGCAAGGCAGAGAGGTTGTCCAGGGGTTGCTAATTTCTTTACTTTGCCAAGAACGGAAATAAAGCTTTTACATTATTATTCAACAAACCTCCCACTCCCTTCAAAAAAGCAAAAAACCTAGACTCGATAAACCTATTCCACAATTCCTTGCAAAGGTACAGCTGCTGATTATAAAGCAGATCCTAATGAGCTCCTATATTATAATCATTTTTAAAATGTGGTCAAAATACAAGGTTTGATTTATACTGGATTTCTGGGAATCCACTCCTTACTTTTAGTTCATAATGACCATCAAGTCTCTAGTTTGTGTAACTAATCTCTTACTATATTTAACTGTGATTAATTAAGGTATGTTGCATACACACACACACACACACACACACACACACACACACACACACACACCTCCCAGCAAAAAACCCAACTGGCAGTATAATTGACCCTTCAAAAAGAATATGAAGTACCAAGACAGGAGCAACATCTTTAAAGACTAAAAATCCAGAAAACATAAAAACGTCTTCAACTATTTCCCAGCACAACTGGCCATTGCTCATATTTATCTGCACATCCTGACATTATCTTCAAAAGGTCCTTAAGAGTTTAGTCTTCCATTAGCTGAATATGTCATGTGAGACATAGATGTCTCTTAGTTCTTGTTTCTAGCTGTGCTTCTTGAAATTGCTTCTCGGGATTATTTTAATCTTATCAAAGCCTTCATAAGTTTTGACTCAAACTGAAAAAGAAGAGGCTCCTTCAAGCTCCCTGGCTTCTTCCAAGGAAAAAGTCCTACATGGCTGATCAGATAGTGGTTGGATTACTTCTGGAAAAGCTGCTTATTCTGTTTATTGAGCACATGCGCATCGAGGCTGGGCCTTACTTCCTTCAGTCAGAACCAAAGTTCAGGAAGAATTTCAGACTTTAATACAGAAAAATGCTAAAGAAACAACCAAGAATAGTCTGAAACTCCCTATTAGAAGCTGATTCTCTCCTTTTCATGTGAATGCTCTCTAGATATTTTTTGTGTATATACACACATATACATATACATACATACATATATAATATATATGTGTACAATAATAAATGGTATTCACATAGGACTGCAACATTTATCAATGGGCTTAAATATGATAACTCATTAAAACTTCATAAAAGTCCTTGAGGTAAGTACTATAGGTATTGTTAATGCCATTTTACTGATGATGAGTAAACAGTTCCAATGAGGTTAAGAGTAGTTGAAGATCACACAGAGTCGAAGGGAGAAAGGCATTAAAGGCTACAGGAATAGTGTAAATATAAGTTAAAAGACAGGAAGGGACAAAGAAGAAATAATTGACCCTTTAATTCCTCTCCCCACACCCCCAGACACACAAGAGGAAAAATATTCAATAAACTGAAGTGGTACAAATCTGAGCATAATTGGCTAAGTTTGAGTACCTTCACCATGTCACACCTCCTAGCCTAGCCCCAAGAATCTACCTGCCCTTCCTCTGACTATCTGTCACTGGACATTTACTCTGTTGTCCCATGTCCCCCCTGTCTTTTTACCTCTTCTTCAGGGATTTCTAATCAAATTAACACTATGTTTGATATAATGAAGGTCACAACAACCTATTGTTGGCTCTATGGCTCTCTTATAATCATGATACCACTCAGTCTCAATGCCCTCTGGAATCCCTGTTATGTCTAAGAAACAAACAAAAATTACCTTTTGTGTAAGACCCATGTCCTCCACATAGATGTCAAGTATATATTTTTATCTACCTATATGTATCTACCTATCAAATTTCTTGAAATTAGGGATTATTTTAGTTTTATCTTTTATCTACTTAGCCCGTGCCCAATAAAGAAATAACATTGGATTAGATTTAATATCTGGGGAGTATCAAGTAAAGAATTTTATATAGAATGGAGGGATCATGGAAGGGAAAAGTATAAAGTCTGGTAAGGTAAGTGAAGAGTAGACGAGGAAATGCCTCAAATGCCAAACTTGCAAGCAAAACTCATGGCTTTTCAGTTAGAAAGACAACATGATAAAAGTCATGTCTTAGAAAGATTAAACTGGTGCTAGGGTTGAGGATTTGGCTGGAGAAGGGAGAGAATGGAAGCAGGTGGAACATCTGGGGGGCAACGGCAATAGTTTGGGCAGAAGATACTAAGATCTTGAACTGGGATTCTTGGAGTGAGGACATTACTCTCCTTCAGTGGCTAAAAGAGAGTGAAAAGACAGATACGGGCATGCCCAGTGAACCATTCAATATTGCTATAAACAGGAAGAGAATCTTTAGTTTATAATTGTAGCTGCTGTTTGGTTCTCTTTCTCTTCCCCTTTCAGGCTACTTGACAGATCTACAACTGTTATTTCCCCAGCATCTCCCAATTCTTCTACATCGTTCTGGATCCATACTTCATTGAATCCTCACTGCGCATTATTACTACAGACTTCCCTAAGTATTCCTACTTAGGTTCATTATAGAGCAGTTACCTGGGAATTCTGCCAATATTCTCTCTACACAGAATCAAAACAAATGAGTTGTTAGCTCAAGTTTCTCCCAGTAATGAATTATAAAATCTCTTGCTAGTAACTTTTCTTGCCACTTAAAGAATGACTTGTATGTAATGCTAATGAAACAGATAAAGAATTTGGGGATAATATCTGTAACATGGAGAGAATATCTGTGGTACTTACCCAATACTTGAGGTAAGGATCAAATGAGATAATGCATAAAAAGCACTGTGCAAACCTTAAAGAATTCTATAAATATCATGTTTCCCTTAATTTTACAATGTGGATAGCTGAAGCAATATTAAATTCTACAATAACATGTACTATTCAGTGTGAAAGTCCTTCTGTTAAGCATTGGGGAATAAATGTTTTAAAGTCCCAGAATTATAGACCTTGCCAGTTAGAAGGGTATGGCAGCAGCCATCTAGTTCAATCTATATCTTAAAAAATAAAATAAAGCAAACACTTTTTCTATAATACTCAACAAGTTGTCACCCAGTCTTCAAAGGAAGGGCTAAACCACTTGAGGCAGCCCATTCCACTTTTGGCTAGCTCAAATTATTAGCAAGTTTTTCCTGACATTAAACCTAAATTTGTCTCTGCAACTTCTACTGCCCCTTATTCTGCACTCTGGGACCAAGAAGAATAAATCTAGTCCAGGGATGGGGAACCTGTGGCCTTGAGGCCACATGTGGCCTTGAGTCCTTGGGTGTGGACTTTTTACTAAGTCCTAGTTAGTTTTACAGAAAAAATCCTTACATTTTGGGGATTTCTTCGGTGAAGTTTGGATTCAGTCAGAGGGCCACATTTGAGGACCTAGAGGGCAGTTCCCCACCCTTGGGCCCTTCTCTACATAGTAGCCTTTCAAATATTTGAAGACAGTTATAGCATCTCCCCCACCAAGTCCCCACTTATCATGGCTAAATATCCCCCCAGTGCAATCAATCAACTTGTCCTCAGTTCTCTTCACTATCAAGGCTGTCCTCCTCTGACACTCTCCAGTTTATCAATATCCTTATTAAACTGTGATAATGAGTGTGAATACCAACGTATGATAAAGGCAGAAGAAAGTGGAATTAAGATCTCCTTATTACTAGAAGTTGTCTATGCATCTCCATTTGAAGCCTAAGATTGTATTAGCCATTTTAACTATCATATGGCTTTGTTGACTCACACTGAACTTGAAGTCCTGAGAAAGTCCTGGATATTTTTCAAATCATTGTCCAACCATGTCTCCCCAATATTATACTTGTGAAGTTGATTTTTTATGCTCATTTTTAAGAGTTTACATTTTTTCCTGCTGAAATTCATCTTATTAAATTCAGCTCAGGGCTTTAAGCCTATCAGGATCTTCTGAGATCTGACTCTGTAATCCAAAATGTTAGCTATCCTTCCCAGCTTTGTGACATTTGTAACTTTGATGATTATTCCATGTATGTTTTTTTTCCAAGTCTTTGATAAAAATGCCAAACAGTATTTTCCTTGTCTCACTGGGATTATGATGGGTATGATCTAAGGTAGAATGCAATAGAGGCAAAGGAAATATTCCAACAACATGCTTTAAGGAAACCTTAGGAGTGAGACAGTACATATCAAACATAGTCCATATGAAAAAACTAGCCATAGAGGAGGATAAGTCTATATAGTCCAGGCTGACTGGAGAGACAAATGCATGAAGGGTAACAATGTGAAATAAGGTTGGAAAGTTGGATTGGAGTGAGATTGTGGAGAGGCTAAAATACCAAGCTACGAAGTTAATATTTTTCCTATACGAAATAGGTAAATAGTGTAACATTTGTTGTTTTAAAGCATGTCAGAGACATGATCAGATCTGTACATTTCATACTTTACAAAAGGTGGATCTGAGAAAGAAGGGACAAAGCTATGGAGAATTACAACAGTTTAGATAATAGAAGATGAAGGTCTGCAAATGTGAATACAGAAAATAGACTCAAGAGATAAAGAACCAGAGAGTAGAATGGCTCACTGATTCCATGTGATAGATGAGGGACATGGAAGAATCAAAGATGACAGTGAGATTTAATCCTGGCTGATGAGGATGAGCATGACATAATCAACAGGAAGCAATAAACTGGGAGAAGGGAAAGACTGACGGGGGAATATGATGAGTGTAGTTGGGAATATGTTGATTTTGAGGTGCCAGTGAAGCATTCAAGTGGAAATGTTTAACAATCAGTTGGAGACTCAACTGGAACACAGGGGAGAGTCTGAGGATACATGTATAGATTTGTCCTATATCTGTCCTCTGTACAGAGATAATGACTGAAGTCATGGGAATTGATGGTCATGAATAAGTATACTGAGAACTCTGATTCCTAAATATCCTCCAGTCAAATACCTTTCTCATATATATACTTATATGAAGATATTTAGGAATCATACTGATGACAAAGCCCTGAAGAAACATGAGGAGTGGTCACATAAGCAAAAAGAAAAAGAAAAAGAAAAAAGAAAGAGCAGTGTTAAAGTTAGGAAAGGAGATAAGAAAAAAACTAAAGAAGGAAAAAGACTTTATAAAGAGAGAGCAGTGAAAACTCTCAAATGCTACAGAGAGGTTAAGGAAGATGAGAATTAAGAACAGGTCCAAAAAGGTCCCTCGTTATCTTGCAGAAAACAATGTTAGTATAGTTATGGGGATTGCAAGGAAGTTAGGATTCAATGAGTGATAATGAAGCATGCTCAGTGGCAGCCAGGGTAAAAGATTTAAGTGTTCTAGAAGTTTAATGGTGAAATCAAGCAAGCAAGAAGCAATAATTAAGCATGTGTGTCGCAGGCACTGTGTTAAGAATATGTATACAAAAATAAGACAGTCACTGCCCCAAAGGAGGTTACATTCTATTAGAAATTATGAGAAAGAAGAAAAGAGACAAGAAATATAGAATTATAACTTGCTAAGATGGCAGGGTGAATGAATCAGATTTTTAAGCCATACTAACAAATAGAATACATGACTTCTAAGAAACAAAATCAAAAAACCAAAAAACTCTTGAAAATTGAACAGCCTACTTTATTATATTTTCTTCCATTACTGAATAATAATTTACCTGATCAAGTTTATTACCTGCTTTCTTCAGCTTCCCCATTCCATAAACAGCTATTTCTAATGTTGAGATCTGTAAGGGATGGCAAGCTTCTGAGATATAACACATGATTCTCAGTAGGCCATGCCCTAGGAAGCTAGTCACTGGTTTCCTGCTACATAAATATAAATTTTTATCTGAGGATGCCTTAGTCTAAAATCTAATTCTGTGTGATCCTAGTTCTTACAACTTGTGCATTGTGTTAACATGTTTTATACTCTTTGGCTCCTAATTATTCATTTATCTTGAATCTTCTACCTTATCTTTAATTCTGGAATTATGACTCTTCCCTAGTCTTGAACTATTTACTGAGCTAAACATTGCTCTTTGTTTTGGACCTCCATCTTCGATTACTTGGCCTTGCTTCCAACAATGTAGTGAAAACGACCTTAACACTCAATTTAAATAATGTATAACAAATTTAACATGAGAAGGGTGAGAGAAGGGGGATTTATTTAATATCTTGAAGGATTATTACTATAATTTTATAACCTCTTCATTACATGATGAAATTGTGATGAATTTCAGATGAACTCTTCCATCCCTGTAATGATAAAGAATAATCCAAGTAATTTCCAACAAAATTAAAGTTATCGTGTCTCATGATTAGAATCATCACTTGATTCTGAGTAGATTAAAAAGTTATGAGTACCCAAATGTGAAAGGTCAGTTCACCTAGAAGATGAAAATACTCCCTCCTTTTAGAATGTTACAAACCAGCAATTCTGATTCCCATTGGTTCAAAGTTCTCGATTCTTGCAGTGACCTACATCTTTTCCTCTAGGCTTTTAAATCAATACAGGGGAGACAAAACTGATGTGGGAAGTAGCCAACATAGTCTGACACAGATCTTTCTATCTGTTCACTCGAGGAGTGCTATTATCAGTGTGAGCTACCATGTGTAAAAGAGAAGACATACTTAAGACCGCTCTGCTTGTATCTGATACTAAATCTCTCTCCTCCGGAATTACAAACATTTTTTTTAAAAGATCACTTCTGATTGCCCAGAAATGCAATCTAAAATAGACTGAAGTTACATGATATCCCAAAGGATAAAGGAAATAACATTTCCCCTCTAAATAAATGATGAGAATGGTTGCTGAAGGCAAGAAAAGAAGGTAAAAGGGAGGTGGTGAGTAAAAGGAATGAGGATTTTTTTTTTTGCAACTCTAAATTACTTCCAGTTGTCTAAATGCCCTTGGGGATAAGTCTTAGAAAAGCACTGCTGATTGTGGTACATGAGGATAGCACTTGGGGTTTGGCACAGATGTCTATGTTATGCTTTCAATTTGAGAGTGGAAGTTTGTTTTTAGGAAAATGACTTGAGATACTCATATAAAATTGGATGAACTGGTCAATGACAGCTTTTGTTGATGTCTGGTTTAGAGCATTAGAATTCAGCTGACAAGCCTATCTTTAAAAAGAACCTAAGCCTATATTCAAGCTTCATGATTCTAGAACTAACTTCTTGATTCCTATCTTTCCAAATTTCTGAGATTTGAGAATAGCACATACTGACATTAATATGTTAGGGATTTAATTAAATGTTAGCTTTATATTAGGGGTTATCAAAACCAACTATCTTTTGGACATTTCCAACTGGATGTTTTATAGGTATCTCAAACTCATCAAATCCAAAACAGATGTTACTATCTCTCCTCTCCTTCTCCTCATTCTGTCTCTAAACCAACCACTCTTTCAGATGTCTATTATTGTTAAGGTCACTTCTGTCATTTCAGTCACCGAAGCTTATAACCTCAGTGTTATCCCCTGACCTTCACTCCAATACATCCTCCACCCAGGTGCCAAGAGTGATTTTACTAAACTACAGTTGTGATCATTACACACAAATGTGTACACATACACACACACACACACACACACACACACACGCACACGCACACACCCTGCCCTGATCAATAAAGTCCAGTGTCTCTTAAACTCTATTTGATGTATAAATTTCTTCACAATCTCTCTTCGGCTTTATTACGTTACTATTTGCCATGAACTCAACAATCCAGCCCAACTGGTGTCCTTGCTCCTCAAATACACTTTATCTTAAGTCTCTGAGCCTTTGTACTGACTTCCTCATGCCATTCCTTCCTTGGATTGCACACCCTCCTCACTTTTACTCTTAAAATCCCTGGTTTTTTTAAAAACTCAGCTCAAGCATAACGTGTCACCATTCCTGATCTCCCAGATGCATTCATTTGCCTATGTTTTGCATATATTTCCGTAGGTTCATATTGTTACTCTCACTAAAAATGTAAGCTCCTTGAAGGCAGGAACTTTTTCACATTTTTCTTTACATCCATCCTTAGTGCTTATGTCTGGCACATAGTAAGCACTCAATAATGCTTGTTAGCTAACTGATTAACTTGCCACAAAATGAAAGGTTGGTGGCTTTACGTTATCCTGATAATATAAGTGAAATGCATCAAAAAAGTTTTTTTTATCAAACTGATCAAAGTTGCATGAGTAATTCGCAAAGAAATGGCCTTAAAATTTACAACATCTGAATTAACTAAAAGAAAATATTATTAAGGTTGAAATATAATTCTGAATTCATCAAGGATCACTTATCTTAAGAGACATATTCTGTTTTTTTCATTAGAAACACCCATCTAATTTTAGCCCATTTTCTAATTTCCAACTTGCTTTTAGGTTTTATCTTTCTCCATCAAAATGAAACAGAAGTTCCTTGAAGTTGGGGACTGTTGTACTTGCTAATATTTACATTTTTAGTACTTGGTACAGTCATGGCTGGCACACAATAAATGCCTAATAAATTCCTTCCTTCCACCCTTCCTTCTCATCTCACAAATGTTGGTCATCTCTCTGCTAATGCTACTCTATCCATGATTACTTTCCATTACCCTTCTCTCTTAAAAATTTACAAACATAGTTTTGGAATAAGCAGGAATCATTTTACTGAGCAACAGTAAAGACAGATATTAGATATTAGATACGTGGCACTGGATTTGTTTAATACAAACAAACGTGACTTACTTCCAGATGGGGCCTAAACAATGGAATCAAAAGGAAGAATTCAACAATCTCTGAGTTACGCGAATTTGTTTACAGAAAAGGACTGTAGAAAGAAGGAGGTATAATAAGTGCCATAGGGATAAGTGATTATTTTTGACAAAGATTTTTAGTTTAATACAAAAGACAGGTACAATGAGAAAAACTGGAGAGAAGATGACCCAGGGATAATATATGCTTCTACATTCTTTATTTCTTTAATATTGTGGATAAAGTACCACAGGATTAGCCTGAACCCATTCTGTTATAGGGCCCAAACTAAAGCATTTCAACACTGTGACACTTAATAATCTAATGAGCTGTCTGATTTGGTTTCCTAGAAGCCCACATAAAACCCAGAGACCTTACATTAATTCCTTGGCAATAAAGAGATTTGCATCAACTCCTTCCACTACAAGCAGGCTTGTAAAATACATGCTTTAATAACTGTAAGGAGATCAAATGGTAAGAGATCAGTCTTCATTCAGAGAGAAAAGAACTTTATAAGAACCACACTCAGCATCATTTGGGAAAATAACTACTTAGCTAATTACAAGAGTTATAAGAGAACCTATGAACTTTACTGGTGCTAGTGCTAGGGATCTGGTCAGTCGTTGTTGAAAGTAGAGAAATAGCATGGGAAACCATGTAAGAGTAGCTTACTGGTATTCTGTCTCAATTATATTCCCCTTTAGTAATCACCTTCAGGTGCAATATGCTGGTGAGGTTTTAAAAACAATTAATGTACTGCCAGGGAATTTAAAGTTTTACTCTTTAAAAATTTTTTATGTAGTTATAACACCTATCTCCAAAACCATATGCTCTTTATAAGAAAATAGGATAAAAAGTTAGATGTTTTACAGCAGAGAAAGAGATATCAGTAGAATGAACACTGAAAAAGACTTTTATCAAAACATCTGGTAAACACAAGTCAACTTGAACTTTGCCTGTGATATGAACATTTTGGTAATTTTTTTAAACTGGTTAAATAACTTTGGAATCATGTTACTGGGTTTTTTTTTCCAAGAGAAACATAAAATATTAATGTGCACTTTTATGTCTTGTTGTGACATTCATTTTGTTGCCTTTACGCAATGCATTGTATGGATTTTCCAAATATCAGCCACCTTAAGCAAGATGTTTTTGAAGACTTCTCATGAGAATAAAGTTAAAAATATTATCCACAGTAGTCTCTGCTACTGACTTAGCTAATTAATCCTGAGCTATTTGTGTAACACTCCATGTTTTTTTCTTTTAAAATTAACTTTTATGATTTTCTTCTGTAAGACCCTGAGCCACAACCCAAAAAGCTTGGGATCATGTATAACTGCAGTCCAACTCTTACATAAAAACACCAAATCACAAAAAAGCTAGAAATGAACAAAAATGAAAAAAGAACTTGATTATACAAAATTACCATGGTGACAGGGAACATCATGGCATAAATTGAGAAGAGGACAATAGTATCAAAATGGCTACATGTAAAGCCTCAAAAAAAATGTAATTTGGTGTCACGTTCAAAAAGAATTCCTGGAAGAACTCTAAAAAAGATTTAAAAAGCACACTAGAGAAGTAGAAGAAAAATTGGGAGAAGAAATGTGAATAAGGCAAGAGAATCATGAAAAGAGTCAATAGCAGGAAAAGATATAATAAAAAGTCATTGAGGAAAATAACTCCTTAAAAAATGGAATTGGCCAAATGGAAAAGAAAGTACAAAAACTCAGTGAAGAAAATAATTCCTTAGAAATCAAAATTGAGCACATGGAAGCTAATTACTCTAAGAGACATCAAAATATGATAAAGCAAAATTTAAAAAGGAAAAAAGAAAATATGAAATTTCTCAATGCAAAAACAACTGACATAAAAAATAGATCTAGCACAGATAACATAAGAATTATTGAACCACCTGAAAGCCAAGTCCAAAAAGAAGCCTGGACAATATCTTTCAACCTTATAAAAACAAGGTCCCAGAAGAAGGGGGTATCCCAGATCATGAAGAAGATCCCTTCATTAGAGGGGCCCAGCATGCTCTAACAAAGTGCCATTGGTTCAGAGCACTGCCTCAGTCCCTTTTATTGTAGGGTGGATGGTTTTAATCCTCATAAGTGCCTGAAAGGTTCCTGAGGAGGGGCCCATATTGATTATTCTCTTTATTTCCCCCATGTCAAGCACAGTGACCAGCACACAAAAGATAACTTAATGTTTGTAGAAATGACTTGAAATGAGGCGTGAGGAGGGTATTCATGCCATTTCTATTCATAGGGCTGTTAGTTCAGGCTTAGTTAGTTCAGAGCTAGGATTAAATAATATGTGGGTGTGGCATTTTCATTTAAGAGGGAGCAGGTAGGTGGAACAGTGGATAGAGAAGTGATATACAAGCATGGATGTCAGGAAGACTTTAGTTCAAAACTAGACTCAGATAATTCCTAGAACTCCATCTGTCTCAGTTTCCTCAGTTATAAAATAGAGATGATAATAATACCTACTTCATTGCTGTGAAGAACAAATGAGATATTTGTAAAGTATTTAAATGGCAAATAGGCAATAGTATATATAAATCTTTATTACCTTTCCTTCCCTTCAACTGAAAAATGGACAAATGAACAATCAGGACAGAATTGTAGTGGAAAATAAGTCACAAAAGGGAAGAGATGTGTAAATGGAAATTATACATTTGGACACAGAGAAGGCTGTGGGGGTGATGGGCTATTGTTTCTATACTATATATCACAAAGAGCCTGGTTCACTGCCTGGTTTATTGAGCTACTGTTCCCCCACCCCCTCTACTCTGAAACATTCTCCTTGAGTGCACATATGTTTGGTGTCCCCTAGGGTTGGTTTTATCCACTACTCTGGGTGAGAACTTGGACTGAGAAGTAATCAGATAACAACATGGTAATTCTAAGGACCACTACTACCTCCAAAAAGGGCCAGTAAAGCAGGAAACTTAGGAGAAATTACTAGGATTTAGAAGTCAAGGGAAAATCTTTAGAATAAACACAAACTTCTCAACCAGTAAACAATTAAGTGCCTACTATGTGTCAGGTACTGTGCTTCTTAGCTGACATATACATACAGTTCTTTTCAATTCGGTTCCAATCTACTTTTCCTGGTTTATTTCATCATTTCCCCTTCACCTACTCTATGTTCTTGCCTAAACCTACTCCCAACCCTGCTCCAACACTACTTGCTGTTTGAGTGAAGTCATGCCAACTGTCCCTTATTGAGGGATATGCTTCTTTTATAGAATCTCTATTTTCTTTCAAAGCTGAGTTCAGATGAGGCCTGCCTTTATGCTGTGAGGCCTGCTTTGATCTCCCCAGGATTCTGCGTGTGTTCTCTCCCCAACCTTTTTTTTTTTAAGTGGCTACAAGGTGCAAGGCAGAGTGGAGGATTTAGGAGCAAAAGTCTTTGTCCTCAGGGCAAGGTGGGATGGGAGGGACAAGAGAGGTAATACAAATGAACACAAGTCAATAGAAAATGTGTACAAAGCAAATGCTAGAGGGCAGTGGGGTGTAGGATGAGTTTGTGACCCAGGAAAGGCACCAGTGCTTAAGTCTTACACTTAAGACAGGTAATGTAAAAAGCCAGTGCTGTGCAAACATATTCAACAACCAATGATAAGGCACAGAAGCAGGTGATGTACTGTGTTTTAACTTCTACACTTTTCCTGGGATATAGCTTAATGTTATATATATAGTAGACATTTTGTTGAACAGACTAGAGAAAGAATTGTTTGAAATAAGGTGTGCATGTAGGGGAAGTGACTTTGAGAAATTCAGTTTCCTTTGGATATTCTTCATATTCTTTCTCCTCTCTCTCTTCTGTTACATTATATCCATTGGTGTATTTATGCTTCTCTCTTCACTACCCTCTCTGCTCCTTCTTGTCCCATTTCCTTGAAAAGGAAGTTTATGGAAACCATCTGGAAGCTGCCATCAAAGCAATGCTATTCTCATACCAATAATACCTTTGCAGATGGTGCATGTGATAAAAAGAAATAACAAGAATTCTAAAATACCTGTTGTTTTAAAAAAAGAAAAGATTTTTTTTTTGATAGCCTGTCAGATGAGGCAAAGGTAAGTTTTAATGACATACACACAAAATTTCCAGTGACGTCGTACAGTTGTGTTTACCATGGAAAAATAACAGCAGCAGACAGAGCAACCAGGCATATACCACTAAGGCATTTGGCGGGTTTTTTGTAAGTAAAGAGCTTGATTGTTAGTAGAAGAGGGTGAAATACAAAGTGCTGTAAATAAGCCAGAAATAAGGGCATAGTGTTTGCATGCATGCCCCACCGAAATGACTGTGGGTCCCTCACTTATCAACCTATTTGGGCACACCTGAGCAGACAAATAATGCTCATTTCAGTAGCAGCAATTTAAACTGATAATGTGTATTTTTTATTTTTTAAACAAACATAACATTGCTGTACCTAAGGGATGGCCCATGTTGGCTAGGATCACTTTCAAATGCTTGAATTGCTTTAACCTTTCTTCTTCTGCTTCAGGCAATAAACATGAATATGAAGTACAAATCTACCGATTCTGAAAGATGCTTACATTTTAAAGCCAAAAGGGTCATCTCTCCATAAGAGAAATTCAGGGACTCTTAAATGTAAAATTCAGCTCTCTGGGCAAGGAAGTTCAATCGCTGTAAAGAGAACTAGAACAGATAGGTGGTACAGTGAATAGGGCACCAATGCTGGAGTCAGGAGGACTTGACTTCAAATATGACCTCAGATAGACACTTGACACTTACTAGCTGTGTGACCTTGGACAAGTCACTTAACCCCAATTGCTTTGCCTTGCCCTCTCGAAAAAAAAAGAGAACTAAAACAAAATTCCAAATTTTAATGCTAGACTAACTAGCTCAGTGTGTTGATGAAAATTCTATTTATATGAAATTAAAGTGTCTCCAACTGTGAATACTGTCCTTTGTTACAATGAAATCCTTCTAAATCAGATTTGGTCAAGAAATGAGGAGATAACATTTGGAAAACACTATTATGCTATTGCTAGATAGTAAAGCAGAAGTTTCTCCATCTCCTTCACCAGAGATCCATGTCTTAATAACTATACACGCTGAGTTTTAAAGATGTACAACACTTATGATAAATAGTACTATTTTATCATTCAGTCATATCTGACTCTTCATGACCCCATTTGAGGTTTTCTTGGCAAAGACATTGGAGTGATTTGCTCTTTCCTTCTCCGGCTCATTTTATAGATGAGGATGTAACACCTATTCAGTGAATAGGCCTCTTTAAGAAGTGAGTCAAGGGATGGCCTCTTAAATAAGGAAAAGAAAAAAAAAGAGACATTGTTACCATTGACATTCATTCTAAGCCTGGAGGGTCCAAAATCCAGCCATTAAGAGCTTGGGCAGGGACCTACTGAGTTTAAGGTTTTGTGAAAGAAGAAGCCTAAATGGGCCAGGATCTCCCATGACTTCTTGGGCCATCTCCAGTCATCCTGATGAATATCTGGTCACTGGGGCCAGATGGCTCAGGAGGAGAAAGTGAGGCTGGTGACCTTGTGCAGCCTTCCTTCACTCAAAACACAGTCAACTGCAGGTCATGTCATCCTTGAAAACAAAGGACAAACAGCAACAGATGAGGAAGCTGAGGCAAACAGGGTTAGGCAACTTGCCCAGGATTATGAAGTTAATAAATGTTTGAGGCTGAATCTGAACTGAGGTTATTCCTGTCTCCAGACCTGGCTCTCTTCTAACTGCCCAAATAGTACTATCCTATCCTCCCTCCTCTCTACCCACCAACAAAAGTCACAACATATTCAGGAAATAATCAATTAATATTTTAGCTGCAATGTTATTTACCACCAGGAAAATAAAAAACAAAACAAAACTATTCTTTAAAGAGTTCCAAATTTCATTTTAAATTTTAAAAAATAAAAAATTCATAGATGAATATTGAAGGGAAAAAATTGATTTTTCTATCACAATGACAAGTTAGTCACACATTAAGAATATATACTTATGAAACACTAGGATGAGTTTTTAATCTTTCCTCTCATAATAGGATAAGGCTATAAGAATAAAATATCATGATACACAATATTGTAATAATTAATAATATAATCCTTTTGCTATGAGGAGTCACTATTGTTTTTAATCATCAGGAACATGAAGCTGTCACTCACATAACTAAAAATAAGGTATATCGCCTCATTTCTCTGAAATGATTAATAACGTTCATGGCATTGTTTTGATTTTATTAACTTAAAAATACACACTATACAAAATATACATTATACTTTAATAACATAATTCAATTATGTGGAGGAAAATGCTCTTATCAGAATTATTGTCAGCAGACTAACTCCTTGATTTTAGATTTTCAGGAATTACTTCATTCATATGGATTTTACAGTCTTAGAATGAAATACTCATATATCGGGAATTTGCATCTTAATGTCATATTGAACAATTTTTTCTCCTGGCAATACTTCTCTATTTCAGGATCTACCAAAACTCAGTCAAGGTTTAAAGGGTGTTAGAGAATAAGTAAAGTTTTTAAAAGAAACTAATGTTTTGGAAAGTCTAATATGAGTGTAATGTTCCCCATAACTGTTTTTACAGCCAAATTTACTCCATATAAAATTATCTATTTCACTGACATATAAAGTCTACTTCACTCAAATAACAGTAAAATGGAGAGCTTTACTAACAAGAGATACAAGATGATGTAATTGAAAATATGCTGGACTTGGGAGCTAAAGGCCAGTATATGAGGACTTGGTTCTACTGTATAAAAACAGTGCTACATTAAGCGGGTTTTTAAAACTACTGAAGTTTGGGTTTCGTTGTCTGTAAAATGAAAGAGTAACATTAGGTAATCCCTAAGGTCTTCCTGCTCTCAATCCATGAAATGTGCAGAGAGAAAATTCACATATTCTGAAGGCTTGTTGAAAGAGTGCCAAATCAAGAATTACTAAGTTTACAATCATTTATCTATTGAATAGTTGGAATTCCCTAGCAAAGCTAAGTGGCTCAATTTTCCTGATAAGAAAAGCTTATAAAAAGGATTAGAGAGAGGGGGCAAGCCTTATGTTAAAGCTATGTCATCATTCCTATATCAGGTAAAGGGATTTTCCATTCTTGCCCTTAAATGTCTTTGACAGGGTGACATGTGGAACCAAGTGTAATTTGAGGTCCTTTTACTGACCAAACTTACAATCCTAGCATAGAACCACTACATCATTTAGACTTTGATGTTCTTTGAAAGAAACCCTAAGTTACAGAATTTGTACCAGTGAAAAACAAAAACCAGCATGCTACACTCAGAATTACAGCAGCATCAAAATCTCTGTGAATACACCTCCTGCTTGTTGTTTTATAAAGAAGTAACGATTTATAGACGAGCTAATAATTTATAGATGACTCTAAGAGTATTCTCTTGAAATTCATGATGGAGTCAGTCTCTGTTCTCAAAAAAGTGACTACAGCGTCATGTGGTGGAAAGAATAGTAATGAAGCAATCAAGAGCTACTCACTCTAGTTCCAGCACTACCAGTAAGTCAGTATAGCTGCATAATCCTAGCCAGATAACTTAAACTTTCTAGGCATTATTTTTCTCATTTGCAAAATGACGGGGATGAATTAGGTGATCTCTAAGCAACCTTCAAGTTTGAAAGTTATTGTAGATTGTTAAAATAAAATAAAAAAACCTTGGCAAAGGTTCAATTAAGTTAGATAGATCTAGTGTCACCTATGGATAAAGGAGAAGGATAAAACATAAAAGAACAGATAGAAAAATGGAAAAGGTTGGTGAAATTAAAATCAATAATTCATTGTTTAAAAAACCTACCTAAGAATATAAAATACATGCGGAAGAACACCCAGTGGAGAACACTTACAAAGCAGTTTGGCCAATATTAGATTTACGCTCACTTCTTTACCCAGTTTGAGTCTCATAAAAATGCCATTGTCGTTTTCATGTCCTCCTGCCCATTAAAATGAGAGCTCCTCGAAGGTAGGCATGGTGTTCTGTGTCTTCATCTGAATTCCTAGACCCTCGAATAGTTCCTAGTGCATAGTAATTATTCAATATTGTTGGTGATACACAAATGGATAACAATTTGGAATTGGGATATCCTGTTAAATAAAACTACTAATGGTTCATTCACATCCATGAAATGGATCCAAATCTGCCTTTTCATATTTATCTCACTCTATTACCTTCTTATATTCTGCATTTCAGATATAATGGGTTACACTGCTTTCTCTTGTTCATTCTCCTCATCCCCCTGAAAGAGAATGCCACTTCCATCCACTAACAATCTTCCCATCATCTGAGAACCAACTCAGATGTGACTTATGCTATGAAGTCTTCCTTTGCTTCCTTTCCCCTATCTCATGACAAACTAACTAGTATGACATTTTGTCTGGACAGGTTCTTTGTATTTACATTGCCTTCTCCATCTCTCTGTCTCTCTCTGTACATGTGTCTCCCCTGCCTTAGACTGTCAATTCTTGGACAGAAGGATCCCTTGCAGCAACTTCTACAACTCCAGCACTAGGCACAAAGCAGTGGACCTTGAATACAGAAATAATTTAATGAACGTGGGAACAGGATTCCTTATCTATTGCTTCATAATAGCACTGCATGCAAATTGACATTCTTGTCCCACAAAAGGTTAAAGAGAAAAACATTTTTTTCCACTAAAATATACACCAACCAATGATGATTCATTAGGAGTAAGATAATTTTTATTTCACTAAGACATTGAATTTTTAAGTTGGAAGAAACCCTAGAAGATCACTTAGTTTAATCAGAAAGCATTTCTGTTCTTGTTGTTTAACTGGAAGGCCCTGGAAAGTGGTAAGACTCTGGAGAGCAAAAGAAATTACTGGAATCTTTTTTTTTTTTACCTCAGTGAGCTATGATGTTGAGAAAGAAAATCTAATTGATGGGCATAACTTTGGCTTTGCCTCTTACTAGTTGTTTGAATTGCCCAAGTCAATTAAAATCTGCTTTGCAGTTAGTTTCTTCTTTCACACACAACCTTCTTCAGGATTAGAGTGAGGATCAAATGAACTAATGTATGTAAAGTGCTTTAAAAAGCATAAAATGCTACAGAAATAATAGCATTTATTATTTTTAAGCATTTATTATTAATATGAATTCTGGGAAATGATCAGTTCCGATGAATGAAATCATGATTTGGTCACTGAGGTCCCTTCTAACTCTCAAGTTCCATTACCATTTGACTCTGTGACATAATTATTTGGACAGGTGTACTTTTTTTTCAATCAAGAGAAATAAAGCCATAACACAAAATTTTTAATTGAGATCTTCACACTAGGATAGAAGTGTATTTAAATCTTTCAAAGAGATTAAATAAATCCATGAATTTATCTTACCAAATCTTTCTTATGAACAATTGAGAAGCTTCTTTCAGTAGCGTATACCAGTTATCTATGAGAACACTAATATTGTGTTAACTTGTTTTTCCTTAACATTTTTATTCTTTTAGATGTTGGTTTCTTTTAGGGATAGCTTTACTCTTTACAAGTTATAGGATTCTACTAATCTCTTTTGCTATGTATTTGTACCTTTGACTCTGATCTCTTTCAAATTAATTCAAACTTTAAAAAGGCATATTTACCGAATGGGCATTACCTCACTTTAAGTGAGTACCTGGCATCCGGGGCCATCTCTGGTCATCCTGGTGAATATCTGGTCACTGGATCTAGATGGCTCAGGAGGGGGAAAGTGAGGCTGGTGACCTTGCACAGCTCTCCCTCCATCAAAACAAAGTAAATGCAAGTCACGTCATCATTTCTCTGATGTCATGGTCCTCTTTGAAAACAAGGGACGAACAGAACAACCTTTCAAACTAGAGTGGTGTAATCAAAAGAGCATTGGTCTTGAAGTTAGTCAAGACTTGAGTTGTGTTTCCCACTTCTGATGCATGCTGGTTATGTAACTATGGGCAAATGATATCACTGCTCTGAGTCTTCTCTCTAAAAATTAGGATAAAACCACAATTAAGTACTGCCAGCCTCACAGGGCTGTTGTACTGTCCAAACAAAGTAATGCATATAAAGGATTCTGTAAACCTGAAAGAGTTAGATACATTTTTGTATGATTCATAACACAGATATGATTATCATTAATCCTTTGGTCATTTTTTCTATAGGTGCATTATGGTGGTGGTCCTATGTTTTATTAACATTATATTGGTTTCCTTAGGATACTTTCCAAGTAATCTTTTATGGTCCATTTTATACTTCCAAAATATACCTTAAGACCTGTAGTGATTAGGTATTAATAGCTTTAAGTGCATTCGTCCTACCGAACTTTGATTTCAGCATGTCAGTGAGTCTCTTAACATTTCTAGCTATAGCTTTTTCCTTGATAGTTTTATGCGAAATGCTTTGCTTGCCAGAAGGTAACTAAGTTATTTGTGGATTTTATCTTCATCTTTTGGTTCAATTTGACCACTAGATTCAAGCTTGGACTCTTCAGTCTTCTCTGTCTTTCCTTTGTGTTAAGAATTTTATGCCCATTAAGTCCAAATGAAATTCTTTATATTATTAAAGAAAAGATGTACAAGATGAAATTATTTAATGTGTTTTTTGGTGAAGGTATTTAGCTTGACATTATCCTTGTATATTAAGTGATTAAAAGCAGTGCTGTTTCAACTCCCTCTTTATCATACTTACTTTTATTTAGAAGAGATGATAATGGATTTAATACTAAATAGAACCATAATGGGCTTAAACTACCTCCCTGCAAAATGCCATACTATAAATCAATTGTGAAATTATTATGAAAGTGAAGTGTAGAATCCTCTAGGTAGAACACTGGATAGAACACTGAACTTGGGTTGGGAAATATCTGAGTCGATCCTCTGCCTCAGATACTGTTACTTGTGTGGTGTTAGACAAGTCACATAAATCTGTTTTGTGTCTCAGTTCCCTGATTTGAAAAAAAAAAAAACAAGAGGTTAGAATAAACAGCCTTTAAGGCTTCCACCTCTAAATCTATAATTGCATGAACCTTTTTCTCGATAGACATAAAATATTTGAGTTTTTTCAATATACTTAAGTCTATTTTATATTTTGTGCAGTGCATGAATAAATCATGAAAGCAGAGCTGAGTCAAAGCCTTTGTGATAATCAATGGCAATATAAATGTTACTGGGCTTTCAAGAGGCTTGTTCAATAATTAGCAAATCAATAATAAGCTGATCTTTAAATCCCTGGAACTTTCTGGAACACCTTTTCTGTTGTTGCTCCTAGTCAATATATGGTTTCCTTTCAGCTATTTACAGATTGCTTTATTGATGCAAGCTATGAATGTTGTATATAAGTATATAAGCATGTAATTGGCTTCTATTTAGAGGTATTGCCCATGTTCTCATCATCTGGAAGTAGGTACGTGATGAATTTTGCTAAGAAAGGTGGGATCCGATTTTCATTTGAGAAAAATTTGATAAAGTGTTATGCAAGTAGTTATTCCTATGCACAGAATCTTTCCTGTTACTCCTTAATTTCATACAATCTTCCTGAGGTCTAAAACTGAAGTCTGAGTTTAGGATTTTATTGAGTTAGGACAGTCAAAATTTTACCTCAAGTTCTTATATCTGTGTCCATATTGTGTGGGTATTTCCTGGTATACATACTCATGCTTTCTGCCCTTGGCATTCTGGACACTATGGTATGTATATTTAACACCATACCCCTGGGAGGTTGCCCACAGGAGAAAAGAGGTAGGGCTGTGGTGATCCAGGAATCGTGTTCTGTCTGGCTGACTGAAGTTCCCGTCCCTTTCTGGATCAGTGAATGCTTCATCTTTGGAGTTCCCTGCAGTGCCTCCTCTTTCTAAGACAAAGCCTCTAATTGAGAAACTTTTCTCAAAGCTACTCATTTCTACCAAAGTTACCAAAATTTCTACCAATAACTGGAGAAATCTGGCCCATTTCACAGGAGCTATTAAGAATCCAATTAAGCCTTTTCCTTCTATTAGGAATAAGGTCCACAGATGAATACTTCCTCCCAAAACAGCTCAATTTTTATTTCCAGAGTCCAGATTTCTTTGGAAGCTCCTCATCTAAGGAAGTATTTCAGATTCTTCCTTGGAGCGCAGACTTTGTCCTTCAAGAGTATGACATTCTGAAGTCCCTTCTGTAACTCCTACCCTCGTTCCCATCTTCTATGTCACAGATCCCAAAACTAGGAAGTGGGGGGTGAAAATGATCCACTAGGGAAAAGGAAAAATATTAGAACTTATATTTCTATTTATTTTTTATCAACAAAAAGGAACAAAGATTAACTAATACTTAATAGAAAGATGTATTCTGGAATCCTTCGTTCCATGATGTCAAATGGTCAAATGTCACATGTGATATATGAGATATTCTGTGGGAAATGTGGGATTTCCATATGATAGAATGGTGACCTTATTCATTTCACTTTCAGCATACTTCAAGGTATTGCAATTTATGTGTGGCTAACCCAAATGAGTTTACAAACAATGTCATCAGTTTAAGATAATGTTCACAATATGGACAACTGGTCTAACCACAGATGAATGGAACCACAAACACACAAGTAAATAAAAAGGCTTATACTGTTATTCCTCCTATAAGCTCTTCATTAGCCACATTATCAGGTAAAAACCATGATCTATCTGCAGTCACATACGGGCTTCTTCATAGCTTTGTGAGCTACCTTATCAGCTATTACAGTTATTTAAACTAAGTATCCATAGAAACTGAACTTAGAACTACAGACCTTCAAAAGGTCTGTCGAGCAACAAATGTTAAACTAGAACTTCAAAAACTAATTCAATTATCCTTGGACTCACTAAAAATATTAATGTTAGAGAGAGTTAAAAAAATCTAAGTTTCTATTTTTAATTTTTGTTCATGCTGTATCATGGGCTTTAAGGCTTACAAAATCCTTTGCATATATTATCTCATTTGAGCCTCACAAAAACTCTTTGAGGTAGATACTATTATTATTATTATGTATCAGAATGTCTCTTGTGGTTTTGTTGCTCCTTAACTCCACAGTCTTCCTGAGTTCTAAAACTGCAGCTTGAATTTAGGCTATTATTGGGCTGGGACAGTCAAAGATTTGCCTTAGGTTCTTATATCTGTGATCATGATGTGTGGGGATTTCCGGGAGCAGCAGGAGCATGTTTTCTCCCCTTATTATTCTGTAAAGTATGGTCTGGAGACTATAGATCCTATTCTATAGATGAGTTGAAATGGAGAAGTTAAGTCATTTGTAGAGCTATTAAGTATCTGAGGCAGGATTTGAATTCAGGTCTTTCTGACACCAAGTCCATCTCTCTCCATATTACATCACCTAACAGTACAAGAGTACATATATAAAATTTATACATAAACTTGTGTGTGTATGCAGAATATACATAATATTTTACCAATTGGGTAAGTTATAGGGGTTGATGATCTTGGAGTTCATTATTCTACTGTACCCACTTAGGGGAAGCAGTGTTGACCAGACTACTTTATTGCCCTCCGCCCCCTGTTTTTGTCCCAAAGGAAAATCAATCATTCCTGTTTATACCTTTATCAAGAGGATAATCTAGGGAAGAGTGCATTTAAAAAGTTCAAAGAAACAGTGTGAATTTATTTTGACAAAAATGGTTGTGGTAGCTAGATCACTTAAGTATTTAAAGAGGGAAAAAAGTTCTAATATGATAGGATTTACAATTGGAAGTGACCATCAAGGACATATAGACCATCCCCCTCATCATTCAAATGCAAAACTGAACAGAAAAGAGGCTGACTTACCTAAGGTCACACAGGGAATAAGTGGAATGACAGGAGGTATAAGAGTCCAACTATAAACTTTCATTATTTGACTCCAAATCTAGCACTCTTTTTTTTTTTTTTTGATTATGGGTACTAGTTTAATCAATCGTGAAAATTTACAAACTGAGTTGGCTGCCAGACAATTCTATGGATCCCCCACTGAAGAACCCCCCAAAATCCCTGGTAAATATAGAAAACTGACAAAGGCTGGAGGCGCTAGAGAGTGCATCACTACCGATTGGTGGATATTTTTGGTTTTCTACTTAGGAATGAGCTTGGGCTCAAGTCAATGTTGTACCCAAATTTAAGTGTGTGTATTGATCATGTCCCAGTCATAACATTCTTGTTTTGGCTTTCATAGGTCATAGCATCTTAAGTTTTGACTCAGAATCTAAGTTAAGATTTAGTATCTAAGTTACAATTTGTAAACAAACCATGTTTGGACTTCCACCTTTCATGGAGTTGAAGTTTTTATGGATTTTCACTTATTACTTTTTCCCAATTCAAACATTACAACCATAGATCAGACTTGTAAGGACCTGCTAGGATATCCCCAATTTATACTTTTTATTTATTTATTTAACTTTTTACATTCATTTTCACAAAATTTTGGGTTCCAAATTTTCTCCCCTTTTATCTCCTCCCCCCACGCCAGTACCCCCAAGCAATCTAATTTTCCCTATCTCCAATCTGCCCTCTCTTCTGTCATCCCTCCCTTCACTTGTCTCCATCTTCTCTTTTCTCCTGTAGGGCCAGATGACTTTCTATTCCTCCTTAACTGTATGTCTTCTTTCCTAGTAGCAAAAGCAATACTAGACAGTTGTTCCTAAAACTTTGAGTTCCAAATTCTCCGCATCCCTCCCTCCTCACCAATTCCCTTTGGGAAGGCAGGCAATTCATATAGGCCAAATCTGTGTAGTTTTGCAAATGACTTCCCTGATAGTCGTGTTGTGTAAGACTAACTGAATTACCCTCCATCCTAACCTGCCCCTCATTGTTTCTCTTCTGTCTTTTGATCCTGTCCCTCCCCAAGTGTTGACTTCAAATTGCTCCCTCCTCCCTTTGCCCTCCCTTCCATCATCCCCCCCTTGCTTATCTCCTTCCCCCCACTTTCCTATACTGTAAGATAGGTATTCATACCAAAATGAGCGTGCATTTTATTCCTTCCTTTAGTCAAATGTGATGAGGGTAAACCTTTTTTTTTTTTTTGGTTTTTTTTTCTCAGCTCTCCTCTTTATTCCTCCACTAAAAAGTCTCCTACTTGCCTCTTAAATGACATAAAATTACCCCATTCCGTTTCACCCTCTTTCCTCCCACTACATTTCTCTCTCACCATTTACCTTAATTTCTTTTAAGATATGGTCCCATCCTATTCAATTCACTCTGTGCTCTCTGTCTCTGTGCGTGTGTGCATGTGGGTATGTGTGTGTGCGTACATGCGTGTACATGTGTGTGTGTGGTCCCACCAACTACCCAGATACTGAAAAGTTTTAAGAGTTACAAATATTGTCTTTCCATGTAGAAATGTAAACAGTTCACTTCTGGTAAGTCCCTTAAGACTTCTCTTTGCTGTTTACTTTTTCATGCTTCTTCTCATTCTTGTGTTTGGAAGTCAAATTTTCTTTTCAGCTCTGGTCTTTTCATCAAGAATGATTGAAAGTCCTCTGTTTCATTGAAAAACCATATTTTCCCCTGAAGTATTATACTCAGTTTAGCTGGGTAGGTGATTCTTGGTTTGAGTCCTAGTTCCTTTGACTTCTGGAATATCCTATTCCACTCCCTTCGATCTCTTAATGTAGAAGCTGCTAGATCTTGAGTTATCCTGATTGTATTTCCACAGTACTGGAATTGTTTCTTTCTAGCTGCTTGCAAGATTTTCTCCTTGACCTGGGAGTTCTGGAATTTGGCCACAATGTTCCTAGGAGTTTCTCTTCTTGGATCTCTTTCAGGTGGTGATCGATGGATTCTTTCAATACTTATTTTGCCCTCTGGTTCTAGAATGTCAGGGCAGTTTTCCTTGATAATTTCATGGAAGATGATGTCTAGGTTCTTTTTTTGATCATGACTTTCAGGTAGTCCCATAATTTTTAAATTGTCTCTCCTGGATCTATTTTCCAGGTCAGTTGTTTTTCCCATGAGATATTTCACATTCTCTTCCATTTTTTCATTCTTTTGGTTTTGTTTGGTGATTTCTTGGTTTCTCGTAAAGTCATTAGACTCCATCTGTTCCATTCTAATTTTGAGAGAACTATTAAATTCAGTGAGCTTTTGAACCTCTTTTTCCATTTGGCTAATTCTGCTTTTGAAAGCATTTTTCTACTCATTGGCTTTTTGAACCTCTTTTGCCAATTGAGTGAGCCTAGTCTTCAAGGTGTTATTTTCTTCAGCATTTTTTTGGGTTTCCTTATCCAAGGTATTGACCCGGTTTTCATACTTTTCTTGCATGTCTCTCATTTCTCTTCCCAGCTTTTCCTCCACCTGTGTAACTTGCTTTTCAAAATCCTTTTTTAGCTCTTCCAAGGCCTGAGCCCACCCAACATCCCCCTGGGGTGTCTGGGGTACTGAGGCCCCGCCCTCAACATCTTTCCCCGATGTTGAGAATATGTCCTCATCCTCGTCATCAGATCCGGAAGTCGGGATCATTTGCATTTGTTGGAAAAAACTCTCTATAGTCTTATTTTTCTTCCCTTTTCTAGGCATTTTCCCAGCTAGTTACTTGACTTCTGAGATTCCTGTCCACCCCCGCCTAGATCCGCCCAGCTAGTGCTTGGGGTCTGAGGTTCAAATGGGCTTTCTGTAGCAAGCTTTAGTTCTGGTGCTGGGGTGGGGGAAGGGCTGCCTCCCAGGCTCGGCCTCCTCAGGGGCTTTATGCAGAGACCTCAGGAACGGAGCGGGTGGGGGGGGCCGCCTCCCAGGCTCAGCTCCCTCAGGTTGTTTATGCAGAGACCTTCCGTAATGAGGATCCTGCCTGCTGCTGAGGGAGTCCGAGTGGCCGCCGCCGCTGCTGCCTACGCTGCCACCCATGCCTCTCCGTCCGCCGCTTCCGCCCGAGGGGGCCCGAGTCACGGAGACACTCCGCTCCCCTTCTCTAGCCCAGCCTTCTTTCTCACTGACCTGTAGCTTCTGTGGGTGGAGGGACTTTCCCAGCTGCCGGAGCTTCCGTCCCTGAAGCCTGCTCGGGTCAGCTTCTCTGGGGCCACGGCCAGGGTAGTGCTGGGGGTGGGGTCCGCTTTCCGGGGCGCGATAGACCCTGGGGAGGGGTCTCCAGGCCTCTCTGGCAAGAAAATCTCTTCCACTCCGTTTCTGTACCCCTTTCAGTGGTCCAGAAGTTATGTGGATCTCTTTTTACATTAATTCTATATGCTGTGGGTTGGAGCTCGTAAACTTGCGTCCTTCTACTCCGCCCTAGCACTCTTTTCAATAAAGAGTCATCCCTGTTCATGGCAGTTAGGTGGTGCACTGGACAGAGCATCAGTGCAGAAGTGAAGAGGACCTGAGTTCAAATCTCACCTTAAACACTTGACACTCACTAGCTGTGTGACCTTGGGCAAGTCACTTAACCCCAACTGCCTCATCCTGTGTCATCTCCAGTCATCCTGATGAATATCTGGTCACTGGATTCACCTGGCTCTGGAGGAGAATGAGACTAGTGACCTGTACAGCCCTCGCTCACTCAAAACAAAGTCAAGTGTTAAGTCATGTCATTATTTCCCTGATGGCAACAAAGGACAAACACATACACACACATCCCTGTTCATAGCTATCTGAAGAACAACCTAGAGAAATCACAGTGAGTAATAATTAAATGATCCCAGTTTTTGTTACTGCTCAAATCATTTAAAAGCTTTTGAGAATTGTTTTTGTGATACCTAATATTCAGATTAATTATGGGTAAAATGGATAGAGTCCTGGACTTAGAGTCAGGAAGACCTGAGTTCAAATTAAGCCATGAACACTTGACTAGGTGTTTGACCCTGGGTAAGTAATTTAATTTCTGTTTGCTTCAGTTTCCTCAGTGTAAAATGGAGATAATACTAGCATCTACCCTGCAGGTTTGTTGTGAGGATCAGACATATCTTAACACAGTGTCTGCCACATTGTAGGTCCTATATAAATGTTTGCTCCTTTTTCCCTTCTCATGTTTCCTTTCTCATTAATTTAAGAAGTCATAGTCTTGATTCTCCACTTAAGTCTAATTGAGATGTCTCATAATAGTGTGGAGATAAAGCAGGCTATGCCATCAGAATAAAAGCACTGACCGATACCACCAAGCTAGAAAACCTCTGAAGACAGAACAGGCAATATCCTTTAAGTCTGACTTTTTAGGACCAAGATACAAGATAGCTAATTCAATTCAACACAAATTAAATACTTTCTGTATGTATGAGGTACTGTGCCAGGCACTAACGGTAAGAACGAAGGGGAGGGAACAACTCCTGCCCTAAAGGAATTTACATTCTAACTGGGTGGTCAATATAGAAAAATCACATATGAATACATAGAAAATAAAATAAAAATACAGACATAGTAACTACTGGCAGGAGAACATAGAATCAGGAAGGATTAGGATGTACTTTCCATAGAAGGTGGCACTTGAGTTTTGAAGGAAGTAGGGATTCAGTGATATAAAAGAGAATTATATCCTAGCACAAGGTGGTAGATATGGGAATGTTATGTATGGGAAATAGTGAATCAGCTTGACTGAAACATAAAATTTGTAAATAAGGTCAGGATGGCATTATGATTGGAAAGGTGAGCTTGAGTCTGGTGGTTAAGAATTGTGAATGTCAAAGAGAGAAGCTTAGATTTCATCCTAAAGGCTGGAGCTTCTTGAGTAAAGGAATGACATGGTTAGATATATGCTTTAGAAATATCACCTTGAAAGCTATGCGTAGGATGAACGGGAGAAAGGAGACTACAGACAGGTAGACCAATTAGAAGGCTGTTAACAATTTTTGCAGTAACAGGGGATGAGGGCCTGATTGACAATCATGTGCAACTTGCTAGAGATAAAGTAAAATAATGAAATTTGCTTATATAAAATAAAACTTAAAACTTGCTATATGTTAAAAAATTTAGATATGTAATGATCTTTTTTTTTTTCCTCCCAGGAATCACTTGTTTTACATGATTAGACAATGTGTTCACAAGATTTTAATGCAGAATCTTTAACGTATCACCATGAAACCACATTTTTATTACATTGGATAGGCATACTATTGAAGATTTGTCTATTTTTTTCCCCAAGTCTAGTCTCTTCACCTCCCAACAAATTTTAAAGGGAGTTAAATCTGATGAGTGCCCAGGTCACACTTATAGTCAGTCACCTTTTAGATAAATTTCTTAATCTTTCATCACATAACCAATGATGCAAGGTTAGACTGCAGGACTCCATCTCCATTGGGGAATTCTGGTAATTCTACAAAATCTCTGTTTCTCTTTATATCAATATGTTTCTTGGTTCATTTTTCATTTAATGTGCACATACCTCCCAGGTCCATTGCAAATAAAAATATCTATAAAATAACTTTTTTGGGGGGATGGATATTTTACAATTTGACAAAGATACCTAGAACTTACAGATTCATATAGACTTTTTCTGACAAAGGTTTGGTCTATATCACTTTGATTTACATTAGCAAAAAAATAAAAAATTTTCAATCTTTAGTTCTATAGTCTTTGTACAGTTATCATACTGGCAAGTGTTGAATTATTATTATTTTTTTTATTATTCAAAGAAATAGAAACTTTTTTTTTTGCTTAAACTAGTATTCTCACTGTTCTTCTAGTTTCAAGAAGTCAATGCCATACCACACAGGAATCAATAAAAGAAAAAAACTCTCCTACTTTCAGGTTTTGCTAAAGGATTTTACCTTTTTTCTGTGGATTAAATAGGCTCTTCAGCAAAAAAAAGTTTGTCAGTTCTTGGCACTATCTCTAATAGTCTTTGGAATGTGCATTTTAAAAATATCCATCCTTAAAAATTATACTGTTAAAGACAAAATAAAAGGCTAAAGAAATACATTTATGGCATGGAATCTAGTACTCATCTGAGAGGGAACTAACTGAAGTGGGGAAATCAATCCAGTGAAGGGCAAACTTTGATTTGGTGTATAGTTATTAGAAATCACTGTCACAACATGAAGCAAAATCCCAATGACTACTTCTTCCAAATAATTCCCACAATACTATAGAGCCATTTATGTAAAAATGGTGAGAAGGTGATAGATGTGAAATATATTGTGAAGGGACAATCATGACGTGGTAACTGATTGGATATGGGGACAAGGGAAAATGAAGAGTCCAAGATGACTTTAGAATTAAGAAGCTAGGTGACTGGAAGGATATTGATGCCCTCAACAGAAATAGAGCAGTCAGGAAGAGGAAAAGGGTTTTTGTTATTATTTGCTTGTTTTTTAGACTTTATGGTTGTTGTTTTTTCTCTTCTGCAGGAAGTTAACAGTTTCTGTTTTGGATAAGCTAATAAGGTTGAGATATTTATGGGACATTGAGTTAGAGATGCATAACATACAGTTAGTGATGTGGGAATGGATTTGGGGAAATAAATTATATCTAGCTATATGCATCTAGGACATACTTTCATAGATGTTGTACCCACAGGAGTTGAAGAAATCGCAAAGACAGTGTAAAGAGAGAAAAATGGGGCCAGGAAAGAGTCCTGGAAGATCCCATTAAAGACTGTCGAATAAAAAAGAGTGAGGAAGTGCCTAGGCAGAAAAACCAAAAGAAAAGTCATGTCATGAAAACATAGGGAGGAAATGCTGCCAGTGGAGAGAGGACGGTAATCAGGGGTTAACAAATATTACAGAGAGGACAAGAAAAACATATAAAGACTGAGAAAAGGCCACCTGATTTGACAAGTATTAGTCAAGGGTAACCTTGGAGAGAAACATTTCAAGTTTTGCGATGAGGTCAGAGCTAGATGGAAAGAAGTTGAGAAGGAACTGAAAAGTGAGAAAATGAGGGCCACTATTACTGCTAAATTAGAAAAGACTCAATACCAAGGGAACCACCAGGTGCTAATTTTCCTCAAACATAGCAATTTATTAAGAGTATATTTCAAGTGTGGAGTGGCTGCAATCTATACCTGTAAAGGAAGAAGTCACATCAATAAAATTAATGATCTTTGAAGTACTGGAGTAATTTTCTTAAATGAGATCTCTTTAAACCCACTTTTTTTTTTCTTCTGGATTCTATTGTATTCCCAAGACATAAAGTATTAGCACTCATATCTAGATCTGCTAATGAAAAAATACTATTTTAAAAAACTTTTGTATTACTTATTTTAATCGATATTCATTTCCACAAGATTTTGAGTTCCAAATTTTTTCTCCATCCCCACCTCCTGCCTCAAGATGACTTGCTTGGATTAGCCCTTTCACCACTCTGCCCCCCCCCCCCCTCCTTAACCGCTCCCACTCACTTTCTTGTAGGGCAAGACAAATTTCTATACCCCATTGCCTGTACATCTTATTTACTAGTTGCATGTAAAAACAATTTTTAACATTTGTTGTTAAAATTTGAGTTCCAAATTCTCTCCCTTCTTCCATTCTGTAACAACAAGGACCAAAGTACACACAAGAGTGTCTGCTGTACAGGTTCTTAGATCTGCTTTTTTAAAAGGAAAGCAAATTTTGAGGGGTCAACAATCTACTTTAAGCATATACATATATATATATGTATGTATATATGTATGTATGCATGTATATGTATATATAATTCACTTGGTTCAGGGGAAAAAGTCAACACCCTGAACTTCAGAGAAAATATAAACAGAGAAATAAAGACCAACAGACAGGAATTCTAACTGTATGACCATAAGCAACACATAAATCACAGATCAACAGACAAATCCAACTGTCTGACCATTACATACATACATAGTTACCAGAGTGAGAAGCACCAACATCTGGGTTTTCAAAGCTGGAGGAGGGGGTATGGCTACCCAGAGTCTTATCTGGCCAAACAAACACTTGCAATGAGTAAGCCCCAAAACAAAACCTCACCTCAGAGTATATATACATATACTTTTCAGAGTCAGAGGGCATCAGACCCTAGAGAACCAGTGCCTCATTAGAAATTCACAAAAGGTGTGGACCTTCCTACAAAACAAACCTCCCCAATCAAGCTTCCCTTAATAGGCAGGCCCATTAACGGGTGGAGGAGATCTTTAACTCTCATTATCATAATTAACATGATGCCTCTCCACTCACCCTCATTGAGAAAGCAAGCAATTCAATATAGGTTATACATTTGTAGTTATGCAAAACATTTCTATAAATAGCCATATTGGGAAAGAGGACATTTCCCTCCATCCTATCCCACTCCCCACATATTCTATTGTCTCCTCTGACCCTGTCCCTTTTCAAGTGTTTGCTTCTAATTATCCCCTCCCCCAGTCTTCCCTTCCTTCTGCTATTGGGCCCCCTTTTATCCTCTTCCTCTATTTTCCTGCAGGGTAAGATACCCAACTGCGTGGGTATGTTATTCTCTCCTTAAGCCAAATCTGATGATTTTAAGGTTCATTAGTTCCCTCTCCTCCCCGCTCTTCCCTTCTGCAGTAAAAGCTTTTTTTTGCCTCTTTTATGTGAGATAATTTATTCCATTCTATCTCTCCCATTCTCTTTCTCCCAATATATGCCTCTTCACCCCTTGATTTTTTTAGATACCATCCCTTCATAACTCACCCTGTGCCCTCTGTGCGTGTATGTGTGTGTGTGTGTGAGTGTGTGTATGTGTGTGTATTCCCTCCAAATACCCTAATACTGAGAAAGATCTCATGATTTACAAATATCATCTTTCCATGTAGGAATGCAAACTGTTCAACTTTTAATAATCCTATTAATACAAGAGCTATATGGTACCAGAGTACAAGTATAGTTTCAATGTCTTTCAACATAATTTTTGAGACCATCGTGTTGTATTGAGTAACCTCCCAGAAAGCAGGTTCATTTTTCCACTTTTGGATTCTGTATTCCTCAGGCACAGTACAGTCCTTTGTATACAACAGACAATTATGAAACCCTTACTGAATGGAACTGAATTAAAAAACAATGAGAATTCATTCAAATGATGTATATGCTTATAGTAGGCCACAAATGCAGTTCAGATTTGTTCATCTTTTTTCAACAGATTAAGAAATCTTTCTCCCTTCTTTCTAACTTATTTTCAAATGTCTGTCACTTGAGATGGCATTTTCATCCATCTGCAAGCCCAAAGAAAAAGACAGCAGTGAAAGATGTTGCCCAAAGTAGCAGCACATATTGAAACTTCAAAAGCAAATGCCTTTTAAAATATAGACTTTACCTAGTGAGAAGAGCAGGAGTGACAGGGAAGGAAGAGACAAAGGATGAATGGGGGGAACTAAATAAGCAGCTTTTTGGGGTTAGTATTTTGCTCCTTATATATTTTCTATTGTAGGCAATGAATTTTAAAAAAAACCTGACATTTATTTCTTTTCCTTCTATACAGCAGATATTCCTCAATTCTGGAAAGGTTCTATAGACAGCATGCTATTTTTCCAGTCAGGATTTTTTTTTTGAAACATCACTATTTAACAAAATACCTCTCCTTTCTATATAATGACCTCATTTAACTGCATTGCCTTATACACACATTCCTACAGGATTACCATCCTATTCCATACCTGCCTCAATATTCCACAGAGGATTGCTTGGGTCTTCAGGATGTACCAAAGGAGGGCAAGTGCTGGAAAAACAGGCCATTCTGAGAGGCCTTAATTATGAACTATATATATATATATATATATATATATATAAATTATGAACCAGATGCATTGAAGAGAGTGCTGGGCCTACAGTCAGGAAGTCCTCTCTTCTTAAGGTCAAATCTGTTCTCAGATACTTACTAGGCCATGTGACACTGGATCAGTAATGAGCCAGAGAAGAAAATGGCAAACTACTCCTCAGTCTCTGCCAAGAAAACCCCAAAGACCCAAGTGGGGACATGAAGACTTGGGCATGAATTAAACAACTCAGTCACAACAACATGAAATACTTGTTCCATGTTGCATCACCGAAAGGATGGCCATCACGCAATAAGTTGTTTTGGCCAAAGCACGTTCATGTTTTTCAAGGTATGGAGGTACTTCGATCTTCTTCAGTACAGGGCTAAGTTGTGCTAAAAAAATATTTTAAATATTGAAGTTAACACCTACTTTTGGCTTACAGCTCAGTTACCCGATCACTGCTCCTCATCCATTTAAGGACTTCTAAGTACTATTAGGCCCCTAAGACCTCTACCTTTCAATTTTCCACTAGGTAATACTTTTAATAGTAAAAGCAGATACTGTCTTTGATTATTCAGAGGAATTCTTCCTGGATATTGAGAAGTCTCATGAGAATAAGACTTTGGAAAACAAGCTCTTATTTCCCTCAGAAACAAGGCTAAACTGGCTCTGGGGAACACCACCTCCCTCCCACAGGTGCCAGAATGCTTCCTTACTCACCACTATTAGAAAAGTCCAGGATTTCTGTTCACATAACCCCATTTCAGGGACTCTCATTCTCTGCCTACCACTCTTCCATCGACTGATAGAGCAGTGAAAGCCACACTCCTGCTCCTATAGCTTAGCGCAGGAACAAGAGACAAGTACCAGAAGAGATGTTCATTCTATCTCAAGTGGAAACTCAAAATCTGTTTTCACATAAAATTATGTCATATTATAATCAGGTTCTTTATCACTATTGCAAGAAATAAATTTTGACTATATTATGAGTCAGTTAAATGAGACATTATGTTCTGTCCTGAAAACTTAATCACTATTCATTCTGAAGGGTGAAAAAATGAATTTGTAAGTGAATTTTTAGAACAAAAATAGCTGGGATTGACTTTGTTACCCATTTTTGAGTTTAGAAGTCATGCTTATGATTAAATGTCTTTTTTCTATAAATGTGTTTCATAAACTACAATTTTTCCTAAAGAAATTATTTATATTTTCTGGGAAAATAGTAGATTGTACTGAAAATATCTTCTCTACCTACATAACTGAACAAAACATGAATTTTACTTAGGAAGTTACTAACAATGAAAGCAGGGAAAATCAGGCACAATTAAGCATGTCACAATTTGTAGTATCTATAGGAACAGTTTATCATATATTTTCCAATTTCACACACTATTGATTTTGCCTTTCAGGCTTACACTAAGAGCATTATTCAACACCTGAATTTCACATTATTTCTTGTTTTTTGCTATCAGTAATTTGCTCAGATGAGTTATAATTTTAGCCTCTGTAATTTTTTATATGTAGGAAACATGAGACGATATGGTGCCATAACTATTTACAAAGTACTATCTAATCAAAGTTTCAATTTAAATGCAGTGATCCTTGGAGGTTTAATATTGATAAAGGATTAATCAATATTTGCAGGAAACTGCTATTTTCAAAAATCCATTGAGCAAAATCCATTATAGCACATAGGATATTTGTATGAATTAAGAAAGGCGCAAATTGAGGAATGTAAAATGTGATTTCCTTAAGAAAATTAAATTAGCATATATTAAAAATTCCACAGACAATGGCGATACAAGACTATTAGCAGTTAAGTTACAATGAAAACATTTTATATCCTGCACTAGAACTGAATTCTAGGTAATATGACAGCAAAATGTATAAAAGGATGTTAGCTGTCTAAAACACAGTTTATAACACAATACTCTATTATGTTTCAGAGACAAAGGCAGATCCAACTCTAGATTATTTGTGCCAACCACAGGGAGTGCTGTCACAGAAAAACTGCCCAGCTGGATTAAGTTATGGTTTTAAATTTATCAAGTTGTGTACATGAGGGGGTCTGGGTTCTAAAGATTGGGGGGTGGGTTCTTAATGATATTTAATGAATTTAAAATGTTACAGACAATTTTCAAACACAACATTAAAAATATTCAAGGTGATTTATGTTCATTAGAAAATGTAGACTACTGAAGAAAAGAGAGACATGGGTCTTATTTCCGACTGGCAAGCTCTGACTTTAAGTAAGTGGCATTACCTGCTGGCATCAGCTTTCTTATCTGAGAGAGCTATGGTAGAGGTCAAATGACATAATGTATGTAAAGTGCTTTGTAAATGTTAAAGTGGTGCATAAATGTCAGTTATTATCATCATTATTATTATCATCTAGAAAGTAGAAAATTCATTGGTTTTAGTTGAGGCCACTTTATCTATAGGCTATCTTGATCTGAATGTCTTGTTGACAAATCAAAATGGCAAAAAACAAAACAAAATAAAACACCTTCCTTTTTCTTCATAAAACCACATTCACACAAACCCCTTTAATTCCTATTTTCTTTTATATACTCTCTAATACCTATGTAGCTTCCCTTTCACAAAACGTTAAATGCCAATGTAATACTCATAACTTCATATCTTCACTGGACCTTGATTGTATCATCTATAAATTAGGGATATTGCCACTTTACATCAACCAAAGTAGAAGGCCTTGGAGGTCCCATCTTGTATGCTGATTGGTAAGCATGAACATTAAAAGCATTTAAAAAACATTTTTATTTTTCCCCAATTGCATGTAAAAACAATTTCAACATTGTTTTCGAAAATTTTGAGTTCCAAATTCTCTCCTTTAAAAGTATTTTTCATCTGGTGACTATGTTTGCAATTTATTTTCAAGTCTTGCCATATTTTTGTCTTGACATAGCCTATATATATAGTCCTTCTTTTCTACTCTTTAGGCTACAGCCATAAATCCCCAAACTGTCACCTTCAACATATACTCTACAATACCCTATCACTATCATAAAATAGAACAGTGGGAAACCAATAGACTGGGTTCCAATAATGGTCATGCTTGCAAGGTTACCTTGGGAAGACACTGGACTTTTACGTACCTCAGCTTTATTAAAGGCCTTCCAGCTTATAGATTTAATGCACAATATTTGCAAAGTAGTGATGATTGCTTCACACCATTCTAGTGGAGGTGTGGCATGGATGAAACAGAATTATCCTAGTTTTTTCCCTTTATCCTAGTATTTTCCAGGCCAAAATAATTCAGAGATAGGATGGATCCTAGGAAGTGTGATCACATATGAATAAATTTATGTGAAATCAGAAGGCTAATTCTTTCTGATATCCTATCCTTTTTTTAGTAACCTCCCAAATTCTGAAAAAAAAAATAGCATCCTGAGTTTAGAATGCAAAGGCTAGTTGTCCCAACTTAGTTTTGAGAATGGATCTAGTGAATAGGACCAAAAAGAAACTGACTTATCAAACTAGGATATACACCCTTCTATAGGTATAGCAATATCTACTAACAGTACGAAGGAAAAAATGGGAAGGTCGGGCAAGTACTTTCATTCCTCCCCAACAGTTGTGTTCCAAGTACCATACATGGGCCCCTTCCCTTACCTCTTCTTTTTTCTCTTTGTCAGAAGGCTATCTCAAGGCTCCTCTGACTTTGCGTACCTCAAAATTTCTCTACTTTGTTTCTGCATTTTGGATTATGGTAAAAGATAATCTAAATCTTTCTTTGTTTGGGGCATTCATTCACACACAGACATGCATGATTGAATATTTGGGGTTTAGTATTGAAAAGATGCATGCCCAAATCAGAGACACTATTTCATTATATTTATATTGTATTATAGTCTCTTTTGTGTGTATAAAAGATTTATTTTGGGGACTAGAGGTCAAGTTCCACTGGAATTTCCTATTTCCAATATTTCTAAGGGGTCTAGAATACTGACTAGAGGGGACTATGCAGGTAAATTCTTGTTTAGAGATTGAGAGTCCTTTACAATCTAGAGTGTTTTAGCAGCAATTTCTTCATCTGTAAAAATGTGAAAGATTATCTGACTTCTAATCCACTTCTAAGGTGGATTCATAATTATATCTGTTCAGTTTTTGACACAGCTTTTCCCCATCTTTTATCGTTAGTATTTTTATCTATTGCCACTTGACCCACAGACCATGGCCTAGAGAAATTAATCCTTTCAGCTCTAGAATTCTCATCCTGAGAGACTCCTGTTGTCCTGTGTCTTTCCGAACTTCTCTGGCCTACAGTCTTCCTATAACAGAACGTAAGCTTTGGGGACAGGGACCGTATCCCCAGCACTTAGCAAAGCCTTTAGCACTTAATAAATGGTTTTTCTTCCATTCATTTATGTATACATTCACTTCTATAATTTTTTAACAGTACTTTTCCTCTAGGGGAAAGAGAAAGAAAGAGGAAGGAAGAGAAAAATCATTTATGCTGTCAACTATATGCCAGCACTGTGCTAAGCATATTGTACTTGGTGGTTCGTTATCTTATTACGAATGGCAGCATTTTACTTTTTTCTCTCTTATTTATTTTTAGTTTTCAACACTCATTTTCGTAAGCTTTTGAGTTCTAAATTTTCTCCTCCTCTTCTCTCTCCCCCATCTCCAAGATGGCATACAACCTGACATAGTGTCTCTCTCTCTCTCTCTGTGTATATATATATTATATGCATTTTCACATTAGTCATGTTGTAAAGAAGAATTAGAACCAATGGGAGAAACCACAAGAAAGAAAAACCAACAACAAAAAGAGAGAGCAAACAGTATGCTTTGATCTGGAATTCAGACTCAATAGTTCTTTTTCTGGATTGGACAGTATTTTTCATCATGAGTCTTTTGGAGTTGTCTTGGAAGGCTGTATTGCTGAGAAAAACTAAATCTATCACATATGATCACTGAACCATGTTGCTGTTACTATGTACAATGTTCTCCTGGTTCTGCTCATGTCACTCAGTATCAGTTCATGTAAGTCTTTCCAGGTTTTTTTGAAGTCTGCCTGCTCATCATTTCTTATGGAACAATAGTATTCTCTCACATTCAAATACTAGAACTTGTTCAGACATTCCCTCAACTTCCAGTTCTTTGCCACCACACAAAGAACCTCTATTAATATTTTTGTATATGTGTTGTGCTAAACATTTTAAAAATATATATACTTCTGAGGAAGCTAGGAGTTGCAGTCATTTACTTCCATAATTTTAATCATAATTTCCCACAGTACCAGGACTAGGTTTCATCATCTACTTTAAAGCTTTTCATGGCTTTCTTCCTTCTTTTAACTTCTATTTATTTATATGTGCTCATAACAAACATAACTGTGCAATTCTAAATTCACACAATTCCTGCCTAGAAGTTGTCTCCTCATCCACTACTGGTGCAATGACTTTTCTCTTATTAGATTCTAATTTATGTACACATTCTCCCCCTCCATATAAATAACTCCTAAAATTATGCCTCCTCAATAGAGACCTATTGGCCTAGAAAGAAGAGATAACAAACTCTTCTTGGCATCAGATCTGCTGATAACTGCCATGACTCCTCCTCATTTGCTATCTTATCACATGCACTATTTCTATTTGACATTATAACACCATTTCTTATTTAACTTGTTAATATTTGTTCATGTGTCTATCCTAATGAGTATTAGTAACAAAACTACTTCAGGAATTATTTTAATTTTAGACATGAGGAAACAAAGCTTGGATAGGTTAGACAACTTAACAAGGCCTCATAGTTAGTCTTTTTATGGATGTGGATAGCATTTTCCACCATGGGTCTTTCAGAATTGACTTGGATTGTTGAGAAAAGAACGTGTTACTTGTCTACCAGGGGTCAGGGACTCTCTCTCAATATACTTTTGTGAATCACAGACCAAATGTGAACTAAATGGAAGTACAGGGGTTCTTGGTCATAAAAGAAGGGCGGGTACACTATACATACCAGAAATATGGCAATTAAACCCCAAGAGTTTTGGGGAATATCTACCCTGTGCTTAACCTGACAGATACTATTCTAATATTCTGTATCCAGAATAAAAGTTACATCGAGTTATCCATGTTGTTCCAAAATTTGCAATGGAAAAAAAAAAATTAGAAGCAGAATGAGCATTGGTTTTTTTTTTAAATTTCAAGTTTATTTTCAACTAAACCAGCAGAAATATACACTTGTAACTTTTATGTTTTTATAATTTATGTATGTTTAAAACATTAAAAAAAAATTAAATATTTTCCTTGGACTGTCTTCTTGGGTTGGTTCTGTGCTGTTCACCATGTTTTACTTTACCAAGGTCTTCTTTTCACCTGCCATACTAACTCACTGACTACTTCCCCCAACTTTACTTTGTGTTGTTAAGTTTTCTTTGGCTTTACTTGGCAAGTGTCCTCAAGAGGAACTCTATCCTTTAACAAATTCATGAAAATCTTTTTCCCCTGAAGCAAGGTTCCAAACTGGAACAAAGTGGGGAAGCAGGGAGAGTAGATGCCATGCCAGTTCTTTTTAATAGGTCTCAAGATTTAGTTTAGTCAATGGAAATGGCCCTAGAATGCCCTCCAGAGTTTGCCTACCCACCTTCTTATTGACTGGTCTTTCTTTTCTATCTTCTCACTGCCTGGCCTGGCCTCATGATAGAGAAGTTCTGAGATGAGAGTGTCAAAATCGAGGTGTGTGTTCATGACTGGTAAAGGCAGCTGTTAAGGTACAGGTCTGAGGAAGACCTGTCCAATTTCTTTTCCCCATAGCCTCACCTCCAACATGACCTTCTCTTTTGAAACTTCTGCCACTCCTCCTTTTCAATCCTGCTATCCTTAATGACCACTTTTCTTATACCACCTGATACTATTTTATCTTGCCTGCTCTTTATATCTTTAGTACTTTCTCATTTTCCTCTCAGTCTTCCAGGTATATACTCAACTACATACCTTTCCTTTCATGTTTTTCAGGAACACCCAGGCAGGATGGATTAAGGGACAAGCTATGTACATGGACGAGGTGTGGAAAAGATGTACAAGTGAGAATTGGTTTCAGGAGAGATACTGTAATTACTTCACAAGCATGCAAGGACTCAGTACAGACCACAGATCAAAGCATAAGCGAATAAAAATTTAAAGGTAAATATATCCAATAATGGGTGATTTTCTTTTAACTTTTCTAAAAAAAATTATTTTACAGAAGTTTTATTGAACTAATTAAAATGTCAACATGGTATGTTTTCTTCTAGTATTATTCTCAGTGGACATAAATAACAGTTGGTGACTCTCCTTACTATTTTGGTTGTTCAATCTGTGGCTTTTAACAGTGTAGGGAATTCCCTGTGAGGAAACCCTTTCTACTAGACAAAGTTGTTCTATCAGTTCCACTTTCTGTCTCAAGATACAGACTGAGTCTTTTGGAATTCAAGCTCTCAAAAACCCCGCATCATAAGGGAAGGGAAAAAGGGAATAATCACTCATATAGTGCCTTACAAATATTAACCTTACTTGAGCCTTATAAAGCAAGTGATCTTATTACCCTTATTTTACAGTTGAATAAACTGAGGTAAACAAAGTTTAAGTGACTTTCTCCAGGCCACATAGGTAGTAAGTGTCCTGGGCTGAATCTAAATTAGAGTCTTCCTGACTCTAGCCAAATGCCCTGTATAAGTAATGGGTACCCCCTAGCCTCCTTTCCCTCTTTGCTAATAATTAAAATATCTTTATGTCATTTTTCATAGTCTAATATCTTACTATTTTTTCCCTTTCTTTATATCCCCAGGTATGAGCATAGTGCATACCACATGGGTAAGTATTTAAAAAATGCTTGTTCATTTGACTTGAATTATTTACATTCCTTTCCGAATCCTTTCTAAGCTATGAAGCCAAATACTGGATATGGAATTTTACAAGGTTTCTGAACGATCTAGAAAAAGATTAATTTGCTACCTTTACATTTTTAATCCTAGATTCTGTCTTAGCTAAGTTTTTATATTTTTTTAACCCATGTTTAGCAAATATTTGTTGTTTAAAAGGATAAATAAGAATAAGGCCTCCTGGCTGTCTCGAAATTGGTGAAGTAAGGTCTGCTTATCCTTTTTACCAGGAGAAAAAGATTCACACATAATAAAAAAAGCCCCTGGGAAATTCTGGACTGCCCTTATAAGAATACCAAAGTTACCCTAGTGCTGGCAGCTATTGATTTGGGTGGTTGGGCTCAATCATGCCCTATTCTCATCATAGCAAACTAACTCAGGGATGCTAGAGATGAAAAATACTTTAACCCTCGACCAGCACGATCCCTGGCAATAAAAATCTAGCTAGATATTCCCACAGTCACTTTAACTTAATATCAGGATCATATTACTAGTGAGTCTTGGATTTCTTAGTTATCAGAGAGACCCAGTTACAGGTCTGGGCTGAGTAAGTCATATGACCAGGCAATCACTGCTCTTTGTCAGCAGTCTTTTGTAAAGATCTGTTGAATGAGGTGATAGGAACTTCAATGTAACTTACTTGTGACTACCTTTTTCATCCAGGTTCTCTTTTCTTTAATTCCCATAGATGACTCAGGATTAATTGTCTGGTTTGTGCTATAAAGTTAAAAGATGCTGACTCGTGTAAATCTGCACTTACAGTGTGCTACCTAGGTCAATTTCCACTAGACATATGATGCTGACTGGTATTTTCTCATGGTGTTTTTACTTTCCTTGTAGGGTTTTTCCCCCCATAACTGTACTACCTTGCCTTTATCTTTAATTTTTTTTTCCTTTTTGGTGCTGGTCACTTCTCCAATTTCTCTGTAATACTGGCCTGAAGGCACAAAATGTGTATTTTACAAAAAAGGTAGTTGTCTCATATCTTTTGAGGACAGATAACTATCTACTGTTTTTGGCAGATACAGATACTGACTTAGCTTAGATAGTAAGTAGTCTGTATCATCTCCCTTTATTATTGTAAATTCAGTTCAGGTAAAACATTTATTAATTATCTTCTAAATGCAAATCACATAGAATACAAAGTCAAACAGAAACATTCACAGAGCTTTTGGAGTTTCCATTGTATTGATGTGTGAGGGAGTGGAAATAGGCATATAGAAAAGTGAATGTAAAATAATTTGGAGAGGGAGACAGCACTAAAACAGAGAAATCAGGAGATAATTCCAATAGGTGGTGGAATCCAAATTGATCCCTGATGGAAGCCCAGGATTCTAAGAAATAGAAGTGAGAAAATAGTGCATTCCATACCTAGAGTGCCTGTGTAAAAGGCAAAGAAATAGAAAATATAATGTTGAGTTTGGGGACCAGCAGGTAGTCCAATTTGGATGAAATATAGAGTGTATGAAGGAGAATAACATGAAAAATGTTTAAAAGTTCTTTTTGAAGGAGGCTTTAAATGCTAGTTTGAAAAATCTTTTTTAATCCTGGAGCCATTGGGAAGCCATTGATGATGCCTGAGTAGGAGAGTGATGGGGTAAAACCTGCAGGTTGGGAAGATATTTACTCCTCAGCTGTTCTATCAGTAATAAGTTAATATGGTGATGATCCCACTTTCTAACTCAAGATGTAGATTGAGTCTTTCAGAATTAAAGTTCTCAAAGACCCACATCAAAAGGGAAAGGGGAAAGGGAATAAGCATTTATATAGTACCTATTATGTGCTAGGCATTGTGCTAAGCACTTTATAAATATTAGCCTTATTTGAGAGTTACCACAACTCTATGAAGCAAGTGATGTTATTATCCTCATTTTACAGTTAGGCAAACAAAGGTTAAGTGACTTTCTCCAGGTCAAATAACTAGTAAGTATCCAAGGCTGAATCTAAACTTGGATCTTCCTGACTCCAGGTCTAGTACTCTTTGCACTTTGATATCTAGCTAACCCAAAAGAGGAGAAGGGAAGTAAATATGGGTGTAGTTGTGGATAGATATACACATACATAATCTAAAAAAAAAAAATGCAATGGATATACAAATATTTAAGAATTTCCCTTGTCCAATTTTACTATGAGGGATATGGAACTCTATGTTCACTATACATCCCTAGACTCAAAAGGACATAGTAGGGTGTACTGGAAAGAGCACTATTTTCAGAGGAAGGATGTATGTTCCCTTACTGTGTTAACCTTCTTCCATATTATCCCCATCAGGAGGAAGGTGAAGTCTGCATGTATGCCATGCATCAGGAAAGCAGAAAAGTGAGTGACTTGTGCTAACGTAAAAACAGCTCGGTAGTTCCAATCACCTTAGGACTCAGCTTCAATCATCATGTAATATAATGAAAAGCACATTGCAAAAACCTGAAAATGAAATCTCTTCAATATTCCCTGTTGCTTAAGGACTTGAAGGTCCTGAAAGTCATGGTGCTCATTTCTTGCAGGATGAAATTGGGCCAAATTCATCATAAGGTTAAATTGTAACTTGCTATCAAACAACGGTTCAAGCACCTGCAACCTCTCTGTGTCATTCTTTTGAAATTTACTTGTAATCTTCATCACTTAGCATAAGACTCCAATAATTGAGATGCAAGCAATGATAAAAGGAAATGGTTAACCTTTCCTTTGGAGCCTCTGCTCTGATAGATTACCACCCTTCTTAATTTGGATGAAATCACAAGAAAAAGACTTCACATTAAATTGGGAGTTCCAATGGCCCAAAGAAACAGTAGAAGGAAGTCATACGAGGAACTATGATTAAGGTGTGGAGAGAGATTCATCTGAACTGTATTTCAACTTAAGCTAACAAATAGATAGGGTGAATCTAAACTCTAGGGATAAAAACATATACCAGTGAGGAGAAAAAAATCTGATCTGAATAAAACTATATACTTAGAAAAGCAAGACTATGTTTCAGTTTGGGAGCACCTAGATAGCATAGGAGACAGATAAAGCACAGGGACTCCAGTCAGGAACACAAGTTCAAAGTCAGCCGCTGCATGACCCATGGCAGATCACTGACTCTGATTTTCCTCAGTTTCCTTGTCAATAAAATGGGGATAATAAAGACACCTACCTCCCAGAGTTGCTGTGAGGATCAAATGACTGTAAAGCACTTAACACATAATAAATGCTATGTAAATATTGGTTATATGATTATTACTTTAGGTACCATATGGTAGTTTAGGTTGAAAGGTAAATCTATGTAGGGAAAGAATGCCACTATAGTAAAATTTATAAACTTAAAGAGTGGCTACAACTGTACGCTTGAATAAAGTTTTTATTCAGGAAATTTAATTAGGAATGTCTACATCAGTTTTAGACAGAATAGTTATGTTAGATTCAATGAATAATGTAAGATTTATTAAATTTTTCTTTTAACATATATGTATTTAAAAACAAAATTTTGCATCATGGGACAAAAATAACATGAAGGTGACTTGGTAACCCTATTAAATAGGAGCAAATAAGAAATTCAGTTCATCTCAACAAATGATTAGTATGTGTTTACTGAAACTGAGGACAATTGAAGAGAGATTAAGGAAGAGCAACTACGTAGATTTAATGAATGCCCAGGCCCTCACAAACTACATCCAAGGAGGACAAAAGCACTAAGAACCCGGCCTGCTGGCACATGACTATAATCCCAGTTTGAGGAGACCGGCTGGTTGGGGGGAGGGTTTGAGCCTTGTGGATCTATTGAGTTTGGGAGTTCTGAGATACAGAGATAGGAGATCAGGCCCATATGGTGATATCACCCTTTCTCCATGTCGATATGTAGTCGAAGGTCCCAAAGATCTATTCTTGGGCCTGTGATGTTTAGTATTTTTAAGTGACTTTAATGCAGGCATGGTTAACACATTTTACCAAATCTACTGATGACATAAAAAAAAGAAAGAAGGCTAACATACTGGATGACATAAATGGGAGCCAAAAAAAAAATAGATTAAAGGACCAAACACCTCATTATATTATATTTAATAGGGATAAATGTAACACTTTGCTCAACTTAAGGAATATTTTATTATTTTGTCAGTACTCCCACTGGGCAAACTGTTTTCACTAGCAAACTTCATCCTTTTTATAGTTTAGTTATAGAGGTCAGCAAAGTACTGGCCCAAGGGCCTACCAGGCTAAGAATACCTTTATATTTTAAAGTACAACAAATCTATTTAAAAATGTAAAGATCATTTTGTGGGGTTGTACAAAAACTGTCAGCTGCTAGGTATTTGTGTAGAAAAAAATCCTATATTTCAGTTCAAAAAGTCAACTGAATATGTATTAGATGTGAAAGGCATTGTTAGAAAACAGTGCATGTGAAAAAGATTTGCATTAGCAACTCAGTTTAAGTCAAGAGTGTGATGTAGCAATAAAGAAAAAGCTAGTCTATAGTAACAGAAATATCTTGTTACAGCAGAGAAAAGGTGCTGATGTGCTCGACTCTGTTTTGATCACGTTATGTTGCGTTCTGGACATGCTGCGTTTTAGGAGAGAGATGATAAACTGGAATTTGAAGGTAAGAGAACTGAACACCATGGCATATAATAATAAATCAATAAACATTTAAATGCCCACAATGTGCTAGGCACTGTGCTAAGCTCTAGGGCTACAAAGGAAGGCAAAGACACTTCCTGCCCTGTAAGGAGTTCATAATGTAATGGGGGAGATGATGTGATAATAGAAATAAAAGCTGATACACTTACCCATATGGTGCCTTAAGTTTGGCAAAGCACTTCAAATATATCATCTCGTCTGATTCTCATGTTAACTTTGAGAGGTAAATGAGACCAACTTCTCTGATTTTATGGAAAAAGCAAATGAGACTTAGAGAGATTAATTATTTTGCCCAGGGTCACAGAGCTAGTAACAGTCTAAAGTGGGATTTGAACCCAGGTCTTCCCGACTCTGGTAGCTACATGATACAGGGGATAGAGTGCTACTCCCAGAGTCAGAAAGACTCATCTTCCTGAGTTCAAATCTGACCTCAGGTACTTACAAGCTGTGCGACCCTGAGCAGGTCACTTAACCCTGTATATCTCAGTTTCTGTAAATGAGCTGGAAAAGAAAATGGCAGACTGATCCAGTATCTTTGCCAGGAAAACCCCACATGGGGTCATAAGGAGTCCTATAAGACTGAAATTACTAAAGAACAACAGCACCCTGATTCCAAGTTCAGGGCTCTCTCCACTATTTCCCCCTGACTTCTGTATGAGGCATCAGTCCAAGGGACTCCATGGCAATTTATCCTGGACAAGAAAAAACATATAAATCTGAAAAATGGTCGGTGTGTGTCAAAGGCTTCCCTCTCCTTTCATTGGCTGTCTCCCATGCCTGGAACTCTCTCCTTTTTCATCTCCATCTCCTGGCTTTTCTGGATGCCTCGTCTCAGCTAGTTGCGTAGTACATGAGAACCCTTTCCTGGACCTCCACAATCTTATTCCTTTCCCCTGGAGATTACCTCCAATTTAGCCTAAACATAAATTGTTTGTACATAGTTGTTTACATGCTGTCTCCTCTATTAGTATGAAAGCTTGCCTTTCTTGTATTCTCATCCCTTAGCACAGTGCCTCCCACATAATACATCCTTAATAAATGCTTCTTGACTGGTGGCTGACTGGAAGAGGGATTAGACTTTTCTACTTGATATCAGAATTAATAGGAATAAGTGGAAGTTGTAGAGAGGCAGAATTCAGGTCAATAGAAGGAGAAACTTTCTATCAGTTATACAAGAGTATACAGGTAGCCTTGGGGGTACAGTGAGTTCTCCATCACTGGAAATCATCAGTCAGAAGCAATAATGTTTGATGGGAATGCTGTTCAACTAAAAGTTGGACCAGATAACCTTGGAGGGCCTTTCTAACAGAGATTCTCTGATCGGCAAGACACTATGCTTGGCCACGAGCATATGCTGACAGATGATACAGATCCTGCCCTTGAGGAGTTCACAATCTAATGATGGGAAAATGACATGTAAAACAAAACAAGACCAGCTACTGTGATAAAAGCCAGAGTGTCAATGCAAAGGAAAAGTCTGGACAAAAGACAATGAATTTGAAGACAGAGATCACTTTAATCTATTGGATTCAGGGAAGGCTTCATGGAGGTTAGAAAGGAAAGCAAAGATGACCATTTCTTACACTGGAGATATCTTTAGCAAAAGTTCAACAACATCAGAGAAAAAGGCCAAGGAGGATGCTTAGAAAATATGTATGCAAACATGAAAAAGTTAGAAAAGTAATTTGGAAGCAGACTACAGTGGGCTATTGAAGATCCAATATACTATTCAATTTATTATTCAATAGTTATTGGGAATTGATCCATTAACTCTACTAGGGATATTATCTTGGCAAATCTGGGAAGGATGGAGTGGAGAAGAGAGAAATTAAAGGTAGAGAGACCAGTTAAGAATGAAGTCTTTGACATTTCAGGCAAAAGATAATCAAAGGCACATAAATTCAGGGTTGGAATGGACCTCAGAGGCCAAAAGTCAACCTTTTCATTTTATGGATCAGAAGACTTTTAAGGTTAGATTGAGGCAAAGAGAGTTTAAGTGCAGGGTCAAACAGGTAGAAAGTGTAAGAAATGGGATTTGACTTCAAGGTGTTCATGACTTCCAGCCCAGTGTCCTGTCCCTTACCTTAGAAGAGTCACACAATAGCCTGAAGTAGATTTAAATGTAATTGGGAAAAATTTAGCAAAATAAATTAAAATAAATGTAACATGGATAATTTTAATATTTGTTTTTTCTAAGTGATTATGCTACCTGTAGGGATCCTTATAAAAAGTGAGTTAAATCCATTTTTATTTGAGTTTGATTCCACTAAACCACAGCATACTGCCTATCACTGGTAGCTAGGGAACACAAAAGATAAGAGGGTTGAGCCCTAGAAATAGGAAGTTTGGAGTTCAGATTTGGTTGCAGACCCTTACTAGCTGGGTGACATTAGAAAACTCATATAAGTACTGTCTGCTTCAGTATCTTCAACTGCAAAATAGGGGTCATAATAGCCTTGACTTCCTAGGATTGCTAGGAACTGAGATTTGTAAAGGGTTTAGCAAAGTGACTGGTGATTAGTAGGCACTTAAAGAATATCTCTTTCTTCCTTTCCGCCCTCCCTCCCCCCCCTCCTTTCTTTTTATAGGCATGATGACTTGGATTTGTGCATAATAAGCATTCTGGGATGGGCTGCCTTGAGGCCATCACTTTTCAGTTAAATACCAAATATGCTGACTGATGGGGAAGGTATGTATTCCTTAAAAACCACCTTGACATGGATGCCTTTCCACACCTTCAAACTCAAAAAGTTCAAAACAGAACTCTTTAGCTCTCCCTCAAAAATGCCCCTCACCCTGACATCTTGATCTCAGGTGATAGCACCATTACACCATGACACTACACCATTTTGTCTCTACATAATTTCCCAAGAGCTACACACATGTCCTTTAATATCAGATCCAAGGCTCCTTCCACACCATGCTTTCTATCAAATACTTTCAGCTAGACTTCTATGACATGAAATATACTAGACTCCAAGAAATATGTTCTAGAAAAAAATTTTAGTGTAAGGAAAAAAAGACAACCAAATTCCCTAAAGAAATACAAAAACTCAGTAAAAACTGAAAATACTTCTGGGGCTTTTGAATATGTCACTGGTAAAAACAAAGGTATAGCTAGCTACATCTGGAAAATTCTTTACTACAATAACAAGTGTTAATTTGAGAATACTTTGATCCAGCAGATGTCTCTGCCCAAACCATGGGAAAACAATGCTAGAAGGAACCTGAAATGTCTGCTCCCTAACTACTTCCTGAGAAAATACAACTAAAAATATACTGGAACACAAACTAAACTATATAAAAGTAAATAATCATATATAGCAATTTTTTCCTTCCTACTTCTCTCTCCTTTAAGATTTCTCTCTTTTGTATTCTCTTTGAACAATTAAAGGAAACTTAATCTATCTTTTCCAAAACTGTTATTTCATTTTCTTTTGAAATATATACATAGTACTCTGTATAAAGCAAGGGGAATAGTTTTAATTGCCATCACAAATCAGGAATTAAACATAAGGACTTACTTGAGCAGATTGATGATCAGACTTTGGGAAATGATGGAAGGAAAGATGCCAACACAAACAAAATGTGGCCATTCATTTTTACCCCAAACTTATTTACTACTGCTCATGAATATGGGTCCATTTCTAACGTCAGCAGCCAACAAATGAACACAACACCAGTTCTTTGAGGATTATCATGTTAACATCAACATCTTGTTTCAAGCACTAAAATATATCAAATGCTTCTTCTTGTTGTTGAAAAGTCATGTAACTTTGCAGTGAGAGGCCATAAATGTGGTGGGAAAAGGAGAATCTCATTCACTCTGAACCCTAAATTTTTATCCCAAGACAAAACTGCTTTTTACTGCTGAATACTGCATCACATTATACATCATGTTATGTAGAATCAACATGATCTGCCCTGGCAAGTCTACTCCATGGAGATCTTGTGCTATGGTGTCCCTTGAAATTTTAAGAAAAAGAAAAAATAAAGAAAAGGAAAGAAACAGGAGTATGGTTCTTTTATGCTTACAGTTACTCTCCACCAGTCCTTGGTAACTTCTCCTAACACTCAACTGTTCATAAGTACAAGACCTTGCTGAGTACAGATGACAAAAATGAGCTTTTCATATTTTGGCTAAATTCTGCCTGTTCTTGAAACAAGATTCCACTAACCCAGTACAAAGGGAGTAGAAAGTAGCCTGCCATTATGTGTTAAAGATACTCAAGAGAGCCAGAACACTTTACTGGGCCTATAACTGGGCTGTGCTACAAAAGGTATGTCATAGAAATGGCACATTTAATTAGTCCTGATGCAAAGAATAAAGCACTTTCTTCTTAGGACTGGGGGAAAATGGAGTGAAAGAAAGTCAGCCTCTTACCTTTGGTAGCTATTCGCACACACTGGGTTTTAGTTTCCTGTGGAAGAGGTAAAAAATGAAAGGAAATATGATCAATGTACAGTTCAAACTGTCCTACTTAACCAAGTAAGAAAAAGCTTTAAGACCAATCTGGAGTAACAAAGACCGGAGTTTGGACACTAGATAGATTTCTTCCAATATTGAAAAGGGAGATTAAAAAAATTAAACAGGACTTTACAAAGTATTTGTAAGTAAAGGCAGAATTCTGCTTTCATTCTCTGCATATCCAGTGCCAAGAGAAAATCTATACCCCCTAATAACTGCCCGCAGCACCCCCATACCTGTGCTAAATTGTAGGGCTGGTGCCACCCTCCCACGGGACATGCCCACCAAAGGTACCTGTCTCCTAGAGCTCTGTCCTGGGACCTCTTCCCCTTTCCTTCTATAATATTTCATATGATCATCTCTTTGGCCTCCATGACTTCAATCATCATCTCTATAATAATAATCCTCAGATCTATCTATCTAGCCCTAACCTCTGGACTGGCATTTCTAATTGCCTAGTAGACACTGCAAACTGTACGGTGCATAACATCTTAAATTCAACATGTCTAAAATTGAACTCATTATATTTCCTCCCAGACCTTCCCTTCTTCCAAACTTCCCATTTACTGTTGAGGGGAGAACCTTCCACTCATTCAAACAGGCTTACAATCGAGGTATCATTATCAGTTCCTCATTCTTTATCAATTCACATAGCCAATCTGTTGCCAAGTCCTGTCGATATTTTCTTTGTAACATCACTCACATACACACCCTTCACTCCTCTGACATTGTTACTTATCCTGATCCAGTTCCTCTTTACTTCATGCTTGGACAACTGCAACAGCATTTTGATTGGACCCCTGTCACTCTCTACTCAGCTGTCAAATTAATCTTCCTACAGTGCAGATATGACCATGTCATGCCCTGCTACTCAATAAACTTCAGTGGTTCCCTATCACCTCCAGGATCAAATATAAAATTTTCTGTTAGACATTCAAAGCCCTTTTCCCCACACATACTTTGCAATCTGTTAACAACAAACTTCTTGCTTGTTTCTTGCCCAAGACCCTCTCATCTCAAGACTCAAGGCAGTTTCACTGACTGTTCCCTTTGTCTACAATAGTTCCTCCTCATTTCTTCCTCCTGACTCCCCTCAAGTCCCTATTAAGATTCCATCTTCTGTGAGAACCCTTTCCTGATCCTCATTAAAGCTAGTGTCTTTCCCCTTTTGATTATCTCCAATTTATCCTGTATGTAGCTTGTCTGTACACAGCTGTTCTAATGTTGTCTTTCCCATTAGTCTGAGAGCCCCTGGAAAGTTGGGACTTTCTTTCATCTTTCTTTGTATCCTCAAAGCTTAGCATAGTGCCTGTTACATAGTAGGAACTTAATAAATTCTTTCTGACCGACACAACTTATAGTCAAAAGGCATGTGTGTAGTTATTAACAGGAGTGTAGGGGTGGTAAATTAAATATCAGAGAGTTGTCACATCATTGCAGCATATAATGATGAAAGATCTTGGATTTTTATTTGTTTTGATGATTTATATTGTTACAAATGATATTTTTTATAGATACCATCAAGAATAGGAGAGTAGAGCAAAAAGATACAAGGCCAGGAAAAAGAAACAAAACAGTTCAGGTACTTAGTAAATTTAGGGAGTAGACTCAGGGCTGGTTGGTGTATCTGTTGACTTAGTAGCTTGAGAAACTGGTTAGGGATCTGGAATATCTGGGTGCAGAAAGAGATAATGGAGTGAGAGTGGGTTATACATTAAAGATGATCTGGTGAGAAAGACAGCAAGGAAAACTGCAGCATGGAGCCTAGAAGCATCCCAGTCCTGTTGGGGATCTGGAATGAGAACGGAGGGGATGAGAATGGAGATTCATTATTGGCAGCTAGGCTGGGCCTGGTCACTAGCATACTTCTCCATCCATTCTAGCGTACAGCTGAGTTAGGGTGAAATGCTCTCAATCAAGTTCTGCCCAGTGTGGCCTTTATGAACTGTATGTTTTCATGCTCCTTCCTAGGCTCTTTTTTGGATAGAGATTATATGCAGAGGACACAGGATGGATACCCAGCCAAACTTTTTACATTTTCTTCCTTCCATTCAACCAGTAAAGGCGAAATTAAGACTAATGAAAGGTAGAAATAGATAGTGCATCTCATGAATCTTTCTTTTTTAAAGTTTTCTGGGAGAGAAGACATAGATTCACCTTTTCCAGATTTGTTCCCTTTTACCAAGGTTTGGGGCTCAATCCTTAAAAAAAAATCCCTAAGATTTAGTGAAGGCAGACAATAGATTCTTCATCAATCAGCAAACATTTATTAAGCCTCTACTGTGTGCCGGGCCCTGGGATAGTGTGCGCCCTCTATTGCAGTAAACCACATGCATACACATTTTATGCGCATATGGACATGAGCATGTGTGTGCCTGTTTGTGAGCAGGCGTATGTAAAGAGGTCTGTGATTCTACATGCTCTCCATCTCAGTTGAGAGTTAGCATAGAACACAATCACATTTGACAAAAATCTTAATGTTATCTTAATCTTAATGTAACCTTAACAAGATACATCTTTTCTCTATGATCCCTTTATGAAGTATGAACTTTCTGATTGAGTTTGGAAGATAAAGAATTGGCTGAGAAAACAATTTAACCACACTTTGGGGGCTTTAAATATCTGAATGGATGTCAGCGGGGATGGTTCTTGCCTTGCCCATCCCCCTCAATCATGCCTTATGAACTCTTGACTAGAAGGAAACAATGCATCCAGCTAGGAACGATGACATATCTAAGGAACGACAGGAATGAGTCACCTGAGGTAGCGGGTCAGTATCAAGGAACATAACCCTGGGCTCAGAGAAGTATTCTGGGCATGGATTCAGGAAAGAAAGAGATCCTAGGAACTCAGCTGAGTATCTTCCTCAGTGAGTATGCTATACCTAACAGTAGCTACCTAGAGAGACAGGATCAGGCCATGCAATATCTGGAACTGTAAGTTACTCTTTGTCAAACATGAATCTTACAGGTGTGCCTCACTTACAATAAATTTTAAGCTTAAGGCCATTCCTTCCGAAGATTCTATATAGAAGAATGAACCCTGGGCTTTTGAAGGGAATATTTTGTACTTTTTAAAAAAAAAAACTATATCACTTAAACAATGCCTTTGGTAGAAACTAATAAGGTCTACTGACTGATTTTAATGGGAAGCATATCAGTAGGGTTTGTCAACTACAGTAGGAGGAGTAATCACTCACAAGGTTACATTTACAACCCAAGGTGGCCGCCATACTCTGGGAACCTGACCTATTAGTGTGAATTTAAGCTAGGGGAGCAAGAAACTAGATTGGGGAAGGCCTAAGAAAAATAGAGAAATTCATTCTCATTTTCTAATATGCCTCCTTCTCAAGGGTCTTTTGAGGAGATGATAAACCTTAACATATAACAAAGAACAGATTTTTCCTGTAAGCATTTTACATTAAATAAAAAGTTCTATTATCCAAAATCAATCTTAGATTGTTGGTTGATATTAAAAATCACATAAAACAATTCTTTCAGCAAGTAATAATTAAAAGTATACTACTCTTATTTAGTTCTGACCTGAGGCCTTTGTAGCAAACTGAGAACAAGAGATTATTTCTGACTAGTAAAAATCTAAAGGGATTTTGCTTTCCTGAAAGCAATCACTTTTAACTACAGCAGCACTCCTTGACCCTGCTGCTGATGTGAGTCACATCAATTTAAAAACGCTGTGCCAAGATAACTGTGAAGTACATTGTCACAACTTTGTACTTTGGATGCACAAGAGTATAGTCACACTAGCAATTAAAAAGGAAAATTTCCTCTCAAAGCTTTCAAGTAGCACTATAGAAAACCCTTTCCCAAAAAGGGACATTTATTAACACCCCTTCTCATATCACAGATTAAGTCATGAAAATTAATTTTCCATCTCTCACTTCTTAAAAGTTAAAAAAAATAGAACTACATTTTCTACCAGTGTGTCTTTATGCTCTGAATGGAATATTAATTTCTACAGTCACTGCTTTATCAAGGCAGCTAACCATCTTCAATGCAGGAAGTAAGAAGTCTTCAGGTGGTGGGGGGCATTTTGTTCTCCTTTTCAATATTACCAAGCACACATAGAACAATTTCTTCCATAATAAGTCACCTTTGGCTGTATTACCTTTGTTAATATTTCCATAATTGTAAAGATAAAGATTTTATTAAAATATTATTTAATAGCTGTCCAGAAATTTTAGTTTCTCATAGGAGGTATAGGAGTGCAGATGGAAGAACATGACGGTCCTCCAACTACAAGACTACAGCTAAGATCACATTCCCTCAATCCACTGACTTGTCAATTAATTTTCCAGACACTCCTTTTCGATCTCTATAACCTGAAAATATTCATTTCCTATACAGTTATGCTTATATGTTGCTCTTTAAATGGATTTTCAAACTTGGTAGCTTCCCTCTTGTATAACACATGCGCGCACACACACACACACACACACACACACACACACACACACACTTTATACCTCTACCTTTCCAAAAACAGATTTCCATTTTAAGAAAGAAAATCATTCAAAGAAAACAGCATGGGGCATGAGAGACCTTTCTCACCCAGAAACATCATGGTATTTAACTTCCTCTTGTGTTTTCCTCTTCAATATTCATACAAGACCAGTAACGGTGTTCAGAAACAACAGTGCCCAAAACAGATGAAGGAAGGAGGTAACCAGGGAGATACGAAGGCCTACTTTTCTGGCTACACAGCAGTTGGGCAATCTAGAGGCAGCCTTCTGCATCAGCTCTGTCAAATGGACCACAGGCAGCGCCTTACTTTGTAATCAGTAGATTTTTACTTTGTTATTTTCTATTTGTTCAATACTGCCTGAAAAGTTTGCAACATTTTATTAGCCTGCTGAGGAGTACGCATTTTGTTTATCCTACAGTAAATTTAATCTTTTGAAGTGTGCCACCACTGAGAAAGGGGGCAAGAACAATGGTGCATATTTACAGAGGGTGCAGAAACACACTGCTTAAATTATTTTACTCAAAACGGCTACCATGGGCTTTTACTAAAGTCTCAACTAGAGACAGTTACTAGGAAACGGGAGTCATGTGAAATACGATTGGCGTGAAGCCTCAGCCTTGCAGTACAGAAGTACGCACAGCGGTACAAAGAGGCAACAGCACTGCTGTACACTATGAGCTTTGGCTAATGCTGTCTGGCATCTCTAAAAAGCCACTGAGCCTTTCCTTGGGGCAGTGGGAAAAAATGCGGCTAGACACTTACCTTCTCCACACTGCTCATAGCCTGAAAGTAGATATTGTAACCTTTCCGAGGTGCAAGAGGTGGGTTCCAAAATCCTTGGTATGTCCTGTTGTCACCAACGGTAAATGGGGCTGGTTCAGGGAGATTTCCAGGGGGCAGCTCAGCAGCAAAGTAATAGGGTGAGCCTCCACTCATAGCGCTCTGGTAGGTGATGGGGACCTGGTAGCATTCCATTGCCCCTGTTTCTCGCTTGGTTCGATGGGGATGTAATTCTTCTACCACAATTTGATAGGCACTTTTAGGTCACAAGAAGAAAAGAATGACAACATTGCTAGTTAGTTGTACTGAAAATTATAAGGCATCTGTGGATATTTAAGGAAAAAAACAGCCTATCAATTCTAAACAAGGGAAATAGGACATTCTCCAGTCCCATTCCTCAAATATGCAGGGCAGGAAACAAGTGGCACATTTTCACATTAATCTTCACATTAATGTAACTTTTATTGTCTCAAAGCTGTTTATTCTTTAAAAAATTGGCCTCGGTGAAAGCAACTTTATTAGCATTGTTGCAGAATTCTAAATGGCCTTCTACTTCTTTCTTCCCACATAATTTATGTGATACGCAAGGAAAAGAAAATCCACATTAAAAACCCTCTCAGCATTTTGGAAATTTTGTGTAATGATGCACCCTAATAAAGAACTTGGCATTAACCACAGCTCTGAAATAGATTAGGTTCTTTGCCTGATAGTTTAAAATATTTAAAGTTAACATTTTTCTTTGAAATGATATTATAGAAAGCTCAGCTTCAAGGCCTGACATAATGACTGCCTTTGGGCTGTGCTAGAAGCGCCAATTTGCAGTTGTCATATCATTAGAGGCAGAATGTGCTGACAGGCTTCTCCACCTCTTGACCTTGCTATGGCATCTATCTTGGCTCAGAGCTATGGAGATCTAAAGTACAAGTGACATGTTGTAATATGGGCACAGATGGACAGAAATCTGTCCACTCCACCAAAATAGACTGCCTCATTTTCTTACAGTTGTCAATGATAAAATGCCACAAATTGCAGAAACAGATGGCATTTGGCCTATTAAAATGCCAACCTAAGTCTTCCAATACCTTTCTGAAAAGACTGAGTAGTTTTCTACTAAGATTTGCTACCTATAGGGGCCTGGGAAGAGGACAACTTTGAAATTAACTTAGAACTGAAATGGCTATGTTAACTGTCTAATTATTGAACAGATATCACCCACTCCATCACTGTGCACAGCAAATTCTTCAGATAAAGGTGCTGCTAGGAAAGAGATGTGTTTATATTTTAGATTCAGTTAAATGAACTTAAGTTTAAAAAAGGTCTGAAAAAATGTCAGTATATTGTACTATATATAATCCAATGAAACAGAAAACAAATGTGCTTTTTTAGTGAATGGTTTAACTTTAAACTTTGGGTTAGAACATATACAGTATGGAAGTGCCTCCTTTATTATTTTAATGTCCCTTTTAAAGTGATTAAAAATAATCTAGAACTGTAAGAAAGAAGAAGATCCTTGGATGAAGTACCAACTTATGATGAAAGTGTTGTTCAGAAATACTGGAGACCATCAACAGCCCAATTTACAAAGCCCTTGCCTGGGTTAATTTACTCAAAGAAATGGGAGAATTTACTAGTATCAGAAGATAAAAGAAAATTCAGAATAAAGGAGAAATGATCATCTTTTGCCCTAAATACTTAGAAATAGCTATTTCTCTTAAAATTCATCAATAAATTAAGTGACTGCTGCCTACCCAGAACTTCCTTTCCCTTAGAAATATAACAGAAATACTGGCAAATCAGTTCCAAATTTGGGAAACCAAACAAGACTGAAGATCACGCAGGTTGAAATTGCACCCAGGAACAATGATACATGTAAACACACCTCAAGGAGTTAATTTGGTCACCCAGGAAACACAGCTCTGTATCCTTCATCTAAGAGTTCTTTCTTTTTTCCATAAGTCCCACCTCAACCCTAGTGATAACATAAAATACTTCTAAGTTCTCTAGTTTGTTTCTGGGAAATTTGGAGGCAAAGTCTTTCTTCTTTCTCCCTGCCAGCTTGGTTCCCTTAAGCTTCTAAGATTGGCACTGACAAGAATTCTGCTCTGAGAGGTGCTCAGAGAGCAGGAATTTGTCAATTCAAAACTCTTTAAGTTCTTAAGCACAGACTCAGCAGGGGAAGTGGGATGCATGGCATTGCAGTCATATGCCCAATAACAAAAAGACATTCCAGGGGCTCTCTGATTTTATTTTTCATCCATATTAGCATTATACATTCACAGACCCAAGACATTTCTGAGGGAAACAGAATCTAAGGGATTAGCTAAACCACATTTCTTGCTCTGTATTTGATAAAACTAAAACTTTGAGAAATTAGGTGACATGGTCATGGTCACACATGAAGTCTGTGATAGAGCCTGGATCAGAGCCTAGTAATATGACTACTGGATGAGTATTATTAGATTAATTTTTGCTATCATTCAATTCAACCAACATTTAAATGTTTTTGTTCAAGCCACTCTTAATCACCAGAATACACAGATGAAAATATGATCAATAACTTCAAGGAGTTTACAATTCAGTAGAAAAATAAGTTGCATAGTTAAATAACTGTAATATAATTTAGACTGATATCGATACATAGAGGAGACCAGGAGACGGGAGGTCATGAGCTTGGCATAGAAAGCCTTCTACAGTCTGACTCCAGCCTTCCTTTAGAAGCTTATTGCACACACACTATGTTCCATTTACATGGGTCTATCTGCTATTTCCCAAACTCATCATTCAATCTCCCTTTCTGGGCCTTTGCACACGTTGTCCCCTGGGAAGGGAATGGACTCTCTTCACACCTCTGCTTCTTAGAATCCCTAACTTTGAGCAAGGCTCAGCTCATATAAATTTCTTCCTATGGGAAACCTATTTTAAGTCCTTAATTCTTGGTGCTCTCTTTCTTTCTCCTCCATAAGTCATCACACATAAATTTATCTGATTATATGTTGTACCAACCCTCCCACCATCAAGTAGAATGTGAGGTTCTTGAGGGAAGGCATGATTTTTGTTTTTTATTTTTGTGTTCCCTAAAACCAAACACAATAGCTTGCAATGGTAAACTTAATAAAAAATTTTCAGTGGAGTGTGTGTGCACATGTATGTGGGACAGAGAGACAGAGACAGAGGGAAAGGCTGACTTAAAAAGAGAAAGATACTTGGGATAGTGGAAGGACATGAGTCATTTCTAGATGGAGGAATAACAGAGAAAATTTAATGAAGTGGTAAAAAGAAAAAAGCAAAAAGAAAAATAAGCAAGTGAACAGGCAGAGAAATGGACAGAGTCTCTTTAGGGTATAGGAGGAAAGTCAAGAAAAAAAGTTGCATGAGAATGAGCTCAGTATGGCTGAGATGTATTGTGTACTGCGGGGAATAGTGTTAAATAAAGCTGGAACGGTGGTCCGGAGGCAAGTTATGGAGAGGCTTAAATGCTATACAAGGAAGTATCTATTTTGTTCCCCCATTCATTTTAATTCTTCCACACAACATGCATTTAATAGGAATGTATGTGTTGAACCTATATAATTCCCTCAGGGAGGGAGTGGGGAGGGAAGGAGGAATAAGGGGGAGGGAGTGAGAAAAAAATCTAAGATATGTGGAAGTAATTGTCGAACGCTGAAAACAAAACAATTCAATTAAAAAAAAAAAGGAAATTAAGGCATCAAAGAAGGTGCTTTTCACCAAACTCATATTTCTCCCTTGTTGAATCTCTGGGTTCATGAGAAAAAATTAAGCAAAAAAAAGTATGAATATTTTCACTAGTAGCTGATATCTAAAAAATAAAATACCAAAATTCATGTAAAAAAGCAGGTAACAGCTCATAGTTCAACATTCAGTTAATGTGTGTTCAGTTTAACTGACAAGAGCCCAGTCCACAATCAAGGATACTTAAGTGAATGCAGCATCCTCTGCCTCCAAATTTCCCAGAAACAAACTAGAGAGCTTAGAAGTATTTTATGTCATCACTAGGGTTGAGGTGGGACTTATGGAACAAGGAAAGAACTCTTAGATGAAGGACCTACAGCAATGTTTCCTAGGTGGTGTCAGTGCTCCTGGAGATGTGAAAGAAGAGATGGTACAAATAACATACTTGTTCAGTATTTCTTGAACCTATAAATAAACGAAATTATTTCTGACTTTGTTAGACATGACAATTTACATTTATATAGCATTTTATAGTTTACAAAGCACTTTACATGTACTCTCCTTTAATCCTCATACTTTTCCTATGATATAGCAAGCACAGCTATTATTTTCTCCCAAGATACCTGTACTTCAAAGTGGTACAGAAGAAAGAGGATTGAATTTAAAACTGGACCTGAGTTCAAATTCAGCTGAAATGAATAGCTTTCAGGTAGTCAATTCATATGTTTAGAGCTCATTACTCATTGAATGGTGCTGGTGACCCTACGCTACAACAGAGATTGTATCAGCAGCACAGGTGACAATGGACTTTAAGCATCATGGGGCCAAATTCAATGTTCTTTTTCTTATGTCACAGTCATAGCAATAAATAATATCATATGATTGGGGTCTATAAGATATCTCAAAGATTATATAATCAAACCCTATCATTGTATAGATGAGGCAACTGAAGTCTAAAGAAATGAAATTATTTACTAGGCCATATAGACAACAAGTAATAATAATATTCATAATAATAGCATATAATATATATGCATGTATATGCACATACATATATATATGCATACATAAATATGCATATATATATATATACACACTACTATGTACCAGGCACTTTGCCAAGCACTTTTATAATTATCTGATATGATGTTCAAAACAAACCTGAAAGGTGCTATTATTATTATGGAAGGGGAAACTGAGGACAGCAGAGGTTAATTGAGTTGCTCAGGCTATCAGGGAAAGTGTCTGAGTCCAAATTTGAACTGAAGTCTGGTGCTCTATTCACTGTATCATCTAGCTACCCTAGGTTCTTAAGTCATTTGTCAGAATGTCTAACCCTTTTTGACCCCATTTGAGATTTTCTTGGGAAAGATACTGAAGTGGTTGCCATTTCCTTCTCCAGTTCATTTTACAGATGAGGAAACTGAGTCAAAGAGAATTAAGTGACTTGCCTATGGTCACACAGCTAATAAGCATTTGAGGTTTTGATCTGAACCTATGTAGAGGAGTCTTCCCCGACCCTAGGCCTAGAAATCTACCCACTGTACTCCCTAGAGGTCCTAAGCTTTTATCAATATATCACCGTGGAACAACGTATACATTACGCCCCCCTTTTACTGCCATTATCACTTCATTCTTATAATATTAAGTGACTTGTCTAAACCATCCAGTCACTTATAGAACCTTAACTCCTGATGATCTGTCATTGAACCCATCGGTTTTTTCATATACTTGATTTTAAAAACATCAAAAAATCTGCAAGCATAGAACTGAGACCTTTAAAATGTACTGAAATAAAGTCATATATACAATGCAAAAAAAAGTGTAAAAGCACTCCTCAGATAAGGAGTGTTAACAGAATTTCTTTTGGTTAAGCAAATGTTTTTATCTTAATTGTTCATCCTGACATTTTAAATACAGTTTTAAAAATGGACCTCAAAATACCAAAATATGTGCTATATCTATTTGTACTTTCATTAGAAAGTCATTTTACATTAACTAACAGTTAAGAATTTACAAAACAATTTTATACACATCACTTTATCTTCATAACAATTTTGTAAGATAGAAGTAGACAAGGTGCTAATTTTATAGCTTATAAAACTGATGTTTAGAACTAAGGGAAGGTCTTTTCCCAAAGTCACGTGGCTAAGAAGAGTTTGTACTATACTTTAAGGCCACCTTATTTTGCTCACTTTGAGCATCAACATTCATTCCAGGTAGTTCAGCACATGAAATTTTCACTACCAGTTTCATGAGCATGGCTCCCTGAATTATAATTCCCCTGAAAAAGAAGATGGATGTTTCCTGGTTCTTCATGCATAATATGGGCAGAGATCAAACACTTTCTTTCTTCAATGCAAAAAGAATCCTAATCATAAGTATCCTTGATAATACAGTTATCCACAAATAAATTCGATAGTTCATCTTTCACTACATCTACTTATTTTGCTTTTATAGTCAAAAAAAAAATGATAGATACCCTTCAGTTGGTGAATGGCTTAACAAGTTGTGGTATAGGATTGTGATGAAATACTACTGTACTATAAGGAATAATGAACTAGTTTGTTTGAGAAAAACATGGACAGGCTAGGACCTGTGAAAGAAGGTGCTATCTGCCTCCAGAAAAAGAAATGACAAATACATATATGTTTATGAGTATATACACACATATAAGTATGTAGTTGTGTTAAATTGTAGCCTTCTCTAGGGTGGAATAGGGAGGGAAGGAAGGGGAAAAGTACACAGAAGAAAACAAAAGAAAACTTAGAAGAAAGTACATAAAAGCTGGGCAGCTATGAAAACAATGTGTAGTATTTATCACATTTTTTTAAATGTATAGTTGGAAATGGAAATTTATAGTTTTAGATTGAATCTTCTATGTTCTACTGTCTACATGGAAATGTTCTTTTCCCTCCTTATTTTTTATTTAAGTTTTAAGTGAATATTTTTTTAAATCCCTCAAATCAAACTCTGGAGTGGCAGAGCCAACAAAAGATTAGGGTAAGACACCTCTTTAGTCCAAAACAAATTAGAAGGTTAGAAGGAGAGGTCTGCGATATTGGAGCTTGGGCTGGACAAGAATCCACATGGTTACAGCACCAACGGTGGGCCTTGGAGCATCAGCATCAACTTTGGCAGCTCTCAAAATAGATACGATAAGGGGATCTGCCAACTGATCAGAAAGAGACAATAGAGGACCCATGTGCTAGCCATAGGCACAAGACAGGACACTGTTTGGCAACTCCATTGTCTATACCCATTTCCCAGTCACATTTCCAGGGAAGAGAGGAGTTCTTTAGGTCAAAAGACTTAAAGTCCTGAGGAACAGTATCATTTTCATTGCAAGCATCACTACTCTGCACACAGATCACTAACTACCTTTGTATGTGCACTGAAAATACTAAAAACTCCCCAAACCACAGAACTGACTCTGAAAACAGCAGTGTAAAAATGCCAGAAATTTGTGATAGTACCCTACCTCAACCTCTTGTCTCCTTTTTATCCAGGGAACAGAACCCAATTTTAATATCAAATTCAAAGTCAAGAAATAGGCAAGAAAAATGAGCAAATAACAACAACAAAAAAAATCCAACCAGAAAACTACTATGGTGATAGGGACACAAACACAGAAGAAGACAATGAAATAAAAACAATAGCAAATCCTTGAACACAATCCCAACAACAATTCCTGTAAGAGATAAATATGTAGACATATATATTTCAAAATCAAATAGGAATGGTAGAGGGGAAAAAATAGGAAAATAAATGAACAAGAGAATTGTGAAAAAAAAACAAGAGCTTGGTAAAAGAGGCACAAAAAATACTGAATGACACCTTAAAAAACAAAACAATACAACCCAAACTGACCAAATGGGAAAAGAGATACAAAAATACATTATTCCTAAAAAGAAATAGAATAGGGAAAGTGGAAGTGAATGACTCCATAAGATATCAATAAAAAGAAAGTCAAAAGAAGAAAAACCATAAAAGAAAATTGAAATATTTCATTGGAAAAATAATTCACCTAGAAAATAGATTCAGGAAAGATAATTTTAAAAAAATTATTAAATTTCCTGAAAGTCATGATCAAAGAAATAGCCTTTACATCATATTTCAGGAAGTTATAAAGGAAAACTGCCCTTATAGCCTTGAACCACAGGATAAAATAAAGTTAAAAGAATCCACTGATCACCTCCTAAAAGAGATCCCTAAATGAAAAGTCCCAGAAACATTATGGTCAAATTTGAGAGCTCGCAGGTCAAAGAAAGAGTAGTTCAAGAAGCCAGAAAGAAATCATTCAAATACAATGGCACTACAGTCAGGATAGCACAAGATTTATCAGCTACCACATTATAGGAGCAGAGGGCTTGGAATATGATATTCTGGAAGGCAAAGGAGGCAGAATTACAACCAAGAATAATTTACTGAGCAAACTGAGTGTAATCCTCCTGTGGGGAAAATGATATTTAATAAGAGAAAGGAATTCCAAACACTCCTGATAAAAAGACCAGAGATGAACAGAAAATGTCATTTTCAAATACAAGACTTAAGAGAATCATAAAAAGGTAAATATTAAAGAGGAATCATAAGGACTCAACAAGATTTAACTGCTTACATTCCTATATGGGGAAATGACAATTCCTTCTAAGAATTCCTAAGTTCTTGAGATTGGGAAAAGCAATGATGTCCAATTACACCACTATTACTTGACACTGATTGAGAAATCCTAGACGTAGAAATAAACCCAGAAAAAGAAATTGAGCATAGGCCAAAATGATATAAAATTATTTTTACTTGCAGAAAATATAATGATCTACTTAAAGCAAAGGATCTTAACTTTTGGGGGTCATTGGTCCCTTTGGCAGTCTGCCAAATATAAAATCCATTGGATGACAAAGGAAACCAATTAAAGTGAAACGCTGTGATGAGAATTTTTAAAAAGTTCACAAACCACTCCCTCCCATGTTAAGTATGACAGATGAGAGAATTAAAGAACCCCAGAGATTTAATGAAAAAAAAATCCTAATAATTAGTAAGTTTCAAATAGTAGTATATAATATAAACTTTAAAAAATCATCATTTTTTTTTTCTGGCTAGTACCTACAAAACCTCAATAGTAGTAGACAGAAAAAAAGAAATTCCATTCTGAACTATAAAATGCATAAATTATCTCTGAGTCAATCTACCAAGGCACATTTAGTACTTTTTCTATGAATATAATTACAAAATATCTCTTACCTTCCCTGCTACTATAGGGGGCAACACTATCCTCCCAGTCCCTTAGGTTGAAAACTTGGGAGTCATCGTAGATTCCCCACCATCTCTTTCCTCTCATTTTCAACCTATTGCCAAGGCTTGTCGATTTCACTTATGCATTTCTGCAACACTTAAATATACTCCTGTCTCTCCTCTGACACTGCGGCCACTCTAATAATGCAGGTCTTCATTACTTCACACTGAATTATTGCAATAGCTTGTTGATTGCTCTGCTTGCCTCAGCTCCATTCTCCTCATTCCATTTCATCTTCCATTCAGACACTAAAGTGATTTTTCCAAAGTGCCAATATGATCATGTCGCCTATTCCCTGTCACCTCCAGTATCAAATAGTAATGTTTTGTTTGACATTCCAAGTCCTTACCACAAGTCTTCTCCTACTTTCAGTCTTCTTATACTCTTTAATTCAGTGATACTGGCCTCCTAGCTGTTCTGGAATAAAACACCCCATGTCTTAGCCCCCAGCACTTTCTCCAGCTACCCTCCTCACCTAGAATAAAATCCTTCATCCCCTTTAACTACTAACCTCACCGACTTCATTTAATTCTCAAATAAAATAATTTAATTTTCAAATAAAACCTCACTTTCTACAAAAACATTTTCCTAACATCTCTTATCTCCAGTGTCTGAAGTTAATGGCTTCTGTTAATTATTTCCTATTTATAGTTTCCTATATAGTTTGCTTTGTACATATTTGCTTGCATATTAGCTCCTCTATTAATTAGACTGTAAGCTCCCAGAGGAGAGGGGTGTCTTATGCCTCTTTATACATCCCTATTGCCTGGCATGGTAGTGTGCTGCATTGTCTGGTACATAGTAGGTGCTTAATAAATATTTATTGATTGACTGTTAAATTTAAATGAAGACAAATAATTGCAGAGACGTTAACTGCGCAGAGTCGGGTCACATCAGCACAACAGAAATGATATCTAAATTAAAGTATATATTTAGTGCTACATCAAACTACTAAGGGTTTACTTTATGGAATTAGATAAAATAATGATGAAATTCATCTCAAATACCATTGATTTCAAGGAATATACTGAAAAATGTAGGAATGTAGGGAGCATAACAGCATCAAACGTCAAATAGCCTAACAAATTTGTGATCATCAAAATGATTTGGTAGCTGCTCAAATGAAAAGAAATGTAGGAGGTACCTTTTACAACAATGACTAGGGGGAGAATTCTTTTTTTTTTGCAGTTTTGGGTAAAAATATTGATTTTATTAGCATGTGATTGCTGAACTACCAATTTTCTCCTCCAGAATGGCACTGTTTTACATTCATGTAAATTACAATTTTTTGCTGCATGTTGAAGCCATAGAAAAACAGTGCTTTTGTTGTGTACTCAGTGATAAGTAAAATTGTTTTTCTTATTTTAAAAAATCTGTTATGTATATGAAATTCATATATTTTCATGATTTGGATATATTTGAAGCCCATTTGTTTTTTTTCAAATTTTCATAAGGAGCTTAGTGTGTGTATATATATATCCATGATTTTCATCTAATTGTTAGATTTAAAAATTGGCAACATATATACATGTGAACCAGATCCCTCTTTTTTGTCATATGCTTTACATCTTAGAAATGGTGTGGGGGGACTGAATTTTTAAAATATTTGTGGATGGAAAAATTGACTTGGTCTCAAGCTCATCAGCAGAAGACATATTTGCTAGAGTGAATACTCATTAGCTTAAGTCAAATTAAAATGCTTGGACTCCCTGGGGTTGCTTCAGAGAATGGTATTGGATTTGCTACCTGCAGGATAAATGACCACAGCTAGTTTGTTTGTTTGTATGTGAATTTTTCTCATCTACTGAAAGGAATACACACAGTTTTATTTTATTTTGTGACTGTCATGTTCAAAGAATTTCCAGTATACAATCCTATACCACTCCCTCCAAACCCTGCACACACAGTACCAGAGCTTGTTTTGTTTGCTTTCAGGAAAAAGAAAGCCAGTATTTTTTTTTTGGTCAAGTGATATTTCTTTTTAAAACATTTACAATATGGACCACAAAAGAATTTTTTTAAAACATTAGCCAACAGAGACCCAAATAATATTTATGTTGCTGACTTCACAAGCCCTTGACCTAATTGTCTCCACAGTATTACTAAGAATTAAAGGACCCTAACTTACTGTTGTTGGTCTAAAGTCCTATGCCTAATAGCTTAATTTTAGACTTAACCTTGGATGTTCCCCTACCAATAATCTATAATTCAATCGATCTGGTATTAAGCTTACAAACCTTTTGACTATAGGAAATTGCCACCAAGAGTAGGGGCAGTGAAGGGATGCAACATCTCCCTAACTTCATATCATTTCCAGGCAGTATTAGACTGTCCACTTGCATTCAGTCAGGCTTAAAGTCTGCCAGGTGTGAGTGGGAAAATTGAGTTGGAAGAATCCTACCTCAGTCCAGACTGAACAGCTGCTCTCTAGGGGGAGAATTCTTAAGCAAACAAGGGATAGAAATTATTATAGATAATAAAATTCATTATTTCTACTACACGAAATGGAAAAGGTTTTGCATGAAAAATATCAATTGCCTCTATTTTCAGTCAGGTAGCATTAGAAAAGCAACATTAATTGGAAAAAATCCTGATTGGTTTATATCACCATAATTAAAATGATGATACTACCTAAAGTAATTTACAAATTAAATATGATAATCAAGCTCAGTTTAATTTTTAAGTCATTTTCCCAATAATCATCAAATTCACAGTTACTTTAAAAATAAGTGTATTAGGTCTTTAAATATCTGAAATTCTCAGGGTCCAGGATCCAGCAATTATCCTAAACAACCTCCCTGTCATACTAAAAAGTTCAGATTTTTAAAAAGTATTATATGGTAGAGGAGATATATTCTCTTCCCCAGTTGTTGGCAGTAGTCCCCCACCCCTGACCCCTACTTTGGAGAAGCAATGTCTTAACATTTCTGACAATTGTCTTCTCTAGCTAGATTTCAAACTAGCATTTGGGTGACTCATTGAGAATTAAGTTATCCTTCATTTCAGTACCTTTCCAACACGTAAACAGGTTTTTTTTTTTATCTTTTAGTCAGACAAATGTCCTTATTTTCTCACTCTATTTCCAATTGTAAACTTCAACTTCTGATAACTTAGTGTGTGGAATCTCTACATCTCACTTTCTTTGGTGATCTAAGCACTACTGACACAGGTCAGCTTTATATGGTTTCTCTTCCCCATAAAGATCAACTTCAAGGTTTTATACTCAATTTTGACTGCTTAGGAACATTTGCACTGGAAGGAACATTAGAGATCATTTAGTTCAGCTTATTTCTTTCACAGTAAAGAAACTGAGTCTCAACAAGATTAAATTATTCACCCAAAGTCACATAACCATTAGAATATATATATTATATATAAAATCAAATGTGAAAAAATATAGTGACTATAAAGACAGTATTATGAATTTTTATTACCTAAGTAGAGATGAGGCTATCATGCTTATAGCAGAACCTGCTAAGGTAAAAACTGCATTTTTTTTTTTAACAAAATGAGGTAATAATCTCTCTGGGAAGATTACTACTTTTCTCCTGGCCAGAGAGTTGGAACTAAACTGTGACCTTTTGAAAATATAATTTCAGTGGGTCAAAATGTTAATACATTGGCCCTGAGCTAGATCACCCCCATATATTACAATTCATAATTAAACTACTTAGATCAGAATCTGAATAAATTGAAGAATAACAGCTAATCTTTTGGAATATTAACAAAAATCTTACATCCAATGGGACTGATGCTTTAATCTTAAAATAGTGTTCATTTTGAACGATAATCTATGGTTATCAAACTATGATGAATTGAAGGGAATTTTTTTCAAAGTTGCAGATGAGATTTGAAAGCCTAGATGAAACATGCAGTGAATTTCTTTACAAGAGACACTTTTAAGTGCCTTAGAATGAATCCAAAAGGAATTTTCTTCAGAGTGAAATTTATTAGACCTACAAAACATATTTTATACTGTGTGGATAGGAATTCTTTCTGACTAACAGGAAGATTAAATGGATAACACCTTTGTGCAACTTTATCTGGCACCATAATTATCAGTGAGATACATAGTTTTTGTTTTGAAAACAGCATGAAATATTGAAGGATTAAAATAGGTAACTGTGTCAGAAAGAGAAGAAATAGAAGAAAAATCTGAAGTGAGGCCTCCCTCCAAAAAGAGATCAATCCCAATTTGTCTTTGTGTAAAGATAATGTTACATGTGCAGCAGTAATAATACATTATAAATACAAGTGCTTTTAGAGGTAACGTGAATCTACTGGGAAAGAAAGGCTTTAAAGGAAATGTAGACTTTCAAATGGAAAATGTGGATGAAAATCCGGTGCTGTGCACAAATGAGGAAAAAGCATGGTTTTACTAGGATGCCACTTTCAGGGAGAAAGTCAGTGTGGATATGGATTGGAGAAACTTCCATTCAATTCTTATGTGAAGATGTGAGAAGAACTAGCGAATTTGGAAGATCCAAGGCAGTCTGTAGTCTGACCGATGAGTTAGTGAATGACACCAAGTAATTTCAGGTCATAAGGAAGTAGAGGTAAGTCTTCTCTTCAAGTATCACAGTGTTATTCATCCATGACAAGAAATCAGTTGCTTATGGGCTCTTTCCAAAAGAAGTCAATTTCTTGGTTATTCTGTTCTGCTACTATTGATAAAATGAGATAGGATTATATGATGAATGAATGAATGCAATAACTAAAAAACATTTGTGTTAATATGTGACAAGCACTACGTAAAGTACTAGGGATGCAAATAAATAAATATGCCCGTTTTGTAAGTAAACAGCACAGATGGGAAAAGGTAACCCAGGAGATTTGGACAGGGGTATACCTGGGATGGTGAGTTGATTCATCAAGCAGTCAAATGAAATGTTCTATCCAGAAGTAATATTACTATTGATTTGGTTACTTTGTACTTTAAGTTTCTTCTAAAATGATGAGTCTATTTCTGTTCCTTAGAAGTGAAAATGGAGAATCAATTACCCTGGAAACTATTGAATTTCAAGGACCTGAAATCTTTATATCTTATCAATTTACCTACTTACTTTGAATACATACCCATAAGAAATAATAGCTTTTTGAAAGTTTTTTGATTAAGAAAAAACACCTGGAATTAGAAACATCCAAGTTCAATGGAAAAATCCATCAGTTTATGTTGCAGGAAGAATATCAGAATTAGATGGATGTTGAAGAATTGGGTTTGAATATCTGCTCTGCTTGCCTTGCCCCATTAGATTGCAAGCAGGGACTATTTTTTGCCTCTTTTTGTATTACTAGGATTTAGCACTTCTTCAGTTATTTCAGTCATGTCTGACTCTTCATGAAGCCATTTGGGATTTTCTTGGTAAAGATTTTGGAGTGGTCTGCCATTTCCTTCCTAGCTCATTTTACACATGAGGAAACTGAGGCAAAAAGGATTAAGTGGCTTGCCTAGGATCACAAAGTTAGTAAGTATGGGGCTAGATATGAACTCAGGTCTCCCGGACTCTAGACCCAGTACTCTATCTACTGTACCAACCACCTCCCCTTGGGTTCAGCACTTAGTAAGCATTTAATAAATACCGAATGAGTGTTTGCTTGTTCTGAGTTTTCTCATGTAGACGAAACTAGACCAGACAATTTTAATGGTCCCTTCTCACTCCATATCCTCTCCAGGAGCTGTATTGGTACTACATACATGACTCTGGATAACACACGTAATCCTGTTGAGTCTCAGCTAATTCTGGGGTAAAGCAGGAAAACCTATCACCTTTGTATAAAACAAACTGATTTCCATGTAGTCAGCAGCTTCTTTGCTGACTTCACCAGGTAAAAGCTGATATCTAAAAAAGCAGATGAAAGGGAATCAAGAGCAATTACCAATGATAGCTGAATGCCAAGATAATTCCAGAGACCGACTGAACAAAAAGTGGACCATGGTTCAGATCATCAAAAGTCCAAAGCCATTACAGCTATCAGTACATTCTATCTTATTCAAAACTTTCAGATAATTTCATAAATGTAGTTACAGAGAATCAGTTGGGAAGTCTTCCATGTTACAATTTATAAGTGTACAGATAACTCCAAAGTCCTTATTAAGTAAAAAACACTACAAAATCTCATATAAAGGTGATCTAAGGAAGGCCATGACCACTATCTGAAGAGGCAGAAGCTAAAGTGACTATAGATCTCCCAGAAGTATTCTCTCAAATTAAGAAGCCCTAGTTAAGATCATAGGACACATGACTGATTATCAGTATCACTGGAATTTTTGAATTTACTTCACAGGTATGATTTTGGCCCTAATTTGAGTATTTCACTCAGCATTTCATTTAGAGCAGAACCATAAAGGACCAGGGAAAGTTTTAACCATATCTCAAAATGAAAACCACTATGTCCTAATAAAAATCTATGAAAATATTAGTGGTCATTTTTGGTTTAGTGAAAAAAAGGTAATTTTTCTTTTAGAATTTAATTTTAAGATTAACTTTAAATGGTTTGGATTGTAATGCTTCCCAGAGAGCTTGCTATCCTGATTGGTTAGTCAGATAAATTTACTTGACCAGTAGTTTAAACTCTCCCACATCCCAGACAATGCTTCACAGGTCTAGATACAACTCTTTATTATTTTAGCTGCCACTAAGTAGAAACTACCAGAGCTCTAGGATAAGGATCAAATCAATGCTGTCATTAATTTGGGATAGAGTATGTCAATTAAGTTAATTAATCAATAGAACTTCATCTAAAAATTCATTAAAAAATTTTAAATATATTTCAGGCAATGTGGTATTCTTTATGTATACAAAGTGGACAAAACAAAGCCCCTACCCCAAGGAACTTACAATAGAATGGGGGAGCAATATGGAAACAAAATATATACAAAGCAAGTCATATTTAGGATACAGAGGGAAGGTGTTAGAATTGAGACTGTACAACATATTCCCCAAAGACCACCCTCAGCATTCCTGTGGCTTCTCACCAGCCACTCCCTTTCCATGAATAGGCTCACTGGCCCTTAATGGAAATTGCTGGAATTGCCTTGCTTTTGTTTTAATATCCTGATCTCTTCCAACCACACTTAACAAACAAGAAAAGCTCAATAAATGCCTTAAGTCAGTTCATTAGTCAGCTGTCTTAAGTGTGACTAGCTGGACCTGGACAAAGTAGAACAAAGTTGGTAGTTGAAGGATCTTTTTCCTTATGAGAGTAATGTTACCTGGCAAAATATTCTATCACTCACATTTCAATAATTTTTGTCTTCTTGTTGAGTAGATATTTTACATTTCGTTAATTACTAATAATGTCTTGTTGGTTGTTCTGTGCCAATAGAAAGACACTGAACTAGGAGAAAACTATGCTACTTACTAAAAACAGGCAGTGTAATGGACTTTCAGTGGTTATCCCTTTCTTTTTTTTAAAACTGCCAATAGCTTCCTGTTTTTAAAAAGGGCATTAAGATAATATCTCTGGTCACTGTGTGTACCTCAGCAATAATGACTAAACATTTTAAAATTTTTCTTTGAATTTTGTCAACAAGGTATTAAGCATTTACTATCAATTAGACACTAGAGATATGCAAAGATAAAACCAGACTCAGTTATTGGTTTCTAATAATACTAGATAAGACACAAAGGTCATCATGACACCAAGTGGAAGATAATATGCATTTGAATTATTGATTATGTAAGAGAAGAGATTCTGCAAATGCTAAGGAAGCACTAAATTTGTAATAAACAATACAAAATCATCCCAATACCTGATTTCTACACTAAGCATATTATAACTTTGATAACCCTATGTTTGTGTCTGTAAAATTAGATTTCACTGCAAGTTTGAACATGAGTGCTAACACATGTACATTTAGACAGTTACAAATAAATCTTTGTTATGTGGAAGAGGAGAGGGCTGGGAGAGATGATGTGAATTATTCCTTGAAATTAAGAAGACTCAATTTTTTTTATCATTGGGTAGAGGTGAGAGAAAATATTTCTTAATAATAAGGTAAAATAGGATTTTTATATTGGTACAGAGGCATACTAAATAAAATTTAACAGCTCCGACACAATTTCCAGTAACAGGTACTCCAGGAAGAAAAAGGTCAGACAGTTTGTATTCAATGCTATTATTCTACTTCTATTTCCTCAGCTTCCAATTTTTCAATCATACATATGAAATTCACTACATAATAGCTGATTTACTGCATTGGAAAAGAGTTATTTTCCAATCTTCTTTCTGACAAATACCTTCAAACCTCATAGTCCATAGATGCCAAGAGACGAAGCAAAATGAAATGGTACTAAGAGGAAAAAAAATAAAAAGAAAAGATCGACAATCTAAGTCAAACAACAGAGAGGAGGATAATTCAGGTCATGAATATCTAAGCATCCCCTTAGAATTGACTTTCAACTACAGATCTCTCTGTAAGCTTTGTATAGCCAAGAAAAACAAACCTTCTGACAGTGATGTCAAATGAATATCACTTAGAAATGAATTGGTTCATTAGCCTTTAGGAGACTAAACTATAAACTCTTTTCTTCTAATACCCTTCCTTCTTCCTCTTACCTGATAGGTGCACCTTTAGCCTGTGCAGGTCTCAATAACACTGTTATAGTTGTGGCAGTTTCATTAAGGGATGCATCAATTCCTTCATAGTCAGGTAAGGTGGGAGCTGATGAAAGGGAGAAAAAGAGTCTTTGATCAAGTAACACAATTTTGTCACTGTTTCAGTCTTAATGAGGCTGAATGCCAAAGGAAATGAAAATCAATGCAATGTTTAATTACTAAAAATGTTCATTAGAAGAAAGCACACAACACTAATTACTACAAATCTTTAGGTATTTGCCATTATTTGAATGTGTTGACAATAAACATTTTGCTGTTGATTTTAAGTGAAAGAGATTCACTGGAAACCATGAAATGGTTTTTGGAGCACAAGAATGGGGAATAAAAATTGACGGAAACTTGCTTATACAAACAAGACTCAATGCAAGGCTTTTAATAAATAATCATGAAATATTATCAAGGAAAGTAACTTATTGTATTGGAAGGGACTCTTAGAGATTACATAATGGAAATTTCTCTGGACCTTTGCAGATACAGAGCCTAAGCTCCAGAAAGGTCAAATGTTTTGCTCAAGGTGCTACCAGCAGTTAATTACAGAGCCAGGACTAGAATCTAAACCACTAGGTTTCCAGTGCTTCTTCCATCATATCACAGGTGGATGTAAAAAGAACTTTCTCATCTTGAGCATTTGTTTTATGACTGCTTCTAGGCACATGAATCATATGACTAGGTTTGGTTTTTCAAAAAGGGGGAAAAAAACGTGTATTCATCCAATCATTAGGTCTTATATAAATCAGACATGCCCAACACTTTTATGAGGAAATTTTTCACTATCTATTTTTCAATGGAGTTGTTTGAAGGAGGAGAGAAAATTCAGTTAGTGAATAAGAGAAGAATGAGAAGGAGAAAACATGGTCCACTGTGATTCTCTGGGCAAGAGACAACTTATGAATTGTTTTATGATATGCTTTTGAATGCTGGGTGGTATGTTGTGTGTTGTTGTGGCCATAACTGCTACAAGGTATGGCTAGTCAATGATGATTAATGATTGAGGTTAAAAGTGTCAAATACAGTGGCCTGGAATATTCTAAAGGGTAAAGCTAAACTAAAATGTTTGGGAGATATTTAACAAAATAAGTGGAGATACAACAGAACATTGATACATTACTACATTGTTTTCTAAGTTAATGTGTGGTCCACTGGGATCTTTATGTGGTTTGTTGGCAACTATTTCTATTTCAGTTTGATACTACTGATCTCAATGATACAAAATAATTCACTGGACAATGATTTTCAATTTTAAATAACTTTCTGATATACTATGAAGATAAAATATATCAATATAAACTACTATATCAATATGTTTAATATAACTACTAGGAAGAAATACACAGTATTATTTTTCCTAAGTGAGAAGAAAATCACAAGTACATAGCACTTGTTTTTGAAATTAAATTTAAAAAAAATTAAAGCTTAGCAAAAGGCACACATTTTGGCCAACAGAAAGAACTTCTAATCATGAACAGATTATAATGGTACTGCTAAAATGTATTTTTAAAAGTGACTTAAATTTTGATAACAATTTGTATGTGAACAGATCGGAGAGACTAATATTTGAAATACTGAAAAAATCTATTTTTTATATTCAGTGAAATAAATTCATTTTAATAGGAGAACTGGAAGGAGTAGAAGAGAATACCTCAAGGGTCTTATAAAACACCAAAAATTACAGTGTATCTTCTTTAAGTTTTTATTAATACATATATGTACAGAAGTCCCTGATATGCTAAACTGGTTTTCACATTTTGCTAATAACATGAAGTAGAGAGAATAAATATCTTAGTACAGCAAGTGCTAGAGGTTTTGTGGGATTCTTTGGTCAATTTTGACAAAGCTTAATAATATCTTTTGGCAACAATGACCTATATATGTAACAATGAAGAAGGCAGAAATATAACTACACTCTTACATACAGCTGCCATCACTTTGCTATGTAGATGGGAGACAAGGATCAGTTTGACCAACGGTTGTAAGTCAAATAGTTCTTGGAACTTTCACAATATCCCAACAAAGAGTAATGATACTGTTTGGGATCACTACAACTTACACAACTTCATTTTAATGATATTCTCAAAGAAAAAGAAGAGAAACCTCTGATTTTGATTGATCCAGATAAAGTATAAATGTGATCTACGGATATTCTGTTTTGCGCAGCAGGTGAGATGTGAATTCAAATACATATCTGTGTCTTTATCTCTATTTAAATGTGTATATATACACAGAGTCATGACTATGAGGAATTGACTCCATTATGAGATAGTATAAAATAAGTATTTTAATACACTCAGTGAATAATCCTATAAGTAATTTTACATTTATAATAGTTGCATATAAAATAAATTAATATGTATGTAAGAGTAATTGACAGCATGAGAGAGTATCTTTTTACTCACGGTTCAATGACTATTGTGTAATGGTTTTGATGGAGAAGAAAATAGTAATTTATCTTGTGTAGCATCATTTTTAGGTACCTCATGTGATCTTTATACAAAAGGTAGTTTATTAATAAGATCTTCCTAGGTTTCATCTTTTTTTTCCTATGTTTGTGTGTATATACTTGCACCTGTGAGAGGAGAATGTATTTATTTAAAATTAACTATATTCTCGGAAAGTGAAAAGATAAGACAGATAGATAAGAATATTTTATTTATGATAAAAGCAAGAGATATCCATCTCTATGGATTTATTCCAATAAGTGATGGGAATTCATTTTGGTGACAAATATTTATTCCATTTGAAGAGCTGGTACCATATTTGTCAATTTCTCCAAGGTACTATGTATGAAGTCTAAAACAGGTATCTGTGATGACCTTTGTAATTCTCTTAAGAGAGAAAATAAAAGAAAAAATAATTTTAATATTAACAGCGTATAGTTGTTATTTGATGTGAAGGCAGGTAAGTGTAACTATGTAATAATTTGATCTGAAATTATCTTCAGTAACTTTAAACCACACTTAAATACATCAAAATGCACTGTCAAAGGCTATCTTTTAAAAAAATGTACGAGGTCCCCCAGAACAGACTTTTATAAACCAAAAAGACAAAGAATCATATTTCCATATCAATTACTTGAATACCTGAGATATTGGTTGTAACGTTGATTGCTGTAGCTGGCCCAAAGCCTTTGACCGTACTGGCTCTTATAAAGAACTGGTAGGTTGTCCCAGGGTGGAGATGCAAAAATACATGATGTGTACTGTTCCATAAATTTGTCACAGTCTGAGGAGGTCCAGCCACAGGAACAGCAGGATCAAATGACCTAATGCTGTTATAGCTGACCTGTTTGTTAAAGAAACATATATCCTATTAGCTATTTCCCTATATTATGACTACTTGGTCCTAACTTGTCTCAACATATCTACTCTCTTCTAACTTATCTTTTACCCAACTGCCCAAATGATATTCTAAATATTCAGGTCTAACCATGCCACTCCACTGTTCAAGAAACTTCAGTGATTGGTCACTACCTCTAGGATCAAATGTAAACTTCATTGTCATTTTAGTCCCATAATCATCTACCTCAAGTATGTCTTTCTGGCTAATCAAATATTTTTCTGGTCACACTCTCTACATTGTAGTCAAAGGAGACACCATACTCTTCGCCATACATAACATTTCCTCTCTCATATCTGTGCCTTTGGCATAGGCTGTGGTTCTCCCCTCTCCACTTTGGGCCCTCTAACTTCATTCAGTCCTCAGTTCCTGCATCATCTTTTTGAAGAGGTCTTTGCCACTCCCTGAGTTATTAGAATGCTCATTGTGTGCTTATTTTGTTTACATCCTTTGTGTAATTAACCTGTAAATATATCGCTCCAGTAGAATGTAAACACCTTGATGGCAAGCAAAAACTGTTTTATTTCTGTCTTTGTATCCCCAGAGGCTAATACAATGACTGGCATATGGCAGCCATTTAATGAATGCTTGCTGGCTTTAACTGAGTGGATAAATGCTCAATGATCCATTCCTAAATAAAATTATTGACTTGTTAGGGTTATATTTTCCATCTCCTTCATTTAACTTCCTTTCCCTTTCTTTTCTGGCATGCACATAGAATCAAGTTTAGAACTTTGTGCCTAGAGATACAGAAATCTCCTTTGCTAACTCATTTTCCCAAATCAAACAACACATTTTTATGTAAATAACATTCAAGGTATGATAATATAATCACGACTTGCTGGAATACTTTCATGATTCCCACTTGAATGATGCATTTGCCTCACTCTGTAGCCACTGGAAATTTAAGTATTTATAAGCATTAATCAAATCTAAGTAGGAACAGATATCCTCATATACACATCAATGCTTTGTGACTTGATTCTTTAGTAATTTCTCATTTAGGAAAAGAAGGAAATAGACAAAAATTCTGAAATTGGGTGTATTTTAATATCCTGTTTCTCCCATTCTGGAAATCATGAGGAGAGTGCCTCAAAGAAATAACCGAAGTCAGCTAACTCTAAGAGTAAGATTTGTTTTGACCTTTTCCTATTTTTGTATTACTTGGCAAGTGAAATTCCCAGGTCTCTATTAAATCAGAACTTTGGACAGCTATCCATTAATATTACAAGACTGAAAATTAGTGTTCTGTATATTTGTGAATTCTATCATTTATTATATATGACCATGAAGATGATTGATTGACAATGCCATGACCCAGCCCTGGCAAGAAAAAAAAAAGGTTACACATTTAGATTAGTGTTTTAAAAATTCTATATACTGCATCAGGGAAACATTACTTATAGGAACAAATATATAAAAATGCAAAGGATTTTATAGTTAATCCACTCCAACATCTTCATATACTGATAGGGCTACTGCGGTTCACAGAATGTAAATGACATGCCCCTGAGTCAGCTAGGAGGCACAGTGGAGAGACCACCAAGACAGGAGTCGGAGGACCTGAATTTAAAACCAGACTCAAGCACTTGCTAGCTGTGTGATGCTGAGCAAGTGAGTTGACTTTTACTTACTTTTGTTTCCTGAAAAGTAAAATGGAGATAAAAAGAGAACTAAAGGTTGTTGTGAGAATCAGATGAGATATTTACTAGTACTTTACACAGTATTGGGCATGTAACAGGCACCGTATAAACCCCTATTCCCTTCTCTCCTTGCCACACAGACAGCAAGAAGCAGAGCAAGGATATAAACCCAGGAAGCTCGGATTCCAAATCGAGCAATCTTTCCACTCTTTACACAATTAAAAATATTTAAAAACCACACTGAAGTGAACTAGTAATGATTTTTAACGTTGTTCTTCCCTAAATCTTACTTCCCTCTTTTCTACTGTTTTATCTCCCTTCCAATATATTTATGCACATTAAAATGAACATTTTTTTGTCAATACCTCATATTGAGTGATAATTCCATTTGGCTCCAAAGGTTCTTTCCAGTTCAGGAAGATCTTGTTTTCAAATGAGGTCCCTTTAAGAGATTTGACTGGAACTGGACCAGGCACTACAAACAAGATAGACTGTATTAGAAACATATTAATATACATACATACATACACACTCATAAATACATATATACACATGGAGAGAGAGAATTTTAAATCAGATATGTAAGATCAACTAGATGTTTATATGTAGATATGTATATGGCATACATACATGTATCATCTATCTATTTAATTTCTATCTACCTTTCTACTGGCAGCTAGGTGGAGCAGTAGATAGAGCATCAGTGCAGGAATCAGGAGGATCTAAGTTCAAATATCACCTCAGACACTTGACACTCACTAGATGTGTGACTTTGGGTAGGTCACTTAACCATAATTGCCTCATCCTAGGTCATCTCCAGTCATCCTGAAGAATATCTTGTCACTGGATTCAGATGGCTCTACAGGAGAAGTGAGGCTGGTGACCTGCACAGCCCTCCCTTACTCAAAAGAAAGTCATATGTAAGTCATGTCATCATTTCTCTGATGGCATGGTCTTCTTCAGCAATGAAGGATGAACACACATCTATCTATAGCTAATCTGTGTATATTAGAGACTACCTGGCCTGAGTAGGAAGTGTAGAAGCCTTTCACATACAAGGCTGTACTACTGATTGGCAGAAAATTTTTGAGGTAGGCAGATTTGCCCTGCCGTAGGTAGCCTGGTGACCTCCTGATCCAGGAGGTGGTTGAACTATGGCAGACATCTACTAGGCTTTATCCCCACTGTAAATTAGAACTCAAGCAAAAATAATCCAATAGCTTCAACCTTTCAACTAGTACAGATTATATAGAAATACTGCTATGGTTAGCTTGAATATTTCTTAAATTTAAAAAGTTGTATATTTATCTAATAACACTGGGTTCATATTTACAAACAGAGAACTAAACTAAGGCACATTTGCTGCAATACATCATTGGAATACAGGAATTTTCCAAAAAACAATTTTATTCCTTAGAGTTAACAAATTAAATTCAATTTTGAGCAGAGAACATTGTATACCATAGGCACTCAATAAATGTGGACTGAATGGAAATGAAGTGCTTTGAGATGAATGTATATGATCTGGTTCGGCTACATTAAGCCTCTTAGGTAATATTAATATATTTGCTTCAAGAACAAGACTCTAATTTTCAGATAGATTTTGTGAAGTCTATGACAGACCAATGAGCCTTAGCAAACACAGTTCATAAAATAATTAACTATGATTAACAAACACTGTTTAGATCCAGAGAAAACTGAAAGCCAAACCAAGTAAATTACACTATGCCATCCATTACTACTCAGTTTGGCATTGTCTCAAATACTTTTCTATAAACAAATAAGACCCCAATAAACACAAATTCATAAAAATGAATTGTTAATGGAGAAGAGATTCAGCTGGTGCTGCTTTAACCTTTCAAATGAAAAACATTTTTCAAAGCTAAAGACAAGGGAAGTTAAAAGAGCAGGAATTGGGGGCTTTTTTTTGTTTTTTTTTTTTTAATCAGCATAATCAATTATGAAGTATCCCCAGGTGTAACAGGATTTGAAGGCTCACCTCAAACCCTGCTTATGCTGCGAATAGTTCATAATAACTGATAATCATAAGAGCAGCAGTTTGGGAAGCTTAGAGATCTTCCATTTACAGTATATCCTAGTTTTATTCTCTTGTAGTTTATACTTTTAAACATAAATTCACCTAGAGTGCTGGGTGTTGCTTTTGAAAAGTTAGGGGAAAAAACAAGTAGAAGAAATAAGATGCTTTTTAAAATATGCCTCATACTTCAGTTTTTAAAGCCTTTCTCCCACTCTTAAAGCTAACCTAAATATCTGCTCGCATATTTTTAATTAATATTTTTCCTTAATCTAATGTTCTAATGAACTTCACACATGACATTTTCAGGGAATGCATTTTCAAAGTATACTGCAATTTTGTGAGGAGAGAAATAAATTAAAAATCACTAGATCAAAGCAAATGCTTTGCACTGTGGCTAGCAGCATCAAGGCAAAGCGAACAGTCTGTCACAACAGCGAGATTCAATTCAATCTACAAGGAGACCATGAATGATGACATGACCTCTGGGACAGGCAACATAATTTGGCACATTAATAATGAATTCATGAAGGCAAAGGAGCCCACAGTAAACAGCTGAGACGCCAACACAAAACTTCCTAAGAACTGTTCATCCATCTGTCAGCGGAAGACTTGGGGAGAAGTTGACTAAAGGCATCCAGGGCTGTTTTTGCTTTACTGTATTGACACAGATTATGTAACACATAGAGGATGATAGGCCATGACAACCCTTCTGTGTGTTTTGTGGCATTTGTTGATACTATTCTAGGCAGGGCTTTGTTTTCCAAAGGAAAGTCTGCTGTTTCTCTTGTTGTCAAATCAAGCATGTTTACTAATTCAATTAAGAGAGAAGATTCCTCCAATTATCCTGCCCATCTTACAGAGAGTGGCTAGAGGGAGGATAGAAACCCCAATCAATGAGGAAATATCTAATCAGAGAACTGCAGTTATTATGTTCAGTCAACACAGCTTTTGCTAACAGCTTTAAAATGGCACTGGGCATGTTGGGAATTTGTAAAGGTATTTTTAAGTCAGTGTGTCATATTCTCGATTTTAAGAAAAGACAGGAAACACAGTTAAAATGGAATGTGTCTTTACCATCCATCTTCTTACATTTCAATATTCAGCAAATAAAGTTCCCTTAAAAAAGTTCCACATGTTGTTCTAGGTCTCACTGGTTATCCTGCATTTAGCTCAGTGCTGTTACTGAGATGGACATAAAACAAGCTACTATCAGAAGTTGGCCTCATTCTCCTGGGGAATTTGGAGTGAAGGGGAATACTTTACACAACTTGCAACTAGGCCATGGACGTGACTATGCTGGAGGGTAAACTACATTAAAAGCAGTTTGGCAGCACTAAGAGAGATGCTATTCTGTAGTTTTCTCCCTTTGAAGAGGGAATCATCTTGAGAAGGCTGCCAATTTCTTTGTATACCTGTGGTTTGGCTAAATGTAGCATGAAGTTGGTAAATGGCTGTCACCATGGCAACAAATAGGTTGCCATGGGACATCATTGTATATCTCCACATCCTCTCTTCCTTTCAACAGAGAGCCACAAGTCTGACTTATTACTTTGTGGTTGCGTGCTAATATGACTTTAATAATTCCCTTCAGTATTAGTTCAACTAATTTAGGCAAATACAGGAAACTCCTGAAATGATTATACTACAGAGTTGGGGGGAACTGAAGATCCGTGAAGACCAGTGATGTAGAGGGCAGCTACAATAAGAGAGCATAACAGAGTCTTTAAAATATAATCATCAAAAATGGTTTAGACAACATATGCATAACCACCTTCTGCCCAAGTCCCCCATAACAGGAATTTTTTTTTCTGAGCCAATTCATATCATTGATTTTTATGACTTCCAGAATAAAAAATGATACCAAAACCTTCATACAAAAAAGTTCTAACCTTGTACTAGGAAAAAAAAGTATCCAATAAATTAAATATAAATTCTACCTTAGAGTTCTGGTGGGAAATCATTCTAGTATGGCTTGTCTGATTTATGAGTGTCCCTAGAATTCTTTTTTTGTAAAATCAAATCTTTTTTAATATATGGCTGATAATTTATTCTTCCTCTCTGCATGGAAAGTGGCAATAATTTGGTACAGTGACAATCATATTGCCATCATCCACTGATTTTTAAACAATAGATTATGATTTAAGTTTTCTCCCACCTGCTCCCACCCCCAAAAAAGAGAACTAAGAAGGATCTTGTATTGTATACCAAAAATGCAGCTTACATGGCAAAAGATGAAAATAGTCTTATATGATAAAACTGTGTCAGAAATTTGCATTAAATCTTATAATACAAAAAGGGAGTAGTATAGTTTAAGTTGTTGCCATGACAAATTCATGCAGCAATAACTGCATGATAAAAACAGCAAAGCAAACTGTAAAGGACTAAGATTAAAATTAATAATATAGTTAATGATATTTCAATTTACATATGAATTTCCTGGAGCAGGAGGGGAAATAGTCATAACTTTGCTTAATTTAGAACTTACTTTAAAGACCCACAAGAATTCATTTTTATTAGTAATCTATTCATACATACTTACCTAGAAATTTACTGTAATATGCACAAAACAGTACAAGTATTATTAATATGTTATTTGGGATGTAGTGAGAAGAGAGGGGCAAAAGAACACAGGAAGCAATAAAAATGGGTCATATAATGGCTACATGCTGATCAACCAAAGAACCATAAAACTCACAACTAGCTATAAAATTACATATTCTAAGAATTTTTTTTTTCTTTCCAACAAAGACCACATGACACACTTGTAAAGCAATACTGCCAATAACTTGTTTAAAAAGTGTCTATTGGGACTACGGTAATTCAATGTCTCCTTTAGGTGAATCAAGCAGATTCAGGTGAAAGCCCAGTTAGGAGCAGATTAATGCTAACCCTTAAGTAGCTGCATTCATGAATCTGAATTCACTATTCGAAGCTCGAATTCTGTAAAACAAATTCATTACTTCTAGGTCAGTGAAAATATGCAATGAAGAATTCAAATGATGCAACCACTAGAGGGCAGTGGGGAGAGGATTCTGTCTTACTAACGTCAGGACCTAAACTGTATTTATAAAACTTGCAAGGCTATTCTCCAGCTCCCCAGCCTCATCTTCTCTCATCTTCTGATCGTTAAACAACTATCTCTTTTTCTTCACACAGGAGAATATTCAAAGCAATTAGTTCTAAATATATCATGAGTGTGGTAGATAATGAAAATATTTTCATTGCTGCTACAACTCAAGAATTAGCTCAAATAATAAAGATGAATCAGTTCATTTGAAACTGTTTGAACTGCATTTATGTACCTTTACCATCTCTCTGGGGTTTAATTGTTCAGATTTCAGTAACAGCTTGATAGGTTTTCATTTGGACATCAAAAGCTATAAGAAACTTTGATCAATGTTTATACTCCCACAATACAGGGAAATTGACAGCCCTACCAGGATAGGTCAACTGAAGTCACATATACATTTTTTACTTTGGCTTATCTGCAGAAGAAGCCTAGGTCAAAATGACAAGGTCAGTACTACAAGGGATACAGAAACAGTTGGGCATGAAATGTTCACTCACTTCTGACATACAACTCTGAACAAAGTCTCTGAGTCCTTTCTAGTCTACTTCTGACTTCTTTTTCTTGAACTTTCATCTTAATCCTGAAATTTACAGTTTGAAAGTACTGTTGCCCATATGGTCTTTCCCTCTGATAAGATGGATCATCTTAAAACCTCCATTTAAGGAGAGTATACAGGTCAGACAAGAAATTCCCTTCTAGGATTGCACTCAAGACTTTCTTCACCATGTTCCTGTGTACTGTACAGCCCCACCATGACAACTTTTCAGCTTCTTGTTAAGTGCTGTCTTTCCACAATAAAATGGAAACTCTATGAGAATCAGAACTGTTTTATCTTTCTGCTTTGTATTAGATTCCCAAGGATCAGGCTGACCGCAAAGTAAGCACTTAATACATGATTGTTTAAAAACATAAAAAAGATGTCTGATTAGGGCAAAGTATCAATTCCTACAGAACATTATAATAGCTGTCTCATTTAATCTTATTAATTTTTATTTATTTTTTTCTCGGCAATCAAGAATTCTATGGATCTTGTTGTTTGACACTGAAAGTATTACCTGTCTCTCCCATCCAGCTTTAAATCATTTCAAATGGTGATAAAGACGCTAACAATGCCTTATTCCAATACTGAATAATATAGATAAAAACAAGTTTAACAATAGATCACAATTTATTGAGTTTTTTTTAACATTTTGATAACTTTCAATGGTTATTTTCCTTTATAATCCTATATATTTTATTTGATGTATTTTAAAATATTATTCTAAGAAAGGGTCCATCGGTTTGATCAGAGTGACAAAGGGATTATTCACTCTACGAATTAATAATATTTTAGTCAAATCAAGTAACTAGTTAAGAATTCACCTACCCATAATATTATCTATTCTACTTTTATCTCTAATTTGTTATCCTTCTTTTAGAGTTCTCTCACCAATTTCTGGTCAACTTTTTTTTTCCAGTCTAAAGAGCATGCTGACGGAATGGAAATATGGAAAGATAGACTCTGGATGGTTTTATTTTCTGTCACCTATTAATAACGCACCCACTCAACTCTGCTGTTGTGGTATGGGAGACTACTAAGGAAGAAAGATTGAAAACACAACCATGAAATGAGGATAGATGAAAAGAAAAAAGTATATAAAAAAGGCCAATCTGGCAGCGTAGGAAGCTTACCAATGAGCTTCTACTTTCATATGGCATATATGTAACTGGTTCTTCAGCTCCTTGCAGCTTTAGACTACAGGCTCATGCCAAGCTTTGCTTGACCATTTGCAATCCACTCTCAGAAGTTTCCCACTATCTTTACTTTACCCAGCAACTCCTTTATGTTGATCAGAATTAAGTCGAGTAGCAATTCATTTACTTGTTCAAGGCAATTTATTTGTCCATAAGGCAAGTCAAGAATTTCTCAGCTACTCTGTTAACCATGCAAGAAGACTCCAAGCAGATGGCAAAATATGTTCAAATCTCCCATCACACTCTCTCTTCTAGAGGTCTGAGAGCACTGCTATACTTTTCACAGATAGAGCATTTAAAAGCCAATAAAGGCTTCAAAAATTATCTAGTTCAAGATGGGGAAACTAAGATGAAAGAGATTAAGCGGATTGCCTAAGATCAAAAGTTAGTTTGCGACAAATCCAAGATGAGCACCCAGGCCTCCTGACTCCCCACTCAACTTAGGCAGAGGAATTCAAAGAGAACATGCTTCTTTCTATTCTTCATGCACTTCCATGCTATATGCTGTTTTATTTATTGTGCATGCAAAAGAAATGTCAACATTTCACAGTTCCAATGCTATGATTGGGTAGTATTATGAGATTCTTCTTTTTATAATGTTTCATGAATTTGCCAGAATAGCTCATGCTTCCTGTGCACATGAAACTGCTTTTATAATTTACAATGCCTCATTAGCTGAATTTATTTAGTGTTATTCTCCCTCTAAATTGTAAGGAGGGAAGGCTCAGTCTCATTGAATCACATTCTTTTCTCAAGGAGTATAAATTGAAGTCTTGTTGATGGGATAGTAGGGGAGAGAAGGTGTCTGGTATTTCCTTGCTCTCTGTCACTAGGATTCACCTGAACTCCAACATAGTTAATTAGTCAAGGACAGAAAGAGTGAGAGAGCCGGAAACAATCATGGTTATTTCATCCCCTAATCACATACTATTCATCAGATCAAATGATGAAGAGTGACCAAAAGGGAAAAAAAAACTCTAAGACTGAGGTAGAAAACAGGATGAACATTGATTCTGAGTCCAAAGACATGTGCTTGGGTTTCAAGTCTTATGTATAATCTGGGGCAAGTCATTTAACACTTGGGACTTTAATGTCTTTCTCCGTTAAACAAGGAAGAATGGCTTAGAACAGAGATTTTCAAACACATGGCCTAGTGCATCTGGCAACACTCCTGAATGCAGCCTGAACCAGATTAAAATGCAATTGGGAAATGTTTAGCAAAATAAATATAAATATAATAGAACACAATATGGTAAGGTGTGGTTTTCTAAGTACAAATGTCTCCCTCAAGGATCCTAATGTATGGTTTAGTGGCTCCCATTTCTATTTGAGCTTGATACCAAGGATAACTCACACTAAATTTTGATTTTTTCTTAAATTAAAAGGGGACATCTCTTGAGTAACTACTTAAAGAGGCTAATTCATTCAGCCTGTAAGTGGGTAGCCTCTCTTCTCCTGTCTTCTCTTGTCCTCTCCTCTCTTCTCCATCCTTGTCTGGGGTGCTTTACCCAGAGGAAGGTATAATAACACCATGGCCAAAAGCTGTTTTTTTTCCTCCAGGTTTACCAGTTAGATTTCCTATTCAAAGACCAAACCTTAAGCTCAATTCACTCTGAAGGTCATAGACTGGAAAAAAAAGGTCCCCACCCACCTAGCACAAAGTGAATATAAATACTAAATAGTAACTTTCTCTTTTACCCAGGAACCCTGAAGGTCTTCCCCTCCCAGTTTGATTTTTTTTTTTTTTATTAAAAGGGGCCATCCTCTGAGTAACTACTTAAAGAGGCTTATTCATTGAATGACTATATCTCACTCAGCTTGAGAATCTGATAAGACCTTAGCCTAAAATGGCCAGGGTCCCACATTGCATCCTGGACCATCTCCAGTCAACCTGATGAATATCAGGCCACTGGACCCAGATGACTCTGGAGGAGAAAGTGAGGCTGGTGACCTTGCACAGCCCTCACTCACTCAAATCAAAATCAACTGCAAGTCATGTCATCTTGATGACAAGGTCCTCTTCAAGAACAAAGGACAAACACAACACAGATACATGATCGCTGGATGTGTACAGAACACATGAAAGGCAGTGTAGTTAAACAGACAGAGTACTGGACCTAAAGGTGAGAATATCTGGGTTCATACACCAACCTTGACACTTTACTTGTTATATGACCCTGGTCTATCCATTTAGGCTATATGGAGCCTACTTCTTAAATTCTAAAATATAGGTAATTACATGTATATTAGCTATTTCTGAGACTCAAGTGGGATACTTTATTTAATGAAATTTATAAACTTTAAAGTGTTTCAAGGTTTGAAGCTAGTTTAAGTTCATTATTTCATGTTACTTGACCTGCATACTATAATTGCTATATGTGTGTGTGTGTGTGTGTGTGTGTGTGTGTGTGTGTATATATATATATATATATAATTATATATACATATATAATTGCTTTGCCTCTTGGAGGATGATGAATGGACCCCATCCTAGTATTAAGATCTATTTAAAGTGGTAAAAGATTTTTAACACACTGAGATATAATTTTTAAAAAATATATTTGTAGCCTTCAATATCACACATGAAGATGTGTTATATTTGGTATGTATATGGATATGCTTAAATATTTATTACTATTTACTACTTAATAATAAATAAATGGATGTATGAATAAATAAATATCAAGTAGCTTCTGCACAGTGCTTCTTATTTACTATGTGCCAGGCACTGTGCTAAGCATTTTACAATTATCATCCCATTTGAACCTCATAGAAATTTTGCAAGTTAGGTGCTATTACTATTCCCAGTTTACAGATGAGGAAACTGATGCAAATCGAAGTTAAATAACTTACCAATGGTTACACAGCTAGTAAATATCTGAGATCAGATTCAAACTCCGGTCTTCCAGACTCCAGGCCCAGCAAATATATTAATTAGCTAAAGAGCAGTATGGCTCAATTAATTAAAATTCTTTACTTAACGCTTTTAAGTAAGATTTATATTACAATTATTAAAAGATGAAAAGAAATAGTTCTATTAACAGTTGATAATATCCCTATTACCAAGTGATGAAAGGCTTTCTCCTTACTAGACTTATATGTCAAAGACATTTTAAACTGAGATCTGAGAATGTCATGATATCACTTTCCTTTGCTAGAAGAACCTGAAGCCACTAATAATTAAGTTTATAAATTGTAAAAATGTAATGAACATATGAGCGCTTTCCCATGTACTTTGACATACAGACTGTAATAGTTAAAACTATGAAATGTTTTTTTTTAAACTGCCTTACAAAATTCTCAATCAAAGCTTTATCTGTAACATGGTTCAAACATAACTATATTCCAAATGGTATCTGGTAGCTTATTTAGAGAGAACTAATCATTCTCATTAAAGACACCAGTATTCATCTTAATCTTATAAATAGAATTTAGCAAGTTTTCCATCAAAATGGTTAAATATTTCCCTTTTTTTTGTAACATGGTATGAGCATACCATCTTCATCAGTTTGAATAATTGTCTCCTCGCTTTCCTTCCTCCCTTCAGGATTGGTTAGGATCATCTTGAGGCTGACATTTGTGTAAGGTGGCAGATGGCTCACAACATGCTGGGGCGCTTTGGGGTCCATGTCCAAGCAGTCAGCCTTGCTCTCATTGTGACCACGGAAATAATGGTAGCAAATAGTGACATTGAAAGTGTGGCAACGTGTAATGTTGTAGCCTAAAGACTCCCAGTCCACTGCAATGTGTCTTGCTTGGATTTCGGCGATTTTTAATGTTTTCGGTGTTCTCATCGGTTCTGTAAAACAAAACAAAAATACAGATAGTTCCATAAGCATTACCACCACAAATGCAAACTTGGAAATGACTTAGAATCCCTTCATTTTGTCTCCCACCTTGGATTACAGATATCCCAAATCTGTTTTTCTTTAAGGGAAAGATCCAAGTCTGTGACTATGATTAACCCACTGGATAAACAAAATGGTAATTAAAGCATCAGCAATCCAAAGTATTTAGTAGTATAATAAAAAATGCTACAAAAGTAGACACAATACTACTACAGTTGTCAATGCTAACTTTTTGCTTTTCTTTTCTTCTGTTATTATTAAGTGAGTAAATTAGCTAATATATCATAATGGAAAAGAGTCAACATGTTCTGCACTATGATTTATCATGCCACTAAACTACGTTGTATACTAATTACACTAATTGTGGTACTAAACTACCACTTAGGAAAATGACGCAGATATTAATTAACATTTATTATTTCAGTAATGATGTTGTTCATCAAAGCAGGAAAGCTGAGAAAAATGACAAGAAAACATTTGGATGCTCACACTGCCATCCCTTCTCTTTGGTCCCCTTCCAACTCCTTCCTAGGAGGAGCTCATGGTTGATCGTTACAGCACTGTCACCCATATCAAACTACTATGTGAATTTCCATTCATCTGGAAAATGTCATCAGAAAAGTGGGCAGTCCCAGGAATGCTATCAATTCATCACTGTTTCCCCAGTGTTTTAAGACCTAACAGCAGAAAAAAGTTTAATAGTTTAACTTAATTAAAATACTAATGTATTGAAAGCCATATCCATGAATACATATATACATGAAAGAAACCAACATAACAGCATAACAATGTATTTGTTCTTCAAAGAGAGCAGAATGAAATCCTAGGTTAAATCTTAACTTATCACTCTCAGTTCAATGTTCATAGACTCTTAGAGTTAAATTAAAATGAATGAAGAAACCCCCTTCTCCATCTGAAAAAGCCATCTTGGGCCTATGTTTAGAGACTTACATTTTTTGAAATTTAAATCTCAATTCTGCAAAGATAATCAGAAGGGTGCACAGATGGCAAGTCCAATTTGGAATTCCAGTTCAATGTATTTAATATGCAACTTGAAAGATGCTGGTGGCCATTTAAATTAAAATAACAAACTACTTTTAAAAATATACAAAAATATAACTCCTATACTATCTGATGCTTTACTTTCAATGCTGATATTCCATCTTACGAGAATTAACAGGACATACTCTCTCCCTTTGAGTTCTACAATTCCATTAGCAGTTGAGACACAGAAAGGCAGAATTTTTTTTTTCCCCGATTCAATTCAGCCGGGATTTTTTATGGATCTATTACATATACTCAGTCCTGGGCCAGGACTTCATCCAGAGAAAGGGAGAGCTTGCAACTAGGTAGACATCCTAAATAAGTATTGTTTCCAATGACTTATCAAAGTGCACAGCATGGCTGAAAAAATCAACAACTATGATATAAGAAACTACATACAATTAGACAAATGAAATAGCACTTGGTAGAATCAAAAGATACGTGTTATCATAGTGTGGAAAGACAAATCGAAATCTATGCATTCAAAAAATGGCAATAATTCAATTCTGAAAACAGAAATATCATATGTAGTGCTCTGAATAGAAGAGAATCAAATACTGCTAGGAATTTATAATGGTAATTACTGTTAATAATGAAGATATTAATAATAATAGCATATATTATGTGCCAGGCAGCATTCTAAGCCCTTACTTTACAAATATTTTCTCAAAAACCCAGGAGACCAGTGTTATTAATTATTATTTCATTTTACAGTTGAGGAAACTGAGGAAGAGATTAAGTAACTTGTCCAAGGTCACCAGCTAGTAAGTGTCTAAGACTAGGTTTGCTCTAAATTTATCCTTACTCTATGCCTAGTTCTTTGTCCATGGGACTACCTAGTTGCCTATATTTTAGAAAAGAAAGGTAACACAAAAGTCAAATCCTCATTAATAGCTGATTTTATTTTGATTGTGCTAAAGGTGTGTATTTGAGGGGTAATAGCTGGCAGATGGTTATACAGGGAATTTATGGTTACATGAAAATCATGTTTAAAAGCAAGTAGTTTTACTTTCTCCCTTTTTAAAATAAGTTTTATTGGTTCCTTTTATTTTTATGATTACTTTCATAAAGATGGTAAATGGAGAATATATGTTTATATATATATGATTTTATCTGCATACATTATATAGTATCCTTCAACACACACACACATACACACACACTCTATATCTTTCCTTTCAAACAGAAAAAATGATTAAATAGAAGCCACCAATAAGTATTGTGACCATGTCTAATAATCCATATAATATTCTATCATAGTCCCCTGCTTCTAAGCTGAAAGGAGAACAAGATGATTCTTTATCCCAGACTGTTATCTTCTCTACCCTCTGCCCCCATTATTTAAGATCTCCACTTCCATCTAGAGATCTTTTATTAGCCCAGGAAGAACCATTGTTCTTCTGACTCTACTTAGTTTATTCTGTGTCAGTTCATATAAACTGTCATTTCTTTAAATTCCTCATATCCATAATTTCTTACAACATGATAATATTCCATTACATTCATTTAGCACAATTTGTTTATCTATCCTCCAAAGAGCTGCTATTTTGTTTCTAGTTTTTCAATATCACAAAAAGTGCTACTATGAATATTTTCATATATTTTAAACTTTTATTTCTATCTAATTTTCTGAGGACATACTGAGTAGTAGGATCATTAGGTCAAATTGTATGCGAGACAATCATTTTTCTCCATAACTCTAATTATTATCCAGAATGATTAAAGTCATACATAGCTCTATCAACATCGTACTAATGTGCCTCTTTCCATATTTATATATGTAATATGTTATTATATGTAATGTAATTATATATTATGTGATACTGTGTGCCATTTATACATTGAAAATTTACAAAGCATATACCTCACAATAGAAAAAGTATGAATATATGAATTTTTTTCAATTTATATTGAAAAAATTGAGACTCAAAAATACAAACTTGTTCAGGTGACAGAGTTAACAAGACTTAGAGTTTGACTAAAACAACTAGTTCTTTCCAATGCAACATTTTGGGGCATAAGGAGGTTTGCTGCTTCTTTAGTAATGAGATACAAGAGATTTCTTTTATATATAGATTGGGCTAGAAGGCAGCTGAAGAGCCTTTCAACTCTCAAAATTCTGTGATTCTGTGTAGTAACAAAACAAACCATTGTGATCTCTGTGATAATGGGAAAATCACTAGAGAAATCCATACTATGATTAAGTTGCTCAGAATAAAGTGATGGAATAAACATTATTTAGACTAAGAGAATAAAGTCAGGAGGAAGGAATATTAGTTCAGGAAAAAGGACACAGGGCAAATTTACCATTAAAAAATTTTAAAGCTTTATCGAAGTGTTTGAAATCAAGAGCTTCTACAACTGTTTTACAACTTCTTAAAAGAATTGTCACTTGAAAAGGGAACAGTCAATTCATTTCTCTGTTTAGTTTCCCCTAGTCTAAGTTATGTATTCATTTACCTAGTCTTGTCTTTATCACTCCAGTTATAACCTTCTTTGCGTAACTAATTCAGTTTTAAAAGCAAAGCTGGACATGAAACACACTGTACGAGACTTTTCTGCACAGGCAAGATGTGCATTCCGAGGTATCAACAAGAGACGTATACTATCTAGTTACACATAAAATGGAGAGAGGAAACATTGAGTGGAGATTTTGATTTAGAGCGTAAAAAGCATTAATCTTAATTCAAATGTGAATTCTGTATAAGTATTTATATAAGTGAATTCTATATAAGTATTTAAATTAAGGTCATTTTTAAATATTGAGAAATTTTTTGGATAAATCTGAAGTCAGTCTTAAAATCCTGTAAAGGACTTATTGTGTGCTAAGCACTGGGGATACAAAGGAAAAAATAAGGTACATGCCCTCGGGAAGCTCAGAATCTGATCCAGGAGACAACACAAAAATAACAATGTACGATGGATGATATATGTCTGTATTATGTACATACGTATGTACATACATAGAGTAAATGGAGGGTGATGTGAGTAACTGTACTAGCAGGCAGTAGAGTTGGAGGGGAGACCAAGAAATAATTCCTGAAAATGGTGGGATTTAAGCTGAATCTTAAAAGAAACAAGGGAAGTTAAGAGTTGGAAGTGGAAAAGGAGAACATTCCAAGTACATGGGCTATGTCAGTGAAAAGCACAGAGAAGGGAGAAGGCATGATATGTATAAAGAACAGTAGCAGAGAACTAGGAGTACCAGAGGTCTGTAAAGAGCTATTTTCTGTTTGTTGACTTGACATTATCAGCCTGGAGGTAAATGTAGCTAAGTGGTCTAGGGGATAGAGTTGAGGACCTGGAGCTGGGAAGACTCATCTTTGTGAGTTCAAATCAGATCTCAGATCCAGACTAGCTGTGTGACCCTGAGCAAGTCACTTAATTCTTTTCCCTTCAGATACTCATCTGTAAAATGAGCTGGAGGAGGAAATGGCAAAGCTCTCCAGTATCTTTGCGAAGAAAGCACAAAATAAGGTCACAAAGAGTAGATTATGAATGAAAAGAATGGACAACAATAAAGTTGTATTGGAGAAAGTGTAAATATAAGTATAGGAAGACTACAAAAAAATAAGAAATGACTTTAAATGTCAGAAGACTTTATATTTGATCCTAAAAGTAAGAGAAATACACTGAAGTCCATTTAAGTGGTGGCATGAAGGCAACATGGTTAGACCTGTGCTTTGAAAAGATCACACAGACAATTATGTGAAGGATGAACCGGAGTGGGGAGAGTTTGAGAAAGAAAGAAAGCTACTGCAGTGCCCCAGGTGAGAGGTGATTAAGGCCTCTATTGGAGGGATAACTGAATGAGTGGAAGGAAGGGGACATGTATAATGGTTAGCCTGTGAAGTTAGTAATGTAAGATTTGACATGAGATTGTATATATGAGTTGAGTGCAAGGGAGAAGTTGAGAACTACATGACAAAGTGTGAGCTACATTAATAAGTTCTTTATTAGCTTAAAAAAAAACAAACAACTTAAGAAATAGAGAATTGTAAGAAGATGGCAGAATAAGGAAGGAAACTACTGTAATGGTAATTTAAATGGAAAATCTTTCATATTCATTAATAGGCCCATGTAACCTGTTCAAGTCACATAGAAGCCTTAATTACACGAGTCTGAGTCACACAGAGCCTGTGGTGGGAGGAGTACTATCACAAGTTCTTAGATCTGCATTCATAAAAGGAAAGGCAACTTTTGAGGGGTTAACAATCACTTTAGTCAATCACAGGTAGCACAGAAAAATCAAAATTTCAGAGAAACCAAAAATCAATAGGCATTGCTTCCAAACTGCCTGAACATTGACATACGTACATCTTTACCAGAGAGGGAAGCACCAACATCTGGGTTTTCAAAGAGTTGAGGGGCTACTTAGTGGCTTTCCAGAGTTTCATGTGGCACACAGAGCTTCTTCCAAAAACTAAGCCCCTAAGTAAAACCTCAACTCAAGAGTATTATACATTTTTTAGAGACAAAAGGCATCACAACCCTTGAGAACCAGTGCCTCATTAACAAAAGGCTTGGGCCTTCCCACAAATCTTCCCAAATCAATCTTTCCTTAATGGGCAGGTCCATTAATAGCTAATCATATTAATCATATTAAAATAATTAACAATACAAATACACATACTGTTTCTAGTTAAACAAACTCTTGTTTCTACACTTTGCTCCTTGTAAAGACTCTTGATTGATAAAGGCAAGATTCAATCAGAGGTACTTGATTATACTTTAACAAAAACAGCAAAAAATTCCTATTTTGCTTGCCATCACACTCCACTCTTCCAGGATCCTTAACCTTACAATATAAATGGCCATGGATCTTGGAACAACCAAAAGTATTATACTTCTTGATTATACTAAAACAAAAACAGCAAATGATCCTATTTTGCTTGCCCTTACAAATGGGTGGAGCAAGAAGGGGCAGAGCTACAATAGAATTGAGAGGAAGTTAGTCATGAGAGCAGAGCTAGGAAGGACACAGGTTGGAGGCTAGCATGAGGGATTATGTGATTGTGTTTATGAGAGCCTGCTTTGTGATTTGTTTAAAGGAACTGATTTGTGGGAAGCCTAGCAGGGGGGAAGTTTGGGGAAGGTGTTGTTCTCTGCATTATTACTGTGTATAGATTTTTGTTACTATGATGGATTTGGCTTTCTGGCATCTTATGAATAAATGTTTGGGTTCTGCCCTCCATGTGGAGAGTCTTTGGTATTTTGTGATTCAGAATGGAGCCACAATACTCATGATTGCCGTGAGCACTACTAATATCACATTGGTGCTACAATTACCTGGATCTTCCAAATTCCCCTGCAAATAACTTAAAATAATGCCTGAGGTAAATTTCTGAGCATCAAAAATAATTACAAATTGGGGTAAAGCAGTCATTCAGTCTAAGACAACTTGGGAGGCCATTGAGAAAGATTTTACTTCCCAGGATGCTGGTCTGGTCTATAGTGTAGACAGTGCTGGTCAGATGATATCTAATCAATAAACTACAAGCCCCAAGCACTGTTCCTGGCCACAGACAATGTGGGGGTTGGAAAGGTGATCAGGGGACGATTGGGAGGACCCTCTGTTGGTTCTGGACTCAGCTGACCAGATGGCATCCCAGGTTGTGGCTATGGGTGAGAAGGAATGAGCGGTGAGTGTGGTCTCAGAGGGCTGGGACAATGCTGGCTGTGGTCATTTGCAGGAAAGCTGAGTCCCTTATTTAAGTTCCAGGGAAGAGCGGTGAGCTGATATTTTCAGCAACATGAGAAACTTCAAGGAGTAAGAGTTTACAATGGCAATGGTCCCAGTTCAAGGGCAGAGAGAAATACCAGAGGTCACTCATAAGCCAAGGTATGAGTGCTGGGAGCAGTAACCGCACCTGGACTTGGATTTTTGAACACTGAAAGAAGGGAGATGTTAAGAGCTATCAGAGTGAGCTCAGAAAGCAAGAGCATGAAAAATCTGAAGCCTAAGATATTATTCCCCCACTATGCCGGAGCAGAATTCAACTCTAATTGGAGAAAGAACCTGACCATAGACAGCAATGATGGTGATAGAGAAGATCAGAGTTCAAATTAAGAAGATAAAAGAGCTTGTAAAGAGTCAAAGAAAAATGTAAAATGGTGACAAGTCCAAAGAGATTTGGTGGACTTTAAAAAGTCACAAGAAAGCACTTGAAGTAAAACTGGGAAAATAAGAGTAATGTAAGAAAAGCAAGAAAACTATGTAAAGAAAGTAAATCAAACAGAAAAGGATCCAAAAATTTACTGGAAAAAAAACTCTTAAAAATGAGATTTGGGCAAGGGGAAGCTAATGATTTCAGAAAACAAGAAGAAATCATAGGATAAAATCAAAAGAATAAAAAAAGAGAAGATAATGTGAAACATCTCATTGGAAAAACAATAACAGACTTGAAAAACATTTTGCAGTCAAATTTGAAAATTTTCAGATCACCTGAAAGTTATAATAAAAAAAAAAATCCAAGACACTATACTTCAAGAAATATTTGCTCTGAAATTCTAACAAGTGGGTAAAGTAGAAATAAAAAAAATCCAGTGATCACTATCTGAAAGACATTCCAAAATGAAAACTCACAGCAACATTAAAGCTAAGTTTCAAAACTCCTGGGTAAAGTAGAAAATATTACAAGAAATAAACAATTTAAATACTATGCTGCTACAGTCAGGATAATACCAGATTTAGCAGCTTCTGTATTAAAAAAGCAAGGGGCATGGCATAAAATATCCTGAAGAGCAAAGGAGCTGGGATTACAACCAAGAATCACCTATCCATCAAATCCAACTAATCCTCTAAGGGAAAAAAAATGGATATTTAGTGAACTAAAGGATTTTCAAGGATTCATGAAGGAAATACCAGAAGTGATGAGAAAATATTTTGACTTAAAAGAATCAGAAGAAACATAAGAAAGTAAACAGGATAGACTATTTATGAAGGCTTTAATAAGGTTAAACTGTTTAGTTCTTAGATGAGGAAATGATATTTGTACAATATTACCATTACTATGTAGTTTGAAAGAGTATATACACAGATACAAGGTTTGGAGTTGAGTCAATTGTAATAGGATGGAGAAAATTATCTCATACAAAAGAAGTACAAATGGAAGAATGGGGCATCTAGGTGGAGCAGTGGATAGAGCACCAGTGCAGGAGTCAGGAGGACCTGAGTTCAAATCTCACCTCAAACACTTGACACACTCACTAGCTAGGTGACCTTGGGAAAGTCACTTAACCCCAACTGCTTTATCCTGGGTCATCTCCAGTCATCCTGATGAATATCTGCTCACTGGATTCAGATGGCTCTGGAGGAGAAGTGAGGCTGGTCACCTAGCAGCCCTCCCTCACTCAAAACAAAGCCAAGTGCAAGTCATGTCATCATTTCTCTGATGGCATGGACTTCTTTGGCCATGAACGATGAACATACACACAAATGGAACATTACAGTGGACTGGGGAACAGAGTGGAGGGCAAGTAGCATGGAAACATTATTTTCATCAGGACTGGGTTAAAGCAAGAATAATATATACATTTAGGGTAGAAAAGTCTTCTGAACTTACAGAGAAATGAGGGGGCAAAGGTATAGGATAACAGAAGGACTCTTGGAAGGGTGCGTGCACTAGGGAGGCAATAGTTATAAGTTAATTAGATTTCTGAGGATGGATAGGGTAAAAAAAGAGACAAACAGAAAAAACAAGGATGGAAGAAAATACAAAACCAGCTATTATAACTTTGAATATGAATAGGATGAACTAAACCATAAAAGAGAAACAGATAGCATAATGGATCACAAAACACAAGCCAATAATATGTTGTTCACAAGAAACACACTTAAAAAGGCGACACACAAGTAGAGTAAAAATAAAGGGCAGGAGTAGAGTTTATTATGCTTCAGCAGATAAACAAAAGCAAGAGTAGCAATCATGATCTCAGACAAAGTTTAAGTTACAATAGATTTATTTAAAAGAGATAAGCAGAGACAGTATATTATGTTAAAAGGTACCATACATAATGAAATAATATCAATACTAAAATATATGCAACAAATGCTAAGGAATTCAAACTTTTAAAGGAAAAAGTAAATGATGTACAGGTGGAAATATGTAGAAAAACTAAAATAGTGGCAGATTTCAACCTTAGCATCTCAAAACTAGATAAATAGAACAAAAATAAATAAGAAATTAGTCAAGGAGATTCATACAGCTTAGAAAAGTTAGATGACACATGTGGAGAGAATTAAATGGGAATATAACGGAATGTACTTTTTTCGGAGAAGTACATGACACCTTTACAAAAATTGACCATGAATAGGCCACAAAAATTTTGTAGTTAAATGCAGAAAAGCAGAAATAGTAAATGCAAATTTTCATATCATAATGCAACAAAACTACATTTAACAAGGGAGCAGGGAAACACAGATTAAAAATAAATTGGAGACTAAATAACCTCATCTTACAGAACAAACCATAGAAACAATAATTTTACCAAAGAAAGTGACAATAATGAAACACATCAAAAGCTTATGGGATACAACAAAAGTAGTAATCAGGGGAAGTCTGGTATCTTCTCTAAATGCTTACAACAATGAAACAGAGAAAGAGGATAAATGAATTGGGTATACAATTAAAAAAAATCAAAATACCCAATTAAACACCAAATTGGAAATATTGAAAATTATAAAGGTGAGATTAATAAAAATGAATGTAAGAAAATCATTGAATTAAAAAATAAAAGGAGTTGGCTTTATTAAAAAACCTAATAAAACAGATAAACAAGTGATTAATATGCAGAAAAAAGGGGGAAAAGTCAAATCCCTAGCATAATGGAAGTGAAATGGGAGAACACATAAAAAAAAATAAACTTACCAGATTACCAGAAGAGGAAATAGAATAATAAGGTAAACTTTGTTTTAGAAAATAACTAATAGGCCATAAATTATCTTCCTAAGAAAAAAGCACCAGGGAAAGAATTTGACACTCAAAAGTTTTAAAAATGAATGTTCAAAATTGTTTTTACATGTAACTGGGGAAAAATAAAATACAAAATAAAAGGAAAAAAAAAAGAAAAAAAGCATCAGGACTAGATGGATTTATAAGTAAATTCTACCAACTATTTAAAGATGGTAGGTAATAATAGGTAAATTATTTGGAATAATAGGTAAATAATAATAGGTAAATTATTTGGAATAACATACAAAGGAGTCCTACAGAACACTTTTTAACAAACAAATATGGTGCTAAGACCTAAGAGAAGAACAGAAACAGAGAAAGACAATTATAGACCCATTTCGAAAATGAACATTGATGCAAATATCCTAAATAAGGCACCAGAGAGGAGAGTACAACAACATATTGCAGAGATTTTACATTATAATCAAGTGGAATTTATACCAGGAATTCAGGGCTTGTTCAATATAAGCAAAATTATTAACATAACATTTCAATAAAATGTAACAAAAATCACATGATTATATCATTAGATGAAGAAAAAGAATTTGACAAAATACAACATTCATTCCTATAAAAAAAACTTGAAAGCATGGGAGAAATGAATTTTTCCTTAAAATGATAAGACGCATCTTATCTAAAACTATCTGCAAGCATCATCTATAATGGGAATAAGCTAGAAGCCTTTCCAATAAGATCAGAATTGGAAAAAGATCTCCCTAATCACCAAGAGTCTTCAATATTGTACTAGAAATGCCAGCAATAGCAATAAAAGGAAAAGAAATTGAGGGAATCAAAATGGGGAATGAGGTAATAAAAACAATCTATTTATGCAAATGATATGATAGAATACTTGGAAAATCCTAGAGTCAATTAAAAAGCTGGTTGAAACCATTAACAATTTAGCAAAGTAGCAAGATATAAAAAAATCAACCACATAAATTATCAGCCTTTCTATATATCATCAACAAAGCCCTATGAGAAGAAATAATAAGAGCTATCCCACTTAAATAACTGCAGACAATATAAAATACCTGGGAGTATACTTGCCAAAACAAACCCAGGAACTAGATGAACATAATTATAAAACTCCTTTTATACAAATAAAGTTAGATTTAAATAACTGGAGAAATATTAACTGCTCATGGGTGGGCTGAGTCAATATAATAAAAATAACAATTTACCTGAATTAGCCTACTTATTCCATGCCATTACAATTAATTTACCAAAAAAAAAAATTTACTGAGTTAAAAAACAGAAGGAAAACTCATTTAGAAGAACAAAAGGTCAAGAAAATATCAAAGAAATTAATTTTTAAAAGTAAGGAAAGGAAGTCTAGCAGTGTCAGACCTTAAAATCCATTAAAAGGTATTAATTATCTGAATTATCCTAGTACTAAGAAATAAAATTGTTTGATCTCCTTACAATCACTGGACCAAGAGCTCCCAAAGCAGTTGTTGCTTAGCTGCTATATAAGTGTTCCCTCTATGTGTGCTTTAGCCTGGCACCCACATGGGTGTTATGGACCTTTCTTGCTGACCCCCCTAAATCTTGTTAGGCTGTAAGAATGTCTCATGCTAACTTTTTGCTCCCTTTGTCACTCCAAAATTTGATTTGAGGTGTTATTTTTAAAGTTATTTAGGGAGGAATGTTGAGAAAGTTCAGCTGGGTTGCTCCTTCTAATCTTCCATCTTGGCTTTGTACATCCTCAGATATAATTATAGTCTTGTCTCAAAATAATATTTACCAAAACTAAACTGTCTACAGCAAAACTTGACTGGTTTTCAGCTTATGAAGAATTGTGGAATAGGACATGTTCTCAGTGCATCCCCCCTTCCCTGCCCAATAACATACCTAAAATTTATTTATATTTGTATTAGAGTATGAACTCTCAGAATAATATGAATATTTAACATTTACACTACACTTTCAATTTGACAAAGCACACACATACATTTGTGTGTGTATATATAGTAATATAATATTATATCATATGTTATATATATATATTTATAGTAACATATGCTATAACATTATATTGTGACTTATTCAGTAGGGGTCACAAAGGCTAGTATCTAAGGCAGCATTCAAATTTAGGTTTTCCTGAATCGAAGTCCAGTCCTTTACAATGCCACCTATATGTAGGATTAGGGGTATAATCAACAATATCCCCATTTCTACTCCCAACATTTTGACATTATTAAAAGCTTTCCCTTTTCCAACAATATTCAAAAAAAATTTACCATTCAAGAGACTAAGCTCAGAGCTTTCATGAAAGAATTTCTATAGACAATTTCAATTTATATATAGTTTTCCTTTTCTCATGTTGCTGTTCTAATTCAGAGGTTCCCAAAGTGGGAGATGCCACCTCCTGGGGGGCACCAGAATGATTTAGGGCAGTGGTAGTAGCTCAGGTGCAATTGGTGGGTGGCACTGAATAAAAATAAAGGGGCAGTGGCAGCGTAAGGACAGAAGAGAAGAACATTTTGAAAAAATTGTTTGTACATGTTTCATTTGTTGTGTAACAGCCATTAAAGTCATAGCGATTACCATTATTTTTCCAAGTAAAAACATAAAATGCAAGTTATAACAGATCAGTGGATAAGTCCGCTGACAGGGTATTAAACAAAAAAGTGTTGGCAGGTCATCATGCATTATCGGGAAGACCAGCATGCACCAGCAGGAATATGTGCTTGCAATGACTTTTTTACAATACTATACTATATATTTAAATAATATCATGTCATCAAAATTTCAACGCAGGAAAACCCCATGAATTTAGAATAAATTATTAAATTTAAGATGCATCATTTCTTAAAAATATTTTATTTTTTTGAAATGATGCCAATTTTTAAAAAAACTGTTAAAAAAGTCAAAGAAATATTTCCGGGGGAGAATACACACACATACACACACACACACACACACACACACACACATATACATTCATACATATATTAAAAGAGGGTGGTAGGCCAAATAAGTTTGGAAACCTCTGTTTTAATTTATCAAAATATACAAATAAAACATCACACAAAATAGTCTAAGTATATTAATTTCAATTTTTTTGTTCTGAAGGGAAAACGTATTATAATGCAATCAAGCAAGAACAGATTGGTTGAGGCACAGCATGATGTAATGGGTTCAGGGAAGGATGTTGTCTGGGCCAATGTTACTTGCTGATGGAAGTGTCTACCCATTCATTCAAGAAAGGAATGAAAAGAGAACTTAAGAAGGTAGCATAAAGAGATCAGTTTTGAAGACATGGGTTGAATCTGATAAAATGTTAAATTTTTTACTTCCTGATTCTATACTGACTTACTGGCCAGAATCTTTGAACTTATACCTAGTTTTCAAATTCATCTCAGTCTTGGATTTAGACATTTTTAAGAATGATAGTGGTGGTTACCCTTCACTTACGCTTTATGTTTGATATATATATATATATATATATATATATATATATATATATATATACATATAATGGTTTATTTGAATAGGGATACAACTAAAGGAAGAGACTGTGGGATGGGGACTTCTGCCTGTATTACGTATAAAATAAAGAAAGAAAAATAGTCGGGAGAATATGGTCTTATATATCAAATGAGATAACATATATAAAAGTGTTCTGTAAACCTGAAAGCACCCTATAAATGCTGTTGCTGCTGATGCAGTATCTCTTAAATCTAAACCTTCTACCTTCCCTTATTCTGTTGAGAGCTCCCTTCTCCTTCCATTCATAAAGGTTAACAAAACTTCTAAGTAAACCTTAACTATTTACTCTTCTTCAACCCTGCAATATTCAATAAATTACCAAATTTTAACCACTCTACTTTCACATCATTCAAATCTCTCTCCTTCTACTACTGCTTCAGGTGTTAATCCCCTCCTGAACAGAAAACTTCAAACTGATCACCTGCCACAAGTCTCTCTTTACTCCAATTCATTCTTCATCCCAGATGACAAACTGATGGTCAGAACATGCAGAAATGACCATGTCACTCTTCTGTTCAAAGAGTTTTTGAGGTTCCCTATTACCTCTATGATAAAATACAAAATGTGGCATTTAAAGCACTCCCATATTTATTTTACATTACTACATTGTAATACAGAGTAACTGGCTTCCTTGGTGTTATTCCCTTTAAATGAATCCCTCTCCTATCACAATGCCTTGGCACTGACATCCTTATCCCTGGTATGCCCTCTTTGATGACTTCTGCGTCTTGGACTCAGAGGACCTTATGGCTCTGTCAGTGAATGTTCTGGGGGTAAACTGATTCCAATTCATGAGTTAGAACTCAAACCTCCTTTTTATTTTAGTGGGATAGATCAAATTACACAGGATGAGCAGACATGGGAAGGGCTATAATCTATGTAATAAATTTCATCATATTATCTTTTTTCTTCGAAATTAGTTCCCCTCAAACTTCTTCAATCCTACCAAGATCCACTCACACACAAATATTCACAAATAGGTGCCATCCTCGGTGCTTCAATTTCACTCACCCCATATACCCAAGCAGGTGTGTCACTCACTATCTCTGACATCCTATTCCTTACACTCATATAATAACCACTGTGATTCAGGACTTCATCATCCCTCAATTGGTCTATTGCAATAGCCTCCTAATTAGTCTTGCAGACTCAGGTTACTTCCCATTCCTCAAAAGAACTTCCAAATCACTAATAAAATTGATTTATCTGCAGCTCTAATCTTATCATATTTTTATTATTCAATAAAGTTTAGGTGGCTAGGATTAAATATTTTTTCATTTTTATTTCATTCTTTAAAAATTGGTATTAATTTAAGTTTACAATATATTGAATTATGAATACAGAATAAAGCACATCCCCAATAAACAAGTAACTGCATATATAGGGATATTTTTAAAAGGTGTGAGAGGAAAAGAAAACTCAAAGACAGCAACTCTCAAGTTCCAGACCCACATTTTTAATTCTCTGTAGTGCAGGTATTAAAAACAATCAATTGATATGAGGATGCATACTGGTCTCTGAGTTCGGAGAGAGCTAGAACCACTTTTTGCATTTATTAGCAGTGTTAATATAATGCATTCTGATAATCAGTTTTATAACCTACAAAATAGGGATAAAATTAGTTGGCAGTAACTAGTAATTAGTAAAACTAATGCGTAGTATTTTTAATAAGAATGAAATGAAATAATACAAGTAAAATTTGATATAAACATTGAAGTGCTATATAAATATCTAATCCTTGAAATCTCATAATCATGTTGTTTAACTCAGTTATGGATTATCAATATATTCCCAAATCCTTTACCCTTCTCTCTGCTAAGATTGGAAAACTGGAGAGCAGAGCACTGAACTCCTCCCAGAGTTTTCCTTGGGACCCCTAGGTAGCTCATGGCTAGAAGTCAGGAAGACTTGAGTTCGAATCTGCTCTAAAACATTTACTAGCTTCATGACCTTAGGCAAGTCAGTTGACCCTGTTTACCTCAGTTTCCTCATCTGTAAAATGAATTGGAGAAGGAAATGGTAAACCACTCCAGTATCTGCCAAGAAAACTTCAAATGGGGTCAGGAGGAGTCAGATACAACTGAACAGCACCATTTTTTTTTTTAAAAGAAGACTGGACCTGGCACTGTCTCAGCTAACTGTCCCCTTTCTATCTGGAGTTTTCCCTGGTTTGAACTCCAAGGCACACGGTGCTCATCACAAGATAGGCTGATCTTTGGAGATCTCATTATCAATGCTGTTTACCTCAGTATTGGACACTCAAAACTGTGCCCACTTCCTCAGTCTCCTCTCCCTACTGACTGAAAGGCTGGAGGATCTAGCATTAAATTCCTCTCAAAGCTTTTCTTTATAGGTGGCTTGCATCTAACTCTCCATTTTATATCTGTAGCTCTGTGTGGTTTGAAATCGAAGAAACATCATTTCCCAGCTCACCCTGCCCCCTTCCCTGCTCTGCTCCCCGCTTCTCCCCTCAACCTCAGCTTTCCAGCTTCCTTTCATGCCCTGGTACTTCCCATCCCTGCCAGGTGATTATCTTACTTGTAGCCCTAGTGCTTAGAACAGTGCTTGGTACATAGAAAGTATTTAATAAAAATTTCCTGAATTGAGTTGAAAATGTCATATTTTGTTATTCTCCCCATTTTTACAATGAGAAAATAGAGATTCAAAGAAGTATTGGCTCTGAAGTCAGAGGACCTGGTCAGCTTTTAGGCTGTCCAAGGTAAGACCACAGACAAGTCATTTTACCTCCTTAAGTGTTAGTCTCTTAATCTCAAAATGAGGGTTTGAAGGCCTATACTGTGAATGTAGATTAATGATTTTATGACATGTTGGGAGAGGCATGAGTTAAAGATACTAGATTTTATCATCATTATAGAAAGAGTAACTCATCCCAAAATTATTGACAAACAATATAGGACAGTGAAATTAGTTAAATATTTGGTTAATTTATCATTTTGAAAACTTTTGGCCCATAAAGGATGAGACAGGTTAAGTGATTTGTCTAGAGTTAGCAGATTTAGTCAGTGTGAAAGTCAGATTAAAAACCCAAGTTTCCAATGTCTCTAAATCATTCAAGCTCTTTGTACTACCCAGTCAGCTGGTATTTCTAATTGAGATTTGAACCTCTCCATCACATCCTACTTTGCATTATATTAGTCTCTGTGCATACTTGTATTCAGTTAATGATCTTCATATCCTTATTTCAAAAATTTAAGTTCCTTGAACAGGCAGGCATGTTTTGTCTTTGTGTTCCCAGGGATTATGAATAGTGCCATGTACATTTTAACATTTTTCATCTCAAATCTATGAAGTCAGCCCTGGGGACAAATTCGCATGTGGAAACTCTCAACTGAAATCAGCAACATATTTGTCTTAAATTTGTCTGAAAGTTTGGGAGATTAAATGGCTTCTTCCTGGTCCCACAATTAGTGTAGGACAGTGCCAGGACTTGAATTCAATCCTCCTGAAGAAGAGATCAACCCTTGATCCACAGGCATATGCTTCTCCTAATAAGTACTCTAAGCCCTAAGTGTTTAATTGGATGTGGTACCTTCCATAAGTATGGAAGGTATGTGTATGTATTTTCAGTCATTTTTCAGTCATGGCTGACTTTTCTGTGACCTTAATTGAGGTTTTCTTGACAAAGGTACTGGAGTTATTTGTCATTTCCTTCTCTAGTTCATTTTACAAATGAGGAAATAGGCAGAGTGAAGTGACTTGCCCAGTGTCACACAGCTAGTAAGTGTCAGGGGCCAGTTCTGAACTCAGGAACATGAGTCATTTTGATTCCAGGCCTGGCACTCTACACACTGTACCTACATGCATGTATGTGTGCATACATGTACAGGCACACATACATGTATGTATGTATTAAAGACAGGTAGGTAGATAAATAAATATAGATAGAGATAAACAGGCAGATAGACAGATACAGATGTGGATAACTGTAACCTTCATAAGTGCATGTCTGCAATATCTATCAACCTCTGACACCTAAACTAGCAGTCTCTACACTTAGTGCTTCCTCCAAGCTCAATAAAACACCCATGTGACATGATCAGAAAAATATATACAAACACACCACATACATATGCACACAAATATGTACATACATGTACATAAATACACACACATACATATATGCTTACATGTGTGAAAACAAAGATGAACACATATCCAGCTCAGGCTTCACTTCCAACATAAAATAATGTTAAGAAAAAGATTTCATTCTTAAGATGCTCACTTGAAGTAAAGAATCAGAAAGATTTCACCCAACTTTGTAAAATAAAATGAAGAGGCACTTTTGTAATCTGTCAAGGTTAATGGAGGGACAGATGAGAGGAAGAGACAGAATCTGTTGACCCCTAGCTACCTCTCAACAGCAGGAAGATTCCATAAGCAGCACTAGAAAACAGATAAAGTAGGATTCAATTTCTCTGGTACTTGTTAAGCAACACGTGACAGGACAGGTCAATATCAGCACCTCTTTTGGAGAGATAATCTCTAGTTATTCTGAAAGAGTTGTGAAAACAAAAGCTTTGCCATCGACAGGGGAACTGAAGGCAAAGCTTGTATTTCCCTAGAACTGTTTTTTAATGATAAAACTTATTATCCAACTGTCAATCAGAGAAAAATGGGAGATGTCCCAAAGCTTGTGACAAAAAAAAGAGCAAAGATTTTGTCCAAGATGTACACAGACTCTGAACACTGGACCATGACATGAGCTTTGTGCAGGAGCTGCTGTTTCCTCAGAAATGCTAGAGCCAGACTCCAATGCACAATTTTCCTTCTGTTTATCTAAATAAATAGAAGGTGAAACATCTGAAAGCCAGACAAAGCATTTGTCAGTGGAAAACGTTGGGAAAAATTTCAGTACCAAATATAACCTTTTGAAAACAGAAAGGACAAAACTGAGCAACACATATAGGGAGAAAGCAAAAGTAAGTTGCTTCCTTATTAAAGGCATGGGTTTATTCCTTTTCCTTCAGATGCTCCTTTCTATTGTTTTCTTCAATTAATAAAAATCTACTTTTGCTCCCTCCGAACATCAACCCTCCAGTGGAAAAAAAGTAAGCATCGTCAGACAAAACAAATCCCCACTTTAGCAATAATCATATATTATAAAAATCTATATAGATAGATGTCAATCTATCTATGACTATCACCTGTCATCCATCTATTTGTGATCCATTTACATATCTGTCATCTATCTATTTACAGATCTATCCGTCTGTCTATCTATCTATCTATCTATCTATCTATCTATCTATCTATCTTTCCTGACCCTGACCCCATCATCTGTATCAAGAGATGATTACTTCCTTTTTGATCCATAAGATTAGCTTAATGTGTTGTCTACCCAACCACCTTCCTTGTACAACTATATGACATTATTACTCTTGCCAAAAATGATTTCATCTTTGGTTTTACAGGTCAAATTGAGTTAACTATAACTTCCTGAGATATCTTTCTTAGGCCTGGAAAATGAGATTGCTCTAAGGTCTAGGGGTAACCATATGACACATATTTGCTTCTTTGGTAGACTGACAAATGACATTATTTATGTGATATGCTTGGATCCCAGGGTCATAGGAAGGACTACATGATTCAGTGTTCTTCTAAGCTCTCTGAAAGAAACATTCAACTTCATTAAACATAAAAGAGAACAACATCTTTGTACTGTAGCATTTTGGCATCTAAAATGTAAGATGCATCTCTAATACCAAACAAAATGGCTGATTTGGTTACACTTAGTTAAAAGAATTTCTTGAATAATAAATAATAATCAAGTGTTGATAGAAAATAAGCCATTGATGAAAAATATCATAGCAGTAGAATACAGTCGTCCCCCCCATAAAACGTATTTGGGATGTTTTTAAGATGCTTTCATCTATTTTTAAGCCCAATTTTTAAACCAAGAATATGGAACAACTCATGTTGAATGTGTGTGAAAATAAAATGTGTTCAGGAGCTACACAATCACCAATGGGCCTTCTGAAATTCAGCTTTGATGGTTGTGAATATGACTTGTTTGAAATGAGAACTCCTGGCAAGTATTGTTTAAAAATAAATTATTCCTGTACACAGTAACAGCCACATTGTGTGATGGCTGACTATGATAGACTTAGCTGTTCTCAGTCATGCAAGTTTCTAAGAAAACTCCAAAAGACTCATGATGGAAAATGCTATCCACATCCAGAAAAAGAACTATGGAGTCTGAATGTAAATTGAAGCATACAATTTGCTTTCTGTTTTGTTGTAGTCTTGTTTCTTCTTTCTTGTGGTTTCTCCCACTGGTTCTAATTTTTCTTCACAACATGATTAATACAAAAATGTTACATATGAATGTGTATGTAGAGCCTATGTGACATGGCATTCCATCTTGGGGAAGGATGAAAAAAAATTAAAACTCAAAATCTTATGGAAGTAAATGTTGAAAACTAAAAATAAATAAAATTCAAAAAGAAAAAAATAAATTTTCCCATGCATTTCTTTACTTATAAGAAAAAAATTGTAGGTTGAAAATTCATATTAGAGAAATAGAGAGAAGAATAACCAGACTCATCTTTACAATACAGGCTTCATTTCTCTTGAAAATTTTTGGTAAGAGCACATGGCATATTTTAAAAACTCAAAATGGCTACTTTATATCACTAAGAAGCTAAGAACATAAAAATTCTTTGATAGTGTGTAGAATCAAAATTAAAGATGGTGGTGGGAGTGAATTTACATTTTTTTTAAGTTTTAGAAACCAAATTCTTAAGTATTAACAGAAAATTTAAGGAGGTTTGCCATTACCTTAGTTTTGAGAGGGAAAAGTGACTAGAAGAAACCAATAATAGTTTGGTTTCTTTGAAACACTAATTGGCAACCTATCGCATATGAGTCATTCCATAAATATATTCTAATAGACTTTTAGTAAACATATATCTCAAAGTAATAAAAAGTTATCCTACAGAGTACATATAGCTAGAATAATAAACAAGTACGTAAAGCAATGAAATTTACAAATAAATATATGCAACTTATATGTAAATAAAGGCCAAATTCTTTTTTGAAAGTCAGCATAGTAAAAGTTTTTTATTCTTTTCTCAAAAAAACAAAAAAGACCAAAAGGTCAAGAATGTAAAGGAATCAAGGAATCAGTAAAAAAAAAAAAAAAAAAAGTTAAGGAAGGTGGCTTAGCTATATCAGATCTTAATTTGTATTATGAAGTGGTAATTATCAAAGACAATATGTACTAGCTAAGAAAGATTGTGTTGGATCAATAGAACATATTAGGTGCACAATACATTGTAGTAAAGACCACAGTAATCTAGTATTTGATAAGTCCAAAGATCCAAGCTTTTGGTATAAAAAACTCATTATCTGACAAAAACTGCTGGCAAAAAAGTATGACAAAACCTAGGTACAGACCAACTTCTCATATCATATACCAAAAATAAGGTAAAAATGATTTACACCTAAAATGTGATGTCATAAACAAATTAGGAGAGTGAGGAGTAGTTTACCTATCAGGTTTACGGATAAGGGAAAAAGTTAGGACCAAACAAGCTACAGAGAGTACTATGGAATATAAAATGGATAATTTTGAGTATATAAAACTTTTAAAGTTTTTGCTCAAATGAAACCAATGCAAGCAAAATTGGAAGGAAAGCAGAAAACTGGATGGAAAATTTCACAGGAAATATCTCTGGTAAAAGCCTCATTTTTCAAATATATAAAGAACTGAGTCAAATTTATAAGAATATGTCACATCTCAATTGATAAATGGTCAAAAGATAAGAACAGACAATTTTTGGACAAAAAAATTAACACTACCTGTAGTTTTATGAAAAAATGCTCTAAATCAGAACTGACTAGAGAAATGCGAATTAAAACTCTGAGGTACCACGTGACACCTATCAGATAGGTGAATATGACCAAAACAAAAAATGAGACATGTTGGAAGGCATGTAGGGAAACCAGGACACTAATGTAGTGCTGGTGAAGTTGTAAACTGATCCAACCACTCTGGAGAGCAACTTGGGATATCAACTTGTGCATACTCTTTGATCCAGTTATATCACTGCCAGGTCAGTATCCCAAAGGGCCTGTTTGTATAAAAATATTTATAGTAGTTCTTTTTGTGTTTGTGTGATGGTTAAGAATTAGAAATTGAGGAGATGCCCTTTAGTAGGGAATGGTTGAACAAGTTGTGGTATATGATTGGGATGGACTGTTATTGTGCTATAAGAAATGACAAGCAGGATTATTTCAGAACAAAAACAACGACATGTAAACTGATATAAAACCAAGTGAGCAAAAACAAGAGAACAGCGTACACAGTAACAGCAATATGATGAACAACTATGAATGATTTGCTGTTCTAAGCAACACAATGATTCAAGATAATCCCAAAGGACTCGTGATGAAGCATGCCATCTGCGTACAGTGGAAGAAGTGATGTCTGAATACAGACTGAGGAATCCTATTTTTCCCTTTTTCCTTCTTTCTTTCTTAGTCTTCTTCCACAAAATGACTAATAAGGAGATGTTTTATATGATTGCACATTTATAACCTACATGAGATTTCTTATCTTCTGAGGGGAAGGGAGAGAGGAAGATAAAATCAAGAGTGGGGGTGAGGTGTGATAGAAGGGAGAGTACATTGAGGGAAGGAGTAATCAAAATGCAAGGTATTAGGAAGCAGGGGGAGGGGAGTGATGGGGAGAAAAATTGGACATGTTACAAAGTGAGGTAAAAGAAATTAGTATTAAAACAATTGATTGAATTAATTACTGAGAATAAATCAATGACATCTTTAGTTTGGGGAAAATAATTTTAGTCTAAATTTCCTAGAGGAAGGTAACTTCAGGAATTTGGCATTGATGGAGAAGTTAAGGTTTTAATGGCAAATTTGATTTTATGATTGCTCTTTAATCAGGAACTAGAACATGTAAAGAAAGGCATGTAAGTCACTTAAGACTTGCCTCAAAAGATGTTCCTTAGCTAAAGTGAAATTATAATCATATTTGAAACCTGGTCATTGGAATTTGCCATTTTTAGATGCTATTAAGTGACTGTTCTTCTGAGTCTAATTCCAGGTATGGAGAGCAAGAAAGGAGGTCTGAGCCTCCAATCCATGATGCCAGTAATCCTGTGAGATGCTGGTATGAACTGCAAAAGGTGATCTCATGGGAAGGGTGGGATAGTGGCTATTCAGCCTGGGCTGAGGTGGGATTCTCCTGACTCAATTTCCCCACTGACACCTGGCAGACTTTAAGCCTGACTGAATGCAAGTGGACAATCTAATCCTGCCTGGAATTGACATGAAGTTGGGAAGATATTGTTTCCCTGCGATGTCCCTACTCTTGGTGGCAATTTCCTATAGCCAAAGGTTTGTAAGCTTAATACCAGATCTATTAAATTATAGATTATTGGTAGGGGAACATCCGAGGTTAAGTCTAAAATTAAGCTATTAGGCTTAGGACTTTAGACTAACAACAGTAAGTTAGGGTCCTTTAATTCTTAGTAATTCTGTGGAGACAATTTGGTCAAGGGCTTGTGAAGTTAGCAACTAAAATATTATTTGGGTCTCAGTTGGTTAATGTTTAAAAAAAATCCTTTGTGGTCCATATTGTAAATGCTTTAAAAAGAAGTATCACCTGACCAAAAGTTTGAATTGTCTTATCTGTTATAAACTGTGTTAAAAATGAAAAATAAAATCAAATTTGCCTGGAAGAAGTAAATAAATAAATTATTGTGAGCACCTAAAAAAAAAAAACCAAAAACACACACACATACACATATACATACACATTATATATGTATGAAAAATTTTTAGGCTAAAAATTCCTATTCATATATTACTTTAAGGTTTGCAAAGCACTTCATCATAACAACCTTGTAATGAAACTACTGTCCCCATTTTAGAGATGAACTTAACTGATTTACATATGTTCATATAGCTAGGAATCAGCTAAGTGTCACTGATTTATTCAACAGTTTTATAACAAGGCTTCAGTTGAGGTATGGAAGATGTATATTCTATTTTGTATGTCATAGGGATGGGGTTATAGTAAGTACTAAAGAATACTCATCTACTAGACAAAATCAGTCACAACTAATGTGAATCTTCTCTCAGGTTCTATCACGTGTAATTTAGCATCCACCTCAGTAAAACAGAAGACTCAATGATCATAAACCACCATGGAGTTCCATCTCCAAAACCATGATTCAAGTCCCATGAATCAAAGTTCATTTCTTTTGCCTTAGGATAACCTATGAGTTATCAATTTACCAATTACCTACCAGTTTGCACATTTCTAAAGGGCTCCATATTTTAGTAATAAACACGTTAGAATTAAAAAAAAAACCCAACCCCAAAACAAAACAAAAACAAAAAGCTCCACAGAAAGTCAATTGCAATTAAGAAAAAAAGTTACAATGGTAACTAGGGGACAGAATACTCCATTTAAATTTTGCGTTATTATGCAAAATGTAACTGTCAAATATACTGAAGTAGATGCTTGGGGAGAATTGTAAAGAGACAAATAATAACTGCATGACTGACAATTATTTGTCCATTCCCTTCTGACACAGTGTTTATTCTACTGCCTTCATGCATGATTTACAGCTTGTGTATCCTTCACATGTAATCAATAGCTGTGAATTCTTATATTAGCTTTAGAGATTAGACATCCCTTGATTATAAATTTCATTGATTTGTACAGCTAAGCTGCAAAAATCCCAGTACATTTTTCAGAGTTAAAATTAAAAGGAGATATATGGTCTACATGCAATAGATAAGGCAGTGTGATTGTAAGGTGTGACCTCTTTATACTCATTCCTCTAAATGAATAAAATCTACCTGGCACAATCAAGCATGAATCAGTATGCCGTTCAGCATCAAGCCAAGGTAGTCAACACAGTATAAATGTGACAAAAAGAATTACCAAACGACAAAGAGCCTTGTCTCAAACTGTAATTAATACAGGCATCTTGTAAGGATTAATTGTCTGAGCTCATCTGTAAATTTTTAAAGGATGACACATATAGGAAAAAAATGAGTCCTTAACTCTTACCTAAGTATGCTATTATATTAAAATGGAACTGAAGAATTACCTCTTCCTTAAAACAACATTAATACAACAAACCCCAATGAAACATTTTTAATCATTGGAAGGATAAGAATTATTGTTTTAAGATAGTAGGATAACCAGTCATTAAATTCATAGATAAATTTGCTTAATTAAAATGGCCTGAAAACTTCATTTCCTATCACATATTTTGCTTGCAGTTATTTCCAAACTCTATAGTTTACTCAAAATACTAGTAAACATAACATTATTTAAATTCAAAAAGGGAAAATCATTTGAGACAATGTATTGTTTTTCTACTCAATTCCTATTCCCATCCTTTGCCCTATTATATTAAGATACCTTAGAACATTTACTATGAAGCGGAACTTGAGAGTTAGGCCTCTAAAAGTGTCTGAACAGGTGAGTATGAGATACTTTCGGAGAGAGAGGAGTGCAGGTTGAAGAAAAGGAGACCACTTATTAGATTGACATCTAGTAGTATTGAGAAGTAGCAGGGGGAGGGGAAGAAAAAGTCAAAGACTATTAACAAATTTTGGTTATTTGGGTGGGGGCAGAGGTAGCACAAGGTGAGTGGGGTGAAGTGACTTGCCCAAGGTCACTCAGCTAGTAAGTGTCAAGTGCCTGAGACCAGATTTGAACTCTGGTTCTCTTAACTTCAGGACTCTATCCACCATGACACCTAGTTGCCCTTACTGTTAAGATATTTTTAAAAGAGTGTATGTTATAAAGTGTAGCATTTAGAAACGTTTGAGAGACAAAGTTGGTATAATTAAGTCATTTTGTTAATAATGCCAGCATTTTAATAAAAGGATGGTCACTTGACCATCTTGCTCTTTTAGACCAAAGAACAATCATGGCAACCAGCTCACAGCTTATATGGCTATTGGAAGAGGGGTGTTCCTGTAGGTGACAATCGATTCTGATTGATTAAGAGTTCATGAGAGAATGAATATTACAATGAGGGGCTGGCTGAATCTGAACTTTGATTGTCATCTATTTCTAAATTACCCCTAGTCTTCAAAGGATTTATCTTCACCAAAACCTGAGTAAAGTACAATGGTTTGTCTGCTTGAGTGGGGTCAGGATAGAGAACAGTAGCTCATCCTTCAGAGGCTGAGATCAGCAAAAGAAGATAAAAGAAAAAGAAGGAAATCCAAATGCCCACAAATCATTGTGTCACTGATAATTATTTCTCTCAAAAGTATTCTGATCTATAAGAAAGCCCCTCTACATGGAACTGGTAAGACAATGTTACAGTTTCACTGTATCAACTTTTGCTCATATGTGGGTGAGAGTTCAGCCTCCCTCAAAGTTTGACGCTGATGAAAAAAATCTAGATTTTACATAATTAAATTAAATTTACATATATCATTCTACTCTTATTGCTCTATGTGGCAAGGAAGTTCCTGTGGGTGCTTCAAGGCTATTATGACAAAGAATAAGACCTGGCAGGTTAGAAAAGCTTCACTGAGCCCCAAATTGGCATCTTCCAACTGCACATTTAACCCTTCCATGTGGACAGTACACTTTCATGTCTTCACAATTTTAACCTATAGTTACTGAGACATCTAATGGCTTTTAAAAAGGTTGAGCTATACCTAAAGCAAGAAAGGAAAAATAATCAACAAAGATGACAGTAAATATATCAAAGAAAAACACTATTCCTTTCAAAGAATAAGGGAAATAAATCTTTGGCATTTTAAACTGTTCAATAGGCTAGCTTAAAATGAGATATTATGGATAAACTGAATTCACAGGAAATTGATCTGTTTTAGGCTAAAATATATAACAGATGGTGTCATTAAATGAAAAATAAAACGTCACATTTATTCAGAGAGATCTAAAGGATTAGTTCTTTAATTGCAACTGGAGTCATTACTGTTTACTATGAGATTATTTATTTCACTTGCTGCCAATCAAGCTCTTTGATTCCTAATATCTACATTATTTTGTGAGTTGATTTCTAATCCTAATAGTAGTTAATGGAAAGCATGGAATTTTAGAAATAACAAGAGTTTAACTATTTAATAAAAGGATCCTCAGGATTCCTGTATCATTGAAGTCATCTGAATTCATGTTGAACATATTAAACAATTCATTTCTTTCTATTGCATTCTCATGGCAGAGGTGGAAAGAAGTAACATTTAATCTTATAGGCATAGGAATTCTTAATGTATATTCTTGAGAAGATTCTTGAATTAATAGCTGGACAGCAGCACTATGGCATGTAGAGTAGTAGATTCATTCACAAGAATAGCCTTTATAAGACTTAAGAAGAGGTATTCTGGTTTTTATACCTTTAAAATTTACAAGTTTTGAGTGTTTTTGAGTTTACTTTTGTCTTTCTGTTGGCTAGTGTCCACTCTCTAAATGAAAGCGGAACTCATTTCCTTAAATTGCAAACTTTGAAAATGTCATCCAGGCAAGTAGCTGAAGAAAACAGAGTTTCTAGTTGATTCTGCATCCCTTTTCAGCTTGGCAGAGAATATGGATGCATGGTACCTACAGAATGTCTGACAGTTCATGCCTGATTTTTTAAAAGAAATGGCTGTGAAATACAAATGCAAAGGAACAAATCCTAGGCAAGATTTTTAAAATGGGTTTTTGATGCTGAATATGAAAGCCTTCTCTCTTCTTTTCACTACCCCCACCCAAAGAATTTTCACTCATTTTCATATATGTGCAAATTAGCTTTTCTCTCACAGTAGCAGAGCTTACAAAACATCACTAAATGTCATTTTTTTACATTAGTAGAAATATTATTCTACGGTAAAATTCCCAGGGGAAAGTAGTTTGAAAGGTTTTGCTGATTTTTCTTCTACATGAGCTGTTGCCCCAAAACAGTGCTGGTGCCTAAATATCTTGATCAAACTGTATTTAATTATATAATTTCAAGGGACCACAAGATGCATATTACTTTAATGAGCTATTTTAATGGCTTTTTGGTATATATGCAAGTTAGCTAATTACAAAATACCTGAGTACACTCCCAAGAGATAGTTTACTATGAAGTCTACAAAACTGGGCTTGAATTTAAGAAATTAAATCATTTTGAGAATGTTCTGAACTTGTACAAAAATTCTGGTGCTTAACTTATTAATATGCCTGCTTTGGATCCAAATAATAAAATATTCTGGCATATAATATACCTTAGAAATGATTGCATAAGCTAAAAAAAACCCCAACAAGCTGTGACTATTAAAACATAAAAATTCATATTGAGTAAAAATATACAAAATTAATTGCTAAAACTTTAACAATTCACCTTCTTTTGAAATAAGATTTTCTAATTTAAAGTCATTGCAAACCTAAAGAATGTTAATAAAATCCAGTATCCTGAAATATTATTGAGTATTGACTATATTTTTTTTTGCTATCTTCACAGAAAGTCTCGAGGTTATAAAATAGAAATGGTAATTTTTAAACAAGGGAAATAACCTCTCCTCTAACATAAACAAATAATATAGTGTTCCAAAAAAATTAATGTTGAAGATAGTGCAAACGCTCCCCTTTAAGTGACATCTTTAGACATTAGCATTGAAAGAATTTTAAAATGAAATAATAATCTTTCTCTCTTCTTAAGTACTGAGCATACTAACCACTTGATCATCCAGAGTTATCAATTGACTCAACAACTAAGAATTAATATGTTACTGATGTATGTAAAGATGTTTACCTCCACACTAAATATTCTGCTAAGGCATTTAAGGGGTTTTTTAAACTTTTTTTCTATTTTCTTGCTCCAATCAGTTTGCAAGTTCTCAATATATAGAGATATTTACTCTGTTTATTCTCTCCCCTCCTAACTTGCAACGAATTAAAAATAAGTAAAATATGTGTGAATTAGGTTTATAATAAAAGTAAATGGATTCTGCCTATGGATATACCAAATTTTCCTATGAATATGATGCATGAACTGAGTGATATCTAGATTCATTACTCAAAAGGTTTTTCCTCCAGGTTTGTTCCTGAATGAGTAAGATTTTTGAAAAACAAAACAAAACACATTACTCTAGTTTTCATATTTCAGTACTGAATGAACGTACGTACTCAAAAGTTAAATCAAACCAACAAATCTCTCTTAAACTAGTATATGGAAATACATAATTTGTATTACTGATTTTTACAACCAAATGTACTGACACATATCTCATTCAGAATTGATAGATGCTTTCTATTTTACATTAACTTTAGAGATTTATGTAATTGCTTAAAATGATAACTACAGCATAAATAAAAATAATTAAGGTGGAGAAATAAACCTTTAAGGGAGGAGAGGAAATCAATTTTTTTCATTAATTGTTGCCATAATTTGAAATTCTTGAGGAATCCATTAAATTGCTGCCTAGCAAACAAAAGCAGAGACAGAGACAGAGAGAGAGAGAGAGAGAGAGAGAGAGAGAGAAAGCACAACAATTTCTAGTAATACAAAGTAAGTTTCTTTGCTTGCCAGTAAGAACCTTGAAAAAAAATACAAAATATACAAAGAGTAACATTCTTTTAGTTTATGGGCCATTGTCTACCATATGATGTCTTTTAGCTATTTTAAGTGTGCAAATTTTCTCTTAAAAGGATAAAACAGAATATATTTTCTCCAATTAATTTCAAAGCCAATTGTCTCTTTATAAGCTATATTTAATTTATAAAAACAATCGAAATAGCTTTCATTTATAAGAGATTTTAAAATTCTGAAAGCCCTGTGATAAATATTTTCCTGTGTTCTAATAAAACTTTTCATATACACACCTATATTTATATACTTATGTTTATCTCACTGCAACTGGACTGCAAACTCTTTGAAGGTGTATTATACTTTGTATCCCCCAGAACAGTCAGCACAGTGCTCATAGTGCTTATAGTAGATGCTCACTCATTTACCAAACTTTGAATAACAGAATTACTGACTGAATAAAGGGATGGACATCAGCCACTTCCCATTGCTTGGCAACACCTTCGGGACCCTAATACAGGGACAAGTAGAATAACTATGGTTTTTTTTTAGGCAACACCTGAGATGTATGCAGTACTAAACAAATACAACGGAAAGGAGAAAACGGTTTATCCATATTCTTCCAAAAGACTGGGTAAATGCCAAACATAAGAAATTTTAGTTAAAAAATGACATTGTTCCTTATAAAGCAGAAGCATAAACAAAAGAGGAAAGTTTTCTTAACTAACACATAATCTAACATTGGTACACATTTCCTTTGGTTGTCATTATAAAACTTTCTGTTTAATTATAAAATTTTGACAATTTAGAAAATTACACATTTGTAAAGCTTTCCAAATGAGAAAGATGATTTCTTCATTGTTGATGTTTCACTGAGTAAGCCCTCCTGTAGAGAAGTATAATTGAGATGGCATTTCTTGCTGTGTAAGACACCAGTCCTATTCATTGACATACCATCATAACAAAATTTCTGCAGTAATTCGATCTTTTATTTAAGAAAAACAACATTTCTTTTCTACATTCAGTCAAGAGAATCATCTTTAAAATATTGCATGAGTTTAAGGGTATTTTTTACAGTATTGAGTTTTGTCATCAAACCACACACAAAATGAGTATTTAAACATCCAATGGCAGACATTTTACTCAATTTGAGATTAGTTATTCCCTAAATTAAGTCTTAATTTGATCAGATATTTATGATGATTTATTATCCTACTCAATCTGTGAGTTTCCATTTGGTATGGGAAAAGTAAGTGTATTACTCAATTTTCAACATGTTTAATTAATTCAATATGTTTAGTGATTACAATGTGCAAGGTATATGAAGTCAGATAAATAACCAATACACAAAACCTGCCTGCCCTCAAAAAGCTGAGGTTTTGTTTTGTTTTTTTTCAAGAGAGAACTCATGAACAGGTGGCTAAAAATATGATGATTTAAGGAGGGAGAGAACATTAAAAACTCGGGGGATCAGAAAAGGTATCATGCAGAAGGTGCAAGTTGTGCCAGTTCTTGAAAGAAATTAAGAATTCTCAGAGATGGAGCTGAGGAGAGTACATTCAAGTCATGGAAAGCAGGGAGGTGAGTGGCTGGGAGAAAGAAACAGTCTATGCATAGACCAAGAGGTGGAAGAAGGAATGGCCCGCTCTAAAAACATCAAGGTGGTCCATAAACCACCCTGGCTGGAATAAACAGTAGAATGTACAGGAGGGAATAATGCGAAATAATCTGGAAATATAGAAGAGATCTGATTTTGTTAGCGGGTGACTGTGAGAAGTTGAATCTAAATTTATGTTCACTCTAAAGTACTGTTAAAGTTCAAAGTAGTTATGTCTTCAATTCAAATGGGTCAATAATTTGGTATCTTTAAAATAAGCAGAAATACGATTGTTTTATGTTAAGAACAATTAGGAGAATTGGGTTGTACTTGATTCAATCTACTTCCTAACCTGTGTTACTCGGCAAAATAATGCCAAATGGGACTTAGGATACCTAGAGTAACTACTGGGTAACTAGTGAGTATGAGATAACAGGGCTTTAAAAAGTAGAATGGAGCTAAAAGTTATTTGCACATTTTTATTGTTAGTAGTAGTTTGTTTAGGATGATAATAAGCTCTCTGCTCAGAACTATTAAATTCAATAAATTTAAGACAGTGAACAAAACAACTTCCTTTTGAAACCACTGAGAGTTCTTGTTGTTTTCTTATTCGACCCTATAAACAGGATCTGGACAGTTGGCTATTTCACATCTGTCTATCTGTTTTTTACTCCACCATACCCTTTTTGCTTACAACCTTTAAATTTTTTTAAATTTTCACTTCCTCAATCATTGCTGTTACCTCGCACTAGTTCAAGGTGATACTTAAGAGTGATGTGATACTTTCATTTCTTCTGCTACAATTGACTCGGGGGAAATGAATTATATAATCTAACAAGTCTTCTCTGTCTTTAATATCTGTAAATTAAGTGTGATTGTGTTGAAGCTAACTGGCTGACAGATCCAAAAAAAAAAAAGAAAAGAAAATTCAAATTCAGCCTCTGCCAAACACTCCCCCAACCAAAACAAAGTTGAAAGTCTTTAAAGATTTCTGTTGCTCTAGTTACTTTCTTCTTCTAAATGATCATACAGGAAATTATTATGCATATATACATACATACATGTGTGTAGATACACATATATGTATAATATATGATAATGTGTCTGTTTATATAAATATCTGAACTGTGATCCTTATAAAACAACAGTAAAAAAAGAACCCAAAATCTAATTTACCTATGAAGAGAAAACACTGCAGGCACACATTAAGAAAGTGATGAAATGTGTATCGGAAAAGAAGTCAGACTCCTCATTCACAAGCACCACCAAAGGCAAGTGATAGACAACCCACTCTACAGAGGAACAACATGAGGAACTGAAAAGGGCATACTTTAATTATCCTTTCCAGTACTCGAAATGAAATTAAATAACCTGTACTGGTATCCTATAGCTTTCATCTACATTAAAAAAGTACCTGCAATTGTAACCAGAAGAGGACTACCGGTGCATATATTCAATTGAAACTGAGGTTGAGGAAAGTCTGTTATTACAAAAGTCTGTTATTATACAGATTGAGCGAAGATTGTTTCCAGCAAGGTCATAAGAAAGTGTTTAGATCAATCCATCAGTTATATTTTTTTGATGCCTTCAAGAGTCTCTTTCCATGTAATAAAGTTTTCCAGAACTAACAATGAATCTTAGGTTGAGGCTTGTAGAATTCTCATAACTAAGTTAGCTGGTCAAATTATGATTAGGCCAACAGCAATTCAAAGAGGCAGTTAGAAGGTAGACCGAACTCTGCAAGCAGGGGCCATGGCAGCAGGGAGGATGTGAAGAATCTATGGCTTAGGCAGCAGTTTCTCACCTTCCAACCATATTCTAGGCAATAACCAAGATCAATGACATCAGCAGGAACGAAGGTAGACGTAGTCTTTCAGAGTGTCCCCCCATTTCTAAACTGTCTCAAGGAAGTGTGCAAATAAATGAATATGAGTCTGCCCCTGAAGCTCCAAGCAGCAAATTCAGGCCATAAAAGAAATATGCTGGCTGGGAGAGCCAAGTGTCAGAAGTACTTTTGATTCCATTCAGAGGGACTTTTACTTTCCAACCTCAGTTCGGAATCTCATAGGAGCAGATGGGTATCTGTGAATTCCGCTCCTAAATCCTCTCAAAAGTGGAACTATCTGAAACACAGAGGCCATCGTGGGGTGAACAAAATAGTCAGAAAAAAACAATCTAAGAAACAGGAGTGCTCTACATCTGAGGCAGAGATAAAATCTGGCATTTTCCTAGATATTTACAAGTTCTATTAACAAGGGTAAACGAGGCAAATGAAACACAATCATTAACCACTTTGTTGTATGTGATGAGAGAGGACTTTTTAGATTAAGAAAATCTATTTGCATTTCTTTCTTTCAAAATTCTACTTAGGTTTTTACTAAACTAAATAATTCGGTGAACCTAGCAAAACTTCTCCAACTCAGTATTCACCTCACCTTCTAAATCATTAATGGACTGAATACTACCAGTACCAGAGCTGATCTCTGGGGTACCTCCCAATTAACCTCTTTACAGTTGAGGAATCAGCCATTTACTTCTAATTCTTGCTTTCTATCTCAACAATTTTTAAATGGTGATGGAAATTTTCCTTTTAAAGTCACTGTCATCAAGTTTCCTTAATAGCTTCTCTTAAGGGATTTTATAAAAAGTTAGAGGCTGCCACAAGCATTCCTTTAAAAATGTAAAATTTGTCAGTTCCTTCCACACTTTGGGGAAGCTCCTACTCAACAAAGAAGTTAGATCTAGTGTTTAAAAAACATTGGTGGAATAACTTAACTTTTTTCCAATCGAGGTGAGCAAATTAAATTAAATGAGTAAATTTAAGCCATACTTATTCACTAGACCAACGTAGTAATTAGTTCACTAAGTAAGACCTAATGCTGCTCTGCTAAATATATTTACATGAGCCATAGAAGCACTGCTATGCCACCAATAAGATCATTTTAGACTGGCTTATTCAAGCAAAATAAATAAGAAGGAAAATTGCAGATGATTTTATTTCTTCCTGCTTCTCCTATTCAGACTTACCCTATTTGGATATTGATTATTTATAGTCAATTTTCTAAGATCAAGGAAGACATATCTTTGATGCACATTCTATTTCAGAAGGGCTATTTTGGGGGGTTCGTATTTATTTACCAAAGAGATGCTTAACATGTAGATGATGTTCAGCTTTTAACTAATAATGTATTTACTATAGTAAATAGAACACTACACTTCAGGAAGATGGTTTCAAATGTCAATTCAGACTCTCACCACGTGTGTGACCATAGATAAGTAACTTCAACTCTTTTGGCCTCAGTTTCCCCAACTGTAAAAATGAGAAAGCTGGATTGGATGATGTCTGAAGTCCCTTCCAGCTCTAAATCTATGACTCTAAGATATTCAAGGTTTATGATGTCAACCATCAACTCTGCCCAAATCAAGATAAATAAAATAACAAATTAAAAGAAATCTATATTGTTACTGGATCTATAATACTGAATTTAAAAGCGATTTTTTTTAAAGCAGGATGAAGCTACATATAGAGAATACAAAAGGAAGGCAGAAAAGGACCTTCAGTTTGGGAATGAATATTGACCACCCCAAATGAAAATGAAGTCCCAGTTTATATACTTCAGCATTTGATATACTTCGCAAACATGTTTATGTTTTTTTCTGTATGTGCTTTCATACCATGTACTTAGGTTGATCAATATCTAAAGTGAATTTAAAAATGGTTTAAAAACTGTCCTTTATATAAGCATAGCAATGAATTTTTTTTCAAATATATCTTATCTAAAAGTATATATTTCAGTGAAAAACAAGTTTCCTGATTTCACCTTGGGGATGGGTGTGAGTATAATTTTGGAAAATAGTGTTGTCATTGAAGCAGTTTGAACTTGTACCCTAGATACATCAAGAAGTGAACAAACACAAATTAGATAATGCAATTCTATATTCTACCCATATTTGATGGTAGAATTCACTCATGATTATTAAAAAAAACTTGAATGAGACTATATAGTTCAATAGTACTGAAGTAGGAAGGTGGGTGGGCTGTTAAAAAACAAAGAACAACTCATCAGCAAAAACACTGCCAACTTATTATTATGGAATAGATTATGACTATATATTCACATATGTTATAACACAAATGTATCCTAATGAGCATGTTAGAAGTATAGCATGCCTATGAAAAAACAAATTATTACCTTGGTTTTGACTCCTTCTCAAAGGTATAGCAGAAGAGTTTAGATAAGGTATGTCAGTACATAGTTATCTATAGTCTCTCTCATTAGACTGTGTGCTACTTTAGAGTAAATACTGTGTTTTCCTATTTACATATCCCCAGCATTTATCATAGTGCTTGGCAATAAGGTAGGTACTTTAAAAAAAGGCTTGTGTGCTTTTTTGAATTAACCCTTTGCAACCTGTATAAGATCTCATTTAAAGCTTTTCAAAGCCTGATCCTACGCCAGTCACATTGGCCTTCCTGCATTTTCCCACACAAACTCCCAGGACTTTGTAGTGGTTGTTCCTCATAACTGGAATACTCTTCCTCCTTACGGTCATCTCTTAAAATATATCCCATCCTATTCAATTCACTCTGTGCTCTATCTCAGTGTGTGTGTGCACGTGTGTGTGTGTGATCCCACCAGCTACCCACATACTGAAAAGTTTCAAGAGTTACAAATATTGTCTTTCCATGTAAGAATGTAAACAGTTCAACTTTAGTAAGTCCCTTAGGACTTCTCTTTGCTGTTTACCTTTTCATGCTTCTTCTCATTCTTGTGTTTGAAAGTCAAATTTTCTTTTCAGCTCTGGTATTTTCATCAAGAATGATTGAAAGTCCTCTGTTTCATTGAAAGACCATATTTTCCCCTGAAGTATTGTACTCAGTTTTGCTGGGTAGGTGATTCTTGGTTTGAGTCCTAGTTCCTTTGACTTCTGGAATATCCTATTCCATGCCCTTCGATCCCTTAATGTAGAAGCTGCTAGATCTTGTGTTATCCTGATTGCATTTCCACAATACTGGAATTGTTTCTTTCTAGCTGCTTGCGATATTTTCTCCTTGACCTGGGAATTCTGGAATTCGGCCACAATGTTCTAGGAGTTTCTCTTTTTGGATCTCTTTCAGGTGGTGATCAGTAGATTCCTTGAATACTTATTTTGCTTTCTGGTTCTAGAATATCAGGGCAGTTTTCTTTGATAATTTCATGAAAGATGATATCTAGGCTCTTTTTTTTGATCATGGCTTTCAGGTAGTCCCATAATTTTTAAATTTTCTCTCCTGGATCTTTTTTCCAGATCAGCTGTTTATCCAATGAGATATTTCACATTATCTTCCATTTTTTCATTCTTTTGTTTTTGTTTTGTGATTTCTTGGTTTCTCATAAAGTCATTAGCCTCCATCTGTTCCATTCTAATTTTGAAAGAACTATTTTCTTCAGTGAGATTTTGAACCTCCTTTTCCATTTGGCTAATTCTGCTTTGGAAAGCATTCTTCTCCTCATTGGCTTTTTGAACCTCTTTTGCCAATTGAGTTAGCCTATTTTTCAAGGTGTTATTTTTTTCAGCATTTTTCTGGGTCTCCTTTAGCAAGGTGTTGACCAGCTTTTCATGCTTTTCTTGCATCTCTCTCATTTCTCTTCCCAGTTTTTCCTCTACTTCTCTAACTTGATTTTCAAAACCCTTTTTGAGCACTTCCATGGCCTGAGCCCAATGAATATTTATTTTGGATGTTTGAGATACAGAAGTCTTGACTTCTATGTCTTTCCCTGATGGTAAGCATTGTTCTTTGTCATCCAGAAGGATGGGAGGAGATATCAGTTCACCAAGAAAGTAACCTTCTATAGTTTTATTTTTTTTCCCTTTTCTGAGCATTTTCTCAGCCAGTTACTTGACTTCTGAGATTCTTTTCCACACCCACCTTGCCTCCAGATCCGCCCAGCTAGTGCTTGGGGTCTGAGATTCAAATGCTGCTTCCCAGCCTCAGGGCTTTCAGTGGGGGCAGGGCTGCTATTCAGTGTGAGATTAAGTTCAGTTGCTCAGGTGGGGGCAGGGCCACCACCAGGGGCTCAGTTTCCTCAAGGGGTTTATGTGGAGACCTTCAATAATGGATCTGAGTTCCTGTCTGCTTTGGGAGCCCCTGTCTGCTGCTGCCTCTGCTGCCTTCCGAGGAGACTTGCATTATGGAGACACCCCGCTCCCTTCTTGGCCAGTCAAGAAGGCTCTCTCACTGACCTTTAGTTCCTGTGGGTGGAGGGACCTTCGTGGCTGCTGGAGATTCTGTCCCTGAAGCCTGCTTGGATCTGCTCCTCTCGGTGCCTCATGGCCAAGGCAGGGCTGGACTGTGCTGCAGGTCTGGTGCTAGACAGACCTTTGGTGCCAGTTTTTCAGGTCTCTCTGGAACAGAAATCTCCTCCACTCCATTGTTGTGTGGCTTCTGCTGCTCCAGAATTTGTTGGGAGTTCTTTTTTACAGGTATTTTATGGGCTGTGAGTTCGGAGCTAGCATATGTTAAATCTTTCTACTCTGCCATCTTGGTTCCTCCCCCCTGAAAATGAGGATTTCAACACCCAAAGAGAAAACATGCATTTGAACCTGGAAGTGTTAGAGAGCTAATGTTATTCAATGTCTTTCATCTGGCAAGATCAACTTTTTGCCATACAGTTTTTTTTTCTTGGTCTACACACTATAAGCACCTATTTGCATTGGCAAATTTCCTTGGGAAATATATTGATATCTGTTCTTTATTCATTTCTCATTTTTGGCATCACCGGCTAATCTCAAGATCAAATTGAAGTTGACCCATATCATCTCTTCTTTTCTTTTTTCTTCTACTAATACAGTTTTTGTTCTCTGGTCTCCCAAGTTATTTCTGATTACACATAAGTGACTTGTCTCACTTCGGAATTATATCTTTAACAAAGCGACGTTTGGTTTATGGCAAAGGTCACTCACACATGATGGCAATTACTAAGAAGGAAAAATCAAAGCAATCAATTGTCACATGAAAAATGTTCTAAATTATTTCTTACTAGAGAAATGAAAATTAAAAACAACTCTGAGGTACCACCTCACACCAATCAGATTGGTTAATATGACAGAAAAGGAAAATGACACCTGCTGGAGGGGATGTGGAAAAATTGGGACACTAATGTACTATTGGTGGCATTGTGAACTGATGACCCACCCAGACTGGAGAACAATTTAAAACAATGCACAAAGGGTTACAAAAATGTGCAGACCATTTGACCCAGCAATACCACTACTAGGTCTGTATCCTAAGAGATCAAAGGAAAAGAATCTATTTGTACAAAAATATTTATAGCAATTCTTTCTGTGGTAGAATTTACTTACTCTAGAATAGTTAACAGTACAATGTATAAATGCCAAAGTTTATTTCTTAAACAGAATGAAAAGCAAAAAAAAACCAGAAACAAAAACAAAACAAAAAACTCAAAAAATAAAAACCAACAAAAACAAACCCTAAAATTTGAGGTCTATTTCTTTTTTTTTATTCCCTATTTTCTCAGTCTACCTATAGATCTTACTAACACAAAGCCCTAAAACTGTTCCCTTGACTATTTTACATATGAAACCCAGGTAATTTTGAAAAAGTCAGAGGAATACTTCATACCAGCTGCTGCCTTCTACCTAAATGACTGCCTATTTGGACTTGGTACCTTTCAAATGCATAGTGAATTTTAAACCCTTTTTACTGTTCAGGCTTTTCCCCCCTCCCCCAGCAATCAATGTGGAGATTATACAACACCTGCTCTCCTGGTTAGCTGCACTTTTTCTGAACTTGCTATCAGTCCCCATGAGCTGAATTTAGCTCTCTAGCCTCACTTGTTAAAAAAAAAAAAAAAGGCATTGGTATCCTTACCAATTTGCAGCCATCAGTCATTTAGCTATGAACCTCCAGTGCTCAGAGATGTCTCATTTCATGATAGAAGGGCAGTTAACACCTGTAAAGTAATTATATCTACCAAATGTTGTTGGCCAGAAATATGAATATATAATTGTTCCTGCCATCTGTTAATTATGCTATTTGAATCACTTATTTAATCATATACATTTACTTGACATCTACAAACTTTTTAATAGCTTCCACAAATGCTACACTTGAATTCAGGCACAAATAATTTACAGTTTATAAGTCACCCAACGAAACAACATATTTGTGCAGAAGCTCAACTAGAGAAAAAGAAGGAAGAAAAGAGGTAAAAACATCAGACAAACAATTCTTTTTAACTATGAGATTTAATAAAAGGTGACAAATTATTCCTGAGGTGAAATAATCTATTATTAACATTATTTCCATGAGGGAGTCAAAATATTTCTCTGGTTTCAGTTCCCTCAACCTTTTAAAAAATGATAGTCTAGGTTATCCTTGGTGAAAATTCATTTATCAAGTGGACAAGGAATGGATTTCCATGCTAGGAGTCTGAAAGCCTGGGTCTTGTTCAGAGGACAAGCTGGGTGACTTCAGCAGAGTTCCTGCTGCTCTGGGCTCCAGCTTCATCTCTAAACTTAAGGGTCTGACTGAAGATAACTTGCACCGCCAATTTCCACAATCATAGTCTTTGATTAGAGCACTGGGAATCTGGCTGACACTGACAAAAAGTATGTTTCTTCAGCTTAAGATTTCTAGAGATTTAATAAAAAAATTTAGTGTTATTAGTATTGAATAACGCACCTTCCAAGATGTGTTAAATAACTTTAGCCCTTTTCCCAATAAATGACACAGACTATCCTTTAACTTAGATCTTCAATCATTAGTTGCAAGACCAGAGATTTTCAGAAAGTTAGTGTACATAAAAAATCATTCATTATTGTTGCTCAAATGACATCTCTCTATAAGATTCGTGAATTCTAGTCTGATTCAACTGTGTCTATGCTCATGTAAACTCAGTTATCCACTCTTCTACCTCATAGCATTGCCCTTATTTCTCTACCTGGATTAGTTCTATGACCAGGTTTGCCAGGCACCTTCATTTGCTCTGAGTGTAGAGAAAGCACTAATAAATAGTGATAAAGACTTTGATACATACTATTAAAGCCAATTTAACCAAACATTTACCAACTATCTTCTATATTATAGATAATGAATTATTACAAACTTGGCTTTGAATTCAGTTAAATTTAACGAGCACTTAATAAAGTTTTGTAGTTTAATGAACATGTATCTATAAAATTTGTACATATATGCATTTATCCATATTCTTGTACTGATAGCATCTATCATATAAGTTCATAGAATGTTAAGTCTGGTTAAAATTTATACAATACTTTCTACAAGCATAATGAAGAAAGAACTCAGTAAATTCTAATTGGAGAAAGAGATGACAAATCATGCCAGTATTTTTGCCAAGAAAATGCCAAATGGGGCCACAAAGAACCAGACATATCTGGAACAACCAGACAACAACAAAAATTCTAATTTATTGTAAGAAAAAAGGTATTATAACAAACCATGAATACATTCTATAATAACATTAGCCAGTTAGGATGCTCCTGAAAATATACAGTGATGGAAATCCATTATATCTCAGTCAGTTCATTTTGCCTTGAAAATTCTTAACTGTTAGGAAGATTTTCCTCAAAATCTACCTCCTTATATATGTTCCTCATTAGTTGTCATCCTGTTGTACAGAGGTAAAGAAGAACAAGGCTAAATATTCAAAAGAGCAGTAATACTCCCGTAAGTCTTTCCTTCTACATAGAACACCCTTAATTTCTTCACGTGAACAATAAACATTTATTAAGAGTTAGTCACATAGAGATGTAACTTTAAGAATGAAGCTAATAACAGTGGGTATGGGGGGGGATCAGAAAAAGTTTCATGTAAATGTTCCTTCAGCTTAGTTTTGAAGGAAACTAGGGATACTAAAAACAAGTAGTCAATTGAAGGCACAGGGGATAATCTATGAAAACACAAATGAGAAGGAACACAGAGGTGTCACACCTTAAGGCCAATTTGACTGTTAAGAAGGAGCTACTTTATATTATTTATTAGGAGAGTCACACGTTTAAACTTGCACTTTTGGAAAATCACTGGTTTTCATATGAATTAAAGATTGTTGGGGGAGACACCTAGAGCAAGGGGATCCAGTAAAGTTCTATTACTACAGACCAGGTGAAAGAAGATGAGGCCTTAAAAGTTAGGTGGCACTGTGTGAGTGGAGAGAAAGCAAAAGAGGTTGTAGAGGTGGAAACAGATCTGTGGAGAGAAGTTAGAATGGCATGGAGACTGAAAATCTGTTGATCACCTCATCAAAATGTAAGCAATATCGAAAATAGAGATTATTTGTTTCCTTATATTCACATTCCTAGCACTTACATACCTCACACATAATGGACACTTAATAAATGCTTGCTGATTAACTGGTTTGAGATGTATCGCCATTTACATAGCGATACAAGTTAAAACCTTTGTAGCTGATTGGGTCAATAAGCAAAAAGGAGAGAAAAAGAGAGGAGGAGAGGGGAGGGGGAGGAAAGGAAGGAAAGGAAGGAAGGAAAGAAGGAAGGAAGGAAGGAAGGAAGGAAGGAAGGAAGGAAGGAAGGAAGGAAGGAAGGAAGGAAGGTAGAAGGTAGAGTTTTGGTGAATACTCGCTGTCTGGGCATGGGATGAAAAGAATGAACCAGGAAATGAATCTGAGAAGGATTTGTCATGGAAACACATGAAAAAGAAAAAATTCAGGGCAGTGATCAACAGTGTCAAACGCTGTACAGTGATCAAGACAGAGGAGTTTGAGGAAAAAAATACTAGATTTAGCAATTAAGAGATCAGTGGTAGCTTTAGAAAGGGAAGCTGAAATTGAGAAATGAAATGAGATTGCAAAGATCTATGAAGGGCTAAGAAGTAACAAGCAGTGAGTATAGACAGCTTCTTCTGGGGTTTCGATGTGACAGATAGGAAATATGTTGCAGGATAGTTTTAGCAAATGTATGGAAACTTTTTTTAAGAATGGAGGGAGGTGGGCACATTTGTAGACAGTAAAGAAAGAAACCACATAGGTGGGTATTAAAAGTTAAGGAGGTGTAGAGGAAAATGTCAAGTGTCATTTTAAAATGTTGTTCCACCTTAATCCTGGTCATTTCTACTTTCTGAGACCTGACTTCACAATACATAGAAACAGTTTTGTTAATGAAAAACAAAAGACAATGTAATTCTCAAGTGGAAAACTCTGCACAACTGCCAGAATTTTCATTTTCACTAGGCTATCCAACTGCATCCAGTCTCCTGAAAGTTTCATTCCTGATTTTTCCTCAATACATACAAGCTCTTCAGTTCTCTCTTGTCCAGGTTTCATTCTGATACAATGCAATTTACATATAAGCACATGGTCTGCCTCTGTTCTTATGGTCAGTGGTAGCATTTGAGTCAATGGTGTGATAAGCCACCTAGAGCTGCCACTTCTTACTATTAGTAGAGGTAATATATGCACATAAATGTAAAAAAATATGATAGTGTTATCCATTCCAAAGGTAAATGTCATTGACTTTAGTATAACCTCAGACCAAATGTATTTAAAAAACTTAAGACAGTGATTTTTATTAGGCATTTTCCTACCCCCAATCAATATGCTTTACTGTCATTTTGCTATCTGATGTACCACCGTGTCATTAAAGCATATTCATCTTCCTTAGGGTCCGAAAGAAAGAAATGCTATCTACAAAAGCAATGAAGCATTTCTCCACATCTTTTATGTTTAAAGGTTTTCTGTGTGATCAGATAATGTCACATCCTGACAATCACTTTGCTGGTCCTGAATATACAGCTTAGGAACTAGTTCATTGAAAGGAAATATAACAACATACAGTCACAATTTTGATACAGTGCACAATTTTGATTTCCATTCAGAGATTTTCAAATGGCAACAAAATATAATTGAAGTATCTGCTAGGTCAAAAGATTCTTATATTTTAATGTGAGATGTAATACGCTCTACTAATTATAATGATTATGGATTTTCCATCTCTTTTCATATTTAATTTCCTCATGCAGTTATAGTTTTTTCTATAGACTTGAAATTTCTTTAAATGATTTACTTCCAACAACAAAAATGTACAAAACACAGATCATCTTGATCTTCCATATAATTCCAAAAAATATAGCCCCAATTCATTTCTTGGTCTATGAATTCCCTTAACTAATCTTTTTTGAGGGGGAGCTGGGTACTTTTGTGGGGAGCCTTGGATTTATGATTTGATCAACATAAGAAACTTATGAAAATTTATATATATTGTAAAAGTCTTTTAAGAGCTAACAATGGGTTTGGGGGTTAGGGAATGGGGAAGAAAGCGAGCACTGACAGGTTAAGTGACTTCCCCATGGTCATGTAGTAATTTGTATCAGACACAAGACAAACCAAGGACTTTCCAACTCCAAGCTCAGCCCTCTACTCATTATAGCATGATACCATGATACCTCTCCTGAACTACACACACACACACACACACACACACACACACACACAAACACACACACACTCTCCTCTCTCTCCCTCCTCTCTCTTCTCTCTTCTCTCTCTCTCTCTCTCTCTCTCTCTCTCTCTCTCTCTCTCTCTCTCTCTCTCTCTCTCCTCTCTCTCTCTCCAGATTTAGCATGAATAAAGACCTAAAACGGTGGGGAAGGCACTGTGTGTTGATAAAGTTGTCTGAACAGAAAGATTTACTAAAAAGAGAAGGTAAGCAGATTTAAGAGGCAATAGAGACTCCTCTTTATCTAAAAGGATGAAATATATTGTATTATTATTATTGTTGATGATAGAAACAAATGTTGATTAATACTACAGTTAAATTTCATCAAATTTCCAGTTTCCTTGCACATCACCCACAGTAGCTGGTTTTATGAACCAGAGTAAGAGTTTATATTTATCCCAATTATGTGAGGATCTTACCTCCAGAATCTCTATGCCAGTGGTTCTCAAAGTCATGTTCAGGGGAACTCTACAAGTCCCAAAGACCCTTTCACATTGTGCAATACTTTCACCATAATACTAAGATATTTTAATTTCTTACTTGGTAAATATAAATGCGAATAACTCATATAAACAAAAGCTCTTTTTGGGAGTGTGTGTCAAATATTGAAGAGCGTAAGATACTAAGATAAAAAAAGTTTAAGAACTTTGCTACATATAATGCCCTTACAATTTATTACAGTAAATACAGTGAATAAACACGATATTATTGAAGTTTAAGTGGGAATACCAAGAATGTTTGGAAATGTGCTGAGGGTTAAAAACTATTATGTCCTCTAAAATATTTTCAAACAAATGAAATTGTATTGTACACTAACTGAATTTAACCCTTCTTTCCTTGTCCCCAATCTACTCTTCTCCCATCCCTGTTATTGGACAATTTGGTCTAAATTTATATTAGATGGTACAGTGCAGTGGATAGAGTATTTAACCTGGAGTAAGAAGACTGTGAATTCAAATCCTGCCTTAGATACTTACTAGGTGTGTGATCCTGGCCAACGCATTTGATTTATGTCTGCACCAATTTTCTCAGTTGCAAAATGAAAACAATAATAGTGATTATTTCCTATTATTGTAATGAGGATTAAATGAGATATTTACAAAATGCTTGTAAACCATAAAGCACTAATTCGAGTTATTATTTTAGTGATTATTATTATTTTTAATGTAGATAATTACTTAAATATTCAAATGGATCTAGGATATGAATTTAGGTGTTCCCCACAATGATATAGATAGCTACCCATCCACATAAGTCAGTTTCCCCATTAGTTTGCCACAAAGGGTCCACCCAATATTCCGATCGCCATCTTCAACTTTTCCTGACAATGGAAGGATGTGAGTGGACTAACCATTGCAAATAACAAGCATATCTTCTTTGAACATATCTTTCCCTGGTGTAATCCATTTCTTCAGAGGTCTTTATGTATTGTATGCTTCAGCCCGCTCATGCCCCAATGTGCCTCTACATTTCATAAGATACTGATGCTTAATACTGGGAACTTCTGCATTTCAGAGATACAGCAAAGTTATTTGAGTTACTTAGAAAGTGGTAAAGATGAAAGAGCCCTTAGATTATAACACTGACACTTGTATTTATATATCACTTCATGGGTTATCTAAATTGAGCCTCAGAACAGACTGTCAGGTATTATTTTTCCCCATCGTATCATTGCCTACTGTTTTACAGAAGAGTAAAACTGAAGCTCACAGCCTGAATTTTTTAAAGTTCATGATCAAGAGGACAGAGTCATCTGGTTCTTTCACTAGAATATCTCCCTCAATCCATTACCAACTTCCCCCTCTGGGAAAAAAATGCTTTTATGGCACCTGTATTTTCAAACCTCTCTCCTCTATCCAGTGTTCACTCCTTTTAACAGAGATGTTAAAAGACCTTAAGCAAGTAAGTTAACCTTTGTCTCCCTCAGTTACTTCAGTTGTAAAATAGGGATGATACTGAGACCTACTTCTCAGGGTTGTTGTGAGGAATAAGATAGTGTTTGAAAAATGCTTAGCACAATAAATGCCTATTTCCTTCTTTTCCACTCAGAGACTACAATCAGTTTATTCCAGGGGTAGGGAACCTGTGGCTTCGAGGTCACATGTGGCCTTCTAGGTCCTTGGGAGTAGCCTTTGACTGAATCCAAGGTTTACAGAACAAATTCTTTTATTAAGAGGGTTTCTTCTGTGAAATTTGTATTCAATCAAAAGGTCATACTTGAGGACTTGGAGGGCCACATGTGGCCTTGAGGCCTCAGGTTCCCCACCTCTGGTTTATTCTTTGAATGAAGATATTGCAAGGCCCATCTATTGGATCTAGAGATCTTCTATAATCACCAGGACCAAGGGAATCCTGCCTTCTCTGACAAGCAGCACATTCCTGTAACAGATTCTTATCTGTTCAAAAGAGAACTGTAGCTTAAAATCAGATAAAGGAGAAATAGCCCCTGTTCTGAGTGATCAAGTCATGCTGTAAGTAGTATTGCTATGTGGCTCTAATTATATCCTATTCTCAATTTAATTCATTCTTCATCATTTATTCAAAAAGTATTTATTTAGTGCCTACTATGTTCTAGGCTTTGCTGTTGATGACATGGAGGCAAAAAAACAATATCAAACTAGTACATTTTATAAGGAAAGACAATATGCAAATATTTAAGTGTTAATAGACTAAATATAGGTAGAATAAATACAAAAATAAAGATAAAACAAGATAGGGAGGGATGGAGGGGAGAGGAGGAAGGAACTAGTATTTGAGAAAATCAGGAAAGTCTTTGTGTCTGGCTTGAATTCCAAAACGTCATAGCTGAATATCTGAATACTATTTCTATGTTGTTTTCTCCCATCCTGCATCTCAGAACAAAGAATCCTAGTCTGCCATCTCTGTGAATAGATGATATGCCATGAAGACATTTCTATCTGTGTCTTCATTCTCACTTGAAGTTCATATTCCCTATTTGCACCCTGCCTACGTTCTCCAGTTGAGCCTGATGTCTTGAACTGAGATAAAACCTTGACACTTAAAACTGTCACATATCTTAATGACATGCCTCATGTGACCACTGTCTTAAGTTTTGCTAATTTAGCCATTATACCCGCTGAACTGAACAAGTTGAACTCCAAGCTGGCCTATTCCATCCCACCACTGTCCATGATTAAGCAGTGATGACTAGTCAGATCTGTTGGTAGGATAGTATGACTTTTTCCTAAGTGGAAAGTGAATACAGAAAACTGCAAAAACTGGACTGGAGATTTAGAATAAATGGCAAAGAAAATGTCTCTAATATTCACTAAACATAAATCTATTATAGGCACATAATAGAGGAGTGAATATTGTACTGATGTGTTTTCATTTTTTTTTGACATGGTTATAACTAGGACTAGATTATCTTGAAAACAACATGATGAAACTATTGAATTCGGACATGTGCTGGTTTGAAGCAAGCGTGCTCTTAACAATGAAGCATTAAAATGTTCTTTTAATGTCTTTGATTTAAATACTAAACATGAGAAGAGGAATATGATTTTCATTTTTAACAGAAGTATAAGGAGAAGTTAAGCTGCACCTCCACAGATCCCTTTTAAAACCAAGCTTATCCTTATTGGATAAACCAATAAGGAAGCAATAAATTTTTCTATTAAACACTAAGTTTCAGGAGCAAAACATATCTCCAATATTATGATATTGTGGCATCAATTAACTGTTACACTATTAAAAGCAAAAGTTTCAGTACCTTTTAGGGAATAAGATACCAAGTAATTTTATCAAATATTGCCAACATCTATGGAGTTATTTGCATGAGGCTATAAATTTCAGTGAAACATAAAAAAAATTGAAAACATTGAATGTTGGGGTTTTAGAGGTCTCATGAATCTGTTCAAATAAGAGTAGTTATACAAAGTATTAACAAAAAGAAAAGAAATAAGATAATTTCCCATGTAATTTCTATCTCTTCTGAGCTACTTTTTTTTTTGCCCATTTGAAATCTAAAAGCTAAAAAAAAAAATCACAAAATAATGAGGCCTCATTTTCAGGATAAAGAGCATTTCTAACCAGAGCTATTCTGCTAAAAGATGACATAATTTGAAACGATACTAAATGATACTTCTTAAAGATAGCTATCATACACTCCATCTCCATAATCAGAATATAAATCATTAAGACTCCATTGGCTTGTTGCTTTTAGGTATTAAGAAACGCAAGGAAAAGTTGGGCTTACATTGTCGAGATGTAGAACTGTGTTAGCTGATCAGGATAGTATGTGAATTTCTGTATTGCTATGATTTAAATATAAAGTCACACAACCCTCAATTTTTGCAGCTTGACACTGTGATGTCTGTGTCTCTGAACTCACAATTCCTGATGCCTAGAATGCATTTATTTTTCATCTTCAACTCCCAGAATCCTTAGCATACATTAAAGCTATTCTGGTATTAGCGCACTACCTAAACAGCAAGGTGCTCTCTTCCTCCTGGAATTAATTATGTGTTTTCTTATCGCTATACCTCTGAGGATTCTTCTGTGGAATAGGAAGCTCCTTAAGGACAAGAGTGACCACATCTGTTTCTGCATCTAGCCCATTATAGTCACTTCATAAATGTTTATTGAGTAAAATGAACTATTATTCATCATGAGAGGCAAAGTAAGCTTAATGATTTATTGGGGCATTAGAAGAAAAATACTAAGATTCCTAGTTTTCCTTCAAACTAAATTAAGATTTGTAAGTATTAAATACAGAGATAGACATTGCTACCCCTAGTCCACATCTCACATCATCACTATAACAAACATCTATATAGGGCTCGAAAGTCTGCAAAGGACCTAACATCTATGATCTCATTTTGCTTCTCAAAAAACCTAAGGAGGAAGACGCTAGTATTGCTGCCATTTTACAGATAACAAAACTGAAAATGACAGATTAAGCGACCAAGAGTCAAACAGTTAAAACATGACTGGGGCAAGATTTGGACTCATTTATCCCCACCTCCCAGGTTTGGTGTTCTATGTAGAGGGGTTAAAAACAGTGTCTCTCCTTGATCATTTCAGTGCTTCATGAAATATCACAGTTTCCGTGTCCCGAGCAAAGTGGCTTTTTTCAGACTATATTACATAGTTTTAAACCAAACTAGCCTTGAAAAATGTATAAAATGCTTTCAAAGATTACTGAAAATAGACCACGATTTGAAAATATTTAAATGCAAGTGTAAGGGGAAAAAAAAGAAACAAGAAAATGTCAGAGCAAACAGTTCTCCTAATGCTGAAACAAATTTTATCAGCCACATTAGAAGACAAAAATGAAAATCCAATTAGATTATTTAAAATATGGATTAACAGTCACCATCAGTAATGTTAATGATGAGCACTGTTCTAAATGTATATTGTACCTGAGTTTATTACTTCAGGACAGTAGAAAGTCATCTTAATGATCACCAAGACATAATAAAAATAAAATTGTAACAAAAATCTCTCTATAATTGATGGATGAAATTCAAAGTATCAGTGTTCATTTTTATATTATTTGTCCAGTATAAATTATTCTTCTGGTTCTGCTCATTTAACTCTGTATCAGTTCATACTAACATTCCCAGTTTTTGTTGAAAAGATAAGATTTATGATCAGTGTTATGGTCAACTTCAGAAGACTTGTGTTGAATGATATTCATCTACCAGCAGAGTGGTCATAGAATAAATATACAAGATGAGACACGTTACTCAACATGGACAATATGTAATTCTTTCTTGCATATATGTGTGAAGGATTTTGTTTTTCTTTTTTCCCCAATGTGAGAAAATCAGTAGGAGACAGTGAAAAGAAATGCTTGCAAATTGAAAACAAATTAATACAGAAGACTATTAATAGCAAGAAATAACTACAAATATTACACATAGATGTTACATATGTGTAGTAGGCAAAGTCAATGATATTAATAATGACTCATTTAATCCCATTTCTCTCATTGAAATATTAATGATAATTAAAAATTAAATTAATATTTTAGTGAACTCAGTAAAATAATGCATTATTAAGATATCTAATTTGTGATATTTATTTCATATTTCTCTCATGCTTTAATTTCCATTTTTATGCATATTTCATCATGCTCCTAACATTTTAGCATAGTACTAAATGCAGTATTTACATAATACTGAAACAAAGCAAAAAAAAAAAATCACAAAGATGTGCAGGTTGGGCTCTTACAAATTTATGATACATAATATCATCTTGGACCTCACAGCAGGAAGGCTTTTTTTAAAAATCTCCTTAACGGATTTGCAAATCTACTCACCTCAGGAGCTATTCTAAAACTTTTTTAGCCCACTTCAAGCCTCCCATAAAACCTTTCAATATTCTCTGAGCCAGAAACCTTGCCTCCAACTTCACCAAAAACTGAAGTTATTTTCCAAGTCCTTCCTCTTATCCCCTCTGTTTTATGTCACGTCACTCAGACACCTTCCCTTCACTCTTATCTCAAAGGAAGTCAAGGCCTTTTTTCCTGCCTAGGCAAATTCTATTACATGCATCTCTGATGTCATCTCCTACGGTTTTCTCGGGAAGATTAGCACCACTGTCAACTCCATTCTCTACAATCTCTTTCATTCTACTAGCTGCCTCCAAACATGCTTATTTTTCCCCATTGTTAAAAAAAAACAACAAAAACCAAAAATAACTTCCACTCATGACCACACAACCTATTGTTCTACAGCTTTCCTCCCCTTTACCAAATTCCTTAACCATCTACAATTGGCTCTTCCGTTTTCTATACTCTCACTTCATTCCAAACTCTATGAAATCTAATTTCTAGTCTCATCTTTCAACAGGAAATCATTCTCTCAAAAGTTAACAATGATCTCAATTTTTTTTCACAATTATCAAAGATTTTGTCACATACAACACACCCAAAATATAATACAATACACATACACACAGACCCCTCCACAGAATGTAATGGTGGAGGAAAAAAAAACTCATAACAGATGTTCATAGTCAAGAAAAAAATATATGATTGGTTATACCTAAAAGTGTATGTTGACACGGTGTCTTGAGTCCATCCTCTCCTGTCAGGAGGTGGGTATCACGCTTCACTGTTGTTGCCCTGGATAGTAGCTGGTTCATCACTGCATCAATTAGCATTTGTAAATCTTTCAAAGTTATTTAATTTAAGAATGTTTTTGTTACTGAAGAATTTGTTCTCTTGCAAGTCTTACTTCACTCTGCGTTACAAAAGCCTTCCCAGATTTATCAAAAACTCTCCTTTTCATCATTTTGCATGGACTTTTAGTATATCATTGCTGTTTGCTCTTGTTATTCTTCCCTCTTCTCAAAGAGGACCTATAACACCAGGAGGGTGATGTCTTAATTTACTAGTAAACTAGGGGCAGCTGTTGGTGCGGTGGATAGAGCACCAGTGTGGGAGTCAGGAGGACCTGAGTTCAAATCTCCTCAGATACTTGACACTCACTACTTGTGTGACCTTGGGCAAAGTCACTTAACTCCAACTGCCTCATCCTGGGTCATCTCCAGTCATCCTGATGAATATCTGGTCATTGGATTCAGATGGCTCTGGAGGAGAAGTGAGGCTGGTGACCTGCACAGACCTCCCTCACTTAAAACAAAGGCAAGGGCAAATCGTGTCATTACTTCTCTGATGGCACGGTCTTCTTTGCCAACGAAGGACGAACACACACAAGTAAACTGGATTTAAGTGAGGCAGACAGGTCCAGAGTCATCAGTTTCACTCCGTCCTTCAGCATCACTGGAGTTCAGTGGTAAGACCTGGGATAAGATGATTGATGATGGTACCAGATGCAGGGGGAGACTTTGGCCTTTTTGAACTAAGGTGTTTCCCAGGTCTGAGTGTGTTTGAAGCCACACTCACTCATTACTTAAAGGCTGCCATAAGGTTTGCAAATACAAATACAAAATCCTTTGTCACCGTTCAAGATCTTTACAATCTGGTTCCACTTATTTCCCCTCATGTTCTATACAAGTCAACCACACAAGCTTCTTGCAATTCTTCAAACATGACATTCCATCTCCTGATCCTGCTTTTTCAGTGATTGTCCTCCATGCCTCATGGTTTAATATTACACTAAAATGTTGCATGTAGCAAAAGCATAAAAGAATCAATCTGGAAGGGGAATGCTACCATAAATTGTTCAGCTATTTTTCTATCAAAGGATATCCCTTTGTTCTCCCTTACAAAAAGAGATGCTATAAATATTTCTCTGTGTGTGTATCTTGTTTTTTCTTGATCTCTTGGGGGTACAGAACAGGTTACTGACATCCCTGTGTTAAAGGGTATGCTTTGGAAATAGTATAGTAGTTGGGTTGTTTTTTTTTTCAGAACAGCTGGAACAATTTAAAACTTATCCATTAAACATTAATGAGTCTATTTTTCTATAGCCTTGCCAACATTTCTTATTTTCCTTTTAGTGAACTTTGATGATCTGATGAGTGTAAGGTGGAACTTCATAATCTCTTTAATTTATACTTCTCTTATTATTAGAGATTTGGAACATGTTTTCATATGGCTTTAAGAAGCTTGGGTTTCTTTCTTTGAAAACTACCAGTTAATACCATTTTACTGTTTACCAAGTGGAGAATGGCTCGTTCTTATAAATTTGAATCACTTCCTTATATATCTTGGACCAATTATCTCTTAATTGTCAAATTTAATTTCCTTTTTTGAATTCTCACCCTTCAAGACCTCAAAGAAGTCTTTTATAGTTTCAGCAATTCCCTACTCCTGGATTCTCTCTTGTCTCTATGTTGCCATGTTATTCTTCTCTACTGGTTCTCCTAAGTACTGTTCTTTGACAATACATTTCACTTGCCAGATGTTCTTTTAGATCCCACCTAATAACTATGAGGGTTTTCCAATGGTCTGTTTGGGGCCCCTCTTCTCTCTCTATATTATTGTACTTAGTAATCTCATCAGTTCCTAGGGTTCAATTATCATCTTTATACAGATTATTTGCACATACATATACATATATACAGATATGTATCTCCCTCTCTTATATATGTATATGTGTATGTATATGTGTATGTGTATGTATATGTATATGTATATGTATATGTATAGGCACACACACAGAGTTCTAATCTTTTCTTGAGCTCCAGTCTCACATCATCAGCTGTCTCTTGGACCTCTCAATGTCTCATAAACATCTCAAACTGTACATGCTCCCTTGAAATTCCTCCTCTTCTGAACTCACTGTGAAGGATTTCATCATGCTTCCAGTCACTGAAGCTGGCAACTTCATCATCATCTCAACTGACTCAATATAGTCAATCTCATGCCAAATCTTTTAATTCCTATCTTCCCAATATTTATTCTAGACATCCCCTTATCACCATTCAGTCACCATCTAGGTACAAGCCCTCATTACTTTACATCTGTACTAACTCAACAGGCTTCTGGTTGATCCCCTTGTCTCAAAACCATCTCCCATCCAATCCATCTTCCTCTTATTTGCCAAGGGGATTTTCCTAAGGAATAGCTAATACTACATCACCCTATCCCAATTTAAGCTCCAGTAGTTTCCTATCACCAATTCAATCAAATACAAAATCCTGCTTCAGTCTCAAAGTTTTTTACAATCTGGTTGCAGTATTCTACATTTGCTTCCCCTCATGTATTCTACAACCCAACAACACTGGCTTCTTTCTATTCTTCAAATATAACATCCTATCCCCTGATTCTGCCTTTTCAGTGGTTGTCCTCCATGCCTGAAATATAGTCTACATTCACTCTCACCTGAATTCTATCAACAAAGCTCAAATCTCACATTTTCCAGATTTTTTCCGGTACCTCAGTACCATTCCCTTCCATCTTAAGATTTTCTTTCTTCTACCCTATATGTATATAGTGATTTGCATATCTCCCTTATTACAATGTGAACTCCTTGAAGCTAGGGATGCTATTTTTCTGATATTTTGCATCCTAAATATCTAGTATAGGATTTAGCACATTGCAAGTATTTAATAAATGATTGACTGAAATGTTTTTCATTTGTTATTAATATGCAGATAATGGAAACTAAGATTTTAAATATTTTTAATAAGGCAAGTGTAACCCCAGTGCCTAGTATAGTCTCAATTATATAGTAGGTACTTAATAAATGGCTGTTGATTGAAATACAGTGTGTCATTCCCTAGGTTTTAAAATGTGATTTGATGCCAGATTTTGGCAGTCAAAATTTAATCATGTACCTTAATCAATTACAGTTTTTTCTATTCCACCAGAAATAAAATTTCATCCAAATAATTTGGCATTCATTAATAAGAAAAAATACAATAGCAAGTGAGATCCCTGGAAAGGGTAACTTGGACTGCTTACACATAGCCACCCATTCCTATTCTCTGCAATTTCAAAGGAATTTTCTTATTCAACACGGCAAAAATTAATTACATATTACTCTTATCTCTAGATGCACATGTTGTAATACTGTTCCCTCTTTTCTCAACACCAGCACCTGGTTTGTGAAGCATTATTTACTAGCTTACTTTGATGGACATTTAGTGAAGCTTATGATAGATAAACAAACTGTTCCATTCTCCTCTCAAGTTATCCCCCAAAGATGACATCATTACAATGAAGTATTCAAACTGCCAAATATATTCAGACGCTATGGAGTTAGGAGTTTGAGAATGGCCAATAGCCCTCAAAATAGGCAAACACAATCAGATAAAAATATTTTATCCCTCGACCCTCATCTACCTCATTTCTCTTTTTTAAAAGCCTTAAAGACTTTCTGAACACTAATTATAATACTCCCCAAAGAATGACAAAATCATGCTTAATTGATGACTGTTTTACCTCATGCATATCATGTGCTATGTCCCTATACTATGTCCCCAAGTCCTATCACATCATGACAACAAGTCCCAGCCTGAACACATCAACACTGTTATTACAGACAAAAAAGTGCAAAAGCAATTTGTAAAAAATACTTAAGGGGAGAAAAATGATATTTCCTAATATAGCTATGATGGCAGTTTCAGTCAAGGCCACACTTCAAAGACAGCAAGCCCAAAATGTGACTTGTCCACTTGGTTCTTTTTGCACAATACATAACTAGACAACAAATGTGCAATGCAGCATAATAAACTTAGAGTGCACTTGATGAAAGAACAGATTGTGTATGAAATAAAAGCAATGCTCTGGAGTAACTTTTGTATTTTAGACAGTTACACAGATATTTAAGATCATAGAAAAGAATCTTTATAAAGGGTCCTGCTAGTCCCTGGGAGTCATTATATCTCTGAGAAAAACATATATTCCATATTCATTATGATATGTGTGGATCTGCACTAAACAGGCATCACTGAAAGCTTCTTCTCCTGACACCTGAATTTTAATGAGACTCTAGCTAGCAAATCATTAAAAGAACTGATGTGGGAGAATTGCAAATTTAATAATTTCAGGTTTACTTTTCTCTCCACAAACATATCATTATTGGTTTTAAAGTTTAAAATGTTTAGTTCCACACAAGTCTGTGTTTCTGATCTTGTCAGGATGCACCTAGTATGCCTGAAGGGGGTTGGTTATCAAACAGCGTAATGGAGTATTTTTGCTTTCTTTGGACAATGAGATGCTCTATCCCAATATCTGCAAGACCTGGCAAGATAAATTACTTAGACTTCAAAGTGACTTCATGTGCTTTCAGAAGCCATTAGATTAGGAAACACCAAGGGACAGAGAAGTTCAGTGACTTGCTCATATTCCTAAAGCTGAAGTCAGTTTTAGTCTAAATAGAGAGAAAAATTTCAGGTTAAACAAACATTATTAAGCACCTAATAAATACACAGGACTTTGATTCAAGGTGCTGAAGGACTTAAAAGGACTAAATGAGACAAGGTCCCTGTTCTAGAAGATCACATAATCTAGTGGGGAAATACATAGACAAATAAAAATAAAGAATTAAGTGACTGCCATTATCCCAGAGATTGAAAGGGGTCATTGAAGAAGGTATGAATTTTTAGTTGAAGGATAGGTAGACTTTCTATGGGCAGAGACTGGGAGATGCCAAAGACATGATTGTCTTGGCACTAGAAGCCCCCAAATCACTTCCTATAATTGACGGAATAGAATTCCTGGCCCTGGAATGCACTATCTCCTCAAGGATTCCCTTAGTGGTTGAGTGTCTTCTAACCACTCCAATTATATCATATTTATTTGTCTCTGCACATGTAATATCTTTCCTTCTATTCATCCCCTCCCCCCACCTCTCCCCACCCTAAAGAGCTAGAAGGGCTTTTAGGGGCTGTTTTGAGTATTGTGATTAGGACAGTAAAATAGTAACAGGTAATTAACTCCTGTTGAATTGAAGCATTTGTTTTCTCCTAACATCTCATAGCACTCTTGTAGTTCTGTATATCTTCCTGTATTTTGATATTTCCTACATAATTATAAGCTATTAGACAATAAAAACAGTGTAGGGTTCACTTAGAATGGGATAAAAGAAGGGACGCATGAATGAACCATTTTATAAATGTTAATCAAAACTCTTCTAACACCTAAATACTGTAGCACAGAAGTTTCTCTTCTAGGAAAGTAACTTGGAAGATTTTCTTCAGGTAACTTGGTAAACGACTTTACTATATCCTAAAGCAAGGGTGAGGAATCTGCAGCCTCCAAGTCACATGTGGCCCTATAGGTCCTCAAATGCTGTCCTTTGACTAAATCCAAACTTCCCAGAACAAATGCCCCTCTGACCTAAAGGAACTGTTTTCAACAGTTTGTAGTGCAGTAACTCAACATTAGCTGGCAAAAGCATTTCTTTATTGTCCTGACTCTGAAGTTGTTGTATCTCCTCAAGATCTCAGGTCCCATAATGCCTTGTTCTTATTTAGACAAATATCTGTACCAAAAGAAGAAATATCAGTGGCTGTCAAACAGCCCTATGTTATGAAACCCTAAATACTGATAATTTAACTTAGGCTCAGGAATCTGTATGCTGGGATTATTTATTAATAGCTATATGCTGGGTGCAAAATAACATGAATAGTTTAAAATACAAGATACTCTCTTACACTGATTCTTTAAGTCTTTCTGTACTTTCATTAATGAATCCATTCCTTTTATCCCTTAAAAATCAAATAATAATAATAATAAAGGAGTAAAAAACATGAAAAATTCCTTTTATCCTTTGTGAATGACAATTCACAAACTTGCTCTTTACTCTCCAGTTATAAAACCAGTACCAGGGGGCAGAAGCAGTTCGGAACATGAACTCAACAAGCAACACAAATTCATTCATTTTCACTTTTAAAATTCAAATTGAACAGCCTGCAGAGAAGCTGATAAGCTCTCTGGTAGAGTATAAAGTCTACACAGGCCTTCAGATCTAGTACAGGTGGATTATGTGTAATGAAGTAAAAGGAATAAATATCATCTAGGGTGAACAAATCCATCAGGACACTCACCCATGCAAGCCATACAAAGCACAAAACACAGTGAAAGTTATGCATATAAATATCTCAGAATATATGAATGTTGCCTTCTCAGAAATATGTCTTCCAGGTCCAAATACAATGTATTATTTCTTTAAAGTGATATTAGATTAGTGATATTTGCACACAGTGTAATTTTTATAAGAGAAGTTGAATTCTGTGGAAATTTAAATGCATATATTTAAAGGAAAAAGAATGTCAAACATTCTGAAATTTCAATAAAAATAAATGCAGTGGGGGGTATGTGTGGTATTCTACTTCAAGAAATGCTATTTTCTCCAGCCATTCCAGTATTAAACATTTAAATATCTTTACTTTTGTTATAACATTTCATTAGGTTACAGAAATATAAGGTACGGCATTTTGAGATACAAAAGTAAACTCATTTTAAGAGAAAAAATTTGAAATTTTTTACATTGTCTTTGTACATTTCGAGGGGCATGTTATCTTTTTTAACTTAGCAGTTAAAAAGAGAATCTATCAAATGAATCAGAGGACAAGTAAAAAGAAATAAAACTAGTCAAGGCTCAAGGAAAATTTTCAATTAATGATGAAGACTCAATACAACTGTGTCATTTCTCGATTATCTCTCATCAAAGGCATTAACCAAATATTTCACACAAAATTACCACCCGTTGTAAAAGCATGAATGGTTCTGCCAACTGAAAAACAGAAAAATCAATTCCAAACAGGAAATGCATAAATTCCACAAATCAAGAGAGTTCAATACTTAGAATATAGTTATAAGATAGCTTCCTTTGTCCATACATGTTTACTTTGAAATTAGCATTCAAATATTAATCGTGGAAATTAAAACATTAAATTGAATTGTATTGAATAGCAATACCTGAGGGCATTGGTTAATTTGTTCACTGGGGAAAAGAGATTTTGGTATTTTTAGTAGGAATTCTTAACTTTTCAGTCCATGGAATTAAAAAAAGATAACTCTATTTCAATAAAATGAAGCATTATATAATCCTATGTATTTTGATTTATGCATTTAAAAACCCTTTTCTTAGGTGGAATTCGGAAGCTTCAACAGACTGCCAAAAAAGTCCAAGACACAGAGGCTTTTGAGTGTAAGTAATCTTTAGAGGCTTAAGGTGGAAAGTACCATACTGTTATAGAATAAGGCTTTAAATTTAAATAATGGCTTTCTGGTACAAAACCACATAAAGGACAGACTCAAGCCTTCAAAACTGTCAGTATCCTAGGAGTGAAATAAGCTTTTACATAGAAGAAACTACAAGTATATTGAAAGCAGGAATAGTTACAACTGACTGATACCTGAGATTATCAGATTTTATTTACAAGCAACATACAGGGTTCTAGCTCCACATTGTGTAGTCAAAACTCTTTTAACACAAACAATAAATTAAAACTAATAGGAAGTACCTCTTCTTTGGTCAAAAGAAAAATGCAGACTACTGATAAAGTACATAAAAATGCCAGAAGAAACATAAAATAAAAACATTTTTAGTCTGTAAAGGTGAAAGATATCAAAATGAAGAAATGAACTTCAGTGTGTAAGAATTATCTTGAGCTATAGATAACAAAAGGTTATCTGTGAATTTGAGTAGTACTCCATATACTTATCCCTGGACATCTGTCCGCTCCACTCTAAAGAAACACTAAGACTTACATTTATGAGACTGTATGGTCTCTAAAGTGAACACTGATACAGATAATTTTCTCCGCTCGGTCAAGGAAATAAAGTTTCTGCCTTATTTTAAGCTGCTGAGTTACTACCAAAGAACCACTCAATTAAAGGTATATGACTAAGGAAAAGGAAAAGACTGAGCTATCACATAGCTTCAAAAACAAAAACTGTAAGAAATACGCTATAGCCCCAAACTCCAACAACAGGTCTACAACTATGGAAATTAGTAACCTGACAAAGGGGGAATAGAGTTAAGAATACAATCCATTTAATTACTTTGTCCAATGAAGCAAATAAACTCTTGGTATGGAGTTTAATCTGTTTGGAAGAAATTTTGAAAGAAATCAGTAAACAAATAAATGAACAAAAATAATAATGATATTAATAGCCAGCATTTATATAGTGATTTTACAAAGATTTTCAAAGAACCTTGGCAGGTACTATTAATTTGATCTCCACAACAACCCTGGGAAGCAACTGCTGTAACTATGCTCATTTCATAGTGGAGAAAACTAAAACAGAGGCCAAGTGATTTGTCTAGGGTCACACAGTTATCAAGTATCAGAGAGACTGGATTTGAACTTAGATCTTCCTGACCCTGTATCTAGAGCTCTATCCACTTCTCCACCCAACCACCTACAACAAGTAAGTCTATAAGGATTAACAGATCATCTCATTTGTAGTCCAAAGGCAAAAATCCCTAATATTAAAATAATGACTATAGGGACCACATGTTCCATTGGCATAGCATCTTATCATTTTCTTTTTTTTTAACATAAACTCTCTTTTGACTTCTCTCTGTTTCTCAGTCTCTCTCTGTCTTTGTCTCCCTCCCTCGCCAAGTATGTACATACACATATACACACATACATACACACACACACATAAAAATGCACACACTCTTAAGGAGAGAAAAAAGCATGCAAAATTAAAAAAAAAAAAGTAAGAGATCTACCTATTCCACTCTAACCTCTGCTGACTTCTGATTGACATCTCCAATGGCCTTTCAGACATCTGGGAACATCATTTTCAGCAGACAACTTAAATTCAACCTGTCCAAAATTGAATTCACCATCTTTTCTCCAAATTCTCTTCCTCCTACCTTCCCTATGACTGTGGAGAATATGAACATTCTCTCAGTCCCTCTAGGTTGAAAACTAGGAGTCATTCTCAACTCCTTACTATCTCTCATCCCTCCCCCCTACCCATATTCAAACCATAGCCAAGGCTTGTTGACTTCATTTTTCTAGCATCTCTCAAATATCTCCCATTCTCTCATCTAACACTGGCACCACTCTGGTGGCACTTCCAGAATCAAACAATAATATAAAATACAAAACTGTCTTCTTAGATCTCACTCCCCACCAACTATGCAGATCCAGGGATGCTAACCTAATTGCTGTTCCACAAATAATATACTTCATCTTTAATTATTTCTGATTTTTCCTATTTATAATTTGTATATACTTTCTTGCTTCTTGTCTCCTATTTTAGATTGTGACCTACTTGAGAGGAGGGATTTTCTTTTGCTTTTTTTTTTTTTTGCATTCCTGGTGCTTGCCCCAGTGCCTGGCACAGAACAGGTACTCAATAAAAGCTTATTGACTGATTGGCTGGTGTATCTATAGCATCAGTTATTTATCAATCCTAAACGATGTCTATATAAATATCTAATAAATCTATGATGAACCCATCTTTGAAATTCTGTTCCACGTATTTGATACATAAATCTGAATATTCAGCATTTTCAAAATTCAGAACCTGCCCCCCCCAAAACCCCACTCACTTCTTCATAATTGTTCAACTGACATTGGTGATACATATGATCAAAATTTTTGAAAATGTTTTTGAGGTTCTTTCCTCTTTTATCCCTTGGATGTCATCAATTCCCAAATTCTACAGGATCTATCCATGCAATATTTATTTTTTTGCAGCTGTGCATCCTTTCCTTCACTTCACCAAAACTCTGGTCCATGGTGTTATTTCCTTTTGCCCAAACTGTAATAACAACAACCTCTGAACCAGCAGTCCTAAGTGCAGCCTTTCCTTTTTCCAAAATCAACGTTTAGACCGTTAAACAAAAAGTATTTCCAACACACAGTTCTCACTAGATAATAGCTATTTCCTCCAAAACTTTCGAGGTATTGAACAAGAATATAAATGATTCAGGCTATGTTTCAAAGCACTCTACAGCTTGACTTCAGGCTGAGCTTAACACGTGGCTCTCTTCTTATGTCAACACTGAAGCTAACTCATTTACCTTCCAATGTTCCTGTGCCCACTCTTAGCCCTATGTTTTTGTTCATGTCAGTCTCTGACTCCAACTTCTTACCACTTCCCATGTTTAAGGTTTACTTTACCCATCACTATCCGTCAGTCCATATAACCTATTCGATTTCTAAAGGAGTTCAATATCTGTTTCTAGTTTTCCTCTCTACTCCAGCCCTTGTTCTCAGACTCACAGTACTCAATGCACACTCTCATATCTCGTCAGACTTTGGGCATCCCAGTTCATCCTACATGGACTCATAATAAGAAGGAATGACAGACGTAAGTCCTTCCCTCAGTAGACTACTAAACTGGTAGATGAATGGAGTTACAAACTTCACATAGCATAGTGCCTGACCCACAGTAGGCAACTAATAAATGCTCATTGAATAACTGCCTGAGGAAATCTTATCTCTAATGTACAATAGCAACAGGGCTCTGACCGGTAGCCTATTGAAAATCACTATCAATGATTTTGACAGAGGTGTGTGTGTATGTTTGCTACAAATGTGAGATGTCAAATGACATTGCAGAATGAATTCACTGTATTATCTGTTTCCCTTAACTGTTATGCTTTATTATGAGAGACCTCTCAAGAAGCAGGGTAATCTTTAAATGTATGTAATGCAAAAGCAAAATATATCAATGAAACTTTATTAAAAACAAAAAAAAAAATAAGTCACAAAGGAAGAACTCCTTCAAACCTGATCTCCTTGCAAACTTTCTTATTTCTGTCAAAGTTACCACCATCCTTCCAGTCACCCAAGTTTATAATCTCAAGGTAATCCTTGATACCTGAAGCTCTATAAACCTACATACCAAATAATTTGCCAAATATTGCTGGGTCTACTCTGGTAACATCATTGGTCTTCCTCTCCACAAGCAGTCCCCATAGTTCAGACCCTACCCTCATAACTTTTGCTTTCTCATCACTGACATAGTACCCGAGAAAATTTAAATTTTCATCAAATCTCACTTGGACTTATGAAATAGCTTCATAATTTCTCTCTCTGCCTTAGGAATCTGCTAGTCATCTTGTACACAGTTGTTTGAGTGACATCATTAAATCCCAGTTCTGACAAGGTCACTCCACTATAAATTCCAGTGGTTGCCAATATATGTATACTTCAGCATGGTTTATGAAAAGGGATCTGGTCATCTTGGACACTACAATTATCTGATTAAAGTAATCAGACATAATTTTCAGCTGAATCTGGTTACCAGACCAGAAGGTTGTTTTTTATTTAAAATGAATAAGGATTGTAGTGTGCAAATATATTAAAATACAGAATGGCCATCTTCCTGTCAAATCCTTTCATCCTCGATACATTGCAAACTGTATGGTAGATCTCAGCAAACTAGAATAATAGGTAAATTGTTATAAGATGCAACTTTACGGAGACCAATGTAAAATTCTACACTTAAGTTTCTTAAAAAATCTAAGGAGGAGGGGAAAGAGAGAGAATGGAGGGCAAGAGGGAGGGAGAGAGGAGAGGGAAAGAGATAAACATCACAGCCTTCAAATACAAAAAAAAGCTAGCATGTTGAAAGAGAATTAGATTTGTTTTATTTGCCAGACTCCAGAGGGGACTTGGAAAAAAATGGGAGGAAGTAGTGGAAAAACAGATGTTAAAGCAATGTTAAAGAGAAAATTCCTAACGATTGCTACCCAAAAGTGGGATAGGGTTTTTTTTTGAAAATTTTTCCCCCTAAGGCAGATTTTCAAACACAGCTTGGATGAGCAACTCTAAGGGATGCTGCAGACAATATTCCTGTCCAGTTTCTCAATTAGACTAGAGAAACTCTGACATCCCTTCCAATTATAAGCCTCTATGATTATATAATTATTCTCATCAAAACATCCATATCTCTTATTAAACTTGTGTGACCACACCCTAGTCACAGAGAGTCTCTATGTATCAGTTTCTTAACTGCTAAACTGAAACATTAATTATGATCTTATTATAAACAAGTTAATGTACATAAAAGTACCAAGAAGAGTATAAAGTATTCCATAAGTGAAACATACTATCATAATCATAAGTATCTAGTAACAAACAAGAAACAGTTGAAAAATAAAGAAGCAGCAAATATAAAGGAATTTTAGTATTCATATAAAACCTTCACAACAAGGATTATAATCATTAAAAGGCATTACTTTATATGCATTTAAAATAGGAAATCTTAATTTTATGTTGTCATTTTATGTGATTTTTTTAATTGCCCAATTTGTTACAGTGTCTTCTTTCCCATGAAAAGTCATATATTGAAATTTAGAGAAAGCATTAGAAGGTTAGAACATGAAAAGTAGGACAAACTGAAAATTATGAAAGGATAGGTAGGAAGAGAAAGAAAGGAATGAAAGGAAACAGACCTTAAAAGGTAAAGGAAAGTGCTAGCAAAAAAAAAAAATAGTAAGTATCACATAAACATTAAGTTTTGGGGAGACTATTTTTGTCACTCTTGCCATCTAAAATGTCTCCTTAGCAAAATCACAATAAACAAGGGAATTATAAATTTGCCAGAGCTCTTCTGTCACACAACAAAGAAGCTAAAATAACTAGTGAAAGGAAGGATGAAAAAGAATGTGAAGACAGAGAAATAGAAGAAGAATGGGAAAAGGGGGAGAAGAGGAATACAGGAAGACAGAAAGGAAGGAAGGAAGGAAGGAAGGAAGGAAGGAAGGAAGGAAGGAAGGAAGGAAGGAAGGAAGGGAGGGAGGGAGGGAGGGAGGACAGAAGGAAGGACGGAAGGAAGGAAGGGAGGAAGGAAGGAAGAAAGAAAGAGAAAGAAAGAAAGAAAGAAAGAAAGAAAGAAAGAAAGAAAGAAAGAAAGAAAGAAAGAAAGAAAGAAAGAAAGAAAGAAAAAAGAAGTGGAGTAAAAAGAAGTCAAGCTTTTCTAAACAACTGGGTGATTCTGATTTAGAGACTGATTAAAGTAGCCCTTTCTGCATATTAAGATCTATGTTATTTCTTACTCTCCTCAGCCACAGCAGAGGTCACAATCTATATGGCACATATACTAGGCAAATGAAATAGAATAATTGAATGTTAAGGACCTCAAACTCACCAAGAGCAAAGGTTTCACTAAACAGAAGAAATCAAGCTTGAAACTCACACCATTGTAAACCCAAACGATTTGGGAGTATCAAGGTTTTCTGACTCGCAATCTAATCCACTGTCTCTTTATGTCTAGTGAGTGATAGAAGTAAATACATAACACAACACACACATACACACATGTATTTCTGTGTGTGTACATACTTTTAGTAATAAATTTCTTTCAACAGGATAATGTTAAAAAATAGAATAAGCAGGTTTTCAGCATTTTTATTTATAATAAATAATTATGTTAATCATATCTCAGAGGATCAATAAATAATACAAAAATATATAAGTATTACTTTATGTAATTTTTTGTTAGCTCTAAATTCTGTGATCTCGTAGGTTAATTTATCCTTATAGATGGTTAATGCAGTTATAATGTTTGTAAATTCTGAAAAACAAGAAGCTTATAACATTAACTGCTGAGAAGCAATGACAAGTAAAATTAATATTTTAATATTGTTCTGTGTACCAGGCTATGTTATTTGGCAATTTCACAAGTTGTTTTCAGAATCTTTAAGAATCATATAATTGCCCCAAAAGGCACATTTTTCAATACAAATGAATAGCCTGGAAAACTGCCTCTTGAGGGCTGAAAAGGGGGACATTTTTTCTTGTGCTATTCTAATTAGCACTTATTTCTATCTCAGCTTCCTCCTTTGTTATCTCTTGAGATATAGTTTGTTTTTTCCTACCATAAAGAGATTACAACATCCATTTTTAACTGGGTAGTTGCATAATTAGTAAATCTACTGTGCATAACTAGATATGTAACTTTAGAGAATTTATTAAAAAAGCAAAATTTAAACATGGTACATTTAGGTAATGGTGAATAATATTTATGAATAAGTGCTATAGTGTTTAGATGTGGTAGTGCTGGAAAGCCTTTCAAAAAGAATATTTAGTTGAGGAGCAAATAGTTTTATAATATTTCCATAGCTGTTTGAAAAGACGAACCTTCATTTTCAGATACGAATACATCCTTAAAAATGATTTAACAAGAATGGAGATTAAAGGATTAGTTTCTCAAAACACTAGACCTTAGCACAGACCATGGTTAAGATGGGTTATTAAAGGGTTAAAAACGAAACCAGTAGCATTTGTCAAGACGCACTTTTCCTGTTTTTAAATATGTATAACAAGGGACAACCCTCATCCGACTGGGCATGAAATCACCAAATGATCTATTAAGATGTCAATGAGAAGAAAACCAAAGGGCACTACTTAATGTGTTGTTCTTCACATCTTGAAGAAGTCTACTGTTGCTACTCTTTGGCAAGGTTACGGATATATTATGATTATCTCTTCAGTGTGCTAACTTATCACAACAGCAACAACTGGCTAGTTGTGTAAGAGAAGGTATTATGTTGGGAAAATTCTTTCTAAAAAATTTTCATGTAACTTAAACTTTTTCCTAAAAGTACTGTTGAGAACTAAGATTTCCAGTTATGTTGACTTACAGTAAAGTGTGTACATTGTTTGACCAGTGGAAATTAACCCATAAATTCTAAAATTATAATAGTTATCTTTGTGATGGCAAAAAACTGGAATTGAAGGGAAGCCCAACAATTGCAAAATAGCTAAACAAGCTATAACATTGTTATAAACAAGCTATAACATTGTGGTATAACATTGTTACAGAAAACTACTGCACTGTAAGAAATGATGAACTGGCTGGTTTTAGAAAAACATGGCAAAAGTTACATAAAAAAAGGAAAAACTGAAGAGAGCAGAATCAAGACAATGTTCCGTTCCAAGAACAATGATGAACAACCAAGTTATTCTGAGTACTAAGCATACTCTGATCAACTACAAAGGACTTATAAAGGAAGATGCTAACCACCTCTAGAGAAATTACTGACAAACAGAAGTACACACAGCATGTTTCCACATATACTTATAAATCTTTGTCAAATTGTGATCTTCTCTAGTGCAGGGTGGGAAGGAAAGGAAGGAAGAAAGGAGACAATTCAGAACTTTAAAGTAACAAAAAAATTAAAAAGAACTGTAAGTCAGGTGTCTGAAACATGGTAATTAACATGGTAATTCCATGCTAATTGACCCAGGTTAGATGTATGTTTAAAAAGTACTTTAGCCTGTAAAGTTGTATAAATTTCTTTTTTTTTTTTTTTGGAGGGAGGAAGTAGGGCAATAGGGGTTTAAGTGACCTGCCCAAGGTCACACAGCTAGTCAGTGTCAAGTGTCTGATGCCAGATTTGAACAGAGATGCTCTATTCGCTGTACCACCTTGCTCCCCTTTGTTGTACAATTTCTTAGAAAAAAATATCCAAACCAGTATTTGAAAAGATTGCAAAAGTTAATTACCTGTTTTTTATATCTTTGAGGAAAATTCACTAATAGTATTCAGAATTAGAAAACAAAATGATGCATTTCAACCAAGGGAAAGGCTGACATGGATCAATTTTAATGATAATCAAATATAAACTGACATTAAGAATCAATTGTCACTTATAGTATAATGCAACCACATGCAGTACTACTCATCAATTCTGAAATTCAGTAGCTTAGTCTGCTTTATTGGTGTTTCTGGCATAATGACCATATTCCAATAGCTATGGTTGCTATATAAACTTTATACTAGAACTCTTAAAATGTAGATTTAACAATATTTTGTTAAAAATAACAACAAAAATGGGAATTTCTGGGTCTGCAATTTACTAGTTAAGTTATAATTTCTTTACGTATAAAATGAGATTTGAGTCAGATGATCAAAAAACCTAAGATGATAGACATGTAAATCTAGAAACGAATTTATATTTTGTATATAATTATTTGCATATTGTCTCCCTCATTAAATTATGAGATTGTTGTAGGCAGGAATTGTCTTTTGACGTCCTTTAGCAGCTTAGTACCATGCTTGGAACGCAGTAGGTACTTAATGTTTACTGACTGAACTGAGAGAATTATGGATGATTTCATGGAGAAGACAACACTGGAATCAAACATGTAATTAGGAAAGAGAATCTGAGAAGTCTACATTCCAGCAATAAGATATAATTTCTATGAATGCCCTCTTACGAGAAAGATTTAATAATGAAAAATAATAGTATTAATGATAGTTTAAAGTTAAATAACACCTGAGAGTTAATAAAAATGTCCCAACACACTCATGAACTACTGAATGCAGATGGAAGAAATTATTTAACCTTGTAGACTGCATACACAACAAATTCACGGGAGTGAAAATGTTTATCTTTTAAAGCCCTACACAACATGGCCACAACCTATCTTTCAAAGTTTGTTACACATTATTTCATCTCCTGAATTCCTCTGATTCAGCCAAACTCCCCTTCTCAGTATTCTACACACAGGGCACTCTGTCTACTTTCTCTATGCATGCTTAGAATGCATTCATTCTTTACTTCCAAATCATAGGTTGCCTTTTTTTCATTAAGATGCAGCTCAAGGATCATCTTCTGAAGGAAGTCTTGTATTTAACTACATCATTTATATCTATATTTTATTTTATACTGATGTGCATAAACACACACACACGCACACACACTTGCATGCCCCCACTAGAATGAAACTTAAAAGTAGGGATTATTTCATTCTTTGAACATATAAGTCCAATGTGCTTATTAAAGTGACTGGTAGAGACTAAGTGCTTAATAAATTTGTTGACAGGACTATTACCCTAACAAAAATCCCATCATATAAGCAGGGTAGGCCATGTGAAATTTCTATTTTACAAAAAGAAATTTAAAAAGTCTAAGTGATTCAAAATCATACAGTAATTGGATGAAGCACGATTTGAAACCATGTATTCTAATTTCTGGTACATTGTATATGAAAAGGGGGCAGGAGGAATCTTAGAAAAAACTAAAAGCAATCTGTGTAACCTACCCACTCTCCTCTTCCTTCTTTATCTACAATAAGATATCTTAGAATGTAGTGTTTCAGGGATGTCCTTATTCTAAGAATGCCTAAAGCACAGGTGACCAAATCCTATTATAAAAAAATGTTTTTTAAAGGAAGGGGAAGAAAATAAAAAGGAAGGAAGCAGTGAAAGATAATTCCACAGGATGAGATACCATAAACTTGGGACAGTACAAAAGCAACATAAGGACATAATGATACTTGGCTTCCAGACTGGGAGGGGAGGGGTAGACATTAAAGGGACATAAAGGAAGCACAGACAGTATTAAAAATCAATCTTAGATTCAAATATTTGCCTAGAGCTTTCCTGTTTTCCAAATGGACAAACTAAAAGTGATTTAATTGTTGAAGCTTACACTTTCTCTCTGTCTGAAGTTCTATGAGAAATTTAATGAGCAAGTCACTTACTAGAAAAAGACCAAGGAAGACTAAAGGTAGCGAGGCGGTGCAGTGGATAGAGTACCAGACCTAGGGTCTGGAAGTCTAAGTACAAATCCATCCTCAGATATTAGGCTGTGTGACCCTAAACAAGTCACTTAACCCTTCTTTCCTTATTTTCCTTATCTGTAAAATGAGAGGGAGAAGGAAATGGCAAACGACTCCAATGTCTTTGTCAAGAAAACCCCAAGTGGGGTCACAAAAGAGTCAGACATGACTGAAAAATGGCTGAACACAAACAAGAATAAGGGGATAAAAAAGAGAAGACAGACATCTGTCATTTATACCTAATGGCAGGGTTTAGCCACCAGAATTGTATAATCTATTAATGAAACAGATATTTTAATTAGGGGAGGAGGTTGTCTTCCTTTCATCCCTGTGCATAACAAAAGCCCAGAAAATAGAAAGAAGAGGTCTAAGTTATAAATCATGGGATGTACAGATAAACAGTAAAGGAACAAAAGAAAAAGGAAACACAAGAGAACAATTCATAATTGTCAAGTATTCTGTTCTCTGATTTTCCCAATCAGATAGGCAGATGAACCTGGAAATGGGTGATTTTTCTATATTGAAAAATAATGGTAATAATTATTTTAAAGTCATTGAACTGATTATTAATATGCATGCTATTACGTATGTCAGTGAAATTATTCCAACTTTTATTTGTTGGAAAACATATATTTATATGTATATATGTATATGTACATATGTATATACACTTTTCCCCCGTTTCTTACCACTTAAAAAGCAAACCACGTCTGTACCTGATGTTTTATGGAGTTTTGGTGTTGATATTCAGTAGCTTAAAATTGAACTAAGATGTTTATAATAACCTGTACATGAGCATCTAAAATGCAGGCAGCTCTTTAAATAGCAACATTAAAAACATATATGAAGAATTTGGATGAGACACCTAGATGGACGGATCAAAGAACTATAAGACCAAGAGCAGTGTCATGAAATACTGAATGAAATTTTGACAGGAAAAGACAATGAAAAGAAAGATATTCAGACAGCAGAAGAAACAAGTGCACAATAGCTCTTCTAGCATAACATAAGAAATCAGAATGTTGATCTAACTGAATTGAGAAAGCAAATGTAAGAAGAGTCACTATAGTGAGTTTCATGAAAGAGAAGAGTATTATTTTATGACTAATATAAAAAAGGTTAATAAATTTAAAATGTAGATAAAGAAAAAAATTAACTATATAAAAGGATTAAGGGAAATGTGAAGGGTGACTGTGGGGAGTCAGCACTGAACAGAGACCACTTCTCCAACAGGATAAAATAGGTAGATGAGTTGAAAAATTGTAGGAATACCAATTATATTACAACTAAAAAGGAAGCAAGGACAAGGAGATCGTTAACATTTCAGCTATTCAGAAGCATTAAACAGGATGACATTAAATTAGACACAGCAAAAAAAAAAAGTCTTAGGTTATAGGAAGCAGATGTGTTCATTGAAAAAAAAACCAAACAATCAGAAAATTAACCTAAACAAGTATGCCTGAAATGCCTTTCTTTGTTCCTACCACTAATAGTTGGACTAGGTCTTGTGATCTGATACAGGACTAAGAGTTTTGTTTTCACTAAACATGTAATCTACATAGTAGGATAAGATTCATAAACATCAAACAAGATGGCAATGCAAGCTAAGAAGTATTAAGGCGGGGTCTGAAGAGCATTGGAAACATAAGAGTGGATTTCAATGAGTCAAAAAATAGCAATGGAAAATATAAACCCATGGCTGTGGGAAGCCAGTCAGCTTGTTCAATAAAGACGAAAATGAAGGTAGGGCAAATATTGAGACATGGATTAAAAGAAAAAAAGGTTTCATCTTAGGATACATGAAAATTGTTAATATAAACTTTAGGAAAAGTAATTAAATTCATTTAATCAATGTGCTCTCTTTTCAGCATATGGATTTTAAGAGAAAGAACATATTTTCCATAATTTGATTTAAATTACCTAGGTTTAGAACTAAATGCAAGATGAGGAAGGGAGGACCATTCAGATACAATTTAGGTTCATTTTTCCATTGCTGTTCACAGGACGAAATTCATCTTTCAAGCTATGGTGAATATCAGCAGATTTACGGTCATCCCTTTCAAGAAGCAGTTAGTAATTTACAAACAGCTGAAGATAAAGGTGCAACAATTCTGATGTGACAGACAATGCCTGTTTTTTAGATACTTTGTCTGTTGAATGAAACACACTGTGAAATTCAGCAACACCATGTTAATCATTCAACCAAAACTTTTCAATCTATGGACAATTATTCATTCAGTATGCCCATGAATAAATGTAACCTTTCCCTCTGAAGTTTTCAAATAGCCATGAGGGGATTGTGTCAGAGAAGTGACAAATGAAGAAGGGATAGCACTGATTAAAAGGAGCTCCACTTTCTGTAGCACTGAGTCTTGCCCAACAGCACATTCCATAATGGGGTAGTGGCAGTGAGAATGGCAGGGATGAGGAGCTCTAAAATCAGTAAACATTTCCTCTTTACTCTGGGTGCCAGTATGTTTATAATTATATTGGGCAGATGTATTCAATGCTGAATAAATATGAAATTGGTTCATGAATCCTGGCTGAGATTTAGGGTTTCATTTATTCTGAATGAATCAGGGATCTTTTTATATGAGGATCATCTATTATATCTGACCATTTAAGAGCTCATCATATTAGACAAATACTGCAGTCATCATCCAAATTTAGGTCAAAAAATAAAGATAAGAAGTTCATAATTTATGAAATTCAGGTTTCGAAAGAGGGCGAAATCAGTAATCCTTTCTATACTACAGCAGTTGTACATGCATATATATAATAAGCATGAAATCCAATAATTAGAAAATAAGGATGAATTATAAGTGATATAGATGTTAGTATTGTCTTTTAGGGTTCATTCAGTCCCTTAGATATTGCTACTGGCTATCTTCTAGCTAGTCTCACTGACACTAAGAAAAGGTTCTCGTTACTATCTACTTGAATTACTGCAATAGTTTTCTAATATATCTTTCTACTACTAAATCAGATAATTATGCTACTGGTCCCAGAACTGGAGGATGGGATATAAAATGCACTCTCAGGGGCAGCCACTTTGAGGCTAGAAGAATGTATAATCAAAAAATGAAGGGAAATAGAAAATGGTTCACATCCCATCCTCTCCCACAGCCAATAGTGGACTTTTGTACACCACAACAATTTGTCCTTCTCAACCCTCCCCCATCTACTCTCTTCTACTACACCAATAATACTTTAAAAATAATAAAACACAGGTATCTGTAGCAACTCCACAGGTATTATTTCATCCTGCCTTGAACATTTCTAGGATTCCTACAGAGCTCTTGGTGACCACCAAGTGCCCTTCAGAAAGCAGGTTATACAAACTGGGGCTGTAGTAAAAATGTCAAAACATAGATCCACACTTATAGTTTTTATTGGGACAGGTTAAATACCAAAGGGTGAACAGCTATGAATGCTTTCTGATGGCATTAACAAACTCACCAAACTCATCCCTCTTTGTAACTTCCTTTTATCCCATAGGGGTGCCATCATTCTTGCAAACTCCCAGGTTCGCTACCTCCTCATTATTCTTGACTGATTATTAAACTGGGCAGATAACCTGCAAACAACTATATAAAAAGAGAAATATATGGGATAAATGGAGATAATCAATAGAGGGAAGGGACTTGAATTAAGGGTGATCAGGAGAGGTTTCTTATATAAAATAGAATTTTAGCTGAGACTTAATGAAGCCAGGGAAGCCAAGAAGCAGAGATCAAGAGGGAGAAATTTTCAATCATGCAGCATGGACAGGGAAAATGCAAAGTTAGAAGATGAACTTTTTTGTTGGAAAAACGTCAAGGATCCCAGTGTGACTGAGGTGCAGAAGTAGGAGTGAATTAAGTATAAAAAAAAAAGATTGGAAAGTTAAGAAAGGCCAAGGTTTTGGAGCAATTTAGAAACCAGAGAATTTTATATTTGATCACTGAAGTAACAGAGAGTCAACAATTTATTAAATTGGAAGTGACATGGTTAGATTGTGCTTTAGGAAGATGACTTTCAAAGCTGAATGTAGGATGGGCTAGAGTGGGGAAAGATTTGAAGCAGAAAGACCAACCAGAAAGATATTGCAGCAATTCAAGGGGGAAGGTCAAGAACATGTACCAAGGTGGTGGCTGTGTCAGAGGAGAAAAGGGGACATATATGAGGGATATTAGGAAGATAAAATCAACCAGACTTGAGAATGGATATGTGGGAGAAAGGAGTTCAGGATGACACCAAGGTTGCCAGCCTGTGTGACGTGGAGGACAGAGGTGTCCTTGAAAATCATAATTTGAGAAGGGTAGTTTTGGAGGGGAAAGATAAAGATATCAGCAGTGAACACACTGAGTTTAAGGTGTCTACAGGACATCTACAATGAGAGGGCTATGTAGTTGGTAACAGGAGAACAGAGGTTAGAAAAGTGTTTAGAGTCACATAAGTAGATCTGAGAATCATCAGTATGAAGATAAGGAATATATGACGCAGTTGACCCAAAGCAGCAGAAATACATAATAGGTTGCCAATAACCATGAAGGAATCAGTAGCTCTGAGCTTCACTGTAGGCAGAACATTAAAAATAAAAAGCTGATGTTTTTAATGTTCCCCTGAATCACATTAATTGATGGCTTTATTTTATCTCCAGCTGGGTGTTGCAGTGGATAGAGTGCTAGGCTTAAGTCAGGAAGACTGTTTGCCTCAATTCCTCATCTTAAAATGAGCTACAGAAGGAAATGGCAAATCACAAGAGTATCTTCGCCATGAACACCCAAAGTGGAGTCACAAAGAGTCAAAATCAACTCAATGCCAACACCAACAACTTATCTCCTTCCCTTGTAAGACAGTAAGTTAGACTTTGCTTTTATTGGTGCTGCAAAGCTGTAGTCTAAAACCTTCTCTGGCATATAATAGGAACTTAAAAATAATTCACTGAATTTGATTTAAATGCCAAGTGAGAATTAAGGACTACATGAGGTTTGCTTTAAATTTGATAAACAGTTATTAAGCATTCGCTTGGAATATAAAAAAGCCAGAGTTGAAAAATGACATTAGAATATTAGACTGAAAATCAACAGTGGGAGAGAAATTAGAAAGTATGGAAATGCATGGTTTGAGGCCTCTGGCAAACAGAATACTACTGCTCTGGGTAGTTGATACTTCGGCAGTTTGATTCATTTACATTGTGACTTACTCTATTATAATTTTTACTCTCTTGTTAAGGATTTTCTCAACAATCCTAAGATTTGCCATATAGCTTGTATGAAATAAGAATAAATTATTTGGTTGACTTAAGTTGGTATAATCATTAAAGAACAGACTGGTATTTACCAGCTTCACTCTAGCTTAGTCACAAGATAAATGTAATCCTGACTTTTAATATTTAAGCATATAAGAGAAAAGATGAAATGCTACAAACAATTGAATAAATAAAACTGAGAACATTTACCAAGTTTTGTGTGATTTGGAGTGCTTACTACCTGTATGACCTGTGGCAAGTTATTTAACCACCCTCAGTCCAAATTTCTAAAATGAGAGAAGTAGAATAAGTAATCTCTAATATTTCTTCCAGATCTAAACCGTGATTCTAAAATTCTTTAACCTGGATAAAGTACAAGATAAAAAAATGTGTTTAGTCAGAAAAGGGGAACATTTGTGAAGAGTATCTAATTATCTAATTTGGAAGAAATGAATTCGAAGAGGCTGCAAAATATGCTTAGAAAGGTATGCTAGAATTGTTTTGTGGAGAATCCTCAATATTATGCTCAGCAATTCATATTTTATCCTGAAGGCAATCAGGAAATGCTGAAGCAGTGATAGAGGAATGGTAACTTTTAGAGGGAATATGATTTGTTGTTTTGTAATAATTTGACGTGTTAGCACAGAAATCAGGGGAAGAATTCCGGTGGGCATTTGGAGACATGGAAGAGGAGAACAAAGAAAGGTTAGTGCAGGAAACATAAATAAATGTGACTTTCTACCTACATTTTAGGAATGATTTTTTAAATTTGCATTAGACATCCTATGAAATATAAATAAAATGGAAAATTTTTAATTCACTCTTCTTTCAATTAAATTATCTGAACACAGAAATATACTACTTTCTATACTAACTCAAGTATCTGGATAACCAAAAAAAAAAAAGAAGAAGGAAGAAACACTAGATTATTTTTAAACTCTTTATTTATTGATTTTAACATTTCTAAACAAACAGCATCAAGATAACATAATAAATTTCTCTAATGGGTTTCATTATGAAAAAGACCATGGGAAAAAACATTCCTGGGTCCACAGAAATAATGATATTAATGTTTTTTGTTGTTTATTTTTATATTATCTTCCTGAGATTTATTTTAGAAAATGTATAAAAGAGCAACAACTCATTTGGTTATGGTGTACATATGTATATCTATTTTTATCTTTATTGTAAAAGCAATAATATACATAGTCGGGGAGGAAAATTTAGACCATCTACAACAAAATGCCCATTTCAAAACTCAATGTCCTTTGCCTAATATATACATAGTTGCATTCACTTTTAAAAAAGAATGGATACATACTATAGACGATGGGCCAAAAAACAAAGACAATTTATGGTAGAAAGTTTCATTCAGAACAATCAAATATAAAATGAATTCATGGAAATGTTTTAAAAGATGCCTACAATCTTTTCAATTTCTTGTTTTTCTTGATTTTTTTCAGACAATCCACTGAAATCACTGATTTCTCAAATATTTAATGTCTTTTTAAAATTTATCAGTCATTTTTCTATTTTCTCAGCAACACTTTCATCTCCACAGCTCATTTTTTCAACATTCTTCTATATAAAAATGTTTAGTTTGAAAAAAATCTTATATTATTCTAATTCCTTCTACATTTTTTTCAACAGTAAGATGCCTAACTTTATTTGGTTACTTTCCTGCAGATGTTTCTATCTGCACTCTAATCATACCCTTCCTGTACAGAGACACAGGAAGCTGACCCACTGTCCCATAATTCTCCTTATGTCTAAACCCTATCCCTTGTGCAGAACTATTTTAAAACAAATAATACAATTTACTTCTTTATTTTCCCAAAATGTATGTGTAGAGGGGAGAGAAGGATGGGGAGGATGTGACAAGATAAACAGACTTCCAAAAGTTTCCTTTGTATTTCCAGGGCAGCTAAACTGTTCATACAAGTATTTAGGTTTTTTTTTTTTTCTTTTTTTCCAAATCTATACTTTTCATCAAAGGAGACCTTGTAAAGGACAGAGGAAGCCTAACAATGGACAGTGATATTTCAACTTATGTAAATATTACAAAACTTTAAAATTTGTGTTTAAAATAATAAATATTTCAGAAACAATGTAATTCTTTTCAAGATTCTAGTCGTAACATTTTCATCACTAATGAATCAACCAGTTCTAAAATCTTAATGCCTCATTACTGGAAAAAAAAAAAGAGCATCCTTTTTTAAGAAGCACAAGTTTTCTGCGGTATTCCCAAGAAGGGGCCTGAAACTGAGGACCTGTCTATCTCAGTATTAAAAGATTAGTCCCCTTTTGATGAATGTTTTCAGCCATGTAAACTCAGTAAAACTGCCTGCTAATAAACATATCAAATTGTGATGTAACTCAGATCTCAAATCAACAAAAACACATATTCTAGATGTGTTGAGTAATTACTGGATATAGGACAACAGATTTAGAGCTAGATTTCTGGAGATGGAAGATCAAAGGTTCCCAACATAATTTTTCAAACATGTTGATACAATGTATTCCTAATTTATATTGCTAATTTATGTTACCAGCTCTTTTTGACAACAGAGAAAATTCTGGCTTTTTCTTTTCTCTTCTAATTCTTGACAGATTCTGCTCCTTCTACATAGGTTCCACAAGAGCAAACTGATAAATGCTGATGATATGTTTAGTTGGGGTATAGAAAAAAGAAAAAATGTAAATGTCCTAATCCTCTGTCTTTTTTTGAAAAGATTTACAGATCAAAATGCTGCCAAGCATCACATAATAGAAGACAACTTTGTGAATTTTCAAAAGTGCCAACTTAATGCCCAGTATATTTAAAGAATAAATGCAAATTAACATAAGAAGAAACATAGTGTCTTTAAAAATTCACTGGTGTTTACCATTTTTTTCCCCTGGCAAACTTATGACCTGGTTGTGAAGATATGAAGATAAATTTGGGTTATCAATAATTTCCATGGTAACTGATATTGATGTCAAAATAGAAAGTTAGGAATCTATAGTAGAAATAGTACATCCACATTCAAATGTTAATGTTCACTAGGGCCAAGCAAAGGAATAAACCAGGTAATATAATTTTTAAGCAAAAAAAAAAAGTTATTTCTAAACATATAAATTGGTTTTTTTTGTTCACTAACAAATATTTAACAAGAACCAGCGTGTCACAATATATAGAGAGCTGCCCTTGGAGTCAAGGGAGATCTTAGCTGAAGGCCATTTCTGATACAAGCTGGTTGTGGGACCTTTGAAAGTTATGTTGCTTCTCGTGGTCTGACCAAGTTGGTCAGACTATGAATTGCATTTAAAAAAGGGGCAATTTGCATTGAGAGAGGGAGTTCCTCACCTGAAGGACTGATAAAACCAATAAAATCATAGGTCCCATAAAATAAGAAAAAAATAATTATAGCAAAAGCATTTGTATGATACTTTAGAATCTGCAAAACCTTGACATATATTATTTCACTAAAGTCCTAAAAAACTATTTATAGTAAGTATGACAGGTATTACTTTCATTTTACAGAGGAAGAAACTGAGGCTTAAAAAGGGTTCATGCCTTGTCTATGATCACACATACTAAGTAAGAGGCAGAATTTGAATCTACGTTTTCCTGAATACTATTTGAGTGTTCACTACAAGCAACTTAATTGATAAAATGCTTAGTATTTTATAAAATTATGCTGGGACATTTTAAAAGCTCATTTTAAGTAAAGCTATTATGAAAACAACTAAGCTATTTAGACTTAGGTTCTAAAAAAAATTCATTTTGCACAATTATTGGTCATTTGAAGTAACCCTTCCCCATTTTTTTAATACTACACGACTGATGGTCTGACCTGTATTCCATTTAGAATTCTGATCCTGTTTTAGGCAAGATTAACTTTCCCAAACTGATAGAGTATTGGACCAAAACAGGTCAAACCCTAAGTATCAGGTATAAAACCAAATGGGGGGTAAAGTATGATTGCTATATCTTATTTTATTACATATTGAAAAGAACAATAAAAAGAAATGACAGAAATAAGTATTGGAATTTAGGAATATGCAGTCAGACATTAATGAAGTTCTTACAAGTTTTAGAAAAGCCACAGAGTCCTGATGACAGAGGAGAGAGCGTTAAGGAGAAAAGCAACAAAATATAAAATGTTCTAAAAGTAATTTAAAAATGCAGCATACTGCCACTGAACAAACTACATACATGGTGAACTAGGAGAGGAAACTTCTTCAAATATAGATCTGAAACTAGTGTAAAAACTTAAGGGTTCTACAGGGGCAGTGACATTTTAAGTAACAATTTTTTTAAATGTTATTCTTAACTTAAGAAATAAAAAAATTCTATAACATAGTAGAACAGGGGGATAAAGGATGAATGAACATGAAACTGCAAATATATTATGTGTAACTTGCTAGTCTTTTAAAATAGGTAAGAAAGTTACTACATAATTCTTTTTTTTTTTTCATTTTTTCTTTCCTTCCCCTACCTCTGAGACTGGCTACCATTAAACACACACACACACAATCAGTGTAGATATTTGCCAGTTCTTTCTTTGAATAGAGATAGCATCTTCCTTCATATATCCCTTGTAGTTAATATAGGTAATTATGATAATTCAAATGACTCAGTTCCATACAATTGTTCTTTTAAAACAATATTATTGTTACTGTAGACAACATTCTAGTGGTTCTGCCAATTTTGCTGTACCTTAGTATGTGCAAGGCTGTCCATATTTTTCTAAGATCACCAAACTCATCACTTCTAACACAGCAGTATGTAATCACATCAGAAAAATGATGACATGACTTGCACTTGACTTTGTTTTGAGTGAGGGAGGGCTGTGCAGTTCACCAGCCTCACTTCTCCTCCAGAGCCATCTGAATCCAGTGACCAGATATTCATCAGGATGACTGGAGATGATGCGTTTAGGTCAAGGTCTATTTAGGTACTCACTTAGGGTGAGGCAATGCCCATTCATTGAACAGGCCTGTTTAAGAAGTAGCCAGGGCAGGGCCCTGTTAATGAGGGAAAGAAAAATAACATTGTACACAGTTACAGGCACATTGTGTGAAGACTATCAGATTTGGATGTTCTCATCAATGCAAGGTTCTAATACAATTCCCAAAGGCTCGTGATGAAAAATGCTATCTAGAGAAAGAATTATGGACTCTGAAGGCAGATCAAAGCATATCATTTGATCTCTCATTTTTTTATTTTGTTTCTTCTTTTTTGTGGTTCATTCTATTGGTTAAAATTCTTCTTTGCAACATGACTACTGTGAAAATATATTTAATATGAATGTATATATATAGTGTCTATATCAAATTGCATGCCATCAAGGAGAGGGTAGAGGGAAGGGAAGAAAATTTAAAACTCAAAAGCATATGGAACAGAATGCTCTAAACTAAAAATAAATTAATTTAAAAAAACAAAACAAATACATTTCAATCTAGCTACTGCTATTTTAAAAATGAATTCCTTGTCCAATGAGTAAGAACTGACCACGTTCTACTGGAGAAAGTGATTTTCATTCTTGTAATAGTAATATTAATAACAATAAGCCATAAAAAAAGAAATTGCAAATAAAAGTAAAGGTGGCTCATATTTTCTTCTTGTTAAGGCAAATCATGGTAAAGGGAAGGGTGAATTAAGGGAGGCAGTAGTTAGAAGCAAAATATATTTTCAAAGATTAACCAGAAAAAAACACAGGGATTGGGGAGGGGAAGAAGAAACAGATGAAATTGAAATGGAGGGAAATACACAACTAGTAATCATAACTGAATAAATGGGATGAGCTCACCTATAAAATGGAGGCAGACAGCAGAGTAGATCAGAAACCAGAATCTAACAATGTTTCATTTACAAGAGACACACTTGGAACAGAAGGTAAAACATAGTTAAAATAAAGGGCTGAAGTGGAATGGTTCAACGAAAGTAAAAAAAAAAAGGCAAGGGTAGTAGTAATCATCTCAGACTAAGCAAAAGCGAAATTAAAAGCTAATTAAAAGAAATAATCAGGGAAACTATATTTTATTAAATGACACCCCTGACAATGAAATAATATCAAAAAAATTTAAGTTTCTCAGATAAAGGTCTCATTTCCTCAACAAATACTGAGTATAAAATTTGAGAGAAATTTATAAAAATAAGAGCATTTCCCAAATTGAGAAATGGTCAAATGATTTACATAGGCAGTTTTCAGAAGGAGAAATAAAAAATATTGCATTGTTAATGTATTTTTGCATAATGGGAAGATCTGTCCCATCCATTAAAAGGCCAATGTGAACTGGTTGAGTCACATGGAAGCCTGAGTCACATGAGTCTGTGGGGGGAGGAACTTTCTGAATGAATGAATGAAGCAGGAATGGTGGAGCAGAGCAGAGAGGAAGTTGAACACAGCAGTTAGAACTGAGGGAGAGAGAGGAAGCAGGCAGTGAGCTGTGAGTGTTTGATTGTGGGAGGGCACTAGCAGGGGGAAGGCTTGGGGATGGTATTGTCCCCTGCATTGTTACTCTGTTTAGATTTCTTCGTTGTTATGATAGATTTGGCTTTCTGGTGTTTAAATAAATATTTTGGTTCTGTCTTCCATGTGGACAGTCTGCAGTCTGGTGTATTTTGTGATTCAGAATTACACTAGCATATTCATAGCCACAGTAGGCACTGTGTATATCACACTGGCACAACAAGTATCCACAGTCATATGAAAAAAAATATCACTAGTGATTAGAAAGAGAAATGCAACTTAAAACAATTCTAAGGTACCACCTCACATCTATAAGAAGTAACAAATGCTGGAGGGGATGAAGGGGAAAATAGGTACACTAATGAATTTCTGATGGAGTAGAGAACTGGTTTAATCATTTTATACAATCATTTAGAGCTATTCCCAAAAAGCTATAAAACTTTGCGTACCCTTTAACCTAGCAACACCCCAGCTATGTCTGCAACTCAAAGAGATAAAAGAAAAAGGAAAAAAGATACATTTTTACAAAAAATATTTGTAGCAACTCTTTATGGTGACAAAGAATTCTAAATCAAGAGGATACTCATCAACTGATGAATAACTGAATAAGCTGTGACCTACGATTGTAACAGAATACTATTGTTCTATAAGAAATGACAAAAGGGTGGTTTCAGAAAAAATACATAGTAAGACCTATCTACATATACTGATGGAAAGTGAAGTGAGAAGAACTGTGAGATCATTGTGCACCGTAAGGACAAAGGTGTAATGATGATCAACAACTGTGAAAGACTTGGTTTCTCTTATCAATACAATGATCAAAGATAACTACTATAATTACTAAAATACTATCTACATCCAGAGAGAGAGAACTGATGAACAGAGAGCAAATTGAAGCTTAATTTTTTTTCATTTTTTAAAGTTTTTTTGGTCATATGGCTAATATGGAAATGTTTTAATTATAGCATGTAAAATACATTGCTTGCCTTCTCAGTGGGCAGAGGAGGTATGCCAGTGATGGAGAGAATTTAGAATTCAAAACTTAAAAATTGAAGAATGCAATAAAGAAATAAAAAATATTTTTAAAATCTTTAAAAAAAGCTTAATACCAATTTATCTTCTGTATCACAGTTTATATACAAACATACATACATGACAATGCACACTGAACTTTTTAGGGTAGAGAGTAAATAAATGATGTTCAATGAACTTATCAAGTTGCCAACAGATGTCTATAATATATTTAAAAATATAATGCAAAACATACGTAGTGAAACAACATCAAATCTCTGCTTTAAAAGATTTTTGAGAGATCTTTGTCATCCTAAATCTATGGGAAAAAAAAATCCTTCCTTTATATTGTGGACAGTCCAGATTCTTATCAGAACATACTTTCTACCACAGGAAACCAAATAGGAAAAAAAAATTCCCTTCTGTAAAGGGAAAGATCTAGTTTAGATAAAAGGAAGAATATATTAACTTCAGGAACTACAGAATGCTAAAATGCCTGTTAGGGTTTTTGCCACTGCCATTCCCGAAGATTTTGAAGATAAGACCAACTATTCATGGAAGTAAACATTTTCATAAATTTGGAGGGGGATGATCCAGCTTATGTTGAAGTCCTTTTTACCTCTGTTACTTTAAGACCTGTTGCCAAGAAATTATTTTATAAGCATCTTTTGTAAAGAACATTAAAAATTATTATTTGAGAACAAGGAATAACCCACTAGTAGAAAGTATAAGCTATTTTGAATTATGGTTCAAAGATCAAAGATCTTTCAAATTCTGAAGCAATTTGATGAGCACCTAAAACTTATTCAAAAATAAGAAATGATTGTTGCCTTCATAATTAACAGTGTCACAATCTCTCACAAATATGAATCTCAGAAAGAAATAAAATTTGAATAATACATTAGTGTTCTAGTAGCCTTATGTGGACTGTCAGTATGTATTCCAATAGCTCATTATGATTTATCTTCATCAGCCATAGGCCAAAATTACCAGACTCCAATTACTTTGCTTCCTGTGTTCAAGGAAAAAAGAAATTATGTCAGGCCTACCACAGGAGATGGCTTATAATGCCTGAGGTAAAGAAAGTAATCTACTGTTCTCTGACATTCACTGCCTGAAAGTCATTCAAACTTGTTTAGTGCAAGCCAATTGCTTCTATTTCCCTCTTGTCAGTAACATTAGCTTCAATTCAGATTTGACTCTTATAAAATTAAAAAATAAAATAAAATCCAGTGAGGCTTGACAAGGGCATATACGAGTCCTGACAGAACATAATGCTCCCAAATTTATCAGCTTTAATATGCTAAACTTGGAGTTTCAATTTTCAATAGGAAAACTCTTACCTTTGCTACTAAACAGGTATATTCATTTTCTTACTTCTTCTTTGCCCCAATGTGAGTTTCAGAATGGGGTAATAGGAAAAAAGACAAATATTTAAGTTTATCAGGTTTAAAAATAAAATTTTATACTTTTAAGAATGACAACTGTATTAAGTGAAAAAAAATAGTGCCCTTAATTTCAAAGAAGATTGTATCATTATTTATGATTATGAGCTAGATGTGATTATGTAGTGTACAACAAAATAATCTGATATTCCTTCAATGAAGAACTATTAAACTTGTATAACAGGCCATTAACTTTCAGACAGTTGAGAGATTATAAGGTTAATATCAATAAGAATAAAAGGAAGTGTGCCAGCATTCAACAGCAGTGTCAATATGTCATCATACACAATAATGAACATGAGTTTTGACTTCGAATAACTATCTCTTTTTTTATCTTTTGTTGCTTTTAATTACTTTTCAAAATGAGATATTTCTCTAGTATCTGGTGCAATAATGAGTGTGTATGCCACAAATATTGAAAAAAAAACTTAGCAATTTTCATAATCCTATTATTTTTTCCCCAACCACCATTCTCTGTGTTGCATAATAAGGACAGTCAAGGTCATTACCAGTGCCTCCATGAGAGGGAAAACTAAAACAACACAGTTGACCCATTTATTAAAACATATTTCATGGATAAAAATATGGCCAGTAGTGATGATGGTACCGATGGATCCCATTATGTTTACTATAAAGTAATTGTCAAATTCTAGGTGATAGAGCTGCAGTTCAAACTCAAGGAAGAGTCAAATCACTCCTTCATGCTCTCCATTAATGAAAGTAATAAAAGTTGGATATACACAATTAATTTTATCTGGCCAGTACGCATTTATTGTTTACAAGTCAGCAACAAAACAAACTACAGGAAGCTATTAATGTTAATGAGCTCTGAATTGCAGCTAGTTCAAAGGTTAAAATTCATTCTAGAGTGGTGGTGGTGGTGGTGATAAATATATTAAATATTATACATAGGTATGAATGTATGTTATAGGTAATTTTCTTTCCTCAATAATACACTTTATTTCATCATAGAATCTTTGAACAGGAAGAAATTCAAAGAAGTCCCCAAGTCTGCCCTCAGACCTTCAAACAGTTGTATGTTAAATCCTAGTTCTTAAGATTTCACAATCACACCTGTTTACCCATTCTCAGTGCCAGAGAAAGAGAATTCAATATTAGGTTTATGTAGGAGAAAAATTATGCTAAATTAACACCAAAAAGCAAAAATCTTAATTCTTGAATGAGAAAATACATGTTTCTTAAAACTTATAGAAAATGGGAAGAAAAAGTAGTAGGAGAAAAATAAAATATAAGTGATATAGCCATAAGTGACATGAAGAAAACACTAAGTAAACAATGAAAACTGGTCACAGGAAACTAAACAAAAGTCATAGTCCTTTAAAGTATGATTGACTGTCTTTTTATAGTCCTTCTAAAGTCAATGTGAAATTTTAAATAACAGAGAATTATTATATAAATCACAGGTATAATTACATATAGTGTAGCTATGGGGGTGCAGCGAATATGGCACCTGACCTGGAGTCAGGAAGACCTAAGTTCAAATTCAGCCTTAGATACTTAATAGCTGTTTTGACCCTGGGCAAGTCACTTAACTCTCTTTGCCTCAGTTTTCTTTTCAGTAAAATGAGCCCGAGAAGGAAACAGTAAATTATTCTAGTATCTTTGCTAAGAAAACTCCAAAAGCCATGTTGAAGAGTGGGGCTAGACTGAAAAGTGTTCAATATATTCCCTCATTGAAAGTAAAATAATGAACTGTCACAGTTTCATTAGAAATTTCTTACTTTCAATTGTTGTACATCTAGGAAGTTCACCTCTGACGTTACTTACATAGGATGTGAACCCGAACACTTGTGTAACTATTGTTCCATACTATCCATCAATCACCAAGCATTTATTAAACATTCACTATCATCTGCTAGGCACTGTTCTAAATACCAAGAAAATAAAGAGTGGCTCCCCTCAAGAATCTTACACTGTAATGGCAGAGAAAACAAGTATACATAGAGGAAACAAGTAAGCCCCATAGAAAAGAGGTAAGGGAAACATAGAATACATAAGCAGGGGAGAAGACTAGTCAAAGTCTCCACAGAAGATGGTACTTCAGCTGAATCTTGAAGGAAGCCAAGGGTCCTGCAAGGGAGAGCCCTGGGAAAGGGGTGGGGGGAGAGGAGATCATATAGAACAAAGACATCTAAATGGGAGAAGTGCATTGTGAAGGCAGAAGAGGCCATAGACCATAGCCAGCTCAAATTCTGCCTTCTAGAGGAAGCTATTACCAAACCCCCTTAAGATCTTCCTTTAACTATCTTGAGATTACTATGAATTCATACAGTATATATCTTGTTTATACATAGTGGTTTGTATATTGTCTCCCCCATTAGACTGTAAATTCCTTGAGAACAGGAACTGTTTTTGTGTTCCCTTGTAACCTCAGAGATTAGCATGATGACTGACACATGGGAAATGCTTAATATATCATTGCTTACTATTGACTGAGACCCTGACAATGAACTTGTACAAATGGAATACCTTGAATCTCTATCATCTCTTATCCTTCTCTGTATGACCTTTTCAATTAATTATTTTCATTTAAACTCAATAAACTGGCAAACATAATTCAACCTGCTACTAAAGTGTAAAGAATTTAAGGATGGAGACCATAAATGAAACATTTAGAAACAGTAGGGACATGGAGGGAGTTAAGTGGTTTCAATGGATAGAACTCTATACATTAAATCAGGAAGACCTGAGTTCAAATTCAGCTTCAGACACTTACTAGCTGTGAAACCTTGGTCAAATCACTTAACCTCTGCTTGCCTTAATTCACTGGAGAACAAAACAGCAAACCGCTCTAGTTATCTTTTCCAAGAAAATCCCATGGGTAGTATTGACAGGATATTGTCCATGGGGTCACACTGAATTGGACATGAATGAATTATTGAACAAGGGATCTTTGAGGCCATTTTACCATAGACCATCATTTTTCAGATTAGAAAACTGAGGCCCAAAGAAATTACTGCTATTGATTCATTGACTATGTTATTGAAAGAATCTTTCTAAATATTCTTTCATGACTATCTCACACAATGAATGCTTAAATCTATCAGAGGTTTCAACATGTCTTCTTATATACCTTTCAAAGAAAATCTTAGTTAAAACCACAAATAATTTGCAGATTATTTTTAATTATGAGATTCTTTATGTTTGTAAAAATATTTAATTCTTCTGGTAAGGGAAATGAAAAGCAAATTTAGTCTTGATGATAAATTCCGTTTCACTGAGATTGCTAAGCTATAACTAGAAAATTTTAGGTTTCAAAAATTAGTTTTTATTAAGTCAGTGATTATATAATAGAAATTGTGATCATGAAGCAATTGTTGAGCATAATATATGAAAGCACACAATTCTTTCTTAAAATGCATGTGTGTGTAGAGAGAGACAGAAAGAATTTATATAATATAGTCCAACTGACTTGAAATATAAGGTATGTAAGTGAAATAACTAGAACACGGTTAGCATTCATGATGAGATACTTGAAATATCTTGCGCAACATTTGTACTGCAAGAGGAAAAGAATGATCAGCTTAAATAATCCAAAACTAAAAATGAACTGAATGGAGTTTAATCCTTACATAAATAATAACAATAATATTAGAGAAAACATAAGATTTCAGGACTCCATGAAAGTAGTTCATTTTAAATCCTTTGAAAATCACTAAACTGGTATTTTTGTTACCATGTCCCTGGTGATAAACACCATGTACTAGGTGTTGAGTAAATGACGAATTCAAGAGCAGGGTTAACAACCTGCCAGGTGGACTGGAGATTTTTGGACAAGAACCAGCCAATTAATTACTACTTTCTGTGAAATGCATGGTTCTGACCTCTACCGACTATACTCTAAATATGAACTTACTCCAGTGTGACAATGAATCTAAAAATCCTTTAATATATTGAATGCACTAGGAGCACATTTTTAAAATTTAAATAATTTTCAATTAACAAGCTTTTATTTAATCTCTTATCTGCCAACCTCTCCAACTGACAAAAGAAAAAGAAAATCCTTATAATAAAAATACATAAAGCAAACATGAGCCATGTCCAAAAACATACATCCTATTTGCCAAATGGAGTCGATCACTTCTTTGTCAAAAGGTGGGTAAAATATGGTTCCTAACTAGTACTCTGTAATCATGGGTGCTCACTGAATTAGGCATTCCACTTGCTTACCTTATATTTCAAGTCAGTTGAACTGTGTTGTATAAATTCTTCCTGTCTCCTTCTCTCTATACACACATGAATTTTGTGTATAATTTGTAGATTATTTTAAATTGCTGGGGTTCTTAAATTTTTGAAAGTTGTTTTTTACAATGTTATTTTGTAATGCATTCTCCTGGTTCAATTTATTACACTCTGCATCAATTAACACAAAGCTCTGAGAAAATTTCTCTACAACTGTCCATTTTGTCATTTTTTTTCAGCACAACAACGTCCAATTATATCAAATACCAGGATTCATGCAAACTTTTACAGGCATTGAGTTTAAGAAAATAAGAAACATATTTTAAATTTTGTTGTTGATCAGTCATTTTCAGTTGTATCTGACTCTTCATGACCCAGTCTGGGGTTTTCTTGGCAAAGATACTGGGATCATTTGCCATTTCCTTCCCCAGTTCATTTTACAGCTCAGGAACTGAGGCAAACAGGGTTAAGTGACTTGCTAAGGGTGATGGTTAGGAAGTGTCTAAACTCGCAATGATTTTTTCTGACTCCAGGGCCAGCATTCTATTTGCTGCTTCAGCTAGCTTCCCATATTTTAAATTAGAAATTCTATTTCTGTTTGAATTTCTTATTAAAAATTTGAGTCTTTTTTTTCCTTACCTCAGTAGATAGAATATATTTACTAGTCACATGCTAAGGTAGGGCACTCATTGTTTTCCATGTTTTAGTCATTTCTCACAGGTGTTTTACAAAAGTTATATTTTTAAGAACCACTCATTTATCCAGAAACTGTGCACGTTCACAAGGAAGTCTTTGAAGTGGTTTAAAGATGGTAGTAAGACAAAATTGATGTGGTTTCTGCAACATCTCTCTTTATTTTTCAGTCATATTCAGAAAAAACACTTTGCCAGATGGCACCAATGAGATCAAGTACATTTTTCCTCCATGGGAAGATAAATGAATGGAAAAGGGAAATAGAATAGTTAAACATTTTACAGAAGAAATAATGAATTCATATTCTATTTAGACATCTGACAAATTTTAAAAGTAAACTACACTTGTGAATTATAAATAATGATGAAAATTTTAAATGGGCTACATAAAAATGGGCAAATATGGCACCTATCTTTGAGATAATCTACTTTGTTATGGGCCCAAAAGCAACACAAAATAGACTAGTAGAAAGGCTAAGAAAACATCTCTATCAAAGGAAAAAGTAAAGTTGTAACAATAAGGTGACTCGATCTATTTGTTGCTACCAGTCAACAATTACTAAGTACTTACTCAGTGTGAAGCAGTGAGCTAAGTGTTAGGGATAATGACAATGGCAACAATAAGACTAATACAATGTAATACAATGAGGAGGAGGAGCTGTAGTAAACACACATAAATATTTAAGGTTTGCAAAGTGTTTTACAAATTTTATTTTGTTTATGTTGATTTTATTCTCATAACAATGTATGTATGTGTATGGGATGTATGTGTATGGGATGTATGTGCTATTATCATCCTCATTTTAGAGTTGAGGAAATGGAGATAGATATTAAATGACTGGCCTAGGGTCACATGACTAATAAATATCTGGGGTCCAATCTGGACACTGGTCTTCCTGATTCCAGGTCTAGGACTTGACCCACTATAACACCAAGCTCCAGGAGACCACAACATTACATACAAAATAAATACAAAGAAAGCTCATCAGCAGTAAGGTTGAGGCATTAGTATGGGGGGCAGAGGGCTGTCTAGCAAAATTCTAATATAGGAAAGACAGAATATTTGTCAACCTCTGAATAAAATTAGGGAATCCAAGTAGTATAACTGAGGAAGAATTAAAGTACAGGCAGAAGTGATCCTCTATGCAAAGGCAGGGAGATAGGAAATGGAATACCATATATGAGGAATAATATGATACTTGGTCCTGGTATCCTTTGAATGGAGCAAAAATTTTCTAAAGTGAAACTTCTACCCATTCTTCCAGTCATCTAGGTTTGTCATCTAGTTGTTGGTCTCAAAAATTTACACTCTTTCACTCCCCAAATCAAATTTGTTGCCCAGGCCTATTGATTTTACCCTTTTACCCTATCTTTCTCATATGCCCCCTTCTGTCCTTGGTCATAGCCATTTCTGTGGTACGACCTTTATGACTTCACACTTGAACTATTGTGAAACTCTGCTGGTTGGACCGCCCGCTACACGTCCATCCCCACTTCAGAACATCCTCCATCTAGCTATCTAGTTAGACGTTATTTTCCTAAATCAGGATCTGACCAAGTTATCACCTTACATAATAAATTCCAATGGCTCCCTGTCACCTCCAAAATTAAATATAAAATCACTTATTCACTATCCAAAGTTGTTCATATGCTAGCCCCTTTCTCTGCCTTTTCAATATTCTTACAAATTATCCCGTAACCATGTTGTTTTTCATCCTTTGTTTTTGAAGGCAATTGACAACTTGGGTGATGTCATGAGATGCATATGAATTTGATCTAAGTGCGGCACCTCACTCTTTTCCAGAGTAATGCTTTCCCCATTCACCCAAGTGAGACAGCTCTCCCTGTTTTGCCAATCTTCCAAATTTCTTGGGTTGAAAGATTATTTTAACTCTATCTTTTTATTGGTTCTGCTACTCCAGGATTTGTTTCGGGCTGCTATTTTATGGTTGTTTGGAGGACAATGTGTAAGAATGACCATGATTTACTGCTTACTCTGCCATCTTGGGTCCTGGAAGTTTCTGCCAGTTCTTATAGAATGGTCTCTTATACTTTCCTTTGGTGCATTCAGCAGAAATGTATCCACAAAGATCCTTGGGGAAGGAGCTGTATCTATTCTGTTAACCACCCTGACTACTTCCTTTTTGTTCACCAATTCCTGAATGATATGGGACATGCAAGCTTGATAGCCCAGGAAGGCTGTGAGGTGTGAGGGCTTAGTGGAGGTCAACTTGGGGGGAGCTATTCATCTTCCCCCAGTATCTGCTGCTTTGTTTTTGAGGCAGGAAGCTGGAAAACACACTTCTGGGAGCAAAGAACTTGTGATGGGACATCCAAAATGTTGTAGCTTCTGTCAATGCAAGCTGGGTACATTTACCAAACAAATTAAAGCAAAAATGATCATAACATAACACTCACTAGAAGGCAAAAATAAGAATAATCAAAACATACCATTCCACTCATAAACATGCATCAAATTCCCTCAATTAAACCGCTGTGGATGAGAGTAAGATACATTTATAGAAACTGAGCCATGAGTCACATGCGGAGGAAAATTTGCCTGGTGTGACTCCCAACTGTAGTACAGGCCTGGGTGTTGGTGATCTTTTTGAGAAAATCTATGAACACATCACCTTCTCCTTTTCTTATCCTATCCTATCTGCTCTCACGCTGAGCAAGAATCTCTGATGTTCTCGTGCCACAAAGCAGTACTGAGCTCTTTCAGCAACCTTGCAGTATTATACTTGTGCAGCAAAACAGCAGTTCCCTTAAAGCTGCAATTTACAAAGTTAATTCAGAAACATCACAGGCCAGTAAAGGGTAACCCAGGAAAGACAATGAGAAAGCTTCCACACTGTCAAACTGGAGGGATGATGCAGTCTTGGGGAAGCTGCAGCCTCCAGGCCACATGTGGCCCTCTGGGTCGGTCTTCAAGTGCAGCCCTCTGACTGAATCCAAACTTCATTGAATAAATAATAGTATTTGTTATTAATTAATAAAAAGGATTTGTTCTGTAAAGTTTAGATTCAGTCAAAAGGCCTCACTTGAGGAGCTAGAGAGCCACATGTGACCTCAAAGCAGCAGGCTACCCACCCATGTTCTAGAGTTACTCCAATTGGAGGAAATTTCCCTTTTCTCTTTTCAACTTTGAAACATTACTTCTTTACCCATCAGAACAGCTCACAAGTAAAACCAATTCAAAACCCATCTCTCTTTTTCTGTTTCTCCTACACAAGCTTCATAAGAAAGTAAAGGGCAACACAGCTCAACCACTGCGGATGAGCATCTCATTTGCTACCTATAATCAGAAAACTGCCTAGGGCAAAGCAGTTAAACTGACTTACCCAGGGTCAAACTCAAGCTTAGGAATTCTTGGGTTAAGGGAAACTCTCTATCCACTAAGCCATGCTGCCAGAACGCAGTATATGATTGGTGGCCTGAAGGAGATATGGAAAGCAGTCACACAGGATTAAGGGTAAATGTTGGAATTTTGTTTCATAAATTGCCAGCATTAATGGCCAACACACTGATGCTGAGCGTTTCCATAATTAACAGAAATAGTCTATAGCCAGTACCATACTTAACACCTTTTTCAGCTGGAGATTAATAAATCTTGAGCTCAAATGCCACTGAGAATGCAGACATCTCACTGTCATGAACATAGGATAACAGTAGAAGAGACCACAGAGGAAATCTAGTCTAACAACATCGTCTTAATGGAGAAATCGAGACCTAGGGAGATTAAGTGACTAGCTTAAAGTGAAAGAGGTGAGAGGGTGTAGTCAGGATTCAAACCCAGATACTCCAACTCTAAAACTAGGATTCATTTCAGTGGATGACACCATATCTAATCTAAGCACAGTGATAACTCTTTTCCCTTATATGAAATAACCAAATTTAAAACTGCTATGTAATATACTAATGTTCCACAAAATTCAGAAAGAAAAATATAATTATCAAGAAATCAGGGAAGCATTTTTCACTGAAGTAAAAAGGCTTAGGTGACCATATAAACACATATGCATCCACCATCTAACACAAATTACATCTAGAGCTAGATCAAGAAGAAAGTATTGCACAGAAACATTTGTAGAGCCAAGAAAAAATTCAATTATAAGAGGAAATAATAAAATTTAGTAATTCTTGGCTGGCAAATGTTCTAACAAATGACATAAATCCTACATGCAGAATGTTAAACCTAATGTCATACAGGTATAAAAAAAGAGCTCATTACATTGATTTATGCCATAAAATGGCATTTCTTAATTAGTATAAAATCATTTTGCTTTGTATTTCACATTGTATCCTTATTATTGTGAATTATTTTGGCATTGTCTTTTTAAAATGTTAATTGTGTTAAATGATTTTAACAGAAATTGTATCTATGTGTATTTCAAATACAAAACAAATGTCATAAAAATAGTTCCTACGATTAGAAGGAAGAACACATGATAATAAGGAATCCTCTCTAAGAGAACATTACTGGCAGTTTTTTAAAGCATAGATATTCCTTGACAGTAACTTGAAATTTTAGCTAAATTTTTTTCTGAATGTTTATTACCAAGTAAACTACAAGAGTTGATTGCACTTCCCTTGAAACCCAATTTTCTACCAAGAATCTTGAACCCAAATGCTTTAACTTTCTCTTCCCTCTTTCATCACCTCTTTACCACACAAGCATACCCACCCCCCACACCTACACACAGCCTCCCTTTCGTTATCAATCCACAGTTTCTATTAATGATATATACATTCTTCCAGTCACCTAGGCTTTTAAACTTCGGAATACTCTTTGACTCCTCCTTCTTTCTCATTTCCTCTTCTATCACTCAGAGTCACAAAGTCTTAATGATTTTATTGCCAAGAAGTCTCTTCTATGACTTCTCCTCTCCTTTGATTTCTCTTGCTACCTCCCATCGTTAAGGCAGGTCACCAGCACCTATCATCAGAGCAGATTCATTATTGTTCTTTTCTACAGTCAGTCTTTCTCTTCTAATATATCTTTATATACCCTTTGGCAGATTAACCTTCTTGACGCACAACTTTATTCACTTCAATCTTCTAGTCAACTACATCCAACAACTACTCAAAGTCTAACAAATAAAGTTGAGGTCATCTTAAGAGCTGACATCAAAACGTTAATGTCCATTATTTGAGTTTGGTCATTCAACTGCTTTTGAAACCATCTATCTATGCTGCCATCTAAGAAAGATTACTCCACTCTATCCACAAAAATAATTTGCAAGTATGAAAAGATTCACTAAAATGTAGACAAACCATACTAGTACTCCTCTGATCATGCAGACTAATAATCATTTTTAAAAAGGAAATTAGATTGACCAGTATATAAACCAATATTAAGCCCCCTTAGTTCACAGATCCTGTAATTTTCTCTTTAAAAAAAATGGGGCATATGCTCTCCAGCTCTACAGCAAGTGTTCCATCTTCTAAGATATTTAAAAGATATTTGATAGTAGGCATACTGCCATTTTTTTTTTTTAGTACTGTGGGATGTAGTTTGAGCTTGGTGACAGAAATTCATCAAGAGAAGTTAGGTGCTCTCTTATCATATCAACCAATTTATCTCAGTTTTCAACTTCCTATAAGCCATTTTTGTTATATCTTTCTAGTCCCAATGTCAAGCTCTTTGGTAAAGATAATAGAAGCAAAAACAAGAGCTGAGTAGTTTCCCCCATCTGTCATCCAAACTACCCCAAGCTCCAGTTAATCCTATCCTTTCTCTGATTTTTATTGTTACCTGAAAAAAGAAGTGGAATTCATTGACTTAATGACACATTTCTACCCCAACTCATTCTTAAGACTTTTAGATTCATCATTTGTAGTACATAAAGTAGCCATGTCAATCTGTGACTTGATGGTTGATTTTGGGAATCATTCATTCAGCCAACATTTGAGAAGTAAGGCTGGTGACCTGCACAGCCCTCCCTCACTCAAAACAAAGTCAAGTGCAAGTCATGTCATCATTTCTCTGATGGCATGGTCTTCTTCAGCAATGAAGGATGAACACACATACAAAATCTACTGTATGCAAGCCAAGGGCTGAGGGGTTTTGGGGAGTTTAACAGATATGCTGAACTATGAAGTTAAAAAAAAATTAGGCAAACATTAAATGGGAATATTTATTGACAAATGCTACAATATCCTTTATATTAAAGATAGTGAATAGTTAACTGTCTTTAGAATGGAATTGAAGAAAAAATAACTCTAGACATGGCCTAATTGAAAGGTTTGAGTTTGAGTTTGGTGGGACTTTAGGGAAATAGCATTTCCTATTGTTTTGTTTTTCTATTTTTGCCCCAAATCCACACAAATTTTACCTTGGATTGGGCAAGGAGGAAGTGTGCTCAAGTTATTTGTACTTTTAGGACACTGACTAGTACATATATAAAATTTTTAAGTGAGCAACTGAATCCTCTTTATATTCTCTAGATTAATTTAAGATAGGCCAAACCATAAATTGGGGGGTGGGGGTGGGGATTAAAGGTACAGATGCTTGAAAAGAAGACCTTTTTCTAATAGAAGACACATTTTCTCAGCATATAATATACTACTATAAAACCCAAGAGAGAAATTTTCCATCACTAAAGACATATTATGAATAATGCCGGGGAGTAAACAGAGCTCCTCTTTCATGGGCTGTCTCAAGAATATTCTTCCAGTGAGGCAAATAAAAATTTTATGAAGTCTTGAGATAGAAAATATACACACAGATACACGTAGATTCTACTGGGAAAATGAGAAGCCAAAGAACAAAAAATAGAGACCCCTTACAGTAAGGTATGTGTGTGTGTGTGTATGTGTGTGTGTGTGTATAAAAATTAGGTTTCCTCTATAATATTCCATAGCTGTTGTGGTAAAGAAATGGTTATGCATACATGTGAGGAACTTTTTTAGGGGTAAGACACTATGAGGTTCTATAGCATTTTAGGAATGGGATGTCGGTGAGGGCAGAGGAAAGAGACACTTCACACCTAATATGGTTTAACCAAGACAAATTTACTCTCCACACAGTGATATTGACGAACTCATTTCAGCCAGTACACTACAGCCTACTCATATATTAACTCAGTTTCAGCAAAGAAAAGTTACCAAGCCAGAAGCTGAAGCAATATGTGTCAAAGAGATTGAATTCCACTTTCATATTCGTACTGAAGAAGACAGTGCACGATTATTGCTTGGAGCATGTGGTTGTTTAGGGGATAATGCCCGCACCTTAACATTGGGCAGTAATGGAAAACGTCTATCTCATTCTCATGCCTTTCCAGACAGCCACTTGTGATATGTCTTGTTATCCTGCCAGGCCATTTCTCACTTGAAACTTCTTAAATACCACCTGTCCAAGTGAAGAATATATTTTAAAAATGCTAACATTATGTTATGTTCTTTGCTAAATACCTCAATATAGTATGAGCTTTCCAAATCATATGGGGGCCTCCACTCAAATTAAAATATTATGCACTGTTTGTAACACAGAGCCAGCTCTGTTTGGTTGCTCTGCATGATGAAAGAGCACAGACTCATTCATTCTGTATTATTCAGACACAATGACAATGATTGCTCACTTAAAGGTTTATAATTATACTTTATTGTTTTCTCAAAGACTGTTTCCACTTCTGGAAGAATTTCCACATGTCAGATCAATTCCTGATTTTCAATCAAAAGGCTAAAAACTTTAATTCTTATGTTTTCCTTTCTGTATTAGATGCAATACGCACACACACTGCATGATCTCAAATATTATATCATGCTGAGATGGTTCCAACATCTGGCCAGGTTAGCTCAGAAGGGCTTTTTCTAACAGGCCAAGTTACTTACAAAGACAAAGTGATGATCATAGTTTCACAATTAATAAAGAGATGAAAGAAGGCAGGGGAAGGGATGATGAATAAACTCAACACAAGTTAAGAGTATATTTAAAAATTAAGCGATTGTGGCTTTTAAAAGAAATTATGACAAACTAATTGTAACAGTCATTCTTTTACCAGCATCCACGATTAGCTAAATTATCTTATCTCTTTTACTTAAAACTTACATTACTGATATCACAAAAGGTCATAATCACCTCTCTCCTGTTACAGCTTCTAGTGCACAGAATCTCAAAGAATAGTAAACTCTACATTGACTGTTTCTAACTTGGGGAAGGAAAGAGAACAACCTAATCACAGGCTAGAAAAACACTTGGAACATACTAATTATACAGATTTAAGCAACCCCCTTCCTTGATTTCTATTCTAGAAATGAGTCTAATTAATTCAAACCCCAACCCTGGATCACAGTAACTTTCTGCCTCCTTTGCTTCTATTCATGAGCTACTGAACAGAGTTTGAGTAAATCAGGAAATGATGCTGATTGGGTTATCCAATCTCAACTTGGCCTTAATTAGAGCAAGGTCATCGTTCTAGCCCTCCTTCCTTGATTATCCCGTTCTTCACCTTGACCTTCTCTTTAATCAAGCTTGACCTAAAGAAATGAGCAATGAGCTGAAAGCTCTGTGTTGTCTTTTACTCACACTGTCCATGGGATATTGCTCTCACTAGCTCCACCTTTATTCCAGTGTCTGAAGAAATGGTTCTTCTTCTTGAAGGGGCTATATTCTCTTTACAGGTACCCTTGATCCTATTTCCTCCTATCTTTTCCAGCACAGTGTGCCTCTGTTCCTGCAATCTCCCTCATTCTACTTTCTTTTCTTAAAAACATATAATAAGCAAGCCTCATTAGGTCTTAGCTACTGTTTGAGCTCCTATGAACAGTTCTTTGAACTTCTATTGCTCTCAGTATCATAGAGGGCAAAAACCAATCAATAAACATTTATTAAGGACCTACTATGTGCTAGCCACTTAGAATACTCTACTAAGTGCTGAGGATGCAAAAACAAAAACAGATAGTCCTTGCCCTTGAGGACCTTATAATCTAATGAGAGAAATAATATGTAAACACATATATGTGTAAAGCAAGCTATATAAAAAGTAGGAAATAATTAACAGAGGGAAGGCATTGGTATTGAGAGGGCCTAGGGAAGGCTTCCTGAAAAAAGAGAGATTTTATTTGGGACTGACATGAAACCAGGAAGGTCAATCGTCAGAGCAGAGAAGGTAGAATGTTACAGACATGGGGGACAACAGGAGATATCTGGAGCCAAGTGTTTAAGTATCATGTTCATAGAACAGCCAGGAGTCCAGTGTCACTGAATCAAAGAATGTCAGGGAGTAAGGTGTAAGGAGGCTGGAAAGAATAGGATGGGCTTAAGTTTTGGGTCTTTGAATACTAAACAGAGCATCTTGCATTTGTTGCTGGAGGCAATAAGAACCACTGGAGTTTATAGAGAAGCGGACAGTGATAAAATCAGATTTTAGGAAAATCGCTGTAGTGGCTGGATACAAGATGAGTTGGAGCAGGAAGAAATTTGAGGCAGGCAGAACTTCTAGCAGGAACTTGCAATAATTTACATGTAAGGTAATGAGGGCAAGCATGAACAGTTTCAGAGATAGAAGGGGGCATGTGTGAGAGATGATGCAAAGATGAAATCAACGGGTCTTGTCAACAGTTTGGACAGGGGAATTCAGAATGTCTCCTAGGTTGTGAATCTGAGGGACTAGATGCTGTTGCCCTTGATATCAATAAAGAAGGCAGGAAAAGGGGAGGGTTGAAGGGGAAAGATAAGGAGCTTCATTTTGGACATATTGAGTTCAAGGTGTGTACTGGACATTCAGTTCAAGGTGTCAGAAAGACAACTGAAGGTATGGGATTGGAGATCAGGGAAGAAGGAAAGATAGATTTGAGAATAATTAGCATAAAGATGATAATTAAATATCTGGGAGCTGATGAGATCACCAAGTGAAGTAGTATAGAGCAAGGAGAGAAGAAAGCCCAAGATAGAAATCCTGAGAATAACAGAGGATGAAATATTAAATAAACTAATATAAACCTTTTTTTAAAGAATAAAATAATCTTGTGTCAGGGTTACCATGGGAACACAAGTTTTAGAATTACATGGCACATGTATTTATTCCTTAAATGGATTCATCAACATAACTTTTACATCTAAATTCTTTGTTTATTTTTATCTCAAGGCAAAAAAAGTAAAAAGTACTTTAGTTGAGATTCAGCTGTCACGCTTACCAATGTGGTCTAAAGAGAGAAAATGATCAAAACAAAAAATAAAATACAACACAATTTAATGCCTTCATATTTGGCATAGATTTTTCTTAGAGTTTTCATTATTAAATATCTACTGTGAACCAAAGCCATGATCTGTCTTTATCAATGAGAATATGTATTTCTCTGAAAAATAAATGTTGGGAGTAAGAAGTAACATAATAGTAGCTCCAGATGCCAACCAAAGGACAGAATCCCCTGTACACAACAGAGATGAAAAGAAAGGCAGTTCATATATTGGATTTGTTTAGAAATCCATATGTACTTTAAAATCTTGTCAGTCATTGTTTGGGGCCATACAATGAGAGAATAGTTAATTCGGTAAAAATATATGCAGGAAATGAAGAAGTAATTTTCCTCCCATTAAATGAATTGACAATATCCCACATAATTTAAATACTAGACTAAAGTTAAAAGGTAGGTAGAACCCTCTTCAAAAGGTAAGGTCTCATTCTATATGATGAAGCTATTTCTATGTTTCTGGAGGTAGCCCAAGTGACAATGCTCTGTGCATGAAGCAACAATGAAGTTTTTCAACTGAAGAAAGGTTACATAAGAGGTATTTTGCTATAGGTGACACTGGTACTTCCAGATTTTGGGATTGAACCAAAAGACATAAGGGAAGGCTATCATTAAAACCAGAAAGAAGAAGACAGAGCAGGAGTCAAATGAAAGCAATCTTCATCATCAAACATTTATTAAATGCCTACTGTGTGCTAAGCACTATGCTCAGCATTCAGAACAGAAAGGAAAGACAGTCCCTGTCCTCATGAAACTTACAGTCCAATAAAGGCAACATACCGCCCCCCCCAATAAAAAGCTGAAAAGCAGGAGGGAAGAAAGGTACCCCATACAGGAAGGTAGACACACCAAAGAGCTACAAAATGAGTATAGCCATAGAACTGAAAGTGGTAACGAGTGAGTGCAGCAGGGAAAGAAATGAGACATCTGAGATACACTGCTCAGCTCCTTTATGGATACACCCTGAAAATCAGAGAAGCAGAAGGTTCCAGGGATTTGTTAAAGGTCTCAAAATGAATTAGTATTCTAATATATATTCTGCCAATATGCTTTTTTTAAATTTTCTTTTCTTAAATTTTTGAGTTGAATAAATATAAACAAAAAGTACAGTGTGTTATATTTTTTTCCTCTCACCACAAAAAGCTATAGTTTGTTTTGTTTTGTTTAATAGGATCATTCACATTTAACACGGCAATTCCAATCCTGCTCTACTTTATCTGTGTCCTCTTCTTAACTTGATTACTTATTTGATTATTTATTTCATTTATTGATGCTTTGCCCCCTCTTCAATCTTAATAATCTAATGCTAATTCCTCATTGCCCTGAGATAACTATACTTTACAAACTAAAAAAAAAAAGAAAGAAAATCCTCTAAATGAGTAAAGCTGAGCAAACTTAGGTGTATCTGGAAAGGTCCTACTTTGAATCTCTACCAAGGGTGGGGAACCTGGGACCTCAGGTCACATTTGACCCTCTAGGTCCTCAAGTGTGAATCCAAACTAGATTCAGTCAAAGGGCCACACATGAGGCTCCTACGTCCATCAGCTCTGTGCAAGAATGGGAGAAGAAAGGTTCATCATCAGTTTTCAGGGAACAAGGTTGATGTTCACATTAATCTGAGTACATAAGTCTTTCAAAGTTGCTGCTTTTTAAAATTCTACAGTGTTGCAGACTGCATAAATGGTTCTCCCAGTTCTTCTTACATTGACATTTATCACTTAATTCATCAAGTCCTTTCCCAGCCCAGGATTCATTGAAACAGTCCCTTTCATCTATTGCATTCATAAAATATCATTTGTTCAGCAACTATCCAGTTGAGGGGAACTCACATTAAACTCAGTTCTCTGCTACAAGAAAAAATGCTGCTATGAATATTTTTGTAAATATGGGTCCTTTCCTGCCTTCTTCACTCTCTTTGGGGTATAATCCTAGCCGGGACCAGGGCGTACCTGGTATGGGGCATCTTGTTCCTTGGAATTGAAACAAAGAAGGGAAGCAGAGGCAAATGTCATTCTATTTATCCCTCCCACAGACTCTCAACCGTTTCCTTTCTTTGTTATCTTTCCAATCGGCTAGCCAGGAAACAAAACCTCAGTATTGTGCTTGCATTCGGGAAAAGCCTAGGTTTAAACGCAACACTGAAATTATCTAACTGTGTCAAGATGCGTACATGACAATATCTCTGAGCCTCAGCTTTCTCATTTGGAATTAGAATATCTGTTATAACTAGATGATTGGGAGGTAAGTGAGGTTCAAATACAATAAGACATGTTAAGTGCTTAGGAAAACTTAAGATGAAATATAAATGTCAGTTCTTACTGTGACTTATTGAATGCCAACAGGCACAAGGGAGAGAGAAAGAGAAGAGGTGCTGCATAAATTCATTGCTCAGTACAGAGCTTAAGCTGGTTAAAGGAGTAGGTAGGGGTAAAGTTTCCAGATAAACGCATCAGAAATCTTCGAGATAACCTAATAAAAAAAGGGAAAGGGAAGTGTTGGTCAATGTGGATTTTCTCATCACTGCATTAAAGGTGAAGAGATGAAAAAAAAGAGGGAAGGCTTGTTATTTCTTACTGGAACACTGGGGATGAAAGCTTTTCTAGAAATGTAAAAATATATGTAAGAGATGCCAATGGTACCAGCTAGAAAGGATAATTCAAAGTAATCTTTGAGGAAAGAATATAAGAAATCTCCAAAATGATTACTAAATTAAGGATCATCTTGCTAATATGACGGATAAATAGAATTACATTGTAAGTAAGATCTAGAAGGAATCTTAAGCAATTTTTTTCACTCTGAGAGAAAAAAAGAACATGGGAATATATCTTAAAAGTAAAAGAATATTAGCATAACAGTCATTTATTTAATGGTAAGAGAAGAAGCACACAGTAAGGGAAAGTCCTTCAAACTAAAATTTAACTTTAACTTTACACTTTGAAAAGAATAACTCAGTACTCTGAATCTGAATCCTGGTATTTCCATTTCAAAAATGGAAGTCTTCTCCTTTAAGGTACACCTTAGAGATGAGAAACTTGTGGAACAGCAGTATATTATTTTAATGAAGCAGGAGTTATGCTTTCAAATAGTTGAGCTGGAGTTTTGCCTTGAATCTTGGGTAAACCATCTGCAGGTGGCTATTTACTTTAAAAAATACAAATAGGAATCTACTCAAAAATTTTTACTTTCAAATATGTTCCCCTTCCTTTCCCAATTACTGTCAAGAAAAAGCTCACATTTGGAGAAAAACTTCTGATATCAGATTAGAAAATTATGAAATTATATTTGGCATTATCACTAAAATAGATATTTGAACTATTTGTGTAATAAAAAAACAGGCAATAAAGGCATTATCAAAATTAAAAAAGTTCTCTCATAGGAGATATACTTGGATCTTTCTTCACCACTATTCCACATTTCATCACTTAATTCATATTAAGTATTCTGTGCAGATATTTTAGAATTCCCTCCCTCTGCAGGGAGAGAGGGTCATTGTGTTATCTCTGAGAGATATGGGGAAAATAAAGAAAGGGGAAGGGAGGAGACAGAAGACCACTAAAAAAATGACCATAGGAGGAAAGAGAGGGAAATGGAAAGGGGAAAGTAAGGGAGGAGAAAAAAGAAGGGAAGGAAAGGAAAGGAAGGACATTAGAATAATGAAATAGGTGCCTTAAAGCTCAAATTTCATCCGAATGTTCAGATAAGATGGAAATCTAAATGGACATCATTCAATGACATTTCTAGGACGTATCATTTGGAGTGACAGCTGAAGTTGCACAGGCTTTGCCTTTGGGAATATGGAGGGCATGAATATTTCCCCATTGAAATCTCTTTCTCATTTAATGCATTAACCATGGTTCAATTTGGAACATTTCAGAACAGAATTGTGTCATTATGTTTTTATTAGACTATTCCATCTGGCTGTTTAGGCTTGAAAGGGGGAAGGGGGAAACATAGAGGGTTACTCATTCCCATAGTCACTAATGATTATAAACATGAAAAAATAAAACAACATGCATCCTACATTGTCTATATACCAGCTAACAAGACTGCAATCAGTTAGTAAAGATGGAGATTTAGGTAAGAGTCAAGAAGTATCAATCCTTTGAACAAATTATCTTGTCATTCAAAGATCACTTGAGTTTCCCCAACTGGTTTCAAATCTTAACAATTATTCATTCTTCACATACAGCCTAAAAACATAACTCATTTTTTTAATCTTTAAAACAAAACAAAAAATAGTAACAACAAACCATTAGGTTTTCCTACGATCTAAATGACCTTTCAGGCAAGCTGTTTCCACTTCTATACCCCACTCCACACACACACGCATGCACACACACACACACACACACACACACACGAGGTAGGATTTTTATGCAGTTTCCCAGGATAAGTCCTCATCTTCTTATTAGCAAAGCCTAACAGAGGATAGAAGACAGCATAATTGTGAACATATCATTTGGGGGCAGGTAGGGGAACAGCTGGATAGATGAAAGGGAAGCAGAATGTCAAGGTAAGGAAGGGAAAAGTCAGTAGAGAAGTAAAGCTGTCTTTCCTAGTAAGAGCTGCATGGCTCCAGGTTTCTAATCTTTTCAGTTTTCTTAAAAGCAGGGGTTCTTATTTTGGGGGCTGTAAACTTGTTTTTCATAAAATTCTGATTACTGCATTTCAACATAATTGTTTTTCTTTGTAATAATAATAATCCTTGATATTTTATTTTACACATTTAAAAGTGCTATTTTGAGCTCTCCACAGACTTTCACAGATTGCCACTTGGGACATGATACAAAAATATGGATTTAGAACCCCTTGCTTTTAGAGTTTCCTTTAAGTTACAGCTCTGAGAAATAGAAGCTTGGCTCCAACTCACACTAAGATAATATTAGGTGGCCTAGGTTCATTTATTCCATAAACACATCTATCTTTCTATTGAAAACACTATTATTAACATGTCTTTTTTTAATTTTTAAATTTCTCTCACTTTACTGATACTAAATTAAAAAATGGGGACCTAGAGAAAGATTCAGGACCTTTTTGGTGCACTTATCCTAGTGCTGATATTGGCAACAGAATCATCTCCACCTGTTAGCCACACAGTCTTCTGCAAAATTCAAGATAGCCTAATGGGGAAAGTTAAAAAATGTTTTATATTATTACTATCAAACCTAGAATGGTTTCAAGTTCTAAAGATAATTAAATATGGTGTCACTTTCATTGGTAACAAAATGCCTTTCAGCAGATAAATAAAATTAAAATATGTAAAATTAATTTACTTCAAAACAACAACTTGAGTTGAGTAAAAACTGGTCAAGAGATTAAAGATATAAAAATATCTATTAAGGACATTAATAATTTTTAAGCTTTCACTACTAGGATCATAATTCCAATTACAGAAACTGTTAATAGATTAGTGTTAACTATTAAGAGATTGTGACAATTTCCCCCAACACAGAAGTAAGAGTACCCCTAAGATTATCTGGTTGCTTAGAACCATAAACAAACTTTGCTATTGAGTATGGACTCAGAAAAGAGAATTCAAAGGACATCATTTGTAACTACCTAAACTTGGACCTGATTTACACATGGAAATAACATCTTGAATTGACTTCAAACATTATCCAAAGAAAACCAGTTCAGAATGAGGCTTACGGTGTAGAACTCCTATTTCTAGGTGAAAAATAGCGAACGTCTTTCTTTATACAGTCTATCAAAATTTTCTTTCGTAGTGTTCCATCCAAATATGCACAATCATTTCTTAGCTGGTGAATTACTTATTTCCATTTCATGATATCTCCACTTCTTCAAGAATACTTCCTGAAAGCAATCATATAAATACTATACTTGTGAGAGTGCCCTTTAAGAGCACTCACACACAGAGAAATGGAAACATAAATGGATTGTGCTACTCACTAAAAAGTACTAGAAAGTAATGAGTCATACGTATAAAGGCATTTCCCTTTTTCCTAGATTGATTAGAGAAATTTTCCAATGAATTCATTTCCTCCAACCCAGAAGTCAAAGTAGCAGCATACAAGATGTTACTCAAGATATTTTCATTTATTTGAAAGCACACTGTATGGTCATCTTACAATTCAAAACTGCATATTCTTTGCATCATGTGAGGGCTGCCATAGTGGAAGCCAATAAGAGACTATAATTAATGAAAAACTCCTGGAAGTTTGGGAAATTATTCCAAAGGATATAGGAAGAATTACAAAAGAAAAAGAGGAAAAGGATATTTGGGGTATTCAATTTTCTTCTTTTTATTTCAATCGGATCATTTTTTCCTCCGAGGGCTATTTTCTTCTTGGTATTTCAATCATTACTATTCTCTACTTCTGAAGATGTATTTCCAATATAAGAAAGAAAGAAATCATATTGAGGAAATATCAAAATTATAATAATAGTCGTAGTAATCCACACATTGTAATGAGAGAGAGGAAAGGGAGGGAGAGAGGAAAGGGAGAGAAAATAATAATATAACAACCTTGAGGAGAACCTTTAAGGAAAACCAAATCATAAGTCAGCCTCATGGTGCTGAACAAATGCTTGCCACAGCTTTTTGGCCTCAAGGCTGATTGTCATTGATAACTAGTCTTTGTGATTGATAACTATCTTGGACACCAGTAAAAAAAAATCAATATATATGGTTCCATTTTCACTGATAAAGCTGTAGCCAGAAGGCTAAAACTAATTCCTCGACTTTTAAAGTGGAGACAGGGAGGGGAGCAGAGTCAAGGAAAGGGAAGCACAGAAGAGAAGGAACGGAGTTTTGTAGAAAAGGTTGACAGTGGAAATAAAAAACAGACAACCTCCCCCTCTTTGCTTCAGAGATCTACATGTTTCATTGAAAATTGCCAACAGCATTGAACTTCAATAAAATAACAGAGAGGAACTCTCCCATCTGTGTAAATATATTACGTTCTGGATGCACTGAACTATTGACCTTGTCAACCAGAGAGATGCTGCCAAAATACCAACTATCGGAACACCAGGCTACAACTAGTCGGCTCTAAGGAGAAACCAATGCAAAGAGCAATTGTAACACACGATTGTTCTGGCTCTGCTGTTTAGACGATCTTTGATTTTGATAGTTTATTTCCATTTAATAAGAGAAAAAAAAGTGAATTTTCCCTGCCTCTATAACAGATGGTATACCCAAAGGAAACAGGCTCACAGAAATGCATATTTTTCCCAGCTGTTCTATAGAATTCTTGAATGACTTCCCATTAAGACAGTGCCACACTTCCTCCTCCTTTTAAATACATTAAAAAATGGGGCAAGAATCATTATATGAGCAACAGCATAGGTCAGGCTGAATGTTTCCAGGAAAATAAATAACTCTTTCCTGCAAGGTACCAGTTGAAGTGGGAGGCAAGGGTAAGTGGATTCACCACCAGGACATGTAGATTATAACTACTTCAAAACAGACAAATTCTGGAAAATAGTATTCATGCTTATCACATGATTTTTAAGGTTCTTAGAACAAATTAAGAAAAAGAAGAATTCTGGGTATGCATGAAGGATAGTTTTAAGACAAAAAAAGTGATGCCAATATTTAGAGCTGTTTGTTCTGTCTTGGGATTTTTAATATTTCAAATGCTTAAGATTTACAACCTATATGTGTCAAATATGGCATTTAAATGTCTTCTTGCATTAGGTCTCTCACTAGGAGTAAGTTACTACACCTATGTTAAACTCAATTTCTCATCTGAGTAACAGATGAGACCTACTAATTAATCCTCAGGTTGGTTAGTCAGGATCAGGTAAGAAAAGTAAATAACATTACTTTGTAATATTAAGGAGCAACTGGAATACACAGCATTGGAACATTAGGTCCCATAAAGCACTGTTAGTGGAGTGGTGAACTGGTCCGACCATTCTGGAGAACAATTTAGAACAATGCCTAAAGGGATATAAAACTGTATATACTCTTTGACACAGAAATACCACTACTAGGTCCACATCCAAAAGAGAACAAAGAAAAGAGAAAAGGACCTCTTTGTAGTATAAATCTATTTAGAGCAGCTCTTTCTGTGGTGGCAAAGAATTAGAAATTGAGAGAACATCCATCAATTGAGTAATGGCTGAAATAGGATTCAGATGGCATACTACTGTGCTATAAGAAATGAGGAGCAAGATGGTTTCAGGAAAACCTGGACAGTCTTATATGAACTGATGCAAAGTGAAGCCAGAAGAACCAGGAAAACATTATATTTTATATATTATACCATGATCAACAGTGAAAGACTTAGCTATTCTGATTAAGACAATAATCTAAGGACCCAAGATGAAAAATGCTATCCACCTCCAGAGAGAGAACTGATCCATTCTAAATGCAAAGTGAAGCACTTTTTTCACTTTCTTTACTTTTCTTATTTTTAATGTGTTTCCTTTTACAATATAGATAATATGGAAATATGTCCTGCATGATTGCACATGTATAATTAATATCATATTGCTTGCCTTCTTGTCCCTTGCGAGATAGGGACAAGAGAGAACTTAGAACTCAAATTTTTTAAAAAAAGAATGTTAAATAATTTTAGTGTAATTGGTAAATGTTTAATGAAATAAATAAGGACATATTTTTAACAATGGAATACAAGATATTATCATATGGTAGAATATCCTCTATAAGAGACCTGGTCATAGATTCAAGTAAATTAAGAGAAAAACGCAGTCAGCACTGCATATGAAAGTTTAGTTGTTCTACGTTTCATCTATCATTGCTCTTCTACAGGAAAAGGTATGTGCTGAAGACGTCCTAAAGACAGAATTCACACAAACCATGACAATCTAGGAATATTTGGTTAACGGACAAGGTGGTTCTTGTCCAGTAATTTCAGTCCCATCTGACCTTCTAGGATCACATTTGGGGTTTCCTTTGCAAAGACACTAGAGTGGTTTGCAATTTCATTCTCCAGCTCATTTACAGGATTCAGCGACTCACCCAGCATCACACAGCTAGTAGGTATCTGCAACTGGATTTCACCTTAGAAAAGTGAGTCTTTCTGGTTCCCTGTCCATTGCTCTGTTTACTGTACCATCTAGTTTCCTCAATGGACAAAATCAAGAATTGATAAATAAGCTTGTCACTAACTAACCTTACACCCTGGAGAATTTTTTTAGTCCTACCCAGTCTTAGTTTCCTAAAAGGGAGTGGTAATATAAGTATAAGGCTAAAGTTCCAAATGACTCCAAGTCAAAAAGGAACTTATTTAATTCTGTTAGAGTTTCTACGACTGTGCAAATTATATTGCTAGTTCTTAAATATATCTTGAGTTTTTAGCAAAATATTTCAATCTTCTATGCCAATGGTATAATCAGTTGGTACTCACAAAACTAAGTTAAACTGTATGCAAAATTTGAACCAATCCATATCTTTTTAATCTGTGCAGTTCATGCTGAACAAGATGATGTCCACTGTGGCCTGAAATACCCTTTCATTTAAACTTGTTTATGCAGGATCATTTTATGCATATTTGACAGCAAGACGGTAATCAACAAATTGGGCTTTCTCTCTCACCTGTGGGGAGTACCAGTTTATGATGAGTAAGCAGAAAAGCATGTTGATTACCTGAGTAATCATCAGGAAATAGCCAGGGCTTCAAAACAAGTGAATCTGCTCATAAATCTTGCTATTTATTTGCAAAGCTTTCCTTATGAACAAACTTACATGAAGGAATAAATTTACTTGCCTGCATTATCTGTCAAAATATCTATTTCCTAATAAAAAACATTTACTAGGTAAGGTCAGATTTATACTCACCTAATAAAATACCACATTTACAAACTGGGTTCCTATAATCCTTCATATACTGATTCAAAAATTATGGGAAGTCAGTAATCAGAGCCTATAGATTTCAACAAATTTAAACACGACCTGTTCCTTTAAAACACCTCAACAAATGATTTCCCCTCTTACTTCAAGCATAAGACTCATTCTTTACTTTCAAAGAGTCCCCTACTAAAATAAAAAGAATAATGATGGATAGAAGTCACATAATGCTTTAAGGGCTGCAAAGCACTTTGCAAATATTATCTCATTTGATCCACACAACAGCTCTGAAATGCAGGTGCTATTCTCCCTAATTTACATATAAGGAAACTGATGGTGAGACAAGTCATGTCACTTGCCCTGCATCACACAGCTGGCAGTGTCTGAGACCAGATTTAAACCTAGGTCTCCCTGAGTCCAGGCCCAGTGCTCCATCCACTGAGCCATGCAGTTACACCTATTTAGCTGTGAAAGTGGAATACAATAAATTCAGAGTAAATCATAGAGGTATGGGGCAAAGCAGGGCTGAGTGGGTTGGTTTTCAGGGGAGAACTAAAGACAATTGTTGGGATGCTGAGAGAGGCCATTAAGGGTCCTCAAAACAAATCTGAAAAATTTTACTAAGACAGACCTGGGTCTAGGTTAATAAACTAAGCCATGATTGTGGATAAGGTACTTAGAAACTCTGGGTCTCCATTTTCATTTGTGAAATGAGCAGGTTAGACAAAGACAGCCAAAAACTATTAAATTTCCTACTCATTTTAACAGTTAGATGTTGTAATCTTTTAACAAGATGGCCATACACTAGGAGCAGCCATGTGACACAGTACATAAGAGTGTCAGGTCTTAAATATGGCCGCAGACACTTGCTGTGTGACTCTGGGCAAGTCCTTTAATCCTGTTTGCCTCAGTTCCCTCATCTGTAAAATGAGTTGGAGAAGGAAATGGCAAACCACTCCAGTAACTGCCATGAAAACCCCCATGAAGAGTTGGACAGAGCTGAAACAACAAAACAATCACAAAAATCTTACACTTCTCTTCAAAAAAAATACAAAAAAATAAAAATAAAAATAAATAAAACATCATATATTTCCTGTCCTTTACCCACCAACATTCCATATCTTTTTGGTAACTGGATAGCATAGTCCTTCCAGCCCCTTCTTGGTCATCAAGGTTTTCACTTCTCCACTCATTACTCCATATATCCAATAATTTACATTTTATTACTTCCATTTCCTCAACACCTTGCCCAGGAGTCTCTTTCTCTTTTCAGATAGCCCTCATAATTCAGGCTCCCATAACATCTTGCCTAAACTACTGCAATATTCTCCTATTTATTCTCCAAACCTCAAATCTCTCCTTACTCCAATCCACTGTTCACAGTCACCAAAGTTATTTTCCTAAAGCACAGATCTGACAACATTACTTGCCCCTTCCATTATTAATAAACTCCAGGGGGCTCCCCTCATTACCTCGAAGATCAAACATAAACTCTACTGCTTGGAATGTGAAACTCTCTACAACTTTGCCCCCTTCACACACATTTGTCCCTTTGGGGTACTATGGTCTAGCTATACTGGCCTATTTGCCACTCCATTCACTTGACTCCACCTTTGTACTAAGAAAAAAGACTCTATCTTTGAGCTATACCTCCTCTTCACCCAAGCCTTGTGGATTCCTTGGTTTCCTTTAAGACTCAGATCTAGAGCTACTCCTACATAAAGCCCTTCCAGACGTTAGCAGCCACTTGTGTGACCTTGTCCCAAAATGACCTTGTATTCACTTTGTATCATTTCAGTATATACATATGCAAACAATTGTTTTAACCGTAAGAACGTGTTCTTTGAAGACAGGGACTGATTCACTTTTGTCACTGTATTCTCAGTACATGAAACAGGACTTCATACAGAATAGAAATTTAATATGTGCTTATCAATTGATTAATCCAAAAGATAGCTGCTGGGTGGCTGTTGGATAGAGTGCTAGATTTGTATTCTGAAAGCCCTAAGTATGAATCCTACCCAGTCACTTCCAGACTGTATGACCCTGGGCAAATCATTTAACCTCTCTGCCTCATTTTTCTCTTATGTTAAGCAGGGACAACAAAAAAAAAATCTGACTCCCAGGGTTGTTATGAAGAAAAGAAATGATGCATTTACAATGTCTTGAAAAAACCTTAATGTGCTAGAGAAATGCTAGTTATTATTCTTAGCTAGATATCTAGATTTAAATAACTTAAAACTATATAAATGATTTACTCTTATTGAGGTAGTAAAATACTTCTGAAGTGCAAATGACTTTATTTAAGCAAAAAATACCCATATTAGAAAAGAACATTTAAAAAAAAACAATAATCACAATGGAAACTTCTCCAACAGTAGAAAGAAGTATATCCCTATTCAAAGGGTTACTTTCATGTCACAAAACAATACATCAATGTGACTCAAATAAAAAGCAGCCTAAAAGATCAATACAGTATTATACTGAAATGTCGAGACATTTGCAAATTTGAAAACTCTGAGTATAAATTATTTTTACCTTCTTCCTCAAAATAAACATTTATTCCTAGAATAAAATACCTCATAGAATTTTATAATCATTCTTTAAAAAGATAATATAAAACATACTTTGAATATAAAAATAAAAGGAGGATTTTCATCTTCATAATAAAGCATAATTAGCATTATGGCACAATTTCATTTACTTTAAATGCTGTCACTATCAGACATTATACAAATGGTCAACTGCAACTGATTTCAGAATAGAACCCAAAAGTCCATTAACACAAATAAAAAGGTGGCAAATGCACATTAAGCATGCATTACCAGAAAGAATGAGCAGCCATCTGTAAATCAATTACTATTTAAAATAGAAAAATGATGCCAGCTCACATAGGATAAAAACAAAGATAACTCAAAAAAGGAAAGGAGCTAGTACAAAGGAATTATTTGGGGATGGAAGAGAAATACCATTGCTGGAATATCAAGGTACCATAGGCTCAAATTTTTACTATTACACTGTACCTTTATTAGTCCTGGATATTCAAAGGGAAGAATACTTTGAAATTAATCTAAACTTCTTTCTCAAGAAGGCAAAACCCTTCCCCCTGCCTGCCCTTGCTCCTTCAAATCCTTGTTTCTCTCAGCGTATATGTACAATGGTATTTTAATAGAATAAAGTTAATTTTCTTTAACAAGCATTTGTTAAATTCTTACGGTATACAGAATATTATACTATGTATGAGAATTCAATAAATTTTGGTGGATGTGGATATTATGAGGAAGGCAGCACAAAAGAGTGCAAAAATGCAGAACATAGAGTCACAATGAGTTTGAATGAAGGTCCTGTAATTTACTACATGTTTTGACCTTGGTAAAATCACAGATTCTTTGATCCTCAATTTCCTCATCTACAAAGTGAAAGAATAGACTAGTAGCCACTTGGAGGTCACTTTCAGCTTTAAATTTATGACTTTATAATCTCTTCCCTTTTCTACATTTCTAACACATTGTTGTCTTCTTCCATGTGTTGCCTTATAAAGGGGGCATTCCTCAACCTTTTATATTTCAGCTTCTATTTTGTTTTTTCAGCATGTGATCTCAACGAATTCCACAGCTTCAACTATCACCTCTAGTCCTCTTTCTTCTCTTATGCTCAAAAACATAAGGCTCTCAGACCTGTTTTACATTCTCTACATTTCTCTTGCCTGAAATGATTTGGTGGGCTCCAACCAGTGCCATAAGCAGCCCACAATGTTGCATAGGCTGGCTCTAGACTCATAATTCCAATGACCTAATAGAGACCTCCACCAATACCATCAACTCTACTTTTTAAAACACACTCATCTTTTCCCTCCCAAAAAAATCTGTTCATCCTCATGACTCCTCTGTTTCTATCACTGGCACTACCATTCTCCAAATCACTCATACTCAATCTCAAAATAATCTTTGATGACTTATTTCCCCAGTCACAAATTTCCAGACAATCAGTCAAGTCCTGTAGATCATCTCTCTGCAATGTTAGACACATGTAACCTTTTCCTGCAATTTCTACTACCACCCACCTGAGTTCAGATCTTTATTTCCACTTGTCTGGATTCCTGTTGTGTTTTTTAAAGTGGCCATCCAGGCTGTTAAACACTTCCTCTGGAATCTATCCTAAGCATCAGTTATCACATTAATCTCTCTACTCCATCATCATAGTTTTATCTCTATACTACTCAAAAACTTTCATTAGCACCTTGAGCTTACGGGTAAGGTTAAAAAAAACCTTCAATTAGTATTTATGACATATGCAATTTGACTCCAACCTACCTTTCAAGCTTAGTTTAAAATATCCTCCTACACTGAATAAACTTAGGCCTTCACAATACCACATGTCTGTCAGTAATGGTGAACTTAAACATAGAATACCCACTCACTAACATTAGTTTTAATCATGTCTTACTTATCTTTCACAGAATTCCATGATGCCTTCCCTATTCCCTACTACCCCCTTTTCAGCTGAAGGCATCTTTCCTCTTCTGATATCAGGGCACTTTATATTTGTTTATTACACTAAACACATTCCAGTTTCAACAATATTCATCTCTAAATGCATCTTATTATCCCTGCTGGTGAGTAAAGTTTGAAGATAAAGGGTATATACCATCTTTGCATTTTTTTCCATTTAGCACAGAGTAATATAGTTGTCATTTATTAATTTTTTTCTTGAATTATTGGACACCAAGTTCATAAAGTATTATGCCTTATCATTATTCTCAACAGAGTACACAGTCCTTGCTTTTATAACAGCAACAAATTTGAATTCTGGAGGAAAGAATGGAGGATACATGAAATGCCTATCAGTTTTGGACCAACTTGAAACTTTTACATGAGGAAGCAATATTCACTTGATTCTCTGTAGACATCTTTTCCCCTTCTATTACATGTATAGTTTGTTACAGTATCTTATAAGGAATCTTAATAGTAACAAAACACTAAAACAAAAAAGTTTAAAATGCTCAGTTTTTACTAAAAGAAATTAGTTTCAATATTTACTATGGTAAGCAACTGCTTAGCAATTGACTGACAAGTAGCAAATCATCAGACAATTAGTATAACTGAATTTTCATCCCTGATCTTTTGGTAATTTAACTGATGGCTGGTGAACTCAATAAGGTCCATCAAAAATATCCAAAATGGTAATAGTCATTGATTACATAAAAGACAGTCATTGATTACTATATGACATCAGCGGGCATTGAAATTAAACTTATGTCGCAGTTAGTAAGTATCACAAGTATCTAGCCTACGTCAGAATATGAAATCCTAAGTATCTAATTAATTCTGTGTATTGAAAACATTTTTAAAGACAGAAATACTTACACAGACAACATGAAATTTGCAAGATTTAAGAAAATTAAGAACTATTAAAATATTGCAAATTATACAAAATACAAATAAAATGTTGGGTGCTTTTAAAAATGGTAAATAAAATAACCTCAAAGTCTTAGTTGATCCCCTTTCAAAACTTAAATGATTCAATAACTTTAAAAACAGATTTGCAACTAAATTGTGCAATTAAGCAATATTTTGGCTTGATGATGGCTGTCACAGGAATTCTGCTTTGACCAAACTAGAGTATTTATTTTAGGAACTATTTATTTTAAATTTTATAATAACCAAGGGTTTCAAAATGACACTAAACAAATAATTTGTTTGCTGAGATAATTAAACATGTGGCTTTTTCTCTTTATATCAAATAGATGTCAAGGGATTAAATATCATCACTCCTTTAACACTGACACTATTTTTATATTAAGTACAGAAAATCCATTTCCCATCCCTTTATCTCCCTCATGAAATCTTTCTCTTTTTCTGACTCCCCTTCCTCCTTTCCCCATTCTCTCCACAAGTTTTCCTTTTGTGTTTCTCTACTGTCTATTTTCAAGGTTATTTTAGAATAAAAGTACTACAGTGATTTTGGAATTACAACTATATAGAGAGCAAATAGCCCACTTTGGACCACAGGACACTAAAGTCCTGTGCCAATCAGGAATGATCAGCAACAGTTTTGTAAAGAGGATTAACCACAGTGCTTTGACTTCATTGTGGCTCTTTCATTCTATAATATGAAATGTGGATTTTGTACTAGGGTAACATATTATTAGGCAAGAAATCTCCCACAGATGCAAAGATTCAGTATTTGGTTGAACAACCCACAAGGTCTTCTCTCTTGGTGGTACATATACTTGCACCTGTCAAAAAGTCTAAATATAAGATATGCAGGGGAAGCTAAATTCCCCAGAAGCAGAATGGCTAACACTGATTCAACAATGCACAATATAGAAAAGGTCATAGATAGTCACTATAATAAAAATGAATGTGTCATAACAAAATCAAGATGAGTTACTGGTGCATTCTGTTTGGGTTTAGAGAAATGAACACAATTCTTGAAATCATGTAATATGAACTAAAGGAGTTCTACCTTATAAAAGAATTCAAAGACAACCTTCTTGCCAAGAAAGAAATCTTTGGAAAAGCTAATACAACTGCCCCCTAAATCTGCTGAGTTTCTGAGCTGATACTTTACTTCAAGAGAAAAAAAACTATCAATAATTTTTAAGTTTTCTCCTATTTTATCCCTTTAGATATTGACAAAATAAGAAGCAGAAATGGAAGATTAAAAAAAAGAAATGAAATTCATCATCTTTGTTAAAGAGGCTGCTTCAGAATAGAGAATAAGAGCTACTCAATCTTACCAGCACATTTAGTTCTGGTGATAAGTGGGGGTCCTGGCAGTCCTGTCCCACCTTCTCCAGGTCTTGTGAGGAGAACACGGATCTCATATTCAGTATCTGGGTCCAGGTGCCACAGTTTATAAGTGGGTGCATTGACAGCATGAGTTTCCGTCCAGGATCCTGATGTCATTCGGTACTCCACTTCTTTCAAGATAATGGGTCCATCACCAATAATGGAATTGGCATTTAGTTGAATCAACAAATATGTAGGCCCAACACCAAGCAGCTGGGGAGGAGCTATAGGTCGAGGTGGTTCTAAGAGAAATGAACATACAAAATAATTACATGAAAACCAAATAACATATAATACAATTATTAAATATTCAAAAGTTTCTCATTACTCTCTGTATATGACGTACACAAGTGAAACATAATCAAGCATAAAAATAAATAAATAAAAGAAAAATGATCAATGAGTAGTTTGGCAATTATAAATGACATGTTTTACTGGATTAAAAGCATTCTTTAGAGGAAATGAACATTCAGAAGTTTTGACTGCAAAAATAAATAGAAAAAAGATTTTGAAAGGGATATCTCTAATGAATAATAAGTTATGATAGTAAAAGTCATTATTTGGAAATGTGAACTTATAGAAATAATGAACTAGTGTGCCAGTTCTTTTATATTAGTTAAACCTAATAATCTGCTGTAAAACTCTAAATGTTACCCAAGAAATAATGAGTATGCTTTTGGCGAGATAGGCCTTTACTGAAGCTCTGATACAATTTCTTTTTAAGTAAGACTCATTCTCAAAAAGAGTATTACATCTCTCCCCTTCACCCAGACTATCAAGACACAAAATGATACATTGAAGCTATAGATAGGCTTTTTCTGAAGTTATAATCATGTCCTGATCCTGTAGGAACTGTTCTTGAGCAGTCTTAAGAATTATTTCCCTAACACAACTATGAATTTTTTTGAGTTCATATATTCACATGGGAATGTTTATTCAAGTTACAATTTAAATTTAATGGAGAAATGGGACTCTATCTATACTCTTCTATGAAGCAGATACAAATACATAAGTAAATATGCATGTAGTGCCATTTCCTACATATCATCTTGAATAATTCTTTTTATTCGTTAAGAATTTCCCACTTGAGAGGTGATAGGGTGATGAGACTATATGTAAAGGACAATCAGTATATTTTTGATACATAAATCTTAAAGCTGGCTAGAGAAAATAAATGATGAAAGAAACAATTATGCAAATTTCTTTTTAACTAACTAAATGTTACATATATTTACACAAGCAATCTGAACTTTACTAATAAAATGAGTTCCCTCATACATGCAAAGTTTGTTTTCATGCCAGATGGTATATCTATATTGACTGATTTAAGTTAAGTAGAAAAACAATTCTAAATTCACAGCACACTGGATCTCTATCACCTATCAAGAAAGCTATAATTACAGCTCAGCAACAACCTGAAGATATCAGTCACATTCATGGGCAATGAATAAAGAATTTTCCAAGAAAGGTATTAAATAATAAACTTTTATTGATTAAAATTCTACAGTTACTGAGGACCTTGAGCGAATATTAATGTAAGAGATCTTAAATTTCATCCATCAAAATTCCATTCCTTGTCACCCCAGACATAAAATACAAACAAAAGACTAAAACATATGATAAAACTGTACAATCTCTTCTATATTTTAAATTCTTACAATACTCATTTCAAATCTAAAAGGTAGACAATCATAGGATAATAGAGTCAAAGTTTTAGCTGAAAGGTACCTTGGAGCTTCTTAAGCCAAACAGCATTCATTTAATGCTTATGTTGTACCAGGCACAGTAACAGTCTATTTCCTTCACTTAACAAATGAAGAAATTAAGGCACAATGAGGTTAATTTCCATAGTGCTTTATTTTGATGACTACCTCTAAAAATACACTTGTGAGTTTACAGAGATCTCATATTGAATCACTTAAAGATAGCTGGTTAGAAGTCAGCAAATGAATTCATATATTAAATGTTTAGTCAAACATTAAGAGAGAACCAAAAATCAGAGAATCAGCTCCACATCTGAACTATGACAATTTTGAGTGCCACTAAGAAGCATATACTTTGATTAACAACATGATTATAATGAGTGAAATTTAGCATTAATGAGACTAATATACCACTGCATATTAAATTTTTTATGTTGGAGGTAAAGAGTAGTCATATATTAGCATATGTATTTTGTTTTTAGGCCCTGGAGGACACAGAGTCTTATTTATAAAATCTCTATTCATTTCAATAAATTATGCATGCAATTTAATCAGTCAGCAAATGAACAAGTAATTGTTCTGCAGCATTATTAATATTCTTCATAACATAATACACTAGCAAACCCAGAGGTGTGGTATAACCAAAATCCCAGTAGTATACTTGATATCAATTGAAGCATATCATCCCAATCTACCAGAGAAACTTGTCTGATGTGGTCCAAGTAACTTTCAATTCATGATTGAAAGTTATTCTATAACCAACTATATGACAAAATTCCTAACTATAATCTTAAATTGTATTATTTCATTTAAAATTATACTAAAAATGTAGCTTAAAGTAAAAAAAAAAATAAACGTATACTATAATCCCAAAAAAAACCTTTCTGTTGTCCAGGTTAGGTCTAGTCCATCAATGCCCTTCTTCAGATATTCTCCTAAAACTAAACATTGCACTTCAGATATGGGCTGATAAACATAAAATATAATAAAAATAACAACTCATTTGAGTGGCCATGACAACTATATTAACATAGCTCTGCATGCTAGCTTTGGCAAATGCAACATGCTTTTGACTCATTCTATTCTTATAAACAGGAAATATCCCTGGGTACTTTTCCTATGAATTGTTTTTCAGCAGATCTCCCTCAACTTGTTTAATGTAGGTGTTTGGTTTTTCCATTCTAAGGCTCAATGTTACAGTCATATTTTGTAAAAGCTCCTTTTGATTTACTATTCCAACCTTTTAAAAGGCTTTTTAAATCATTTGGTTCACTCCTTCTAGTTTTTCACTAATCAATTAATGAAATCTATAATTCTGGGAATTCAAGGGGTATGGATACAAGGTTTGAATAGATGGAAAACATAACAAGACTGACATTCTAAAGGACATATTGGGGTGCACAGGACTAGACGGTAACATTATTCATGAAGATAATAGCTACATCTGAATCTCAAATACTACTATTATTGCATATTTGAATATTTTCCATCCATGTAGGTAGTCTTTTTTGTTGATTCTTTGGGTTTTATCCATCTATATAAAATATGAATAAATGAAATACATTACTACTTGTATAATTCATATTAAGAGAATATGGAGGCAGGTAAAGACAAACAGTGGAGGATACTAGACTTAGATATTTTAAACAATATATATAGAACATGTTCCCAGGCAATGCAAAAGGATTCAGAATTAAAAGAATTCATTCTTGGCCTTAGGGAGTGTATCAATGATTTTGGGGAACATCAAATAATTTCCAAACATCAGGGATCAACTTTCAGTAACAAGGCAGATATTCTACCCTGTGACTTTTAGCATTGGGTATGGTTCTTTCAAGCATGAATACAGATATGATTATTATATTAGATATGACAGTTACAAACTATAACATAATGTTAAAAGATCTTATACTGTGCTATCATTTGGCACTTATATCTTACTTTAAGAACAAACATTAGATGAGTCCATTCAGGAAAGAAATAGAGGAAAAACCTAAAAGGAGAATAAATTATTATAATGTTTTTATTAATTATATTAATATTTATGTAACACTTTCTAGGTATGAATATGCTGCAGAAGATTAGCAAGTCTCAGAAAAACTGTGACTTAAATTTAACAAATCTAGAAAATATTGAAATCCAAACTCAGATCCAAGTCTTGGTCAGTGAAATGAAAACAAGAAAATATATAGCTACATATGACAATGTCCCTAGTTAAGTAAAAATTATACAATGTTAACCTCTATCAATTAGTTCAATAAAATTTGGTTTTGTTATATTCCCATTGAAGCATAGAATTCCTTCTTTACTCTTTTATATACTCTTTCCTCTTTTCTAAAATCAAATAAATTCACCTTTCCATTTATGTAAAAAAAAATTATGCCTATTAACTAGAATTATAACTTTGTTTTAGTGGTTTTCTGTATCAATATATTATTATAGCCATAGTACCAAACTACAAAGTACTAAGTCTGTCACCAAGGAGCAGTTTAAACTATCTTTACAGCACCAGAACTCCGAAGAGAAGATTCTATTTAGAACAGAATAATGTAATATTTGGCATTTTTAAAAAATGTGACTGAACCTATCTTAAAAAATAAGATATACTTCCTTACATTTTGAACCTTGTAACTAATGGCTCCTTCTGACAGTGATGCATAGCACCTACAAAATGTTACTATTTAATTAAAGGAGTTAGTTGACTGGAACAAAAGAACACTTTCTAAGCAATTGCTTAGTGACCAAGTGGCATCAAATGATTTATCCAGCTCATAGAAAAAGGCCCATCTGCAAACCAAGCAATAATTCTTACTGGTCTTTTACTACAATCGGAGTGACTAAGACATTTATGATCAATGGGCATGTATATTTATGCATATATGTTCAGCATTCTTCTCCATGAAAAGTATATTTGTGTTATATTTTAAATGTTGTTTATTCAATTTAGGCATGTTCAACTTTTTGTCATCCCATTTGGGGTTTTCTTGGTAAAGATACTATGGTGATTTTCCATGTCCTTCTCAAGCTCATTTTGCAGATAAGGAAACTGAGGCAAAATGTTAAACGACTTGCTCAAGGTCACACTGCTAGTTAAGTGCGTGAAACCAGATTATAACTCAGAAAGATGAGTCTTCCTGACTTCAGGTCCAGCAGTGTGCCTCCTAGCAGCCCTACATATTAAGTGTATCTAGCAATATACTGAAATGGACAAGAATACAAAGACTTATTATTCAAAAAATGTTAAATATACTTGGCCCAAGACATAAATCAAAATGCTCTATGATCTTGGTTCAAATTTAATTTATATATAGCACATGACCATTAAAATATGCCACTGTTTATTGTAACATAGAAATTTTGTCTTTCAAGTTTTATGGTATGTCCATTCTACATCTGGGTGTGAATATATGTAGGATATTTTAAAAACAATTAGAAGCAAATTCTGTGGAATCTGGAGTGTTTCATCTTTGTGTTATAGGACTTTACTAGTGAAAGTGATGAAACAGGAAAAAATTATTTCAGCAAAGATAATGCCAACTTTTGCATTTGGAACTATATATCCTATGCATTATCAAATCAATTTGTTATCCTTGATTTGGAAACTTCCTCACTTACCACCTTTTGCAAAATAGAAGCACCACCACACATGGTTTCCTTTCTGTCAGAAGAGATCTTAAACAAGGGTAGTCCAATATTTGGAGAACATTTGAAAAGATGAAATTCTCTGAAATCATAGAATTGGACTTTACTTCATTCACACCAAATGCAGGATGCACTCACTGAATGAATCAGTCACAGTCATCTTTTCTTCCCCTATTTTTGTCAACAGTCCAGCAATTAGACATAAGATGTTCCCTTTTACCAAAAAAAAAAAAAAAATGACTGTCTACTACTCAGGCATTTATGTAATGAATTGATTCAGGGAACCACAGATTACTCAGAATAATTCATGACTTTACATAAGCCTTCATGGATATCACAATACACAAAGCAGCCACCTCTACACAGGATGATAATGAATGGATTATATATCACTGTGAATGAGTCAGGACTTAATGGAGAGAAAGAACTTGAAACATGGAAATCCTCATATCAACATTATCAGGGGTTGAAATATTTATACATGTGAAGAAAATGACACCTACTTGATTCATTTATGATGACTAATCATAAAAAACTAAGATAAAAACTGTATAAGGGAAGGAGTATACTTCTGTTATTCTTGTAGGTTTTCCCCCTTTATGCTGGGACCAAGTATTGATCAATTATCTTCAATGGAAAATAAAATAAGGCTGCAGAAAAAGGTACTAAAATACTATTTGACAATAATATCTGTCATGACACTCTCTGCACCTGAAACATGTCAAAAAGTATGTCTTGTTCATTAAATAAGCTAGTTATACAATTACATATAAAAGTAGATACAGTCACTTCTGCTATAACATATGCTTGAGACATGTGTGTTCCAATGAAATATATTAGGGAATATTTTGAGCATAACCTGAATTGTGAGTTTGTTTCCAAATAATTTCTTCTGTGAGATACAGTAATAGAACTCAGAAAACTGCAACACATCACAATAACTCACAATCCTCAACCCTTCTGACACCTACTTCCATAAGCAAATTTCAGGTCTTTGTCAAGGTTAAGTGTCATATTTATCATATATCTTCAGGTTAGTAGGAAATGTAAGAGGAGGAAAGCTGGTCTGCACTCACCACCTTCCATCATGGCCCTGAGTTGCAGCCTGCCCAACTTACTCATGCCACCTAGGGCAGAGGCCCACAGCCATTGCTATCATTTGTTGTAGGATTTTTATGTTTCTTAACATGTATAAAAATATGCCACATTATTTATTAAGTACTTATCTTTTTTTAATGTGGCTAATAACATTTTAAGCTTTGTTTGAGCCCCTAGCCTCATTTTCACCAGAAACTTTGTGGTCATGATTCCAAGATTTTTCTAGACAGGTGCTTTCGGGGATTATAATATCAAATTCTAGCAATACTGTTTGTACTTCATCTTAGAAACAAAATAAGTAATTTATAGTAATGCCCTGATGCTCTAAATGAAAGAAAAATAGATGAAAATAGGTTAGATAGAAAGGTAGGTCCAGTAAAAGAGGTCATTGCTTTGGAATTCAGCCTAAAAATACCTGAAATGAAAATTCCACGCCTAAGTATAACAACAGCTAGTATTTATATGGCACTTGCAAAGAGATTTACAAAAATTATTTCATTCTATCCTCACAACTCTGGGAGATAACTACTTGTATTATCACCCTTTTACAAACTTGTAAACAGAGACAGAGGTAAAGACAGAGCTAATCGGTCTGAAGCTGGATTTGAACTCAGGTGGTCATGACGCCAGGTCTAGCTACTTTTAAAATTTGTATTAAGAATTCTTAGACTATGGTCAAAAATTCAAGCAAATGTTTTATATCCAAATGAAATTATTTTCTCCACTTGAAATTTTAACCAAATGAATCATTGTCACAGTCATTTTTTCCTATTTTTATCAACAGGTAATCACATGCATCATGAAGCTTGCATGAAAACTAGATTTATTGCAAGAAAAAATAACATGCATGTGGAACCCAAAGAGTTCACAATCTATATAGAAGTTTGCATTTTTGTAACTGCAGGACAAAGGAAGGAGGAGATATCAGGAAGAGGTGTGGCATGGGAAGGGGAAAGGTGTAGTAAATACAGGAAAAGGACAAAACCTCTCCTGAAGGGGAGGAGTAAGGTGATAGCTAAAGCCACATACAACCTCCAAATTATGAAGATAAGATGATCTGCTTATCAAGATAGTTGTCATATACACAAGCATGGTACAGACTAGCTAGCACCTATCTTGACTCCCAAGGATGCATGGGAAGTCCAGCTTGGGGACAGGGAACAGGAGGAGGAGGGAGAAGGGAAGGTAGGCTTTGGCCTCAATATATTCAGGGCCTCCTGCATTCTCTAATATTTCTGGAAAATATGTCAACATATTTTGACAAGTTCAGAGGATCCCTTAATATAGCAAAACATTTTTCCGGAGGGGGAAGCCAAGGCAATTGGGGTTGAGTGACTTGCACAAAGTCACACTGTAAAGAATCTGAGGCCAGATTTGAGTTCAGGTCCTCCTAACTCCAGGACCAGTGTTCAATTCATTGCCCCATCTAGCTGCTCCAGTCCTTAACATTACTCAGGGTATCGCATAGTAGTATAACACAGATGTGCCTATTACAAATAATTAATTTAATAGTCAATTTACTTTGGATTATCTATGGAGAGTAAAATAATTATTTTTTTATATTTCCAAAATTAACTAAGTTTTGCAATAGTGACAGCAAATATGCAGGATCCTTAAAGCTCTTCTTGCCCACAAAGCAACCACAAATTCTAAATTATTCAAGATACACACTCTGCCAGAGCACACATACACACACAAACACAGACACACAGAGAGATATACAGACACATAGAGACACACACACACCCTCCGCTAAACAGGGAAAGCAGGGATCTTTTGATGATGTTATTCACAGTGCTATTTATTTCCTTCTATTATTAACAATATAAAGAGTTGACTCTACCTTTACTCTTAGTACTTCCTCCTAGGCCTTAAGTGAAATACTTATGAAATTTTTATGAATGATCTTTGTGTACACTCTGTTGGGAAAATAGGATACAGTTTGCTCCTTGGTGCTTCTATGTCTTGAGGATAATTTTTAAAAAGCTGATTTCCAATATGCAAAAAGCCCCACAAAATACTAACAAAAATCACTCCCACACATTTTCATTATCCTACCCATTCTATTCAGTGAATTTGGTACCATAATCTTGAAATACCTGTTCCAAAAAATAAAACTATATATGAGATTATATAGTTGTCAGCAATTATAAAATGAATTTCTTCAATTAGTAAAGAAACTAGAGTGAGTCATACCATTAAAGGACTACCATAATTTGTATGAGACTAATAGGTCTGGGAATCTTTGTCAGAAATTACCATGGGAGGTCCTGATTTGGATGAATTATTTTGAAATGCACATCCGCAATGAAAGAATAAGTAGAAAATTTACAAAAACATCACACACAGGAACCATGGAACAAACTCCATGAGGCATCTAAAACTCTCTAACAGTGTGTGTAACAAAGGAAATTGGTTTTGTCATTGTTAATTGACTTAGTTCAGCACTGGGATCAGTGGAAATGACATTATGAAAGCATGTTGTCCTTCCTGGTGAGTAAGCAACCCCAACTCTCAATTCAATTAAGGCTCATAGTATCATGGATTTATAGATGAACGGGGTCTTAGAGGCCATCTGTTTGGACCCCCTAATTCGTCACATAAGAAAACTCCAGAGAGGCAGTATCTTGTCCAACACCACACAGCCAGGAAACAGAGACAGGATGTAAATTCAGACACCCTCACAGCAAAACCCGTGTGCTCTTTCCATCTTACCCAAATCTCAGGTTGGAGCAGATACCTTTTGCTTTGCCCCAAACAACACATGCTGATTAAATGCAACTTTGCTAACTGAAAAAACAAAGACACCCAACAGAAAAAAAACCAACTCTTCTTTGATTCTATTCTCAAGTCATTTCTGCATTTATTGAAACATAGTCCTCCAAATAAAAGCTTTTAAGGAGAACCTTCCCAACTCTGATTTTTCAGTATTCTTTCATGTGGCTCCCGATACACATTCTATCCAACGTGGACAGATTACTCACCATTCTCCTATGAAAATTGGCTATTCCTCCATGGGAACCTTCCTCCTGCTGCTCATTCTCTATACTTCATTTGCCTTGTCCATTCTTTTCCCAGCACCATACCACCTCAGTGACTTGCTGTCTCATCTTTTAACACATAATTTAAATGTCTAGTCCATGAAACCTTGTGATCCTCCCAGTCAGTAATGATCTCTCCTCTTCATACCACACATGGCAGGCTACACTCTCTAATGCACTTATCAAACAGTTTTTTGTAACATGGTTAGTGTCCAATGTTAGGAAGTGCAGTCATTTTCAAACAAAATCTAGCTAACATTCCCAATGTCAGACTATAAAACCCACAGAAACAGGGACATTATATGTCTGATCTCTAGATCAGCCACAGTCATACACAATGAAACTTCACTTTATCATGGTGATGTCATTTTGGTCCTCTTCAAGAATGAAGGACAACCAGTAATATGTCTGCCATCACTGGCTACCTGAAGCCTAACACAGTTTTTTGTTTGTAGTAGGAATTTAAGGCATGTTTGGCTAATTGAATGACAGAAGTATATATAATTTCTATTTAATCCTTGGAGCTAAGGAAAAAGAGACTTTCTTGGGCTTACATAAAAATACACAATGTCTTAAAACAAGAACATTTAATGTGTGTTGGAATTGTTTTAGAACCAATTAACACTGGATTTTTTTTTCCTTCGGCTAGGGCCATAGATGATAAATCTGTCTCATGAACTTCAGAAGTATTAGGTAATAATAGATTATACTGTTTACCAATTGATCTAGTTACTGATATTTTTAAACATAATTTTTTCCTCTCAATTGTAAACTTGCCATGGACTTGCAGTCATTGAGAAACATTTTTAAAAAATATTTCCACTACTGGTCTTCTTGTAGACATAACTAGACAAGCAAAATGTCAAAATGCAATAAATCATTTAATATTTAACAAAAGATATATATTTTTTAATTCAAAGCTGAGTGTGTGTTTATACACACACAGTGTGATGTCATATTTTAAGACATTCTGTAAAAAATTTATATGAATGGGTAATATTTCCAGAAATTCTGGATCTGATCTTAGTCATATTTTTAACATTTGCCATTGAAGGAATCTAAGCAACCATGTAGTCAAATCCATTCCTCATCCAGATAAGGAAACTGAGGCTCAGAGAGATTCAGAGATTTGCCCAAAGACAAACAGACTATCAGTAAGACAGACAGGTTGAGCCCAGGTAGCTCTAATGGAAGCCCCAGGACTCTTTGACCAGGGCCATACAGCTTCTAAAATATCACATAGTAAAGGAAGTTACTGTACAGTTGAAGGAATTACTTTCTTCTCTGTGAGGATTGTTGTTGAATAATAATGGCTGCCAACCTGTTTGCTGCCTGAATTTGGACAACATGAAATACCTCTAACTACACAACGGCTCCTGGACTGTCTTTGTCAACCAAATTCCAAAATCCTGGAATCATAAAGTACTTGAGCAAAGGACTTCAGAGAATATTTAATTCTTTCACTCTATAAATGAGGTAAATAAGTTCTAGGAAAAAAAGAATGATTTGTCTAAGGTCACTGAGACCAGTTATAGCATTCATCTCCCTAAGCCACCAGGAAGCCCTACTCTAATCCACGAACTCTGAAAAGAAGTTCAGTGAGGAAAATTTCTCAAAGTGGTACAATGGTTGTATGGGGCATAAAGGTCCTTTAAAAAGACACTCCTTTCACCACATTTAATATATTTGATGAAGGTGAATTAGGAAGATGAATAATTATGTGCATTAGGCAAATATCTTAGTATTTATTATTTTCAATACTAATTAAAAGGGAGGAATTGGTGTTCTGATTTGGCAGAGTTTATAAAATTACGCACTAAGAAGGGTTCGTACCTGGAAAATTTCCCCACTCCATGTAAAGGGTGGGGTTCGCCACTCAGCAATCGAATGCTCATTTTAAAATGCAAGTCAGTAATAATAAAATGATGGAATTAAATCCTCTGTGCTCGGTTTTTAACAGGGATCATGAGCCAAGAGAATTACAAAAGGCAGAATATTCAGTAAGAGCTGTTCTATACATACAAATACTTTTAGAGATCATGAGTACACAATTCATTTTAAGATATCATTATTTATAAACTATGTGATGACATAATTTTATCTGACAGCTAGCAAATCCCAGAGACCCTACATACATCACACAATTTAAAGACACAAATACAACATGGATGTTTTTGGCCACACGATGCCATTAAGATTCTAAATTCTCATTCTAATACTTCACAGATTTATTACTAAGGTTATTCCTAAGCTTGCTTATTTTCTCATCCTCCAGGAACACACCCTCAAATATCTACTCTCGTAAACAATATGACTTAGGGGTATTATCTACCAAAATAAAAGCCTATTTCCCCTGCTCACGTTCCTGAGCATTTATCTAAATCAAATCCCAAACCTATACTCTTCTACTTACTGGAATTCTATTCTATGATTGACTGACTTCCTTTCTGAGTTAATTCTTCCTTGGCCACTTTTGATAAGATTCTTTCAATCTTTTTCTCAGCTCAGAGAAATATGAATTTGTTTAAAAAATGACACCTCATCCTACAGGACCTTTTCTAGTGATAGCTCCTCCTCCTCCTCTCTTGTCCCCTTAACAAAACCAGGTCAAGAAATATAACTGATTAAAAAAACAAAACAAAACTAAGCTAAGAGATCTCTGTCAACTTTGAAAGGTGATAAATTCTTTTATACTCCAATATCACTTATAAATTTTGCATTATTTATTTTGTATTTATTTTCATATATTTACATACATATCTACATACTTATGTCCTTGTTGGCTCCTCCGATAGAATGGAAGTAACAGTGTCTGGCACACACTTGGAACTGACTGATCCTCTATTCCACTGCTAATATTCACCTATTCTATTTTTTCCTCCAAGTTTATGAAAAAAAAAGGTCTGTTACCTTGCCAACGCTAACTCCTATAGCTATGCCTTGGCTCCATCTGCCATCTCAAATCTTCAGTTTCTTCCCATCTATTGGCTCCTTCATCAGTGCCTAACAAACATGCTTAGAATAATCCCATTAATACCAAGATCCTAGAAATGAATCTATACTCATTGACTCCAGTTCCTTATTACCAACTCTTCTCTCTATCCTTTATAATATGGATTCTGCTCTTATAATACTATTGAAACCAGTCTGATTTCAGCATCCTTTATCAACTCATATATTTCCTGGCACATCTGGAGTTTTTGACACTGTGTATTATTCCCTACCATGTGGATATTCCCTTTCCTTATAATCAATGTCACTGCTCTCTCTTGGTTTTTCTCTGACTGCTCATTCATGGTTCCCTTTCTTGGATCATTATCTTTGCTTTTAAAAATGTGGGTATATTCTGTGAGGCTATATTGTCTTTTCTATACTCTCTTGGATGGGTAAATTATCATTTCTATTCAGATGACTCCTCATAGATCTAGTGATAATCTTTCTCCCAAATTTATCCCAAATCATCAAGTGACCACTATACAAGTCTACTATACTTAGATATCCCATCAGCATTTCAAATTCAATATATTCCAAAAATAATTTATTTACTCTTGATTTGGTCTCTCTTCCAAACTTCCATATTTCAACATGCCAACCATTGGACATTTTTATTTTCATGCTACTTGCATGCTTAACTTCATTTCTATTATAAATTCATGTAGTATCATTGTGAGAAAACTTAGTATCATCATTCCTCCTTTATGATTGGTGTGACAAATGGTGAAGTAAAGCAACTCACCAATGTGAGTCCTTAGGAAAAAGAAATTTGGCTCACAGTTCACAATTAGTGAACTGTTACTAAACAGTTTGTAAACAGATAATATTATTACCACTTATTTCATAAAAGCAGCTAGGTGACAGAGTGGATAATGAGCCAGGCCTAGAGTCCAGAGCACTCACCTTCCTGAGTTCAAATCTGTCTTCAGACATTTACTAGCAATGAGACCCTGGGCAAGCCCCTTCACCTGGTTTGCCTCAGTTTCCTCAAATATAAATGAACTGAAGAAGGAAATGGCAAACAAATCCAATATCTGTGCCATGAAAAATCCAAATGGATTCAAGAAGAGTTGGACAGAACTGAAAAATGACTGAATAACAATAAAAATTTCATGTGCAGAAAGTCACCTTAAGTGTTCAATTGACATTTTTCCCACCATGCTAAAAATGAGAGAAAAACATGGATGGAAAACATATATTAACAGACTCTGATCCAAAGATGACTGTGTAATGAAAATTTGGTCTTGTAAAAAGCCACTTGGGAAGATGGCAGAGTAGGTAAGAAAACTCTAGGCTCTCCAAATTGCCTCCACAAAAAAAAAAAAAAAGAAAGAAAGAAAGAAAAAAAAAAAAAAGGTGAAGCAACTAACCTGGATAACAGATTGAGGAGAGACAATACAAGAATTGTGGGACTACCTGAAAGTCATGGTCAAAAAAAAATCTTGATTTAATATTGTAAGAAATTATAAAGGAAAATTGCCATGAAGTTGTAAAAGAAGGCAAGGCAGAAATAGAGAAAAAAAATACATCAATCGCCACCTGAAAGAAATTCTAGGAGCAAAACTTACAAGAATATCATAGCCAAATTTCAAAGCTTCCAGGGTAATGAGAAACTATTATAAGCAACAACAATTGTGGAGCTCTAATCAGGATCACACAAGACCCAGCAGCTTCTACACTAAAAGACTGTAGGTCTTGGAAAAATGTATTTCAAAGAACAAAAGATCTGGGGCTGTGACCAAAAATAAGAGTGACACTGAATCAATAAAAAAAGGAAGACATTTCACGAACTGAAAGACTTTCAGCTGTTTCTTTGACAAAAAGATTAGAACTTAATGGGAAAAATCTGATATATAAGATCCAAGAGAAATATAAGGTAGATATTAAAGAACAATTATAAGGGTCTCAATTAAGTCAAATTCTTTGCTTCTAATATGTAAAAATGTTATCAGTACTCTCATGAGTGTCATCATTACTTGAGTAGTTTGAAAGAAAGGTTTGAACTGAGGTGAATATGTGGGAATGATTATAAAAAACAAAATTCATTAGGGAGAGGTAAAAAAGGAGCAATTATCTCATACAAATGAGACATGAAAGGAAAAACTGATACCCAAGAATCAATTGGAGATGGCGGGCTGGTAGTATTAGAACCTTACTTGCATCAGAAATAGGTTAAAGAAGGAACAATATATACACCAGCAGGATACAAAAGTCTTTTAAATTTAGAAAGAAATAAAGAGGGCCAGGGATGATATAAAGGAGGGACTTTTAGAAGGGTGTATAGATTAAGAATTAGGAGAGTGGAGGAACACCTAAACAGGATGTGGGATATGACTGTGAAGGAATACTACTGTGATACAAGAAATGATAAGCTGGCTGATTCAGAAAAATATGGAAAGACTGACCTATGAAGAAGATGCTATCTACCTCCAAAGGAAAAAACTGACAAACAGAAATACATATAGTCTTACATATATGTATATGAACATATGTATGTATATACAAACATATGTGTGTTGTTTGTATGTGTGTATGCAGTCATGTTTAACTGCTACCTTCTCTAGGATAGGGAAGGGAGGGAGGAAGAAAGAAGTATACATCAGAGAAAAAAAGAAAATTTAGAAGGAATCAAAGAAAAGTTGGATAGCTTTAAAAAAAACAATGTGTAGTGTTTATTACATAATTTTTTTAAAAGAAAGTAATCAGTCTTAGATGGAAATTTACAGTTTTATAGTGAACCCTCTCATTATGTTCTGCTGTGCACATGGAAATGTTCTTTTTTTCATTTTGTATTTAAGTTCAAAATGAATTAAAAAGAAGAAGAGAGAGCTACCTGTCTACTTGTGTTTCTGGGTCCTTCAATGATTAATTTCAAGTGAGGGACAAATGTAACTTAGATTATTTTAGATTGCTGGTAGACCATTAAGCACTTAAGTTATCTTTTCAAAGGCAGTGATACTTTTAAGTCCCTGCAAAGAAATACTGGTTGTCAGGGGAAATAAGAGTAATGGATATGATACAACTCTATCCTTATGAAATAACAGTAACTATCTAACAAAATGAAATTCTATCCATGAATCAACTATTTATTAAATAATAAATATTTACCAAAAACAATGTTAAGTCCTCAGGATATAGAAACAAAAAAAAATGAAAGAGTCCTTGCCTTCAAGGTGATTACATTCTAAATGGAGAGAAGATATATAAAAATGAAGTATATACAAAATACAAAAGTAGAAATAAAACATATACAAAATAAATCCAAATACTGCAAAGTAGTTTAAAAAAGATGAAAAGACTTATATGTACAAAAATCATCATAGCAGCTTATAACACCAAAAAACTGGAAACTAAGAAAAGATTTTGGAACTCCGATCAGTTCCAACCAAAGCCATAAATCGAGAGGACTGAAGATAAAACATATTGATGGGCTTAAAATGAAAAGGGCAACATACATTTTTGGATCTGACCTATATGGAAATTAGTTTTTCTGAATTACTCATGTGGAATGAGGATTTTTGTTTTTCTTTTCTTTTAAATTGCTTAGTGATATGGGCAGTGAAAGGCAGAGATAATAACTGTTTGTATAAATAAAATATAAACCTAAATACTGGATGGTAGAATATAATCAGGTGGAGAAGATCATAAGGAAAGGCTTTATGTAGAGGTGGCTTTTGAGCACAATTCTAAAGAAAACTAGAGAGAGGGGGAAGAAGTTTATATATTCTAGAAAAAGGAAGATAAGAGCATAACAAAAACACTAACAAAATAAACACATGAGGTCTGAGAATAAAAGTTGGTTCACTTGGGTAATCAGGAATAGAATGAAATTAAGCACAGAAGGACTGATAAGGAGGCAGGGAGGATAAAACAGGCAGAGGAAAGAGTTCAAGGAAGGGTGTGGCTATGAAAAATGGTTAAATATGTGCACGATATAGAAAATCATCTCTCATTTCACTTGATCTTAGAGTATACTGAAAGGGTGTATGGTATAATGAGCGCAGACTCAAGGTTAGGAAATATAAATTCAAATAATGGATCTGATGTTTACCATCTGTGTGATGTTTGGCAAGCCACAATTTTCAGAGCTTTACTTTTCTCGCTGATAAAAGACAGAATGATAATATTTGAACTACCTGCCTCAAGGTTGTTGTGAAGACAATAGTTTCAAAATTGCTACTTAATCAGATGCTGCTATTATTATTATGTGGAGAAAGGTTATATCATAAAAAGGTAGAAATATAATGTATCGTCAAATTGCGGAAGGCCTTGAATGAGTTTGAGTTTGCTAACAATTTGGAATTTTGCTCAGTAGACAAAGTTATCTATCTTAGGGTCTGAAAAACAGTGGTGACATGACAAGACCCATGCACAGAGTAGAAGCTTGGCAGGAAGGAAGATGTATTAGAAGGCAATGATAATAAAGGCCAAGACTAGAATGAGTGCAAGTGCAGTGCAGAAAAGAAGAGGGAGATATATATGACAATGAGAGCCTGTATTAACTACATGGATACTATCTCAAGTTTTGTGGCAGCTGAGACATTGGGAAACTATGTCTTACTATTTTAATTGTGCTATTATGGCATCAGAGATATTAAGTTACCACTTTTAAGGCAAAAAGGTAGCAAAACGAGACTGCCTGCAGACATTTCTTTGATAAAGAAACACTATGCCTAACACTATTTTGTTTTGTCCAAAATATGATTAAAGGAACAAAAAAGAGGGAAAAAAGAAAAAAAAGATAATTTCTAAAAAGATGATTGGAAGGAATTGAAAACAGGTTAGTCAAGGAGTAGGATGCAAATTACATTCTAACACAGACATACACCCATAAATAAGGTAAATGGATGGCAAGCAGAATGATTCTTGAGGTAGCCAGAAACACTGCAAGTTGTCTTTTATCATTATTTGCCCAGGAAAAAAATGAATGGAAAAAGAATGCCTATTGAGCCTAAGGACTACATTATGCAGTTGGATGGACAGGTAATACAGCATATATACAGCGCACATGCACACACACATACGTGCATATACATGTGTGTGCATATATATAATATGCACATGCATATACACAGATGTGTGTGGTTTGCCCAAACTTACAGTTAAGTAGTCCAATGTTCTCCTTTTGACAACTTAGAAAATTAAGTGACTTACATAAGGTCACTGGATAATAAATATAAGAGCTGGTAATTAAACCCAGGAATGCTGGCTACTATTCTACTCTTTCCTGATATGAGCCTACAGTTTGAATTGTTGTGTTACATTTGTGAAACCCTATTAAAATCCATTATGGTATTATTAGACCTTACAGATTTTCAGGTAAAAGTTCCTTCCTTATAATATAGTCTTACATTAATTTTTTTTCTAAAGTTCCAAAACATAGAATACTAGTCTCCAAGTAACTGAAATTGAAAATCAACTAAAGCAAACTGGAGAGGGAAATGGCCAAAGTAAGCAGGTTATAACACTTAATAAAAAAGAAAATATGAAGGTGTAACAAACTAAAGGATATCACGAGGAAATGATGGGCAAAAAAAAGAACATAGTCTGGTCATGTGGTGATGGATGACCAATCCACACACTCTGTGTTCTTTTAGTATTTTGGAATGTTAAGAAAAAATAAATAATGGAAATAGGAGGCTGCATAACCACCCCCCTCCCTCTCAACCTCTCAGCCCACATGCTCACTTGGAAACTTAATGAGATAACATGGATTACAGCCAATGTGGGTAGCCATGGTGATACTGGAGGGAATATCCTCATCATTGAAGTCATGGAGCCACAGACATCTGAGTGTTTGCATTTGTGTGTGTTTGAAATTCTCATCACATGATGATTGTAGGGGCAGGAAGGACAGCGAGCACATAGTACATACATTTAACAGGTTTTGGAGGCAGTTTTAGCAAGAAGAGAGAAAATGACTGGTTTGACATTACTGATCTGTGTGAAGTACGTAGGGTTCTTTTTGTTAAAGGAGAGCCCAAAAAGAAAGAAAAGCAGAGAAGTCACATGCAAAAAGAGGCGAGTGGGATGATAATCACAGCAATGCCTCCTAATGAAACTTCAAATACATATACATACACACACATAGAAAAAATATATATAATACGTGTGTGTTTAAAGGGATGTGTATGTATGTGTCTGAATGTATATATCAGAAATACAGAAATGTATACATATGTATCTGAAGTATACATACACACACATGCACTTACAAACACACTTTGATATGAACATGAAGGCAAGAAAGATAAGTAAGAAGGAGAATCAGCCTGATGGAAGGTTAACAAGATGAACGTGTACCTGAAAGCATGAAGGGAAATAATAATAGTGCTGTTAGTAAGTGACAGGGAACATACATAAATTGGAGAAGGTAATAGTTTATACCTTACTGAAGCGTGTGATCATAATCTTCATAAAAATAATTTTTTATCCATGATAACAAGAGTCGATTAAAAAAGTAAACAAAGCTTTGTAGAGAACAAAAGTTGCTATTTCTATCTTTCTATAGCTGTAATGAGAATGAAATGTGACTCAAAAACAATGAATTTAAAAACTTTTATTAAATATCTCCTATATATAAGATACTCTGCAAGACACTGGGGATAGGGGCAAAAAGTAAATTAAGTCTTGCTCTCGATTCCAGAGGAAGGGAGGGAAGGGGAGACCTCACATATGTGTTGTTTGCTTTTTTATTTCATTTTGTGATTTCATTTCCGTAGTGGATGCCCCATGAGGAAACGAAATCAATTCACATCAATGACCACTCTACAATTTACTCATTTCTGAAGAGGTGTCCTGTCTACACAATTAGTGGATTAGCAGAGGCTAAACTTGAAACCAGATCTCCCCAACTCTGAAGATGGCTCTTGATTCACTAAGCTAGGTTGGGTCTTATAGATAAGTAGTATTAAAGGGCAACTGCAACTGTTTTAGGGAGCAATGGAGAAGCAACAAGAAGGGCTTGTGCTGGTGAATAGAAAAGGCTCTGCACAGGGAGTAAGTCTATGTTTAATCTTAAAGGCAGATAAAGATTCTGAAAACTGACTGAGAAGAGATTAAATTCCAGGCATGGAAGCATGACATGTCTGAAGATAGAGAAGTAGAAGATAAACTGTGAAGTTTGAATAAAAACACTTAGTCTGGTTTTGTTGGAATGCAAAGTTAATAAATAAGAATAATTGTAAATAAGGTCAGTAAAGTACATGAGAATCAAATTGTACGGCATGTTAAATGAGAAGCAGAAGAATCCATATTCCATGCAAGGTAGACACTAATGGTTTTTGAGTAGGTGAATGACAGTCAGATCTGTCACTTAATCAATCAATTACCCCTAAGCATTTATTAAATGCCTACTTTACATTAGACACTGTTCTAAGTGTTAAGAATACACACAAAAAAAATGAAAGTCCCTTTCCCCCAAAACTTATACTTTACTGGGGGGCAATACAACATTCATGAACTTTTTAAAAAAAAAATTTTAAAAAGCTAGCAGAACAAACACCAAGTAATTTCAGAAGCGGGATGCTAACTAGGGAAATGAGGAGAGATCTTGCAAAGATTATTTGATAGCTAGAAAAAGAATTAATTGAAGAAAGAAGAGTCTTATAGAAAGACTAGGAGACTATAACCTACACCATGAAAAGGGGTGGTATAGGCTTGAACTAGGACTGTGGCTGCATGAGTGAGAAGACAGGTTCAGACATAAGACAGAGGTAAAATTGAAAGTACTTGACAATTCACTTGTTTAAAGGGAGTGAAGGGAAGGAAAACATGAATGTTACTGCTGCAGATACAGTCCTAAGTAATTGGGAGAATAAGAGTAACAGAAGCAAAGAAATCTGGAGGTGAACTAGATTTTGAAGCAAAGATGGTAAGTTCTTTTTGAATATGTTTGGTTTGAAGATGTCTGGGTCAGCGAATGAAGAAGGGATTACATGATTGAATCCTAAAGTTAATAATGGAGGGACTGAATCTAAGTAAAATACTTCGAACTTTTAGAGTTGATGAATCACTGATTCTGCATAAAGTTAAATTAAATTTTAATTATGTATCTGTACCTTAGTGGCAATATCTGACAATAGACTAATAAGAAATAACAACCCTGCAAGATAGCCCCTCTTTATTTACTAGTATGACATATTCCATTGGTGATAATTTATTTTTTAAACACTTTTACTGCCTTTTTCATTGTCTCCTGAGTGAGTCCATTATGATTTTAATAGCACACTCCTCTCTGTCATCCCTAGTTGAAGATATTATAAGTATCAATTAATATAAATCAATTGTAAGTGAACAAGCATTTAAAATGCAAGTGATGAAGGGGGTAAGGGACGGTTAAGGGAGGTGAAAGCATTTCTACCAACACAAGTCTTGCCATCTCTTTAAAAATTGTTCTCAAATAATACCACAACGAACATTATTAAAGGTCACCAAACATAGTGCAAAGCACATTTTTAATGAGATAAATTCAATTATAATTGCAGCAACTATTCTAGCCACAATTTAGACATAGAATCCAATTATCCATTTCATTTTCATTTACACCTCATGGGTGAGATCATTTATCATGTTTCATGATAATGATCAGAAGACACATGGAAAGTGATTTCTGGAGGTAACAAATTACCTACCATATTAGCATAGTTTACAAGAACCTGTCAACAACTACTATGCATAAATATAAGGTAATTTAATTTACAATGTGCAGGAGTGTTTGATATGCTACTTGCTTCTTTAGCAGCTGCCAAAAATCTGGGTTGCTAAATTCAGAGTACCAGTTTGTCTGCTTAAGTATAGTAATTTAGCTCTTCATGACAAATCAGGAATCATTATATCACACGAACACCAATAGGTAGTTGGTGTGCCATGACTCAAGATCTGGAGATGAATCTTTCATCATCTCACAGTATTACTTCTTGCCACCAAACCATCCATCACATTGCTGAGACAGCTTGGAATGATAGTGCTGGACCCTCACATTACTGCTCCTTGAACTCTGTCTCATCCATCTTTTGCATCATTCCTGATTCACAGCAAAGCACCATTTCCTGGCTACAAAACTGAGTATGAACCTGTAAAGCCTTTAACCTACAGTGCCACTCTAATAGTAATTGATTTTTCTTCATTACAAAGCCACTGTTCAAAAAGACCATCCCTGGGTACTGAAGCAGAAAGACGTTAAAACAAATAAACAATTCTAATGTTGCTATACAGAATTTCATTAGTTTTGGGAAGTCATCTTTTTTGCTATGCTAGTTGAAAGCATTTCATGATTAGTGTTTGTGTCATATTGTATATTTAACACACAGAATAAAGAAATAAAGTAAATTATGACAAGTGCTAATTCCATCACAAGCATAATACAAATGTAAATTAGCCTCCATATAGTTAATAAACTTTTATGTAAAAGTGCAAAATGTTGAAGTTAGCCTGAACACAATGACAGAAAATAATGACTCAAATCTGCATGTAAGCATTCATGTGAACATTACTTTTAAAAATAAGCTTTGTTTCAGTGCACATATTGCTAAAACAACCTTCATAGAATGACACTGGTAACATGCTGGTTTGTGTACCATAAACTACCCCAGACTAAAGTGTTTTAATTCAGTTCCATCTGAATGCTGTTATAAAAGTTTAATAAATCAAAATGATCAAAATGCTCCCAGTGGCAGATTGGAATCCAGTTTCCAATTTAAATTCTCTTTAATATACGACTTCTCTGACATCTTGCATTTTCTGCCATGTATGGTGAATTCCAAACATCTCCCTTTTCATCATTACCATGCATCAACCAATCCAAGCATCAGAACAGTTTTCTAGCATTCCTACACAACACAAAGAGATGCCAAACCTGGTAGGGGTTTTGCAGAAGAGATACGATGACAGGTAGAAGCTTTTTGTCTACCTTCAAGTAAATATTTTTAAACCACCTTCTGAAATCAGTGACATTCAGACAAAATTGAGAAAACTATTAGCTGTAGTTCGAAAGAGAAAAGATCCCTTGTTTTCAACAAAATAGAAGAAAACATGTCTTTACAGAGGGACTGGAGGTATAATTATCAGGAGTAGTAAGTCAAAGGATAGAGGTAGAGGGGAATTCTGCTGAGAAATCGCTCCGTTGTTGTGGAACATAAAAGTTTTCACAAAGACTAGGAAAGGATTTTCATTTCACACAGTCTATTCTGAACCAACTATGACTGGAAGATAACAGAGGAAAATCAAAATAATTTTCTGTCTTCCTCCTACATGCATTACCACCACTCATGGGGTTCTAGTCTGGCCCGCAAAAACGAACCATTAGTAAACTGATTTTTAAAGTTATCTCTGGTGTGAATAACTATTCTGAAACCCAATCATCTATTTGACGATGACCTTTGATCTTTATCAGATGCAAAACCATATAAACATACAGTGCTGAGTATAAAACAGAAACTTACGTAATATAAGTAATTTTTATTCACTTTCACATTTCTGAATTCTGAAATTCCAGCTTCATTTTTCTCTCAAACCTATCCCTTTTGGAAGAAAAGATCTTTTCATCCTTTTCTAGATGCTTAGGATAGCACTGAGGTCTCTAGCAAAGTACACACAGGAAAATATTTGTGCTTCAACCAGAACGTTTCCCGATTCCTCTGATGCTCATGTTTGTCTCTCCACTACCAAGTAGTAGAACACCAGCTCTTTCTTTCTTCAGGGACCACAAGGGGCAACTTTGACTTGACACAACTCAAGACTTACTGCATTATAAATGATTCAAAAATAGTTATATAAGGGTTGGCCAAAGAAGCACCATGGTAAATGGAAAAAAATTAGACTTTGAAGACATGAATTTGAGTTCTACTGCCTCCTACCCTTAAGACTGTGGACAACTCAATTCTTATTTTTCTCACCTCCCCTATGCAATGAGAAGGTTGAGCGAGAGGGTTCCTTCCACACTAAGCATTCTACAATACTGTGTGTTGTTTGTCATTTCTGCCATTCTTGGGTTGGGGAAGAGGTCGGGAAGAGATCAGTGAAATTTATGGCATATCCAGTACCCAGGAGGTTACAGATCATATTCATAACTGAATTTGATCTAGACAACAATCTTATAAAGGAATCAAAATAACTAATTCCTCAATTATTTATTTACATATAAGGAAACCGATTCTCAGAGTAGACAAATAGCTCTCCTAAGGTCACTGTTTGCAACTGATAAAGCTATACAGTTCAAACGTGTTTTATAATTCCAAGTCCATTTACTAATCATGTGACTATGACCAAGTCAGTTTCTGGGCATTTCTTCCCCTATAAACGCTATAATAATGCTTATTGTCTTACTCAAGTGTCAAGGTTATTAGGAAAATCAAATGGAATAGTGGTTTAAAGTTTTTTGTAATCCTAAACCTTGAACGCTATCCCCATTCCAATTCACCAAGCTCTCTCGCTTTCATCATTCACCACTTAGATCTCAATTTTTTAAAAAAGCTCTGCTAACTGCTACCTTGTCATTCTTGTTCAGTTCGTCTGGCTCTTCATGATCCCATGGATCACACTTGTCCATGAGGCGATCTTGGTAGTTTGCCACTTCTTCCAGCAGTGGAGTAAGGCAGAGATGATTAAGAGACTTGCCCAGGATAACACACCCAGAAAGCACCTGAGGCCAGATTTGAACTGAGATCCTGCTCACTTCAAGCCCACAGCTCTATTCACTGAGCCATCTAGCTGTACAACTGGTAGATCAGTGAGCGTATATCAGTGCTAATATAAAAGCTTCAGTGGTTCCTATTGCCCACAGGATATGTACAAATTCCACGGACTAACAAGTTTTTCTGAAACACTTTGAAGTTTTCCATTATCTCATTCCTTGAATTATGTGTATGCATATATATTGAAAGGCAGCAAGACAAAGCAGAGAGCTAGGCTAGAGAGTCAAGAAGCCGGGGGTTCAAATCTTAGCTCAGATACTATGCACCATTGTGGCTGTTTTTGTACTATATATTGACCAGTAGAATGTAATTTCTACAAGGGCTTAAACCACATCATTTTTCCCCCCGGCATCTAAGAGGCACTGTGGTTTACTCCAGCGCTTCTTAAACTATGGTCACAACCCCATAAGGGGTTGTGAAAAATTTGGTCACAGGAGAAGGTTTCTGAATACACAACGACCAAAAATCAATTAAATTAATTAAATCCAACACAAAATGAATCCAAGATGTTTCTGGCAATCCCTTCCCATGCTGCATTTCACAGCTTCACTGCAGCCTAGGTTCTGAACACAAAGCATGTGCAACTTGCACTGAACACACCCTCAGGCCACACAATGTCAACAAACACTGTTTTAACTCTGCATCAGGAAGAGGGGTCATCACTAGTGGAAAAAGTTTAAGAAGCCCTGGTTTAGTCAATAAAGAAATAGCATTCAAGTCTGGAAAATTAAAGTTCAAGTCTTATAGCAGACATACAATAGCTATGTAACCATAGACAAGTCATATAATCTCTTCCTATAGTAACTAATGTAACTTTAAGACTGTACATTAAAGAATTACCTATTAACATCAGCTGAAGTTCCAAACAGATAAAATTCACAAATCCTGACATAAAAAAAAAATTCCCAGTAAAATTCCCAGTGGTTAGCTAGTCCAATACCTACTAAGCACTTAATAAATTCAATAAACCACCTGGTTTCATAGGATGCATTTATCTATCTAGCTAGCTAGCTTATACTAAATACTTCTGCATATATTTAAGGTGTGCTTTACAACATAAGTGCCTAGTGATAAGAAAACATTTCTGCTTAATTCACATATATAGCACCTATGTAGCACAACGTCATTAAATACCAACATGCTGTGATAGGAAGCATACCAACATGCTTTGCTACTTTCTGTCATTATAAGGAGTTAAAAATGTAAGGCAAATCCAGAAGGGTGTTTTAAAGTAATCTGTACTGCTATAGTTTCTTGGCATGCACCATCAATTAAATTAAAAATTCCTTGTGGGCAGGTGTTATGTCCTCTATCTCTCCAGTGTCTCACAGGGTCTAGAACATGGTGGATTCTCAATTAATGTTGCTGCCTTATCCAGTGGAGCTGCACAGAAACCAATTGAGACTGGCATTCTTCCTTTTGCTTACCCAGGCTGTTTTCTAATTAGTCCTTACAATAAATAGGGAAAATAGGGTGGTGAGAGGAAAGTAATAAAAAATGTAAATAGCCCCTACTAGCCATCACATTGCAAAGTAAAAAGAATCCCCTTGGTTTAGTGGGATCAACTTCACCTGTTAGCACAATTCTGATACAACAGAATAAGGGGATCAGGTCCAGCTGTGATAGGCAGCATGCTCATAGGAACTTAGCAGCAGGCATTAGGAGAAATGATTCCGCTACCTCTATGATCCATCTGAAGTCCTCAATGAGGGTTCTAACTAAAGACAAACTCACCCCAAGACTTGCTCAGTGAGAGAAGCTAATATATCAACCTCACTGCTAAAACTCCTCTGATCTATAAGAAATAATTTTGGGAAGACATTCAAAACTCTTCAGGAAAAATAGTATCCCCTGCTATGAAGTATTTTTATGAAAACGTTGTGGAAGAAGAAACACAACCTGGGGGAAACAATCTATCTGAACCTGAATATAGTCTAAAGACTTTTTACAGTCATACTATGGGCAGGGAAAGGAATACATGTAGGGAAATCTTATATATTTCATTTAATAAAGGTATGGGCAGTTTGGAATGATGACAGAAAGACCAATAAACCTGTTGTTAATTCCAGACATCAGCAGGATTAAATTACAAACAAAATGAAGTATTCTTAAATGAATATCAAGACACTTCAGGTAGTATTATATAATATATTCCAAAAGTCTTAGCGCAGTTTTAAGCTATTACAGTTATCAAAATAGTCACTTAAGCTATTAAGGTTTAAAACTACACTAAGACTTTTGGGACATCCTGTATTCACCACTTACACATTTGGAAATGAATGTACTCTTCAGACATAAAGTCTTCCAAGACTAGATAGAGCAATCTGAATGATACCTGGTTTTAAATTTCTGCCATAGTGCATTGTGTTGAAATAACGATAACTTCACATTATATTGCTCACACAGTCTTTAAAAATGCATCGAACATTTTGAATGATGATTTACCTGAATGACAAGAAACTATTTTGAATGAGGCAAGACTTTCAATTGTTCCTATGTAGAACATTTCAAGAGGTACAAAAAAAAAAAAGAAACTATAAGGGGTACTGGATTGAAAATAAGCTTAAATATTGAAATATGATCAATTCTCTTCTGACATCTCAATATGATTACCATGTACTTCAGTAAATATAATTTAAAAGGGGCAACGAGAATATGCACACCCATTTCACAGCTGAACTAACCACCACCATTCAAACATTTTTTTAAGGGTTTGTAATCTTTGAAATGTTATCAAATAACAATTCTGAAGGTGAATTTTTTAAAAATTCAATTATTTGAATTCACTGGTTTTTCTTAGTAGGGATAAAATTTTCATATGAATTTGTAAGCCTAATGCTTGTGCAATAGAAACCAATTTAAAATCAATACTGCAATAATTATTAAAATGAATATTGGAAGATTTTTCTCTTGAAATGACACAGTGTTCACCGTTTGGGTTTTGGTGGCTTAGACTGAATGTAAATAGAAACTGTTTCAGTTCTGGCCAGAAACCCTGAAGTTTTCCCTCCAAGATTGATTTTTTTTTTTTTGAGTAGATAAAAGAGGCCATCTTTTGCTCCATTTCTTACCTAGCCTTAATCACTTGAAGGGTGTTGCTTCAGACAAACTGAAACCTGGGAAAAACCTCTGCTTAAGTCTCTTACTGCATCCAGGGCCATCTCCAGTCATCCTAATCTGTGTATTGCCACTGGACCCAAATAACCCTAGAGGAGAGAGTGACATTTCACAGCCCTGCTGAACTTAAATCCAATTCACCTGCAAGTCAAGACTTCATCTTCCTGATGTCAGTGGTCCTCTTCCAGAAGGAAAGACAAACAGCAATAAATGACAAAAAAAACTACCATGTGGCAGTACGAAGACTGATTCCCCATATCCTGCAACACAGGTTAGTTTTCCCTGAGAAAAGCTACAACTTTTCAAGGACTTAATTGACTCCATGGATGGAATTTTCTATTTACTTAAGAAGATGAAAATATTACTTGTGTGAAAAAGTCTTCCTTAAAGTTGAAGGATTTATGAGGGCCAGCGAAGTGACCATGCATATCCTGCCATATCTACATCATTTTCATATGGAGACAAGTACAGCCTCATGTAGAAAAGCTCAGAGCCACTGTATCCCTCGTGCTTATTCTTGCAGTGTTGGGGCAAAGTGAACCTCCTTTTGCAAATTGTTCGATGATTTTTAAGCATTTCATTGGTTCCAATATTGTACCTGAAGAGGGAACTAGTATTAAGTTCATCACTAATACAGCCTCTAACTAACCAACCAGAAACACTGCTAATAAGATATCACTTAGCTCTGCAGGTCAGAGTGGAGAGAAAGAATGATTATTTAAATTGGAATTTTTTTAACTTATTGAATCAGATTAAATATCAATAAAGCTTAGATTTAAGGAAAATATCTTCCTTGCTTCAAAGCCTAAACCTAAATTATTGAGATGCTCTCCAATTTTCTTCTGTTTCTACTAGTCACTTCTACTTCAATCAAAACACAGTGTGAAGTCCATTCTCTAATTACTATAGTCTCAGGATGACCCAACCCATATGGTTTACAATCTCAGCTAGCGAAAGTAGAATTACAGAAAATCATGGATAGAAAAACAGAGGGAAGAGAATGCAGATATGAACCAAAGGACCACAAGTCAGGAATACTTCTATAAAACTGCTGCCATTGCTGTTTGGAGATGGAGCTATATGTACAGAAAAAGAAGGCAGAGGGTAAAGAGAAAAGGAACCACTTTATAGCAGCTCTTTTTGTGGCGGCAAAGAATTGGAAATTGAGGGGATGCCCACAAACTGGGGAATGGCTGAACCAGTTGTGGTACAAGAATGTAATAAAATACTATAAGAAATGATGAGTAGGTAGATTTCAGAAAACCTGGAAAGACTTGCATGAACTGATGCTGAGTGAAGTGAGCAGAACCAGAACACTTTACACCATAACTGCAATATAACCAACTTTGATAGACTTAGCTCTTCTGAGCAATGCAATGAATTCCAAAGGACTCATGATGGAAAAATGCTGTCCACATACAGAGAAAGAGCTATGGAGTCTGAATGCAGATCTAAACATACTACATTCTCTTTTTTCCCCCTCTTTCTTGTGGTTTTTCCTTTTTGTTCTGATTTTTCTTTTACAAGCAGAGTCATGTGGAAATATGTTTAATACGACTGTACATGTATAGCCTGTATATCAGATTTCATGCCATCGTGGGGAGGGGAAAGGGGAAGAATGGAGAGAAAAAAAAAAAAAAACTTTGGAACTCAAAATCTTGTAAAAGTCAGTGTTGAAATGTTGAAAACTACCTTTGTAAGTAATTGAGAAAAGTGACATACTATTGGGGGGGGGGGGGGGGCAGGAAGAAAGCAGAGGGTTTAACCAGTTTTTACTACTAGGAAATTCTAAAAGCAAAGAGCCAGCACTGTGTACTTCAAAGACAAAAGAGGATTCTGGTGAAAGAAAAATTGATGAGAGGTGGCAAAGACATTCTTCTAAAATACTATATAATTTATTAAAAAAGAAGTATACTTCCATAGTAATAAGGTAGGGCGATGAATAGAGGGGAGGGATTAGTCGGGACGAACATGGGAAGAGATCTTCAAAGGAGGGTAATGAAAGTAAGGATAAATAAAGAGATAAGGACTGGACCAGATATTTCACTGGTATATAGAACTTCTGGATAGGAGTTCTGGAGGTCATCACCTTCTTGGTAACTTATACCTATTGTATTAGAGGGTTGCCTGGGGCACTAAAAAGATTCAGGGATTTGCCCAGGGCCAAACTGTCAGTATGAGTGAAGAGGCAGGAACTGAATCAAAATCTCAATAGTTTCAGGAGTGGCTTCCCCAACCATTATGGCATGCTGAGAGAGGAGTGACATAATTACCAACGACAAAATATATTCTTCCAAAATAAGGATGGGTACATGGCTATTAAGCCAAATAACATTCACAAAAATAGGAAAAATTACAGTCAGGGGCTCCAAAAATGTTTTATTATGTGCCAAATATGATTTTTTTTTGTGATTCATTGTTATTTTATAATAAAAATTTTATAAAAGAAAAAATGTTACTAGAGGCAATATGGAAAAGTGAATAGAGAGCCGGGCTTGAAGCCAGGTGTACTTGGGTACAAGCTCAAGCCCAGCCTCCCACAAACACCGACTTTGAGGCCCTGGATAAAGTACTTATAACCTTTTAGTTTCCACAGAAAACTATAAAAGGCTTTAAGTTGCAGAAAAGGGAAAAGGGGGAAATTTCCTCACCGAGAAGTTTGTCATATTAATAAAATTCCAGCTCCAATAACTATCCCAACAAAGATTTATCAGGCATCTCATATTTTCAAGGCACCTGAATGACATGCTCATAGTGCAGAAAGGACATGGAACAAAGAGTTGGGAAACAAGTTTTATGGCTTACAATACTTACAATACAATCCCAGACTATATGGGAGATACAGAAGAATCCTAGTCCTCAAAAGGTTTACAATCCAATCTGAGACAGAGGTGGATATACATCCAAAGATGATTGACAATAGGCTACAGTTAAGTACCAAGTAAGTAACACAGTGACAGCAGAAGATGACCCCACAGGCTTAGAGGAAGACAAATATTCCATTGTTTAAATAATCAAAAAGAATATAGTCTACAAACCCTAGGGCAGTGATGCTGATTTCAATTTCTGGCAAAATTCTTTAATATGTTTCGAAAGGGACAGTTAATAAAGATTTAGAAATGAAGAGATAAGAAAGAGCCAACATGAATTTATTAAGAATAGGTCATGCCAGACTATGCACATTTGCTTTTTTGTGAGGGGCAGGGGTAAATACAATTGTTGCATCAAGGAATGGCTGAAAGTACCGTTAAAATATATTTCAGCAATTCATAAAAGGAAAAAAGCCTCATACTATTTTTATAGAAAATATGGAGTTACAGGCTAGATAATATATTTAGGTGAATTACATATTTAGGTGAATCTAGATCTGCACAAAAGTGTAAGATGTCAAGGCAGTCTAGTGGACTATTCCAAGGGTCTGTGCTTAGATCATGGGTTTAGGTCTGAAAGGACCTTAGAAGCCATCAAGTCTAATTCCTTTATAGAGAGGGAAACTGAGGCCCAGAGAAGTTAGGGGGCTTACCCTAAATCACATTCACAGTAGGTTAATCAGGATTTGAACTCAGGTTCTCTCTTCTTATCCAGTTCTCTCAGCACAGTACTATACTACTATTCAACCTTGTGGTGATGGGACCAAAGCAGGAAAGGTATATATCATTAAATTTGCAGATGACACAATCAAAACTCACAGGATCACAAATCAAAAGCTAGTTGGGCCCCCAGACACTCTGTGCCAACCCTTTCATTTTATAGATGAAAATATAGACAACCACAAATAATCAGTGACTTGTCCAAGGTTATATGGGTAGTAAACAGCAGAGGTGAAATTTGAAACCAGGTTCTCTGATCTCAGAGCCAGTATTTTCCCCCATGACCATGGAAATTAGGAGAGACAGCTAACACATCAGATGGTAAAGTCAGGGTACAAAGGGATCACAATGGGCTATGTTGGATCGGATGTAATAAGATGAAATTAAATACTAAGGGGCAGCATGACCTAATGGATAAAGAGCATGGCACAATGTTGAGAGGTTCTGGGTTCAAATCTAACCTGTGACAGATACTGGCTATGTGACTGTTGGCAGTCTGCATAACCCACTGATATTTTACAGGTAACTTTCAAAGCTGAAAAATAGTTGCTAATTTACATTAATAATAGTCTTTCATCAGAAAATTCCTGTCTGAAATCTATAGGCACAGATTTAAAAAAAAAAAACAGTTCTAAACAATGCCATTGCTTTAAAAAAATTCCACAATTCAATTCAATAAACATTTATTAAGTGCCTACTTATATGTCAGGCACTATGTTAAGATGATGGAAGAAAGGCTAGCTAGCAGTCCACCGGGGGAAAAAAAAAAGTCTAGGGGTTTTAGTGTACTATAAAGCCCAATATTATCAACAGTGTGACACAGGAAACCAAAAAAGTGAATGAGATGCTAGGTTGCATGGAGAAAGACACAGCGTACAGAGTCAGGGAGGCGATAATATCATCGCACTCTACAGAACACATGGGAAACTCTGTAAAATTCTAGACCATAATGTAGGAAGGAGAGCAAATAATTTGTAAAGTGAACAAGCAAGAGTAACCAAGAGGGTAAACAGCCTTTTGATCCTACTGGTGTGAGGGAAGGATCCACATGAATCTACAAGGAAAAGGACCCATATGTACAAAAATATTTATAACAGCTCTTTCTGTGGTGGCAAATAATTGGAAATTGGGGATTCCCAATAATTGGGGAACATTGTGGTATATGAATGTCATGGCATACCACTGTGCTATAAGAAATGATGAGCAGGAAGATTTCAGAAAAACCTGGAATATCCTAAATGAACAGATACTGAATGAAGTGAGCAGAACTAGAACATTGTACACAGTAACAGTGACGATTCAAGCCAGTGAATAATTCATCTAGAGAAGAAACTAGGTGGTTCAGAAGGAGACAGAACACTGAGCTCAAAGTCAAGAATATCTGAGTGTGACCTTGGGAAAGTCACTTAACCTGTCTACCCCAGCTTCCTCAACTGAGAAAAATGGTAATCATAATAATAGCACCTACTTCCTAGGGTTGTTGTGAGGATCAAATCAGATAATAATTTATATGTATTTAGCATCATGTAGGTTAGCAATAAATAATAATACCCAGAGAGAAGAAAAGGCTTAAAAGATTATGATGAGATAGTTTTCTTCAAGTATTAAGAGAGGAGTTTAAAAATGGGGAAAAAATAAGGAATAGGTGTTCTGCTTGACCCAAAGAGGTAGAACCAGGGGAAATGTACTAAAATGAAAAATAAAATTTAGGCTGGCTTTAAAAAAGTCTTCTTGACAATTAAAGCTTGCCATAAGCGGAATGGCTATCACAGGAGACAGCCTTTCACTGAAAATCTGCAAGGAAAAACTGAATGACCACTTGTCTTGAGCATAACAGAAATTGTTATTCAAATATAATATATTAGTGGATCTTCACCCAAATTTGAGATTATAAAACGGTTTGAAATGGTCCTACAGGACTTTCAGAGAGGGAATGAATCATGGCAAAGTAGTCAGGGATTGTTTTCAAAGAAGTGGACCTCAGCTTGAAAGATGTATCATTTTTAGGTAGGTAGAAAAACGAAGCATGGGCATTCTAGGCAGAAGGGACAGTGGAACTTCACAACAACACACCTTAAATTACAAAATCAGAGTTTTACAAAGTGAGTTTTGTCATTCGTTGACAAACCACTACAAAAAGAAAAGCGTACAAATGTCAGACATTTCAGCCAAGATTACATACTTTACACACTGCAATTTTTAGATACATTGAGCAAAAGCTTCTGTTCAGCTCACACTCTCTAATAACCACTGTTGTCAATAAAGTTTGACTTCCACAAGCTGAAGACATTATCATTACTCAAAATGATCTGGAAGCAATACTAAAGTCTGTCAAAGTAAATTGTGTCTCTCCCTCCTCCCCTTTCCTTCCCTTGGCTGTGAGAACACATAGATCAATACTTTCCATCATGAGAATCCAGCAGTGAAATTTTCATTTGTTACAAACAGCAACAAAAAAGTCCTAAGCATGCTCTGTCACTTTCAGTTTAGGAGAAATGCACAAATAAACTCTTACCCTAGGGTCATCTTTGACAACAGGCAATACTATGCCAACTTATATTAAAGACAATTCACATCAGTGGCCCAAAAATTTCCTTTAAAATTATCATCTTTTGTATCCATGTAACAGGATGTCAGTTTTAAAGTGCCACTGAGATATAGGACCTGTCATTATGGTTAATTCTCAGCAAAGTTTTAACACCAGGATAGCTGATCCCTGAGGGGATGTTTTTGGTTAGCAATATTTGTTTGATATTTATCAAGACAAACATGGAAAACTATGAACAAGCTATCATATGCGTTTATTCAGGTATATAACAACTAGTGATGTGTTTTCTTTAAATATTGGCATGTGTATAAATATATATGTGTATACAAAAACTCATGTGCACATATATGTGTTAGCTGGAGTCAGCTCAACTCAGTTCAGTTACAAACCAAGGCTTAAATTATTGTTTTGCTAAGTGCTTTCACTTAAGAGAGTAATGGAGAAAATATTAAAAATATAGATTAAACCTAAAAGTATGTGCTGAGTATATATTTTTTAATCAAGTGATAATCATTTACCAGCACTCCACTATTTGTGCACACATGCACGCACACAAATGGTCGCCCAAGTCTCACTGAAGTTTTAAGTTTAATAAATAGCTTAAAACTGAACATGATTTATCCTTTGATCCTGCAGTACTACTACTAGGTCTATATTCCAAATAGGTCATAAAAAAGGGAAAAACATGTACAAAACTATTTATAGCAGCTCTTTTTGTGGTGGCAAAGAATTGGAAATTGGGGATTCCCATCAATTGGGGAATGACTGAACCAGTTTTGGTATATGAATGTCACGGGATACCACTGTGCTATAACAAATAAGGAGCAGGCAGATTTCAGAAAAACCTAGAAAATCCTACATGAACTGATACTAAATGAACATTGTACACAGTAACAGCAACATTATGCAGTGATCAACAATGATAAACTTATCTCTTCTCAGCAATACAATGATCTGAGGCAATTCCAAAAGACTCATGATGGAAAATGCTATCCACATGCAGAGAAGGAACTTTGGAGATTGAATGCAGATTGAAACATTCTTTTGACTTTTTTTTTTTGTTGTTTTTCCTTTCTTGTGGTTTTTTCCTTTTGTTCTGATTTTCTTTCACAGCATGAAAAATGTGGAAATATGTTTAACATGATTCTATATGTGTAACCTAAAATCAGACTGCTTGATATCTTGGGAAAGAGGCAGGGCAGGAGAAGAAAAATGGGGAACTCAAAATCTTAACAAAAACTGTTTACATGTGTAACTTGAAAAAATACTATTCAGTGAAAAAAAAAAACTGCACATGATAAAAAGCCTGGTTGAAAAATCTGGGTTCCGTAACTGTTCCATTGACTGGCTGTGTACGGCTACACTTTTCAGTAGCCCTCAGTACTCATTTACTTTACCTGTAAAATGGGAGAGTTAGGCAAACAATTTCTAATATTCCTTACTGGAAGAATTTATGAATTCTGTAGACAATGCACTCTGTGCTTACATCCAAGTACATTAATTTGTGAAATATATAGGTAAAATACTCAGTCAATACTGCCTTAAAAAGTCACAGAACCAGATCTTGCCATACAGTTTTTCAATTTTAGATAATTAAATATTTAATGGATTGTCTCTCTTGCAAGGGTTAGAATGCATTAGTTATAGCCACCTTCACCCCTGCACAAGGCAACTATGCCAGATTTCATTGATTAAAAACGTGTTTGCATTATGTGTCAATATCCACTTGGACAAAAATAGAAATAGCATAAGTCTCTTTTTGAGCAAATTAAAAATTATTTATTTTATAAATGTCACATATTTCATTACTACAGAAACATCTGCTGAATAGGTATTAACCAAGATTAGCACAGTTTCCATAAAGGTAGTTTAAACTAGGATATTTGGATAAAGACTTCAACAATCTTCCAGATCTTGTCAATAACACATTCTTCAACAAACCTCTTTCTTAAATCTTTTTATATGGAGACACTTCCATCTCTTCATTAAAGCCAATTTTCCCTTTTAAAAAATTCATCACTATACTTTCAGAGTCATTACTGCTCTTTCAAATGTCTCTGTCCACAAGCTGAGTGATACACACATCTACACAGCATGTTCTGAAGATACAGTGAACATGACAACTTTACAGCATAATCACCATATATACACTGGAGAATATCCACAGCCATCTTTATTCCACTATGAACATAAAGCTAGTAGTAGAGGAAAGCTGGGAGGAGACTATGATCAAACACTGAAAGGGTTCAATTGAAGAATCCTAATTATGCATATATAGGAGAAAGAGCATACACTTACATCTAAGTGTGTGCTTAACTTAACATGACATCATCGATAACAACAACCAACAATATTTCTGGAATGTTTCTATCTTGCAAAGAGCTCTGCATCCTTTATCTCATTTAAGCTTCACAACAACAAAGTAAGGGAGGCGGTACTGCTACCATTAATCCCCATTTTACAAAGGACAAAAGACAAGTTCAGAGAGAGTAACATTTCCATCATCACAGAGCTAGCATATATATAGTTATGTATCCATATCAAATGACAACCTTCTTTAGTGTAATGTGGAGAGGGAGGTAGGGAGCCAGTTCAGAACTTAAAGTGTAAAAAATAGTAAATTACATTTTAAAAAAGGATTAGAACCCAGATCTTCTCAACTCCCAAACTAGGACTACACCCTCTACACAATGGTATCTCTCCTGAACTTTCACTGTTATCCTATGTAAGAATATCTCTTCTCCTCCATTAGCGTTTCTGATAGAGTTAATTGTACAGACAGGAGAGCAGAAGGTTCATTTGAAGTAGAGCCACAACCAGGCAGAAAGGCAGCTGTTTTACTGACCTGCATGCAGGCATACCTAGGAAATACCCCATGAAACAAAGGAGACCAATGTTACTAATATACAGATTAGCATATGCAGGTTGTATAGTAGCAGTGTAGTAGTATGGATGGATGTGCACTACCAATTTTTACTGTGTCACTTGGTTTTCCACATATTTCTTGCTTCTTTTCCCACCAACTGAATGAAACAGTATAATGGTTGGAACAGCATAAAGTGAAAATTCACATGGGGATAGAATTCAGGGCCTTGACTTTGCTGACTCAGCAGAGATTTGAATAATACAGGAAAAACTATTTTCACCTAAAAATGTTTTAAATATCTATTTGTATTAATTTTAATTTCACATAACTTCATGTAGCAAAAGTTGACAATGCATTTGATATGCTTATTGCAGTTTAAAAATTAGATTTTTAGTGGAGTGACTACTTTGACTACCAAACTTTAAAACTTCATCCTTAATTTTTACCTATGAAAATTTTTATACTTTTGCAATGCTATTTTAATAATGCTTTCAAGTGAAATCAATAGATTTGAAAATGAACAAACAAATGAAAAAAAAAATCTAACCTTCATTAAAAGCTATCTGGAGATCAAAATGTGTCATTTTTACAAATAAAAAAAAAAATTCTTACCATACCTCTCACAATTAGTTGAGCAAAATTGGAAACTCCAGAACCTCTTTCTGACTGAGTTACGCAGCGGTACAAATCTTGGTCAGTTTTTGTCACTTCTTGCAATCTAAAGGAAGCAGCAAATCTTCTATGATTGATATTTTTAGTCTGGGCCACTGGTATATCTTCTCCATTCCGTCTCTGTAGATAGAAATCAATAAGTCAAATTAAAGCAGAAAGTATTTGTTATTATTTTTAAAAGTTAAAGTCAAAATGCATTAAGTCCATTATGTCCCAAGCAATGAGTGTGAGGATACAAAGTATAAAGTACAAGCAACAACAAAAAGTGTCTGCTATAAGAAGGAGCTCTCCATCTAATACGAGAAACAACCTCAGCGTAAGTGTGTAGGAATAAAATAAGCTAGAGAAACAGCCCAAACTGGAGGTCAGCACAGCAGGAAAGGCACTAGCATCAATGGGGGTGGAGAAAAGATTCTTGTAGGAGGTGGGGCTTTGGATGACACTTGAAGGACACCAGGAAAGGTAGAAAGTGGAGATGAAGAAAGTTCTAGGCATGGCAGTAAGCCAGGGAACACATGGAAGACTCTAGAAATGGAATGCCATGTGTGACGAATGGCAAGAATGCCAATGTCACTAGATCACAGAGTAGATGGGAAGGTGGAAGTTGTGCATAGGGAGAAGAAATAAGCATTGATTAAACACTAATTATAGGCTAGACACCACGCTTTACAAATGTTACTGTGTTTAATCTTCACACAATCCTAGAAGATAGATAGTATTATCCCTCCATTTTACAGCTGAGAAAACTGAGGCAGATGTGAAGTAACTTGTCCAAGGTCACACAGTTACTAAGTATCTGAAGCCACACTTGAACTCAGGTCTTGCCGAATTTAGGTCCAATACTCTATCCACTGTATGACCTAGCAGCCTTTAGGGAGCAGAAAATGGGAAAGCTAGGAAGGGAACAAGTTACGAAGAATTTTTAAAAGCCAGAGAATTTCCTCTTTATTCTGAGAGGTAATACTGAGCCGCTGGAGAATACTGAATTGGGGGAGAGGTCAGAACTGTACTTTAGAAAAATCAATTTGGCCACCAGAGTGGAGATAAAATGATTGGATTGAGGAAAACCTAGAGGCAGGAAACCTAATCAGAAAGCTATCACAATAATATGAAAGGAAGGTGATAAGGGTCTACATCAAAATGGAGGCAGCATTAGAGAAGATAAAGGGGATTATAGTAGAGATGTTCTAAAAGCAAATCCATAGGACTTGGCAATTGGTTAAACATGAGGAATGGAAGAGAATGAGAAGATAATGCCAAAGTTACAAATCTGGGTGATGAAAATGGTGTTATTTCAACAGTAACAAGAAAGTCTGGGAAATGAGAAGACTTTGGGGAAAAGGTAAAGAGGAGTTTTGCACACATCGAGTTTAAGATGTCTGCAAGACATCCAGTTTGACATGTCTCCTAGGTGCCTGGAGATGCAAACTGCAGGTCAGCCTGGATAAGCAGAATTAAGAATCATTTACTCACACATGACCAATACTTTTTTTTGTTTCTAATTCTATTAAAAAAAATTTATTTATTTAACTTTTTACATTCATTTTCACAAAATTTTGGGTTCCACATTTTCTCCCCATTTGTCTCCTCCCCCCACCCCAATACACCGAGCATTCTAATTTTCCCTATCACCAATCTGCCCTCTATTCTATCATCCCTCCCTTCTCTTGTCCCCATCTTCTCTTTTGTCCTGTAGGGCCAGATGGCTTTCTATTCCCCATTAACTGTATTTCTTATTTCCTAGTAGCAAGAACAATACTCAACAGTTGTTCCTAAAACTTTGAGTTCCAGATTCTCCCCAACCCTCCCTCCCCACCCATTCCCTTTGGGAAGGCAGACAATTCAATGTAGGCCAAATCTGTGTAGTTTTGCAAAAGACTTGGATAACAGTCGTGTTGTGTAAGACTAACTGTATTTCCCTCCATCCTAACCTGCCCCTCATTGTTTCTCTTCTGTCTTTTGATCTTGTCCCTCCCCAAGTGTTGACTTCAAATTGCTCCCTCCTCCCATTGCTCTCCCTCCCATCATCCCCCCCACCCTGCTTATCTCCTTCTCCCCCACTTTCCTGTATTGTAAGATAGGTTTTCATACCAAAATGAGTGTGCATTTTATTCCTTCCTTTAGTCGAATGTGATGAGAGTAAACTTCATGTTTTTTTCTCAGCTCTCCTCTTTTTCCCTCCACTAAAAAGTCCCCTGTTTGCCTCTTGAATGAGATATAATTTACCCCATTCCATTTCACCCTCTTTCCTCCCCCTACATTTCTCTCTCACCATTTACCTTAGTTTCTTTTAAGATATGGTCCCATCCTATTCAATTCACTCTGTGCTCTCTATCTCTGTGTGTGCATGCATGTGTGTATGTGTGTGTGCGTGCATGCGTGTACATGTATGTGTGTATGTGTGTGTGTATAATCCCACCAACTACCCAGATACTGAAAAGTTTTAAGAGTTACAAATATTGTCTTTCCCTGTATGAATGTAAACAGTTCACTTCTGGTAAGTCCCTTAAGACTTCTCTTTGCTGTTTCCTTTTTCATGCTTCTTCTCATTCTTGTGTTTGAAAGTCAAATTTTCTTTTCAGCTCTGGTTTTTTTCATCAAGAATGCTTGAAAGTCCTCTGTTTCATTGAAAGACCATATTTTCCCCTGAAGTATTATACTCAGTTTTGCTGGGTAGGTGATTCTTGGTTTGAGTCCTAGTTCCTTTGACTTCTGGAATATCCTATTCCACGCCCTTCAATCCCTTAATGTAGAAGCTGCTAGATCTTGGGTTATCCTGATTGTATTTCCACAGTACTGGAATTGTTTCTTTCTAGCTGCTTGTAAGATTTTTTCCTTGAGCTGGGAGTTCTGGAATTTGGGCACAATGTTCCTAGGAGTTTCTCTTTTTGGATCTCTTTCAGGTGGTGATCGATGGATTCTTTCAATACTTATTTTGCCCTCTGGTTGTAGAATATCAGGGAAGTTTTCCTTGATAATTTCATGGAAGATGATGTCTAGGCTCTTTTTTTGATCATGAGTTTCAGGTAGTCCCATAATTTTTAAATTGTCTCTCCTGGATCTATTTTCCAGGTCAGTTGTTTTTCCCATGAGATATTTCACATTCTCTTCCATTTTTTCGTTCTTTTGAGTCTTTCTACTCCGCCATCTTGGCTCCACCCCCCAATGATCAATAAATTGACAGGATGGGAAAAGTAAAGCAAAAGCACAGAAGGAAACAAGTAAGAGAGCCCAGGACAGAGGCTGGAGGGACATCTAATGAATGTGACCTGGATGCATAAACAAAGACACATACAACTATAAAGACTAAAGAGGAGTAGTCAAAACTAGTTGGAAGAGAACCACAAGAGATTAGCGTCAAAAGAGTGTGTGTGTGTGTGTGTGTGTGTATGAGAGAGAAAGAGAGAATATCAAAAAGATGGTAGTTAACAGTGTGAAAGGCTGCAGAAAGTTCAAAGATGAGGAATGAGAAAGCTAATTATATTGGGGAAGTAAAAGATAACAGGTAACTATGAAGAGTCATTTGAGCAGAATAATGAAGTGAGAAGCCAGAATGCTAAGAGTGAGAGGAAAGGACGTGGAGACACTGAGTGAAGAAGGCATTCACATGGGATGAGAGATATCAAATGAAAGCTAGGAGGGATAGATCGACCAGGTAAGAATTTGTCTGTGGCAATGCTAGTGAGGGAGGGAGGAGGGAAGCATACAGTAGGTAAGGAAGGAATGATGATTAGTCAGAGTAGAGATGACAGACTGGAGAAGATGAGATGAATGGAATTACTTGTGCATGTAGAGATGTTGCCTCCTCTATGCCCACGGTTCTATAGGTAGCAATCCATTTCTTTCTCACACTTCAATGTAACACTCAAAAACTTTCTCCCTAATATCCATCCTTGCCCTCTCATACACTTTATTCAGTCACTGAAAAGTTTCTGGAAAAAAACAAGTGACACCAGGAAGTAATGGGAGATTGTAGGAACAGGAGTGGTAGTAAGGGAGAAAAAGTGGTTTCCAAGTTAGTTTGGAAAAAAAAAAATGATTGAGGTTTACAATCATACAATCAACCACATTATGACCTTAGCTACACTGAGGTGAAAAAGTAAAATGCTCGTTCCCACACAAAAAAAAAAATCCTTCTAAACTCTGTGGGAAAAACAAAGGTACGTCAAATTAAGGGTTTATTGTAATACTTTAAGATCGTATTTATGATATAATAGAGCTGTATATAGTCATGTGTTGCAAGTGTACTTTATAGTAATGCATTGTCGCCTCTCATAAAATGTGTGTCATTCACTGGGGGACCACTCTCAAAGATCAGGTTTTATGCAATTGTCATCACTTCATGTGTATTACATCATATTGATCATATTTAAGATTTAAGTTATGCTTACTCCTTTGTTAGGTTAACAACTCTGGGTTAGACTATGTTCTTTAAATTATTAAACCAAACAAATTTATGTGCCAATTTTCCAGGAATACACTGCATGAAAAGTCATCTTGGAAAATAAAGGCATATTTTCCTTTTTACCTTCTAGAAATGGGGAGTTATCAATCCAGCAGTATATCATTTGAGCTATCACTTGTAGCTGTGTTTCTCAAACTTTTTGGTTTCAGCACCACTTTACACTCTTAAAAAGTACTGAGGATCTTCCCCCAAAGAAGCTTTTTTAAAATGTGGGTTATCTACTGATATTTATCACTTAAAAATTAAACATCTTAGTATTCTTATGGAAATAGTTTTGATATCATAGACCACCAAATGTATCTTAGGGGCCACACTGTGAAAACCCCTGGTCTATAGAAAATGATGTTAAAAAACACTTTTACAAACAAAAAAATTTATTTTTAAAATTTTAAAGTACAACTTCCTTTCTTCTCTCTCTCTCTCTCTCTCTCTCTCTCTCTCTCTCTCTCTCTCTCTCTCTCTCTCTCTCTCTCTCTCTCTCTCTCTCTCTCTCTCTCTCTCTCCCTCCCTCCACTTCCTCCACCTTATGTCTATCTCCCTTTATATTCCACACCACACCTGCCACCACCACAACTCTCTCCTACATCTTGACCCCTATAACATCAACTGCACGCAAGTTGAGACTGTAAAAAGCTGAGTCCCTACCACCTCTAGCATGTAGTATGCAACAGATAACACAAAACTATGGAAAATTCAACAAAATAGGTAGCTATGGTCAGTTAGGTTTTTTTTGGGGGGTGGGGAAGCAATTGAATATAACTTTCTGTTTTTCATTACTTTTTGCAATTCTAATTCTTTCATAATTTTCTGGGATTACATACCCCTCTTATACAGAGGCTATGACTTTTAAGTTACATATAATCCAAAATGGATGCCACTGTGAACACACTGGGGAGTGGGGGAAAAAAATCTAGTACCTCAGTGATACTTATTGATGCTAGCTCTGAATGGTCAGTTTAGATTTAGTCATTTGTTGAATAACTAGGTAGATCACTAGAATGCAAGACTTGCATTATCACACTATAAAAATGGAAGAATGGAAAAAGGAACTGAAGGATACAAGGGACTAGGAGAAATTATATGAAACAATAAGTCTCCATATCCCCAATGGGCAGAAACACATCTATAGTGCTCCTAGTTAAGATTAATCCTTTATATAGAGTATTGTGATCTAAATTCAGATTTTTAAGTTTTAGTACAGAAGACTGTAATTTAGCTACTGAGGCACTAAGTAGAACTACATCAAAATAAATGTACTGGAGAAATTAATCTAGAAAAACAGACAGAAAGGAAGTTAACATGCATTTATTTAGCTTACAGAGAAAGGTAGAAACATAACATGCAGAGGTTCAAAGAGTACATATGTAATTTTTTTTCATTATCTAGGGTTAAAGAAAGTATTTTTTAACATTTAATATTTATGGCATAAGTGAAGGATCACAGCACCTTTTTCTGAAGAAAAATAGTACCATCAGAAATTATCTGGAATTTTATAACTACTTTGGATTCAGTGTTAAGCAACAAGTTTTGACCCTTTAAGTATAAGTTGTTTTTACTCCTTGAAGAATTCTTCTCAGGCATCCAAGGATATGCTTTTGATAGATATCATGACAAAGCTATATTTACATGCATCAGATATCTATTTTCTCTTTGCAGAAAGAAAGGAGGGAAAACTCTGATTAACCACAATTCTGTATTCTTTATCAAGTAATATCTCTGGACTTTGACTTTTTATTTAATAATGAGATAAATATTATGAAGATAGATTTTTGTATCTTTTTTGGCTCCAATATCATCAGTTGAATTTTATATACTATATATGCTTTTGTAACATAATTTGGATATGAGAGAAATAAAAAAAGAAACTATATCAACTGATGCTTACATCAATGTTAGAATATATATGTGTGTATATAGATGTAATTTTAAAATTAATACAATGGCTATAATATTTTATTCTGTTTGTCCATACACATGCACTATATATATATGTATATATGTATATATACACAATTGTTACTTGAAGTTATAAGCATTAAAAAAGAGAGCTCAGTATTTTGCTTTAAGAATCAGGTATTTCATAATGTGGGGTACAGGAGGGAGAGGGAAGCCTTTCTAAGAAAACAAATGAAAAAATATAACACAAGTACATTAGTTTCAAATGTTACCAAAATGTACTAAAAAGAATATATAAAAACATTAAAAGATTCAATCAAAGAACACTATGCAAACTATAAAAAAATTTCATATAGAAGAGAGACAGTAGCAACACTAGAGTGTTATTTTAGTATCTCTCCATAATATACTAGGTAAGCATGTATTCTTGAAGACTGTGACAGCAGATATTACACCAAAAAGAAAAGGCTTCAAAACCAGGGACAGACTACATCTCTTTTCCACTGGTCAACCAACAAATCTAAATTCAGTGGGATCATCACCAAAGAGTTGGAAACCAGATGATAATTTACATCATCATCATCATTATCATCCTCATGCTCATCATCATCATCACCACCACTACCATCATCATCTTCATCATCATCATCATCCTCATCATCACCACCACCATCACATCACCACCATCACCACCACCACCACCATCATCATCATCATCATCATCATCATCATCATCATCATCATCGCAACCCATGCAAAGAATCTATTAAAGAAAAAAGGAGTTTCAATTTACATCAGCTGAGGGAGTATCTTTCAATCAGTGAAATTACAGATCTTCAGAAGCACTAAATTATAGCAACAATAGTATAAATATTACTTTGGATAATGTAATTTCCTTTCCCTGATTTGTTTGACTTTAGATCTGCTATTAAAAAAAAAAGGTGGCAGAAAATTTAGTGAAGGAGGTAGAAGAATAGACTTGGAGTAAAAAAAGGCATGGAATTAAATCCTGTCTCAGATACCTCGGTGCTGTGTGACCCTGCTAAGTCTCAATGACTAGAAGACTATAAAATACACCAAAATTCTCATCTGCTTTGGTGAAGTAGTTTGCATATGGATCATTCCCTGCTTCGATGAAATAACACATACACACACACACACACACACACACACACACACACACACACATTAAAGTTTTGTACACCAGAATTGTATACTGCATGATTGATTCTTAAAGATAAATCACTCAGGAATCTCTCTGCATCCCTTCTTCACTCAGCAAGCCTAAGGTACTTCCTCTCTGCAATAATTAGATTTGTTTGAAGATAGTTCATTTTTCATAATAGCCTAAAGATACAGGTGTTTCCAATTATGTATTCAATGATCATTGGATACATTGGCAGTGTTCATTTGCCTAACAAGAACAATAATGACCTTTCACATAATGACACAAGGAAAACAATTCTGTGAAAATGAAAAACAACCTAAAGGAAAGAAATAAAGTGATTCCAGGTGGTTTTTGCCAGTCATAGCATAATCTTCCTATTTCACATCTGTCATCCTAATCCTTAGTTCAACTTAAAAACCTGGCCTACTCTACTAACTCTACCAACCCCTCAAGTAATGTCCCTGTGTCTCACCTCTCTCATAATTTGCAACATAATGTAGTGTCCTTGAGGACAAGAAACCATTTCATTTTGTATTTTATTTGTAGAGTCTAGCACAGTGCCTGGCACACAGTAAGTACTTACTAAATATTGATGTATTGATTTTTATTCTAAATTAATAAGCTGATTATTTTCACACATATAGCACAAGTTTGACACTTCAAAATGCTTATATTTTAACAAAAATCATTAAAATCAATGATCCTTTTTTTTGAACTTTACATTTTATGATTCAAAAAGGAAATGCTAAAAGGGAGTTGTATTACCTAACTTGTTGCTAACAGTTGTTAGAAATCCATTATGTACATGTGTATTTCATGTTTAAGTGATGCCATTCTATTTTTAGGATCAAATAATTTTAACATAAAAGTGTCCTTAGTAACTATTTTGTCCACTCACATACTCATGTTAGAGTTGGAAAGAGAAGACTAGAGAATACTTATAAGCAGAAGAGATAATAAAATAGTAAAGTTAGCTTTGAGGGGATGAGATAGACTGGACATCTTCTTTAATTGTTCTTACTGTTGTTCAGTAACTTCAGCTATGTCAGACTCTTCATGACTCCAATTGGGGTTGTCTTGGCAAAGATACTGAAGTAGTTTGACATTTCCTTCTTCAGCTTATTTTACAGATAAGGAAACTGAGGCAAACAGGGTTAAGTGACTTACCCAAGGTCACAGAGTTAATAAGTGTCAGAGGCCAGATTTGAATTTAGGAAGATGAGTATTCCTGACTGAAGGCCTGGCACTTTATCTACTATGACACCTGGGTGCTCAACTTTTCCTTAGAAATTAAGAAATCCCTAATAAAGAAACCCCCTTTACAATAATTTCCTATTCACGTCTCACATCTCCAAGTGCCCATCAGACATCTTGAACTAGAAATCCAAAGATATCTTAAACTCTCTATGTCCAAAATTAAATTCATTACTTTTCCTGATTACTCTCCCCCATTTGGAACTTCCCTGTTACAGATAACAGCACCACCTAGCCAAACACCCTGTTTCATTCTTTACTCCTCACTTTCACATACATCACATGAAACTGATTGTCAAATCTTGTCAATTCTACTTTTTAGATATCTTTATAACATATATCCTTCTCTCCATTCACACAGCCACATTTATACTATTGCAATAGCCTACAGACTATTCTCCCTACCTCAAGTCTTGCCACTCCAATCTATCTTGTACTGCGCCACATTGGTCTCCCTAAAGTACAGTTCTGACCATCTCAAATACCCCTAACAGCTACTCATTAATTCAGTGCTCCCAATTTATCTCCAAAATCAAATAAAAATTCTGTTTGGTTTTATAACAATTCGCAACCTAGACCATTCCTACATTTTCATTCCTCTTAAATTTTAATTAAATTTACTTAGAAATTTAAAATTGTATTGCACATGCCAGTCACACTGGTCTGCTAGTATATAGTCATACACTGCACTGCCATCTTCAAAATTTGAACTCCTTACCTTTTCATAGGCTGCATTGCATGCTCTAAATACTCCCCACCTCCCTTGTCTCTGTTTCCTAGCTTCCTTGACTTCTGAGAGAACTGAGGGGATTAGAATAGCAAGTGGAAGTGGAAATTGAGTGAATCACAATGACTCCATCTTGCAACTCAATTCTGGATCTAGCTCAGTTCCTTTTGTATTCAACTATGGGTCTAGACTCTAGTCTAATTTCTGTCTTGTGAAAAAACTTTTTCAATTTGTGAATTAGGAGAAAACTTTATTGCACTGTTTGAACTTAGCCCTGTGTCACTAGGAAGCTGGACCTCTTAGCGATCTTAACTAAGGACTGGCATTAAGGAGACCGGAAACCCAGTCAGATCCAAAGATTGATGGAATTGTACATCTCAAACAACCCATATGTCTGGTCTGAAAACTAGCCCTGTACTGAATAGCTATTGTTTCCATGTTCCTTTAATTTTCCACAGACACTTGGAGGGAGTGGAACACTTCTTTTTCTGATTTCAAGGAAATTCACCTGTTCATGCTCCCCCCCCCCCCTCCACACCTGGAAAGTCCCTAATCTCAGTCATTTCATCTTTCACCCACCACACCTCCAGACATATTGACTCTTTCTACTTCATGATATCAGACTTCCTTTGGGAGCAAGTCAACTTAAAAGTCAAATTTTGTTTTTCAAAAACTGAAAGGGCAAAGAAAACATGAATTTTAACATATTAGAACTCCACAGTAGCGGGTAAGTCACTTAAGCTCTAAACAGCCTAGATAACTCTCTATGAATGTAAGTTATGCATCTATGTATCTGGAGCTCCTCATAACAATCAAGTCAGAAGTTTGGACTATACCTTCCTCTTTCCTAATAAATGTCCCTTTAGAAGAGTTATAGAAATTGTATTGATCTGCCTAACACCCATGAAATACAAAAATAGAACCAACTTCAGTGTTTTATTCATTCACTAAAAATTGAATACTGCATTTTAACTAGAAAGCAATGATTTAGTATCCCTCATGTGTCTAGATTAAGAGAAGATGGAGAAAGATTATTTTCCCTATACACCATATTTAGATCCTAATGAATGATATTAAGTGAACCTCAAGTCAGTTCTGCCAATTTCCACTTTTATTCCAAGCACTATTCCCAAAGTGAACCCTGAGAATTCTAATTAAAGGTACTGGAATTGAATTAAAGGACATTTCTGCCAAGCTGTTTTCAAGTACCAGTGATAACCCTCGGTATAGGCCAATCAGCCTTCTCAAATAGGTAGTTGTCCATAATTGACTGTAAGACAATTGACTATTCATTATTTAAAAATCACAGACTAAAGGAATGAAATAAAGGAGATGTAACATTAATTAGTGCAAAATTTTCTCCATGTATGATTAAAGTAGATATAACAGGATGAAAATTATGCAATTTCCCTAAGAATTCTGAAGTATCATTCCTAAAACTATAATCTTAACCAAAAGAAATATTCACTGATCATTTGGTATCATCTCAATAATTTCAAAGAAATAATAAAATATTCACATAGTTCATTCATACATAAGTTACAAATCATCTTCCTTATAACAACACTATCCATTAATTACAGTAAACTATTTAGGCTGATTTAACTGAGACTTAAATGCAATACAAAAATTAAAATATAATAAATGTTTATTAACTATCTACATATGTAGCAGCACAATACTAGACACTTGGGAAAAATGTAAGATTCAGTCCCTGAAACTCAGGACTTTAAATTTAGTGAAATGATTTGCAATTGAGTGTTAGAGCTGTATCTTGAAGAGAGGAATTTAGACACTCCCTCAACAATGAACATTGTAAAAGAAAACATTATCTAATTTAGAAAAAACTACACTGAAGTAAATCTAGTAGTCTTACCACACACAGAGTTCGGTATGCTTGAATAATCATCAATCTGATTCCAGGTATACTGACATCATCTTTTAATTAAACAATTTTTCTGATGTCATTTTGTTGTTTATTGAGAAAAGAAAATCTCACTACAAAGTATACAATGTAAGTTATTGTATCAATTTATGTCTACTCACTCCAAACAAGACCTGGGAACTCTGGACAATTGGGTTTTAAAAAAACTGAAATTAATGTGGATTTATGTTAGCAACTAATGAAACAACTTCATGTAATTTCTAGCTCCTTTAATACTCCAGTGTAGGGGTGGGGAACATGTGACTTCAAGGTCACATGTGGCCCTCCAGGTCCTTGGGTGCAGCCTTTTGACTGAGTCTGAGTTTTACAGAACAAATCTTTTTATTAAGGGAATTTGTTCCGTGAAGTTTGGATTCAGTCAAAAAGTTGTACTTGAGGACCTAGCAGTCCACTTGTAGCCCTGAGGTCGAACATTCTATACCCTGCCTAGCGGAGGATTTCATCAATTAAACTGTTAAGTTAGAGTAGTAACACTAAGAAATAGTGCCATATGTCACCTGCAATGTGAGATGCATTCTCCACTCTCAATGCTTATATGGACTATCTGTGCCCGACCTATGTTAGAACCTTCCAAGGTCATATTAGCCTGATCAGCCACAGTAACACACCCTGCACCTTGATTCCAGCATGGTGACGCCACTTCAGTCCACAGAACAAAGGTCAACAATCAACGAATAGTCTCAGGCATATATCTGAGGTTAAACCCATGGATTGCAGACCAACAAGCATTTATGAACTATCGAAATGTTGTAGGAATTGTTATTGCATTTATGGCATGATGAGTTTCTTCATTTCTTACAAAAATTGTAGTAATAGTAATATTCTGGATGAGTCATTAGAAATGGCTTACTAATTTTCATTCTGATAGGTACCAGGTTGCTTTGGGGAAAAGTTTTTGATGTATCATCTCTTCAAAGACTGGAATTTTTAATAATAGTATGTTTAATAATAACCTTTTTTAAGAAAGAAAGGTTAGCAGTTAATATTTGTCAGGAATCAAACACTCCCTTTTTGCATAAAGGTTTTGCTTAAAGTAAAGCTTTCTGAAGTCAGTTCAGTTACACATTTAGCAATCAAGGAAATGGATGGAAGACTCTGAAAAGCTTATAAGATCATCTAATCCAACCACTAGTGGACCAGAATTGGGAAACCTTACATACTTTGCTAAAGCCCTTGAATTTAAGAGTAGCTCCTGGTCTGTCCAATCCCCTCCCCCACAACATGGGGACCATTCCGCTGACATTTTTAACAGTTTCTTCTCCAAGTTATAAGTTCATACTCTATTTGCTTTTTGTTAACATTATATTTAAGGATTATATTCTTGCCATAGTTACTTAGCTGTTATTTACTAAAACAAAACTTCTCATTTGTGCTCTGGACTTTGCAAGTTTAGTACTTCCCCTTTTACACAATTAATCATGTCTACTCAAAAGGTAAGATAAGTGAAAACATTATATGAAGATGGGCTCAGATCTATGTTGCTGTTTAGTCATTTCAATTGTGCCTGACTCTCTGTGACCCCATTTCTGGTTTTCTTAGCAAAGGTACTGGAACTGTTTGCCATTTTCTTCTCTAGCTCATTTACAAGATGAGGAATTTGAGGCAAAAAAAGTTACGTGACTTTACCAGTGTCACATAGCTAGTAAGTATCTGAGGCCAGATTTGAACTCAGGTTTTCCTGACTCCAGGCCTAGCACTCCGTCCACTGTGCTACCTACCTGTCCACTGTATGTCCTAGCTGGCACTCTACTACTGGGAAATTCAGGACATCTATTGTCCTGTTTTCTTCCTCTGCAAAATGAGGGGGTGAGATTAGATGGCCTCTGAGGTCTCCTACAGCTCTCTGTGTAATGGAAAGTTTACTGGCTATAGTGAAAAGTCCTGGGTTCAAATCTTAACTTCAGTGCTTATAAACAATATGAACTTGGAGAAGTCTCACCTAATACCTTTGAGTCTCACTTTCTCAAGCTAGAAAATGAATGGAGTGAGCTAAAAAGAGTTTTTTTATTCCGGTTCCAAATCTATGACCTATTACTGTATGAATTATCATACATAAATACTCAATGACCTCTAAACGTCAACATTTCCAAACCCAGTTTGAAAGATAAGAGAAAACTGGAAAAGCAAGGGTGACAGGTGATGGAGGTCCAGTAAGGTAGGCATAAAGGAGTTGTGTTCAAAGACAAAAGCTATTTTGTATGACCTCACAAAGCACAAGGATATCTATGGGGTATAAAGACATGCTAATCTATATGGAACTATTTTAAGAAGAATTAGGAAAAAGTTGATATTTGAACATACAGTGAAGGAATGATTTGACAAAGAATAAGGAGAAATAAAACTCTCTATGGTTGAAGAAGAAAAAAACAATCATCTTAAAGGCAAGGAACTGACAGAATTGTTTAGATAAAAATTAAGAATCAAGTGTAACAAAGCATGGAAAATTTCTGAAAGATCTTTAAGGCCAGGTTCAGAAGTATGAAAAGCAGTCCTATGCTGTGAAAAGTCACACCAAATGAAGAAAAAAAAAGATCCGGTTTTAAATCCTAGCCATGCCATTTACTTTAGGTAAGCCATTTAATTTTTCTATGACTCACTTTCCCTGAAAACTCACTGTCCTCAAAACAATGCTTTATTATCAATGTCACAGAACTACTGCAAGAATCAAGTGAGAAATTGTAAGTCAAGTGCTCTAAAATGTGAACTATTGTCACTGATATTAGTATTTGTATAAAAAGTATTTTGGTAATTAATAACACAGCCAATATTGAACTTAGATTTTCAGACAACAAAGTCATTGTTCTTTCTATGTATTAACTCACAATTAAAAATAAATGAAGGTGTTTTTTCCACCCATGAGAATTTGCTTTAACAGGTGAGGAAAGTTGACAGGAGCATAGTGCAAATGAAGTTAAAGTAATGATTTGCAGAATGCTACCACGAGGTACCAGATGGCACACCAGATGGAATATTGGGACTGGATTCCGGAAGACTCATTTTCCTGAGTTCAAAACTGTCTGCAGACATTCACTCACTGTGTGACCCTGGGGAAGTCCCTTTACCCTGTTTAACTCACTTTCCTCCTCTGTAAAATGAACTGGAAAGAAAATGACAAACAACTCCAATATCTTTACCACTGAAACCTCAAAAGGGGTCACAAAGAGTTGGACAGAATTAAAAAAAATGACTAAATACACCACCAATGAGGCAACCAGCACAGAGAAAAACATCTGTAATCACACAATAAACCTCTTTTCAATAGTAGTCATCTTTTACTGGTAAGAGGAAACAAATGGGCAAAACCAAGGATGCTCAATGAAATTTAATCTAGAAACTCAAGTCCAAGAGCAAGCACTCTTCCTGATGGTGGTACAGTCCATCATCCTCATTTTCAAAGGGCAGAATGTTATTATTCATAGACTTCAATGCTGAGAAATCCTTGAGCTTCTATGATTGTTCAGCTTTTACAGGCATTTTTTTGAGGATGAGCAGGGCCAAAATATCTTTCTACATTTTTCTTTTACAATCTATTAGGAAGATTATAGCCATCAGACCCAAAGAGTTCATGAAGTCAATGAAGGAAGAAAAGGACATACTATGAATTCACTGCATATGGCTCTTTCAGGTGGGAAGCTACATTAAGATAACTTTAGGCAGACACAAAGAACCCCAAACACAAGATGGAATTACAAAATTTATTACAGAGATTTTATAGTGCTCAGCAACCCAAAGAAGTACCCTCCCCCCAAAATAAAGGAAGGGGAAAGAATCAAACCAAAATCAATTATACGTGGTCAAAGATTTTGACCTAGAGCCCAAGAAACAGAATTTCTGATAGTGAAATTTTCAAGAAAAGAACACAGAAACCAAATATTGACAAGACTACAGAATAAGGAAAAACTAACATAGAAAACAATCACAAATACTACATAAGGCAAGGAAGGCTAGATGGTTCTAGGCTACTAAATAATGTAGTTCCTATTTAAGTGGAACAGAAATGAATTTAAACCAGTTCATTAAAAAGAAAACTGCTAAAACTTAAAGTAAGCATAGAGAAGTCCTACAATTTAATCGCAGATCAGATGACTGTTGTGTGGAGGGGAAAGGTTAATGTGTTTAAACTAAGAGAAACTGGAAGATTATGCAGAAGATTCTACTCTGATAACTGACAGAGAGTGAAGAGAGTGAAAAAGGAGAGTATAAAAGATGGCTTGAAGCTTAACATCAAAAAAAATATTAAGATCATGGCAATGGTTCCATCATTTCCTGGCAAACTGAGGCAAAAGAAATGGAAGCAGTATTTGCTCCTTGAAAGGAAAGCTATGGCAAATCTGGATGGCATACTACAAAGCAGAGACGCCACCTTGCTGACAAAGGTCAGTAGAGTCAAAACTATGGTTTTTCCACTAGAAATGGATGACTATGAGAGTTGAATTACAAGGAGACCTGAGTGCCACAGAGTCAATGCTTTTGGTTTGGGGTACTAGAGAAGGCTTTTGAGATAGCAAGGAGATCAAATCGGTCAATACATAAAGAAATTAGTTCAGACTACTCATTGGGAGAACAAACACTAAACCTGAAGTTTAAATAATCTGGCCACATAATGAGAAGAAAGGACTCAGTGGAAAAGACCCCAGCATTGGGAAAGACTGAAGGCAAAAAGAGAAGGGTATAGCAGAGGATGAAATGGATAGAAAAGAGTCATGAGAGTAAAGAATACGAGCTTAGACAGACAACAGGATTCGGTGGAGAAAAGAAGAACCTGAGCTGCTATGGTCCATGACATCATGAAGAGTCAGATATGAATGAATGAACAATCAACATATACATCTATAGATCATATGTGTATATATATTTATATGTGTGTATGTATGTATACATAAGCACTTACATCTCTCTTTCATACACACACACACACACACACACACACACTCCTGCACAGATTCTTCTCCACTTACATCTAGCCCATTCCTCTTCCTGGGCTATTGATTTCTTTATTTTTTTTAGGAGGCAGCATGAAGGTGAAGATCGACATAATCTTGGGGGAATGACCAAAATGGAAAACAAAACAATGAAATGTAATGCCTTCATATTTTAAACACATTTTTCTTAAAGAGTTTTCATTATTAAATATCAAAAGAGAACAAAGCTATAACCTATATTTTTCAATGATCATATGGATTTCTCCCAGAAATATGTTACTTGAGAGTAACAAGTAGTTACTAAGTAGGAACTCCAGAGGCCAAGCAAAGACCAGAGTCCCCCTGTATTCCATAGAGATAAAAAGGAAAATAGAGTATGACAGATATACATACATGTACAGGTGTGTGTATATACATGGATGTATGTATATATGTATACACGCATATATACATGCACATAGACATATATGTGTATATATACATATATACAACATACATATATACTATATAAGTTTATGTTATTTATAAATACACAATATAAGTTTACATGTGTTTGTTATTATTATTATTATTACCTAAGTAATTTGTTTTCAGGTAGAGGTTATACTTTACGGAGTCCCTCGCAACTTTAAAATTGTGGGATTCTATAGATTTTTTAACAGAGTAGAATTTGGGGTCAACTTTAATGAAATAAATTTTCATGGGGAAAACTTTAATCTTACACTTGGGTTTTTTAAAAATCAACTTCTCAAGAATAAGATGATGTAAGCATAACTAGGGAGCATTTTGTATGGAAAACAGTTAAGAGTTTAAGTGGAGTAGGAGTTCAACATAGGTCAATAATCCGACATGGTAACCAATAAAGTTCCAGCAGGTTTTGTATACACTAAGTATGTATAATGGTATCCATGAAGAAGAAAGGGATGTATTCCAGAGAATTCAAGAAGATATTTTAAGATCTGCAACTGATTGGGAAGATAGATAGATAGATAGATAGATAGATAGATAGATAGATAGATAGATAGATAGATAGATAGATAGATAGATAGATAGATAGACGGACAGACAGATAGATACATACATAGATAGATAGATGATAGATACATAGAAATATAGATAGAAATATATACAATATAGATAGAGGTATATACAATAATGGAGAGTAGCTGAGCTTGCCAGAAAAGGATCTAGAAGAATGGTGATGCCCTTAATCATTTAAAAAAAGTTCAAAACTGACTTAGATTTTTGAAGAAAGATAGTTATTTCAAACAAGCTGAAGTTGAGATATTATTTATGGGACAGCCAGTTCAAAATGTACAATATGCAACTGGTGATGAGACTGTAGTTCAAGAGAAAGACTAGAGTTTTAGCTAAATAGATAAATGGACGTAGCAATAAAATGCATAAAGATGATAACTGAACTCATGGAAGAAGGACCTGAAGGGATTGGAAACAATTAACCCAAAGAGAAAAAAATAATGGATCATGATAGTTATTTACAAGTATGTGAAAGTTTGGCATATGGAAGAAGAATGAAAGTTGTTCTGTTTTATCTCAAAAGTTAAACTAGGGATGGAACTAGGGTGAATACGGAAGGAGAGAAAATTTAAGAATTATATAAGGAAACTTACCCTAGCATTTGAGCTGGTATCTGAAACCAGAACTAGCTGATTCACTGGAAGACTTGATGGAAAGGCTTAGCACTTACTTTGCTAGGATATTATTTAGAAGATTCAATTCTAAGGCATAGGTTTCATTTTCAGGTTTGGATTGTGCTACATGTTCTCTGAAGTTACTTCCAACTATGAGACTGTAGAGTTATCAAAACACTGATTCAAACTTTTGAACATTTACCATATTCAGAAATAGTGAATGGTCGGTTCACTGCTGCTGAGCTGAGGACAAAGTCCCAACTCTACTGCCTATCTGTAGAGCTTTCCTGTCCATTCAGCCATCTCGGGGAAACCTCTACTTTAGCTAGGTAAGTATCATCACTCTCTTCCTTATACCCCATGCCTGCCTCCCATACTTGGATCATGTTTTCTCCTCCCCTTACCTCCACCCAACAAGACTCTCCTTTACCAATTTAGATTCTTTCTATCCTTCAAAGTTCAACTAAATCATAATATGATAGGATTTATAGGTAGAAGATACCATGCAGATAATAGAGTCCAGCCCTTTTGTTGTACAGATAAGGAAACTGAGGGACCAAAAAAAGAGTTAAATTGTCTAAACTCACACAGTAAGTAAAAGAGCTCAGATTTCAATTCATATCCTCTTAATCCAATGGTTCATGATATGCTTACTAATTCTAAAATATTTACGATTCTTTCACTTCTCTAGACTGAATGCATAGCACTGCTTATTTGGAAGATTCACAATTACACAGATCATGCATTACCTCATATTGTGATATCACAGTTTCCTAAATATACATCTTGTTTCTTGGTGTCGAATATAAACTCTTTGAAGTCAGGAAAACTCCTTTCATATAATTTGTATCTACCACAATGTGGGTAGCTAGGTGGTGCAGTGGATAGAGCACCAGTGCAGGAGTCAGGAGTACCTGAGTTCAAATCTCACCTCAGACACTTGCTACTCACTAGCTAGGTGACCCTGGGCAAGTCACTTAACCCCAACTGCCTCATCCTGGGTCATCTCCAGTCATCCTGATAAATACCTGGTCATTGGATTCAGATGGTTCTGGAGGAGTAGTGAGGCTGGTCACCTACGCAGCCCTACCTCACTCAAAACAAAGTCAAGTGCAAGTCATGTCATTATTTCTCTGATGGCACGGTCTTCTTCGGCAACGAAGGATGAACACACTAGGTATCCACCACAATATATAACAAAAGGCACTCAATAAAGATATGTTGGCTTAAGTATATGCCTTAGTCCCACACTAATTTTGCATGTTTTTAACATAATTAAAATTTAATGCCTCTGCCCACCTTTCTACTAATAATAGCTAGGTAAGACCAAAAATCTACTTCTTTAAAAAATCAAAAAAGGTTCTAGTGACATTAAATGTTCTCTCAAAATTAAGAAAGTACTAAGAAAGAAAATTATTTAAGGTACTGACAAATGAAAATATAGTAAACTCAACCTAAGACTCCAAATGATTCTTTAAATGTGCTTCTTAGGACAATAGTATGCGGAATGTGAATCAGAAATAATGTCCCGAATAATTACTATCTAACATTTGAAAAATGCTGGAGTTCCATTGTATTCACAGAAACTTCTGTATTCTTCACACAAACACAAGCTCCACAGATTTAAATTCTCCTGGCCTATTGTAATTTTAAGATAAACTGTGATCAGGAAGAGAAAAAACTGCCAGAGTAAGAAAAAAAATAATCACATGGTAAAAAGTTTCAGATCAATTTTATAAACTAGTCCACAACTAATAAGAGATGGTTTTACTTGAAAGTCGGCCTCTCTTGTTAATGGATTTTTGTTTGGGGGTGGGTTTTATTTTTGAGTGATTCACATCACATTTACTTAATTTTATTTTTCCAATTTTTACTCTGAAGCAATTGTTTAAATGATCTGTTACTCCATGAGGACTGACATTTCCTCTGGCTGGGAGACTGACTGCATCACACTCCATTAGCACTGATGAGTCTCACCAAGGGCAGCATGGTGGCTGACTTCCCTGTTTTGGCAGACCAACTGAAGAGGCGCTGAGCCAACCCCCTACAGCAATTGCTGACAGATTGGCCCAACTATACAGTTCTGATGGCAATCTGCATAGGATTACCAGTTACACAATAAACAGCCTTGATTCAGAGGCACCAAAGCAAATGGCGCTAACCAAAGACTGCCCCCCAAATACCCTGCTCTCACTATATCTGCAATCAAGCTTCTCTGCCTGATCCAATGAAGCATCCCTGCCAAGCTCCAAAATGATGGATGAAGTCATTAGTGTTTTAGTTATCTACACTAAACCTGAAGCCAAGGCATATGGTCTGACAGATGTTCTGGCAATGAGACCTTTTAGAATTGTTATGTAGGTGTCCACATATTCTGGACCCTTTTAAAATAGAACAGTAATGTGAGTCATGATCCTTGACTCCTCCCACATCCTCTCTCCCAATAAAGAAAATCAATATAAGAAATGCTTAGACTTGAAATGTAATAATCTTGTTTGACTGATAATATATGAGTTCACTTTGGATTAATTATGGCAACATGTCTTTAACAATTTATTTCTCATGGAGGGCCCTCAGAGGCCAACAAAATCAAACCCCTTATTTTACAAATAAAATAGACTGGAGACCAGAGAGGCTTGGTAATTTGTCTGAAGTCACAGAGGCACTAAGAGACAGAACTAGGATATAAACTAAGAGCATCTGAAAACTCCAGCACTGCATGAACCACATTATCTCTGATTGTGTTTTACTGTCAATTTTGTCCATATTTTTATAAACAAGAAAGAATACAAATATCAATTTGATTTTCTTATTTTCATTCTTGTAAAGAACTAAGATTTCTTCAGTACTTCATCAACTAATGAAAACCGTAACTACTGTAATACACAAAGAGGCAGTTTCATGATTTGCGACAGCCAAGGAAATTCATTGCCTGGCATCCAAACTTGTAGTGGTTAAATTCTCCAAAGTTAGGAAAGCATAGTTTTACCATAAATCTAAACTGAGAGCCTTTTTTTTCTGAAGTAGGACTTGAAAGAGTGGATGTTCTTCTAGGGGAGCCATACAGAAGTTAGAGTTACCTCCATACCATAATTGAATTTTAGAGTAGAATTTTAATGAAGTGGTCTTCTTTATGACAGAAAATGAGTTAAATAGTTTTTACTTTTTTTTTCTCCTCTAAGAATTTAACCAGAATCATTTAGTAACACTCCTTCCATCTATGCTGAGTCTCAAAAGAAGCAGTTTCAGAAAACTCTGCAACAAAAAAATAATTATTCAGAAGATTGTTTTTTTTTTAAGATTAGAAAAGCAACAACAGAGAAACTGTTCTCTATAAATCCTCATAAAGAGACCATTAATTTTATCCTAATAATTGTATCCCAATACTCAGGAATTGTTGTCCAGTATTCCTTCCCTTCAGGAAGTCTCTACAAGTCCAGTGCTCAAAAGAAATGCTAATGCTTTTGTAAGTCATTATCATGACAATTAAAATCATCAGATGATATGCGAATACTGCAGTGCTATAAGAAATGATGAGCAGGTTAATTTTTAGAAAAACATGGAAAGACTTACATGAAAAACTGAAGAATGAAATTAAAAAAACCAAGAGAACATTGTACACAGTAACAGGAAATACTGTTCTAAGAACTATTTTGAACAGTTAGGTTATTTTGAGTATTATAAATACTCAAAGTTACTACAAAGGACCTATGAAGGAAGATACTATCCACATTCAGAGAAGAACAGATAAACAGAAGTATGTATAATATAGTTTTATATACATACATACATACATATATGTGTGTATGCATACAAACAGAGATGTAACAATAGCTTTCTCTAGAGCAGGGGAGGGAGCGAGGGAAAAAAGTTAAAATTGCCAATTAGAGAACAAAAGAAACTTACAAGGAAGCATAGAACAGTGGGTAGCTTTGAAAATGATATGTAGTATTTATTAAATAGTTTATTCTTCTTAAAAAAAGTAAACAGTGTGAAATGGAAATTCATGGTTTTATATTGAATCCTCATTTTATGTTGTGCCATGTACATTTTTTTGTCTTTTTATATTTAAGTTCAAAATGAATATAATTTTTTAAAAAATCATCAAGCGAATTGTAGAGTAGATCACTACAATACATCACAATTATTTACATAGCTTCATAGAAGCCCAACAACTCTCCTAGTCAAGTAGAAGAGATTACAGGTAGCATTAATGCTTATGCACTGAACTCATGACTAGTCAATCCCAGGATTAGATGAACTACAACAGTGCTTGGTGTTTGAAGGGAGGGAAGTGAAAGGAAATAAGCATACGGTAAGAAAGAAGCAAATTTTTTGTTCCTAGAAGCTATGGGATTTAAGGTAGAACTAGCCTCTAAGAAGAAAATGAATAAAACTCTTACCACAAGGTATCATGTCTGAACTGTCATTGTCATCTATTACACTGGCTTTCAAACTGAAGTTCAAGGACAGTCCCGAGGTCATTAGCAGTCTGGTGGTACTCAAATTGTAAAGACTTCGGCAGAGCAAGCCAAAAGCTAGGTTCTTTCAAAAGCTAGGTTTCCTGCTGGGGCACAGCTCAGAGTGGCACTAAATGAGTAGGCACTGGACACTGGTCTTCTGATTTCTATTCCTTCTCTTAAGGACTCTGATCTAAGATTTGTTGATCTCAGTTCTATGAGGGAGATAAACATTCTAAAGAACACATCTAAGAAGTATCATGACAACACTCTAAACTTCCATAGCACCAAGCCTTCATGATTTCATAAAATGATTTATTAATTTCTTTTCAAATTAAATATGCTTAACTAGTATGTATTATATCATCTATATATCATGTAGGAGACAGTAAACAAACACTACATTGTGTGTGTTCTATGTGATTTTAAAATATGAGATGGCAGAGTAGAAAGACACACATATGCAGGCTCTCCCCACAAGCCCATAAAATACCTGGAGAGAGGGACTCTCAACAAATTCTGGAGCCGCAGAAGTGGAGAACAAGAGTGGAGGAGATTTCCAGCCCAGGGTGACCTGAAAGGCCCACAGGAAATGTCTGTTGCACCGGATGTGGAGTGTAGCCCAGTCTAGCCTTAGTCACACGCAGCTCTGGGAGGAGGACACCTCAGTGGTGGAATTCCCCAGTCCCAGAATTCCCACTCCCCGCAGCAGCTGGTTCGCAGATACCTCAACCCACAGGCGTCAAAGGTCACTGACAGGGTTTTTTTAGCTGGCCAGGAAGGGAGAAGGACCTTTCCATAGCTCTGGCCTCAGGCAGCGGCCCCAGAGGCCATACGGGGCAGGTGGCAGCAGTTTCCAGGGCAGCCCCTACAGCTGCTTGAATCCATTGTTGGATCATAAAACCCCTGGAGGCACTGAGCAGCCCATTCTTACCTTAGTCCTGTGTAGAGGTCCTGAGGGAACTGATCTTTATCTCACACTGAATGGTGGCCCTGCCCCCACAGCTTAACTGAATCTCAGCCCCTCAGTGCTGGCTTGGTGGAACTGGAGGCCAGGTGGCTGTGGAGGGGAGACTCTGCTAAGAGTCTAGGCACAAAAATCTCTCCCTGCTCCCAGACCAGGACATGCACTTGATTGGGCCACCTAAGATGAATGGAGATCTTACAGATTCCCAGAGTATACCCTACTCTTGACAAAGGATCCAAAAGTCAAGTAACTGGTTGAGAAAATGCCCAAAAAAGGGGGAAAAAATAAGACAATAGAAGGTTACTTTCTTCGTGAACAGATATCTTCTCCCATCCTTTCAGATGAGGAAGAACAATGCCTACCATCAGGGAAAGACATAAAAGTCAAGGTTTCTGTACCCCAAACATCCAAAATAAATATTCATTGGGCTCAGGTCATGGAAGAGCTCAAAAACAATTTTGAAAATCAAGTAAGAGAGGTAGAGGAAAAATTGGAAAGGGAAATGAGAGAGATGCAAGAAAAGCATGAAAACCAGGTCAACACCTTGTTGAAGGAGACCCAAAAAAATGCTGAAGAAAATAACACCTTGAAAAATAGGCTCACTCAATTGGCAAAAGAGGTCCAAAAAGCCAACGAGGAGTAGAATGCTTTAAAAAGCAGAATTAGCCACATAGAAAAGGAGGCTCAAAAGCTCACTTAAGAAAATAGTTCTTTCAAAATTAGAATGGAACAGATGGAGGCTAACAACTTTATGAGAAACCAAGAAATCACAAAACAAAACCAAAAGAATGAAAAAATGGAAGATAATATGAAATATCTCATTGGAAAAACAACTGATCAGGAAAATAGATCCAGGAGAGACAATTTAAAAATTATGGGACTACTTGAAAGCCATGATCAAAAAAAAGAACCTAGCTATCTTTCATGAAATTATCAAGGAAAACTGCCCTGATATTCTAGAACCAGAGGGCAAAATAAGTATCGAAGGAATCCTTCGATTCCTGATCACTGCCTGAAAGAGATCCAAAAAGAGAAACTCCTAGGAACATTGTGGCCAAATTCCAGAATTCCCAGGTCAAGGAGAAAATATTGCAAGCAGCTAGAAAGAAACAATTCCAGTATTGTGGAAATACAATCAGGATAACACAAGATCTGGAAGCTTCTACATTAAGGGATCGAAGGGCGTGGAATAGGATATTCCAGAAGTCAAAGGAGTTAGAACTCAAACGAAGAATCACCTACACAGCAAAACTGAGCATAATACTTCAGGGGAAAAAACGGTCTTTCAATGAAATAGAGGACTTTCAAGTATTCTTGATGAAAAGACCAGAGCTGAAAAGAAAAATTGACTTTCAAACACAAGAATCAAGAGAAGCATGGAAAGGTAAAGAAAAGAGAAATCATAAGGGACGGACACACACACACACACACACACACACGCACACGCACGCACGCATGCACGCACTCACACATAGACAGAGCACAGGGTGAGTTGAATAGGATGGGATCATATCCAAAAAAAAATTTAATTAAGGTGTGAGATAGAAATATATTGGAAAAAGAAAGGGAGAAATGGAATGGGGCAAATTATCTCTCATAAAAGAGGCAAGTAAAAGACTTTTCAGTGGAGGGAAAAAGGTGGGAGGTGAGAGAAAAAAACATGAAGCTTACTCTCATCACACTCAACTAAAGGAAGGAATAAAATGCACACTCATTTTGGTATGAAAACCTATCTTACAATACAGAAAAGTCGGGGAGAAGGGGATAAGCAAGGTAGGGGGAATGATGGAAGGGAGGGCAATGACAGGAGGGAGCAATTAGAAGAAAACACTCTTGGGGAGGGACAGGGTCAAAAGAAAGAGCAGAAGAAATGGGGGAGCAGGATAGGATGGAGGGAAATATAGTTAGTCTTACACAACATGACTATTATGGAAGTTGTTTGCAGATATGGTCTATATTGAATTGCTTGCCTTCCCAAAGGGGGATGGATGGGGAGGGAGGGAGGAAGAGAAGTTGGACCTCAAAGTTTTAGGAACAACTGTTGAGTATTGTTCTTGCACACAACTAGGAAATGAGAAGTATAGGTAATGGGGTATAGAAAGTTATCTTGCCCTACAGGACAAAAGAGAAGACGGGGATAAGGGAAGAGAGGGATGTTAGAAGGAAGGGCAGATTGGTGATAGGGGTAATTAGAGTGCTCAGCATTATAGGGTGGAGGGAGGGGAGAAATGGGGAGAAAATTTGGAACCCAAAATTTTGTGGAAATGAATGCTGAAAACTTAAATAAATTTTAAAAAAATATGTACTATTTTATAGCTCAATTTAAATAAGCTATTATGTTCAATACTTTTAATTTCTTTCATCAATGTTATGTTAAATTCACAGAAAAAGAAATTTACTATGAAGTTCATAATTTTCTTACTCCTCTCCTTACTGAAAATAATTTTTACTGGACACATTTTAAGGTATTATGAAACTCAAAAACACTGAAAATTGCAAAGATGGCAATAATATTTTCTTGATTCTTATACACAAGGATCAGTAAAAAGGACATTTACTATTCCATCATGTGGATAACATACCCTTTCACCAAGTTGTTTTTAACGCATAATTTTCCACAGTCTCAGTTTGACATCTCAAGTAGTTACTCTCACAATGAATTCTTGAAAACCTCATAGGAAAAAGTCTATTGCTCTTAAAATAAATGAAGCAAAACTAAAGCCAACTGTCTCACAGAACAGACTATGTTATGGGCAAGATAGGGATATTATAATGAAGAAAGAGGGGATTTGGAGTCAAAGGACCTGGGTTCTAATCCTGGCTCTATTCTTACACGTAACCCTATTTTTATCACCTACATGTGAGTCAATTTCCTCATCTGTTAAATGAGTGAGTGTCAAACAGTTGACTTTTAAAGACAAGAACAACTTTTTTAAATATGTTACATGGTAAGATCAACCTATGATCCTGGTGGGAAGAAAATTGGTCTTGGAGTCAGATACCCTTGGAGAATGGGTACTTGGGGAGTGGAACCCATTGAGACATAATTTTATCAGTGTTACACTACATACCAAAATCTACTTCGCAAATTATAAACTGAGGCATTTTTTAATTGGGAATTGAAATTTCTTTCCAATAAATTCTTATACAGAAAAATCAATAGTTTCATTATTACCTGTACAATGAAAAGAATTATTTAACTGATCAGGTTAATAATGGATGTATTTTAGTTGAATTAAAGTTAACAGATTTTTTACTTTCTTAAAAAAGGTGATTGTGTGTGTATATTGGTGTGTGTGTATGTATGTGTATGAACTGCTAAGAAAACAATCAACAGAAGTTCCAGAGGTTAAAAAAAAATACTAAACTTCACTGAGATCCTAAAATACTAGCCATGAAATGTAGAAGAGAGAGAAATCCATATTATCTCGTCTCAGGGGAGTCCTTAATACCCATCATGTTTGCAACCCTCCTGCACTCCCCCTCCCAAAAAGAGGCAACATTGACAAGTTTAGAGAAACAATAATAAAAGATGTTCATTACAAGAATAGGAAAACAAAACAATGAACAGAAGATTTAGTGTAGTTCACGTGAAAAAGCAGGGTCTCTCTAAGGAAGTATTTGCTACTGGGAGGATACTGAGACATGGAGATAAAAAAGGAATTAAACTCCACCATGATATTAAAGTTTTAAAACATAAAGCAAAGCAACAATTGTGAAATATCTGAGTTCTCCTAGAAAGGATCTTAAGAAAATTAAAGCCTACATCAAGAAAGATTTAGCAAATCAATTGTTGACATTAAGACATATTTACCAAAACAAATAGTTTAAAAAGGTATTCTCTTCACCATTAGTACAAGGAATCAGAGAATCAGTGAAATGGAAGGGAGCTTCAATTCCATTTAAACAATGTGGAAGCTAATCAACTCAAGAAAAAGTATTCATCCAGGGTTCTATCTCTGAAATGAATGAAGAAGGATCACTGAAGTACCTGATACCATAACTACGACAACAAAGTCACTCTATACCAAGGAGGATTCCCAGTTGTGGAAACTATTTTTTGGATGCTTCACTTTCCAAAGTATAGATAAGAGTTTAAGGAGTCATTCTGAGAAACCGGACATGCTTGCAGAGAACTGCAATCTGTAACAATCCAGGGGCCATCATTTTGCTACCTATTGTACAGTTTAAGATGTACATAAATGTAAGACTTCATAAGAAAGACAATAGGGTTGCTGAACCCAGAAAGGACTATTTTCAGAGGGAATTTTCAATAAGTACATATCCACTTAAATGTGAAGATATTTGAGGGTAGCTGTGAGGAAGACATTGAGTAATAAGAATTAAGAGATTATTTTGAAGAGAATAGAAAGACTGAAGTGATTGAAATTATGATTGACCAAAAGGTAGAAAGAAAATGAGTTTTGCTTTTGTAACTTTTGATGACTGTGACTCCTTGAAGGAGTTTACCTCATTCAATATTATCATATTATGGCAACACTTTTTGTAATTTAAAAGAACTGGAAATTAGGTGGGGGAAGGTGTGCCTGTGGGAGGAATGAATGAAAAAATGATGGTATACATAAATGTAATGGGATAGTGTTGTGCAGTAAGAAATGACTAAAGAAATGATTTTTTTGGAAAATTGAGGGAAGACGTGTCTGAACTAAAGCAGGGTGACAGCAGAACCAGGAGAACAAATTTTGCAGTAGTAACATCATAAGGAAAAAACAACTTTGAAAGACTGTTATCAATACAATGAACACAATTCTGGAAGACTGGAATGAGGACATGTGATGAAATATATTACCCTTATATTACCACTCCTTAAGGGGTGGTAACAGACTCTAGGAGCAGATTAAGACAGATTTTTTTTAACACAGCAATTGAAGAAATTCGTTTTGTTTAACTATGCATATTTATTGTAAGAATTTTATTTTTTCCCAATGGGAAGAGGAGATTAAAGAGAGAAAACAGATCTTATACTTTCATTGAAAAACACAGTTGATAATACTATAAAAATAAAAAACTGTTAAGTGACAAATACTTGTAAACAAAAAATGGCTAGTGCTTAATATAGATGACAAAAGACAAAACTTTTGAGACAGAAACTCCAGACCTTATATCGGGGACAAGCATTTCCTGAAATCACATAAAGGTGGCTATGGCAGTTCCAGTAATGGCAGATTTTAATTACTGCTAGAAAGAAAACTAAGCAGGAAAAGAGAGTTAAAGAAGAAACAGGAAAAATTTAATTTACCACTGGTTTGTGAATTCAGGCACAGTGATGATGGGCTTTAAATAACAGAGTGTATTGTGTGTGTGTGTGTGTGTGTGTGTGTGTGTGTGTGTGTGTGTGAGTGTGGCCAAAAAAGAAACAAAACAAAAAACCATTAACACTGCATTTTTTAGAAATTGCATAACAGGTTAATTTCTTTTGTGTTTAATGTGAAGTATCCAACATTCCAACAAAGATCATGATTTTTTTTTTCCTCTTCTCATACTAGTGATTGTTAAATATTATATAGTCTGATCATGTCACAGAATATGTTTATCTCTAAAAAATCAACAAGAACCAAAATGCAAGTTGTCAACCAGTCATTGTCTAAGACTTCAAGTGAGGGGAGGACACACTAACTCCTTAAGGTAACCTGTTTCAGATTTTGGATAGTTCTAATTATTTCAAGTCTTTGCTTATGCTAAGCCTGTTTATGTCTCTTTTGGACTTTGACATGTATGCCCCAAATGGTAAAACTACGAGAAATCAATACAAATTTAATTCTTCTTCTCTGTGACAACCTTTCAAACATGAGAAGATAGGTATCATGCCCTTCTACCCTCAAGATTTCTGTTTGTTTGTCCATTTCACAAGTATATTGGAAATGTCACTCATGGGATTCATTTTTATTTTAGCATGTAAAGAAAAAGACATATCCAGAAGTTTCTTTGGAGAACAGATTTCATTATAATTTTATATAGCTTCTAAAGGTACAAAGACTCTTCACACACAAAAAAAAAGTTTAAAAGTTTTTTTCTCTATCAACTATAAATTCAAAACTACTGCCCACAATGGTCTTGCCTTTTCAGAGAATTAAAAGGTAAATGATAGTAAATATGAACACACATTAGCAGACAAATATTAGTTTATACAAACATCCATTTATTTACTTTTCACCAAGTCTCCACATTTCCTTTCTTCATCTTAGAACTCAAGCCTACCAAGTTCCCTACTTTATTTTGAGTTGGTTAGGATAATATAGTTCTCAGCCCATTTCATTACATATAGCCTTGTCCAGGCAATTTCCAGGAAGATTAGGCTTGGTTTAAGGAGAAACTTCTGAGTAAGTGAAGCTATCCAAAAGTGGAATTTATCACTGGAGATAATGACAAATTGTTATCCATATCTTCAAGAAAACGTAAGATCATCATATTTTATACATGCTATAGAAAAAAAAATTTTAATCAGCTATGAACTGGATCGCATGTCCTGTGAGGTCCTTTCTGACTCTTAAGATTTTATGAGACAAAGTATTATGCAATCAAAAAATCATATATTTACAGCTATAAAGAACCTTAAAGACATGTAATCCAACACTCTCATTTTTACAAATGAGAAACTTAGGTCCACAAAGATTATGTGACTCACATGGAGTGACCTAGCTAATAAATGTTTATGAATTTCAAATTAACCTTGCTGATACTCCTCACTGCACAGGTCCATTTTCCAAGGCTTCAAAGACATAAGTTCCTCATCTTTTTACCGCCTTCTCCAAACTCACTTCTGTTTTTCTTTTCTGGTTTAGACTGTTTCCCTCCCTGAGCCAATCTGATTCTTCAGATTTCATTTTACATATATTATTTTCTTCTACATAATTTGCACACTCATCCTTCAGTTAATCTAATATTGACCCTGAAATCTGAGTTTATCCATCCTGGACCTAAACTCTGAACAATTTAATTTTCTTTTGTTGGACTACACATTGCTTGAAATATTGCCCCAAAAGTTTCTCAAAATGTAATTTATCATACTGACAGTTCTCCATCTTATGAACCATGCTCTAGTAAATCTGGTTTGTGAAGCACTTTAAAATGAAAGAAATTTTCTTTTCTATTCTTTTCACTTCCAATTATTCTAAGGAACTTTTTTTTTTAAGTTGAACACAGAGAAATTGGAAGAACAATGAAATTTAACTACGAGTGGATAGAAGACACAATATTTAAATTCCTTCATAAATTAATTCACATTTTTAAGAGGCAAGCAAGGAAAAGGATGAATCATCACAAGATCAGTACAAGTCAAGCAGAGAAATGCTGCATGACAAAATAAGTGAATTAAAATATAATCTGTGCTCGTGTGACATTGGTGCTTTTTCATGATCAAATTTATCCACATTAGCTGAATGAACTAGTTAGTCTTACCTGCAACCATAACTTGTTATTCACAGCATCTCGCCCCGTAGCGATGCACTGAAATGTAGCATTCTGGCCTGCATTGACCTCTACATCACCCAGCCTCAAGAAATGAGGGGATTTATCTATGGAGAAAGGGGAAAAAAAGATGAAACACAATTCACAAGGAGCTCCCCATTACATATTTTTATTTCCTAAAGACGAACAAAATTGCTCATTCTAAAATTGGTCAGCAGAAATTCCATGAAAAGAAAGATATTCTATTCTCTCAAAAAAATTCTTCTCAAAAAGGAAAAAAAAGAACATTTCTTCTGTCCTTCCAACAGTCTCCTTTCCCCTCCTTTCGGTAACTTTGTTTTCTTTGAATATTATACCCAAACAAAGATAATGTTGTACATGTATTGGGCATTCGATAATTGCTGGGTGACAACTATTGCAAGTTCTAAGTGAATAAAAATAAAATGCTTATAAATTGTAATAAGGAAAGACAGACTCAATACGGAAAACATCAGGCAAAATAAAGATACAGAAACAAGCCCAAGCTTATCTATTGGACAAAAATCACAACAGAGACACAGATATACAAACACCCTATTTAATTAGCCCTCGCTTCATTCCTTCCCATCCTTGAGCGCCCACAGCACAACTGCTATCGTTTTCTCTATGTAGTGCTTTCAAGAAAATAGCATTTCAGGTGCCATCAAGTATAGTAACAGTTCGTGTGACTAAATCCTTATGTCTGTACAGCCTCAGGAAAGCCACTCAGGTAAAATATTAGACTGACATAAGTGATGACTATAGTTGAAGGATATGAGTTACATATCCCTCAGACATATTTTCTACAGATTTACCTGTTAAAACTAAAGGTTTTCTAATGCTTTCCTTAAAAATAATTAATCAAAACTGTCAAAATTATGAAGTTATTGGAACTCATGGGAATACTATATTATTGGTAAACGACAGGTGAAGTTATCAACCTTTGTTGAGCAATTTGTTTATAAGTCAAAGCCTTTTTTGAATTCAACATCTATTTTTCTAAAGTCCAAATGATCATTAGGTTGGCACACTACTTACTTTCTCACATTAATGTTACACAAGAATCTATGACACTTATTAGTCCTTGGAGTGAATAATTTTCCTCTCTTTTGTTAGAGGAGACAGTTAAGAGTTCGCTGTCTGTATTTAATTCTAGGTAAGATACTAGCTGCTTTCCCAAAACACTAGAAGAAGCAATTCACTGCCACTGCAATGAAAGAGGAGCAAAGGTACCTATTTTTAATCATATTATTCCACATCAATTGACAGGACATATATGCAAACAAACACATAAATCTGACATGGAGGATCATTGAATACTCAAAGTAGTAAATATAAGCCCTTTTATAATCAGGTTTTAGGAGGCAGGGTTATGTCTTATAGGATCACTGTCCTAAGCCTGGTTTCAGCAGTTCTATGTAACAGTTATGTTTTAGTAGATATGATTTGACCAAGAGATATGTAGAAATCTATCTGGAAATGGGCCAGATTTTCACATACAGAACATAATATGTGGAACATTATATTAATGAAGCATGTATGAGATTGATCAGCATTCCCATTTGACATAAGAAACTATTCGAATACTTGGACACACACATATATGTATATATGTATGTATACAGGTCTATGCTTTCAATTGTGACCTTAAAAAAAAGTTCAGATAAAATTCATCCCTATGTACCTGTCTGTAATTGCATCAGTTGCTAGGGTTTTTATCATCCTTTCTATTAAATAACCTAGTAGAAAAAAAATCTCCAGTCAATGTAGCACAAATTACATAGATATGCCAATTATCCTCACAAACTGATGAAAGGGGAGTCAGTATGAGGGAAAGGGAGAAAAAAAAGTTACATGATCTGCATAATGTTACATTAAGAACTAGTATAAATTCAAATAAATGAACTACTTTTCCTTATTGTGGTTCTAATGTTCTATTGGATACTGGGTAATAACTTCAAAATAAATTTTTAATCCATAATTTTACCTCTTGATCTCTCTAGCTATATATACATATATATGTATATATAGCCTTGCATTTAATAGGTATTTAATAAAAGTTTTTAGAACTGAACTGAATTAGCAGGGATAGAATACATTCCTCAAGAATGATGAATACTTCTTACATAAATTATTGCAACAGCCATGAAATGGTTTTCCCAAAAGCAGTAAAAAGAAATACAAGAGACAGGAAAAGAGAAGAGCGATCAAGTGATGAAAACTCAAGTCGGTGCCAATATCAAATAGTTCCTGAAAAGCCTCAGGAAAACACAACTCTTAATCACACTTACCGCAAGGATAGCTCAGAACTTGGATGTCATCAATGGCAATGTAGCCATTTCTCTCATCTGAGACTTCAGCCTCAAATATTACCTGTCAGAATGAAAGGAAAAACGTTTACAACACTCATTTCTGCACAATTCCCAGTGTGGAAGGAGAGTAGATGACATATGACTTTTATTTACACTGAATTTTCCGTAAGGATTAAAAGATATTTATTACGGAACATCTCAGATTTTGATCACATTCTAAACTTTAATCACAGACAGATCACAGGAATATCAGAACAATAATTAATTTTTCTGAGATGAAGTTGTTGCTCAGTTTAAAAAAAACTACTGAAAAATGCTATTTTACCTCTGGTAGGCAATATATGATTTCCAAAAATAAGTTATCTTGCATAAATGTACATAAACACACACATACACACAACTGAAAATGGAATAAAACATGGAAAAAGGACTGGGGCAAGCTGTTCAACTACATTTCATTAATAAATCTCACTTGATCCTCACAAAAATTATGTGAGGAAGATGGGACAAATATTATTATACCAAACTGAATTAATTCAATAACTACTTATTGAATGGCTAATACGTGTTAACCACCGATGATACAAAGACAAAAGGATACAGTTCTTGATGGAAAAGTACCAGGAAGAAACAATATCTTCACAGATAAGTATAAAGGTAATTTGTGCAGAATGGAACCAAAGCGCTTTGGACGCACAGAGGAGAACACTGAGTATCATGATCTCCTCCAAGACATGGGAACTGAGTAACATACAAAGTGGAGTTGAGGACACTGGGTAAGAAAAGTCAGTTTGCCCCCAGTCATTGGACTAATAAATAAACAGCTAGTTTGAGACAAGAAATCTGATCTTCTGTCTCCCTCCATCTGCCCTTTGCACTAGACCTTCCTTATATATGTAGGAAGTGGAAAAGCTAAACTGAACTTTCTGATATGAAAGAGAGGGAGAAAAAAGGTTATACTATCTGCACTATATTACATTAAGAATTTGAATAAGATCGAATAAATGAACTAGTGTTCCTTAGTGTCAGAGTGAATTGGATGGATATTGAGTCAGAGGCAGCAATAGCATTGTACCTGAGGAAGGGAAGAGTCTACCCACTTCCAAGGCATAGACATGTAATTTCAGAGAAGTAAAATGAGAATTTGACCCCCAATGGGTAGGGAAGAATCTTTTTAGACAGGAAAAATGAATCCATTGTGTGATTCCAGAGGAACTCCTATTGGGGAGGGAGGAATTGGGTGCTAAGCATTACATGCGGATGGACTGTTCCTCACCAAAGCTATACAAGAAGAAAACTTAGTAAGGGAGAGTAAAGATGGATGCAGGTTTAAGGATGCATCCCTACATCTTCTCCATCTGATAATGAAGTCTGATATAATAAAACAATGTCATGTTGGCACTAATATAGGATGGGCAGGGAACTGCATAGAACATGGATGAAATCTGTCTATAGCAATAATTTTCACTCTGATGACTTGGAATATTATAGTATAGTCAGTGGGATGCCCAAAGCCTCCTTGCATCAAATTTTAGCTCAAATTACTTTCTTTTAAATTTATTTTTACTATGGATTTAACAAATATTAAACTAAGTAATTTCATATATAGAACAAAGCTTTCAAAAGAGGAATGATTATACATGGAATTTTGTAGATTTCTATTATATACAGCTTGTTTGTTTTTTAAGTATATAATAATTTTCACATATAGCTTTGAAAGTCGTTTTGTTTGTCCGTATTTGTTTCTGATCTTCCATCTACTCTCTTCTTATATGCCTACAATTACTACAAACAACAATTCCCCTAACCCACCTAACTTTTAGAGGCTTGATATAAAACCTGTATTTTAAAGCTTACCTCAAAATCATCTTCCTTCAGAAAGATATCCTTGATCCTTTCAGTGAGAAATGGTTCTTTCTTTCTCTTACTTCACCTAGCACTTTGTATACTTCTCTCAGACAAAAATGCTAAAATACATAATACCTTTATACTCATGACTCTAAGACAACATTTCCATCCACCATTGCAAGGTGTGATCCCATTATACATTCGCATTATGTGGGATTCCATCTCATGTCTTCCCATGGACGATTCATGTAAGACACTGGAGGACCTCCTCCAATTCTATTAATATTTTGAGGGCACCAATATAGCACACTATTCTGCTTACTCCTATTATGTCTAAACAGAACACTTTCTCTTTTAGTAATATATCTCAGTGGTGGCTTCCCTAATATTTCCTGTGCCAAGGAAATGCTGGAAACACTCAGCAGCCTAGTTGGGTTCACTCTGGATTATAATTATGGTAAATTTATTATATATTTGGTAGACTACAAATTAACTGTACAACACTGCAGGCTCCAGAACAGAAGGGACCAGGATTACGCACCCTTGCAACTCCTCCAAGGTATAAGACTCTGATCTGCATAATCCTTAGTTACTAATCAAATGCCACCAAGATAATCATAGTACATATAGCAAAGGCACAGAGAAGCAAATGGCTCTGCTCTCTACTTTCTAAGGATAGACAGACTTTCTGAGAGGTCTTCTCTTAATTTGCCTCACTCTCATTCTCATCCCTCTCTGAGTCCTGCTACAGGCAATAATTAAGTTCACACTGCTACTTGTATGGTTAATGCATTTGTGATGGAATTAACATATTTTTAATGTAATAGGAATTTCTTTCCCATCCATTAATAGGCCTATGTGACCTTCTTAAGTTGCATGGAAGCCTAAGTCACATGAGTGTGAGTCACATGAGCCTGTGGTGGAAGGAGCTGGCTGGATGGGGGGAAAAAGAAGAGGCAGAGCTGGAGCAGAGCTGGGAGGAAGTTGGTCAAGACTAATCAGAGCTGCGAAGAACAGAAGAAGCAGGCAGCTGGCTGGGAGTGCGAGAAGTACACTTTGCTTAGGGAGCCTGTTTGTGGGAAGGCCTGATAATGTGCATAGACTTCTTGGTTACTATTTTGGATTTCTTTGTTGCTATGATGGATGTGACTTTCTGGGGTCTGAATAAATGTTTTAGTTCTCTCTTCCATGTGGAGAGTCTGTTATATTTTGCGATTCAGAACTGTGCTGGCATATTCATAGTCATCGTAGGTGCTCTGTATATCTCACTGGCCCTACACTACTCCACTTTCAACAAGCCACTCCATTTTCACTCCATAAACTGAACACACATTTATTAAGTTACTACTACATAGCAGGGACTCTTCTAAAATAACATCTCATTAAGTTACTCATTCTCTCCTAATCAAAGTTTGTTAAATGAAACAAATATGGATGCTAACAAAAATGAGGATTTTTATGGAAAGTAAAACTGACAAACAAAACTTTGAAAACCACCACTCAAAAAAATAGTATTCTTAGGTAATATGTTTCATTTAAGGCCTTCCTGTCATGTTTCATGATGCCATGGAAGTTACTTTAGGTTTCTGAAGCTACTTTTACATAGAAGGCACTAAAGTAATCCCTTGAACGCGAAGAAAATAATTCTGACCATCAAAAGTCATGTATTTGAGCCTTACTTCATGCGTGAAGCACAAACAACCCAATAATATAGACCTATTCAAAGAGGGTGAACAAGTGGGAAAATAGAGAAAAAATAAGCAATAAAAATTGTATGTCATCATATGTCTGCCCTAATGTGTGATAAGTGTATGTAATAATCATGGTGATTATACTACTACTAGGCTAATATCTCAAAGAGATCAAAGAATGAGGAAAAGTGCTCACATGTACAGAAATGTAGTAACTCACTTTACGGTGGTAAAGAAAGTATCTTTAAGGAGGAAATGACTTTACTTGATTTTATTTGATTTTATTCCAATTCTTTTTTTTTCTTAATAAAAAATTTATTTATTTAACTTTTTACATTCATTTTCACAAAATTTTGGGTTCCAAATTTTCTCCTCTTTTATCCCCTAACCCCACCCCAATACACCAAGCATTCTAATTTTCCCTATCACCAATCTGTCCTCTCTTCTATCATCCCTCCCTTCTCTTGTCCCCATCTTCTCTTTTGTCCTGTAGGGTCAGATGACTTTCTATTTCCATTAACTGTATTTCTTATTTCCTAGTAGCAACAACAATACTCAACAGTTGTTCCTAAAACTTTGAGTTCCAAATTCTTCCCATCCATCCCTGCCCACCCGTTCCCTTTGAGAAGGCAGGCAACTCAATATAGGCCATATCTGTGTAGTTTTGCAAATGACTTCGATAATAGTCGTGTTGTGTAAGACTAACTATATTTCCCTCCATCCTATCCTGCCCCCCATTGTTTCTATTCTGTCTTTTGATCCTGTCCCTCCCCAAGTGTTGACTTCAAATTGCTCCCTCCTCCCTTTGCCCTCCTTTCCATCATTCCCCGCCCCCCCTTGCTTATCTCCTTCTACTCCACTTTCCTGTATTTTAAGATAGGTTTTCATACCAAAATGAGTGTGCATTTTATTCCTTCCTTTAGTCGAATGTGATGAGGGTAAACTTCTTGTTTTTTTCTCAGCTCTCCTCTTTTTCCCTCCACTAAAAAGTCTCCTGCTTGCCTCTTGAATGAGATATAATTTACCCCATTCCATTTCACCCTCTTTCCTCTCACTGCATTTCTCTCTCACCATTTACCTTAATTTCTTTTAAGATATGGTCCCATCCTATTCAATTCACTCTGGCTCTCTGTCTCTGTATGTGCGTGCATGTGTGTATGTGTGTGCATGCATGTGTGTACATGTGTGTGTGTGTATGTGTGTGTGTGGTCCCACCAACTACCCAGATACTGAAAAATTTTAAGAGTTACAAATATTGTCTTTCCATGTAAACAGTTCATCTTTGGTAAGTCCCTTATGACTTCTCTTTGCTGTTTACTTTTTCATGCTTCTTCTCATTCTTGTGTTTGAAACTCAAATTTTCTTTTCAGCTCTGGTATTTTCATCAAGAATGATTGAAAGTCCTCTGTTTCATTGAAAGACCATATTTTCCCCTGAAGTATTGTACTCGGTTTTGCTGGGGAGGTGATTCTTGGTTTGAGTCCTAGTTCCTTTGACTTCTGGAATATCCTATTCCACTCCCTTCGATCCCTTAATGTAGAAGCTGCTAGATCTTGTGTTATCCTGATTTTATTTCCACAATACTGGAATTGTTTCTTTCTAGCTGCTTACAAGATTTTCTCCTTGACCTGGGAATTCTGGAATTTGGCCACAATGTTCCTAGGAGTTTCTCTTTTTGGATCTCTTTCAGGTGGTGATCGATGGATTCTTTCAATACTTATTTTGCCCTCTGGTTGTAGAATATCAGGGCAGTTTTCCTCGATAATTTCATGGAAGATGATGTCTAGGCTCTTTTTTTGATCATGGTTTTCAGGTAGTCCCATAATTTTTAAATTGTCTCTCCTGGATCTATTTTCCAGGTCAGCTGTTTTTCCCATGAGATATTTCACATTCTCTTCCATTTTTTCATTCTTTTGGTTTTGTTTGGTGATTTCTTGGTTTCTCAGAAAGTCATTAGCCTCCATCTGTTCCATTCTAATCTTGAGAGAACTATTCTCTTCAGTGAGCTTTTGAACCTCTTTTTCCATTTGGCTAATTCTGCTTTTGAAAGCATTCTTCTCCTCATTGGCTTTTTGAACCTCTTTTGCCAATTGAGTGAGCCTATTTTTCAAGGTGTTATTTTCTTCAGCATTTTTTGAGGTCTCTTTTAACAAGGTATTGACCCGTTTTTCATGCTTTTCTTACATCTCTCTCATTTCTCTTCCCAGTTTTTCCTCCACCTGTCTAACTTGCTTTTCAAAATCCTTTTTGAGCTCTTCCATGGCCTGAGCCCACCGGACATCCACCTGGGATGTCTGGGATACAGAGGCCCTGACCTCCACGTCTTTCCCTGATGGTAAGAATATTTCCTCGTCATCAGAATTGAAAGGCGGGAACATCTGCACCCCATCAAAGTAGCTCTCTATGGTCTTATTTTGCTTCCTTTTTCTGGGCATTTTCCCAGCCAGTTACTTGACTTCTGAGATTCCTGTCCACCCCCGCCTAGATCCGCCCAGCTAGTGCTTGGGGTCTGAGATTCAAATGGGCTTTCTGCGGCAGCCGTGGCTGCTATTCAATGTGAGCTTAAGTTCTGGTGCTTGGGTGGGGGCAGGGCTGCCTCCCAGGCTCAGTTCCCTCTGGGGCTTTATGCAGAGACCTTCAGTAATGGAGCAGGTGGGGGCAGGGCCGCCTCCCATGCTCAGCTCCCTCAGGGGCTTTATGCAGAGACCTTCAGTAATGGGGCAGGTGGGGGCAGGGCCATCTCCCAGGCTCAGTTCCCTCAGGTGGTTTATGCAGAGACCTTCAGTAATGAAGATCCTGCCTGCTTGGGGAGTTCCAGGCCGCCGCTGCCTCTGCCGCTGCCTCCTGAGGGGGCCCGAGCCACGGAGACATCCCCCTCCCCTCTCGTCCAGCCCAGACATCTCTCTCACTGACCTGTAGCGCCTGTGGGTGGAGGGACCTTCCCGGCCGCCGGAGGTTCCGTCCCTGAAGCCTGCTCAGATCTTCTTCTCTGGGGCTGTGGCCAGGGCAGCTCAGGGGTGGGCTCGACTTTCTGGGGCGCGATGAGCCCTGGGGACGGCTCTCCAGGAAATCTTTTCCACCGTGTTTCTGCACGCCTTGCAGTGATCCAGAATTTGTGGGGAGTTCTTCTTGCAGGAAATATATGGGCTGTGGGTTCGGAGCTAGCATACGTGAGTCTTTCTACTCCGCCATCTTGGCTCCACCCTATTCCAATTCTTAATGCAATACAGTGCAGATAATGAGGAGTGTCAATAAGCATCTTAAACAGAGGAACAGTGAAGTTTCACTTCATACCCATATTTGTCAAAGATGATATGAAAGAAAAAACATGGCCAAAATTTGGAGGAGGTTGTATCAGGATAGATGCACCAAGGAGGAAATAACTAAGAAGGTGTCCACTTTTTAGATAATGGCTGAACAGCGTAGAGTATATGACTGTAATAAAATCTTACTGTGCCTTCAGAAATAATATAACAATAGTTTCACAGCAACTGTGATGACATACAAATGATGTAATGTAAAGCAGACCCAAGAGTAATATTTGTAAATTTTCAACAACATTATGGGGGGGAGGGGGGGGCAAAAGTAACTTTAAAAGACCTAATAACTTTGATCAATGCAATGATCAATGATTTTCCAAAGGGCCAAAGAAGAAGGATGCTACCAATTTCCTGACAGAGAGATGAAGGTCTCAAGATGGAACATACATTTGTGGACATCGTTAACATGGGAATTTGCTTTTCTTGACGATGTATATTTACTACATTTTCCTTTTTTGTTCAATTGAGGTGTTGGGAAGGAGAGAAAAAAATGCATATTAGTTCAAAATATAATTAAAATCAAATTTAAAAACTATCTCACATTTATTTAGTGCTTAAAGATTAATAAGGGAAATTTACAAATAACATCATTCTCTTATTCATTCTCATGTAATCAATGTTAATTGAAACAAATATGAATGTTAATAAAAAAATTTTTCATGGTACAGCATAACTTTTTATTTTTATTGTTTATTATTTTTATTTTTTTTATTAATGTTCTACAATCACTACCATAGAATTAAGATTTTAACCCCCCACACATACTCTTCCCCACTACCCCCCTCCATCCCCAAGATGGCATGCAATTCTGTATAGGTTCTACATATACTTTCCTATTGAATACATTTTCACTATAGTCATGCTATGTAGACAAACTAAAATACATGGGAGAAACCATATAACAAATCAAAATATAATACACAAACACACACACACATAAACATGACCTGCTACATTCTGGAAATGAATTCCATAGTTCTTTCTCTAAGTGTGGAAGGCATTTTGCCTTAGAAAACCATTGGGATTTTTTTTTTAAGTTCTTGCATTATTACGAAGTTCCAAGTCTACCAGAAAAAACTCTTTGCACACTGTGGTCATTGCTGTGTACAAAGTTCTGGTTCTGCTCCTCTCACTCAGCATCAGATCACAGAAGTCCTTCCAGGCCTCCCTGAAGTCTTCTTGTTCATTATTTCTTATGGCTTAATAGTCCTCCATCATATTCATATACCATAATTTATTCAGTCATTCCCAATTGAAGGGCATCCCCTTGACTTCCAGTTTTTGGCAACTACAGAAAGTGCTGCTATAAATATTTTTGTACATGTGGGACCCTTTCCCATTTTTATGATCTCTTGGGAATACAGTCCAAGAAGTGGTATTGCTGGGTCAAAGCTACATTATTGTAGCCCTTTGGGCATAGTTCCAAACCGCTCTCCAGAATGGTTGGATGAGCTTCCAGCTCCACCAACAATGAATTAGTGTTCCAACTCTCCCACATCCTCTCCAGCATTTATCATTTTCTTGTTCTGTCATGTTTGCCAATCCTATAGGTGTGATGTGGTTTTGATTTGCATCTCTCTAATCAAAAGTGATTTAGAGCATTTTTTCATATGATTATAGATATCTATAATTTCTTCCTCTGAAAACTGACTGTTCAAATCCTTTGACCATTTATCAATTGGGGAATGATTTGTATAGTTATACATTTGAGTCAGTTTTCTATATATTCTAGAAATGAGGCCTTTATCCCCAAGCTTAGCTGTAAAAATTCTTTCCCAATTTACTACACCCCTCTGAATTTTGGTTGCATTGGGTTTGGTTGTGCAAAAACTTTTCAGTTTAATGTAATCAAAATTATCCATCTTGCATTTCATAATGCTTTCTATCTCTTCTTTAGTAAAAAATTATTCCCTTTTCCATAAATCTGATAAATACACTATTCCTTGCTCCTCCAATTTGTTCATGGTATCAATCTTTATACCTAGATCATTTACCCATTTGGACTTTATTCTTGAGTATGGTGTCAGGCATGGGTCTATGCCTAGTTTCCACCACACTGTTATCCAGTTTTCCCAGCAATTTTTGTCGAACAGTGAGTTCTTATCCCAGAAGCTGGGGTCCTTGGGTTTATCAAACAGGAGGTTGCTATGTCCCTTGCCTACTGTGTCTTGAGTGCCAAGTTTATTCCATTTGTCTACCCTTCTGTTTCTCAGCCAGTACCAAGTGGTTTTGATAATTGCTGCTTTATAGTACAATCTGAGATCTGATAGTGGTAGGCCACCTTCCCTAGCATTTCTTTTCATTAGTCCCTTTTATATTCTGGACCTTTCATTCTTCCATATGAATTTTGATATTAAAAAAAGAAGATTTTATAGCAATGGAAACCAGCAAACAAAACTTTGAAAACCGTTGCTCAGTAAAATAGTATTTTTAGGAAATGTTTTATTTAAGGCCTTCTCATCATGTTTCATTATGACATAGAGGTTACTATAGGTTTCTGAAGATTACAACAGCAGAGTTTAAGTTTAGGCATGTTCAATCAAATTAGAAAAGATTAGTACAGGTCTGGAGGCAGACCATTGCAGCCAGATGAGAATCAACCCATTTTGGTAGAGAGATTCTTATCACCTTAAGATTCAAATTATTATTTTTTAATAACAGCAACCAATAAAAGTAAAAGAAAACCCACATAATATGAAAGTTTCAACATTGTTCAGACTCCCTGATTTTCCTAACAAAAATGGTGAAATGAGAGTGATGAGGGAAGTGATTGCTCAGAATATCAAAGTTATTGGATGCTGCAAACATTAGTTTAACCATTAGTACCGAGAATGTACCAAGTTACCACACTATTGGAACAAATATATAGTCAGATTTCCATTTTGGTTAAAGCAATTTGAAGGAAAAAAAGGGATAGACAAAGCATATCATTACAACAGCTGAAATCTGACCTCTAGAACAAGTAGATTCCAAAAAAGAAGATGGAAAAAAGGTAAGATAATCACTCATTTATTATTTCTTTGAGAAATTAAACCTACATAAAAGCGACCAAACTGAGTAAAAGGACTCACTAACTTCCTAATATCACCAAAAGACATAAAAACTCTGTAAAATATGGAAGAAGACGAAAGATTGTGAATTATTAAGTCTCACAAAGTAGGGAAAATAATTGAGGAAAATATACACTCAGAGAAAGCTTGACATGAGACAAAATAGTTAGCAAAGGAGCATGTGTACGCATGTATGTTTGACGGAGGGTCAAAGATAACACGACATGGAAAAAATCTGCCAAGAGCTCTACTGAAATACATTCTCAGGAGCAATCATCCTGGAACCATTACATAGGGACTTTTCAACTCGCTTATTTTGTGCACTCTGTGGGAATGTGCCAATGAGGAGTGTAGATGAGCATCTTAAAAAGACAAACAGTAAAGTTTCACTTCATACCCATATTTGTCAAAGATGACATAAAAGAAAAAACGTGACCAAAACTGAAAGGGGTTGTCTCAGGATAGATGCACTAACACACAACTGGAGGAAATAGTAATTGGTCTAACCATTCTCCAAAACAACTGGAAACCTTACCAAGAAAACTATTAAACTGTACATATTTTTTGAATCAGTGATATCATTATTATTAATTTATCCCAACCAATTCAAGGTCAGAATGAAAAGACATAAATGTACATGAATAGTTACAGTAGCACTTTTTAGAAGGAAACAACTTGAAAGAAAATGAATTCTCAATGGGGAATGTCTGGACAGGTTGTGGCACACAGACAAAATGGAATTTTGTTATACAATTAAAAATGAGGAATATGTCATATTCAAACATACAGGGATTAATACTGACTGAAGTGAGTAGAAGCAGTAGAATGCTTTAATCAATGATCGTAACAATGTGGGGGGAAAAACCTTGTAAGACTTCAGAAGTCTGACTAAAGCAGGAGCCAATGATGACTTCAAAAGACCGATGATGAAATATACCACTTGTCTCTTCATAAAGAACTGATAACTTCAGGTGCAGTACCAGATATTCATTCTCAGGCAGTTCAAATGCCTTAATTTATTCTGCAGGATAACTGCTATTTTTGAAAGTGAGAGTTTTCTCATGGGGACAGGTATGAGTGGATACTGATACACATTTTAAAAAGAGGCTTTAAAAGACACACCAGAAGGAAGGAGAGATGCAGAAAACACAGAGTAAAATAATAAATTGCCTGGAAAAGTGTAGAGAATATAAGATCCTACTGTGTTTATTATATGTAGAATTAAAAAAAGAGAGAGAGAGAGAAAGAGACAAATTCAGTGGAGGAAAATGCAGGTTTAAAAACTCTCCTCCTCCAACCCAGAACTTTCTGGTGCCTGGGTTCCTTAATAGATGTAACAACAAAAAGAACTGCAGTCAATACTCTTCTAACTATGATCAAGAAATATGTACTGACCACAGGTTCTTATCCTCATTCTGGATGACTTTTTCTGCAAGGTTCCAATAGGAGAGGGTTTCCCTACAGATAGATGCTAATTGCATCAAGTCTCAGAACACTACAGGCCCTCCTCGATGGTATCCAAAAATATACAAGAAATATTGGCCTAATAATTAAAAAAAATTAAATTAATTAAATATGCCCCTTGTAAAGACTATGATTTATAGTTGGAAGACTGGATAATTAATTCATGCACATGCACACACACACACACACACACAACTACAGAAGGATATCAGGTGCACCAAGAATTGAATAGATGGAAGAAGAGTGAACCTGATGTGCATTTAGGAAAATTTACCATATTTTTAATTAATACAATTTACTCTTTACAACAAATACCCAGCTTCATAAACACAAAATATTCTAGTGATACTGTATGATGGAGACTGTTCTAATATCACAGTCTCTGTTAGAGTGCTGAATGATCCAAAAAATAATGGAGAGATATGTATTGGGAATAGCTTTATATATGGAAGAAACATATACTGAGTCCAAGAATTTTCAAAGTCCAGCTCTGCAATTTATATTCTATATGATCCTAGATAATTCAATCAACAATGCTCGTGCTCAATTTTCTCATCTATAAAAGGAGAAAGTTGATTTAGATAATATTTGAAGTTCCCTTTCAGCTCTAAATTTGTAATCCTATGAATTATATATTTCTCATGAAATACTACATAAAGTTTGGTTTAAATGGACATCAGTAAGGAAACATGAGCAGAAAAGAGAAATGGAACAATCCAGTAACAACTGCTACAGATTAACACATAGACAGCCAATGTTCCAGTGCCACTCATGATCTAGGAATGCCTCCAGGACACTGAATGGATCCTTTTGTATGACTTATGGAAGAACAGGATAGAGCAAGGGGAAGGAATGGCAAGGGGCGGGGGGGAGAGAAAAGAGAGCCTAGGCCAAGTCTTATGGGGGCACCTACTAGTTGTCAATTACTTTACAAATATTATCTCATTTGATCTTGAAAAATCCTGTGGGGTAGATGCTATTATGCCTCTCATGTCATAGTTAGCAAAACTGAGGCAGATCAAGGACAAATAACTTGCCCAAGGTCACACTGCTAATAAGTGTCTAAAGTCATATTTGGACTCAGGTCTTGACTTTAAATGCAGTGCTGTATCATGCTACCTAATCATATATGATTTCATATGAGATAAGAAACATATGAGAAACATGAATATAGCATGAATGGTATGGGGATATATGTGCAATGGAATACCCATATGAGTCACAAGCCACTGACAAGTTGAAATATATAGGTTTCAATATTATGTTAATGACATATTTAGAAGATATATTGTTTATCATACCATTTAAATGTATCTTTCATAAGCTAATTTAACTCTATTTCTGCTTTTCAAATTGTTAGAATTCCTTTGCTTCTGAAGCTGCTTTAGGGACTGCACCCCTGAGAAAAGTATTTTATTTGCTCCTTTAAATTCAACTTCATTCAAGAGGTGTAATAAATCTAGGCCTTTGTTAAAAAGGAAACTAAAGAAATGTTTCTTGATTGTGAGAAAATAATTAGTTTCTCTTTTTACTGACCTTTTTCTCCTTGTTAGGTGTTGGCTTTGCATCATTAACAAAAGCCAGAGGAAATTTCTAGGAGGCTATCCCTTCACTGGTAAAGATCTAATCAGCTTTTTCACTTCAACAGAGCATTCAACACATAAAGTTCTTCTGTCCAACCTCTCAAAAAAATGGAGGAAGGTGGTAGAAAGATTCCTACTATGTAAATTAAGCAAAGCTTGCGGTAATGGGTCAGTTCTAATAGAGCGGGCATTCCCAGGAGGGTGCTCTTTAATAGAACGGGATTGTCATGGTGACATAGATCAACTCAAGAAAAAAACAAAATCTCTTCCCTCTGCTGAGGCGTAGAATGAGCTCTACTTTGCTTGCAGACTGTTTTTTTGGTTTTTTTTTTTTTTTGCCGTTGCTTTCCCCCTCCATTCTATTAACTGAAATTCTGAAGGTAGCTGTTGTTATCTAATTTTTGCAATGGTACCAACATTTCTGGACTACTGGGTGAAAACAGGGGAGTAAAATAGTGGAAAGGAGACAGGTAATGAAAATAAGGACAACTTTATTCTTGTTTAACTTAATTCAACTAATTATTTGCAATATATCTGAAGACCAATTGTATGTTTGCTTTTAATTTTGGCTGGATAGAGTATATTTCAATAAGCTACCCATATTCCAAAAGTGAAATTTTATTAAAAGCAAAAAGCCAACACTTTTTTTCTTTTTAAAAAATAGCTTTCATTTTACCTCACTTTTATTTTCCAAATATATACCTCTCTCTAAACCTACCCAGAAAAACACTGTTATAACAAAAGCAGATTAAAAATAGAGATAATAAAAGCAGTTCGGCAAAAATAAACCAACACATAAACTCTGTCTGATCATAGATGAGATTTTCTACACATATTCACCTATCTCTGAAAAGGAAGGGAAAAGGTATAAGATAAATATCATCTTACCAAGATAAAAAAATTTCAAAATAGTTTAAAGAAAGTAAAAAATCTAGGAAATCTAAAATATGTACATGTTAGAAACCGAAACATAGGACTGCATTCATACAAGTAATAACATTACATATTTTTTTGATCATCTTGCTCTTAAAAAATCAGTTTATGCTCAGGTCTCTGATAACATCAGACACTGAAAAGCATTTAGAAATGTATCTATTTTAATACTGATTTCTATTATGTGCAATTGGAAGTTCAGCTATAGAATACTGCTGTTAAAACATAAGGATATGTACAGGTTAATTTAAACTTAGACCTTTAGTTCAACTCTTCACAGCTTATCTCCATTCATTAGTGTTTCTATACAAATGAAGACCCTAAATATTTAACAAAGACACTGCAAAAAACTCAAGGCTTAAAGCGCTCTAAAATCTTGGCTAAAACATCACAGTAGTGTCAGGTATCCCAATATCCCAAGTGTCCTTTTACCAAAGTGATTTCTCTGTAAAGGTAGTTTCACTGAGAAGGAGAAACTAGGACAAAGGTATTTAGTGCATTTTTACCTAATTCATAAAAATTTGTTGACATAATAAAGTGACTTTCCCTGGAGAAAGTCCTGGATACTTTTGCTGAGCTAATTTAGAAACCACCAAAACATAATTACTTCCATTTCAATGCTAAATGATGCTGTGAGGCAGTTTTCTGCTGACAGGGCCCCAGAGGATCGTAAGTACCGCAAGTCAAACACTTGTAGGAAAACTTTTTAAATCTAAGTATTTTTTTATTTAACTCTTTAAAATGAAAAGGACCTCCTTTTCAAAGGCATAGCTTTCATTCATAGGGTCATAGGTTTGAGCTGGAATGGGACCTACACAATATCTATTCCAATTTTTCCACTCAAAACTGAAGAAATGTGACATCCTAATGGAGATATGTCTCAAAAAGAAAAATCATATACCTAGGTACATTATTATTCAAGGGATAAGGGATGGTAAACTGGTATGGTATGCTGAGGCATACCGGGCTGTAAACTACATCAGACTTTTAACTAGGTCAAATTTACATTTGAATATGGCAACAAGTAATAGATACTAATGAGACAATATTCTTAATATTGTGTTTTCATTAAAACCCTTTGAGGACTACTTCTCTGACATTTTTTCTATCTTTTCTAGCGCTGAAATAACTGACATATGCACAATTTGATGCATAATAAATCCTCAGAGCCATGGACTTCCTAAATGATCTCATAATGCAAGTCATCTAACACAGGATGAATTACAGACACAAAGTTAGTCTATAGAACAACTAATTGAATATGTAAGAAAAATAATCTGCACAATAAAATACCTTATAAATGTTCACCCAGTTTCTGCTGGAAGACCTCTATTAAAAGGGAACTGACTAATTTCCCAGGCAGCTGATTCAACTTTTTAAAAACTAATTGATAGGAACTACTCTTGCCAAAAACGATGCCAAATTCTACCTCTCAGTAAACACTACTCATTGTTACTACTTCGGTGCTCTGGGATAAGCAGAATAATTCCAATCCCTCTTCACTTGACAATGCTCCAAATATTAGAAGATGGCTGTGATTGTCTTATATACTCACGGACTTCTTAAGTTCAGAAGGAGGAGGAATATGACTGAGAAGAGACCACAGCACTAATATATCAACATATGTCTCTTGTGACCAAAGCCACCCTTGAAGCATATTCTGATCATAATGTATTCTATTCCCTAAAAAGTAGCACATTCCACTCCCTGATGCGTTAGTGACTAAGAGACTAAAGCTGCACATCGACAATGGCTTGACATCTTCACATTCAAAAAAGAAATCTAGTCAATTATTTGCCCTATATCCTAGAAAGAAAGGAGGGAAGATGCAGTGTTTTAATTATATTGAGGCACCCAATAGCATTAAGTGCATAAGAACTTATGCCAACTGGTAAGTTTGTCATTGCATGCTTTTATGTTGAAGCTAAACTGAGTTAAATGAAAAAAAATGTCATCTCAAAGAGTTTTGACATGCATTTTCCTCTACTGACCTTTTTACAAAAGCTTACCCAGTTTCAAATACTTTGTTTGGCTACTTGCCAGTGATTAACCAATAATTATTTCAAATTCAGAGAAACAACAATGTATTTGAAGTGATACATTTCAAGCTCAGTTCTGTTTTATATTTTACTAAGTATGTTTAGGTAATAAATAAGAGCCATAATAAAACACATTTTTCTGTTCTACTTCTATGGTAATTTAATTAACTAAGATATTTCAAATTTTCAAAAGTATTTTTTTTTCATTTTCTTAATCTCAGGAAAGCCGCAAAAAATCTATTTTGGGGAAATGGAACATGGCATTGGATAAGTAGGTGATGAGATACTACTCATTGGATGTTGAGCATAAGTTGAAAAGATAGAGTTTCACTATAAGGTCTACTAACCATTGAAAAGAGGATTCAATAAGATGGAGGAGAGACACAGGAGAGAAACATGCTCAAGGACATGGGATGCAACCAAAACCATGGAAGCTATAATCATCTAAAAAAAAAACCAAAGCAACTTTGCTCTTAAAGATCTGCCCTCACTGAGCTGGCTAGTCAATCAAAAAAGCATTTGTTAAGCAACTCCTATATGCCAGGAAGGTACTTCCACAAGAAGTACCCTCATGAACATCATTTTTAAACTTGAAGAGGAGACAAGGACATTTATCAGTAAAATGTCATTTCTGTAACTTTGTATTCATGACTCCACCATCTATGTTACATCTCACAGTTAGCTGACTCAAGACAAAAATAAAAGATGATTGGTAAAGGTTTCTATTTCTTTTCCTCATTTATCAACATGGCACTGAATTACATTACTATTTTTCCTGGCTCTTAGAGATGTGTCATTTGTCTTCTTACAATCTACAAGCATAACTTTTTAAATTTTAGCACCACCAGTCCAATCTTGCACATGGCAGAGTAGATTACTTCACTCACACAATTACATAATTACAAAAATGTCTTTGAATAGAACAAGGTGATGAGCTCTGTTTATAATCATAGCATTAAAATAAGGAAATTTTAGCATATAGTTCAAACCATCACAGTTTTTCTTGAAATGTATGAAATCCTAGCTAGCATTAACCTAAAATAATAAAAGACAGGTGAGTTTTAAAATAAGTAAATGATAAAGCTGACAATAAAGAAGAGTTGAGATATTTAATATCATATTAAACCAAAGTCTGAATACATATTAAGGATTAGGCATTATTCCCTTCCCATGCCCAAGCACTAAAACCAAAAGAATGTCTTTACATCATCACTGGTATCAATAGGTAAGAGATTCACTTACATCATATTGACCTAGTTATTTTGTATAAATTTCTTCAGTGGCAGTCAGAATGATCTGTTTTCAAATCTTGCCTCATACAATGGAGGAACCTAGGCAAGCCCTTAACCTCCCTCAACTTTAGGTTCCTCATCTATGAAACAGAGAAGGGGGCACCTACCTTTCAGGGTTCTTGTGAGGATCAAATGAATAAACATGTCTAAAATGTTTTAAAATCATTAAAGCTCTATAGCAATGCTAAGTAGTATTATTAATCTTATCCTTAATACTTCTTATCATTATCATCATCATCATTATTATTATACAAGATATAGAACAGTAAAAAATGCTCATTGAGACTATTGAATCTCATTCTTCTTCTGCAAAATAATAGATAATATGAATCTGTTTCTACATTATTTCTTATCTTTAAATAACTGTTGGTAGTCAAAAATTGTGAAATGTGCAGACATTCAAAAATTGAGGAGTTGAAATACTTCTAAAGACATGAAATATATCAATATTGACATTTTCAATATAAATGAAACCAGAACACAAGAGGAAGTGGCAGAAAATTAGGAGAATTCATCAAAGGTTCTCCTTGATCTACAAATCCATTAACAAAATGCCAATTCAATATTTTTACTGTTATGGTTACATATTGTATGATTCAATTCAATGAGAATTTATTAAGCACCTACTATGAAACAGCATTTCTTTGCACTGAGGGGAAAAAAAGGTGATGGGGGTCTAGACTAAGGTAAATGTGATAAAAATAAAGGAGATGAATATAAGAGATTTGAACGCAGGTTTTCCTGCTTAAAAAAAGGAAAAATTGATCAATCCATTGATTTGAATTTTATCACCTATCTAGATGAGATGAATCACTTTTCTTGGCTTGCTTTTATATAACCTAACACACTAAGTCTAGTTTTATTTTCTTCTTCCCAAAATCTGTTAACTTTTTAGTTTGACTTTGCTAACTTTGGCTAGTAACTAGCCACTAACAAGTTAGGCATCTGCGAAATCAGAAGGATCTTAGACCATGTATTCTAATTTTCCTTCCAAAGCAAAAATACCTTGCACAGCATCTCTGAAAGGTAGACAACAAGCTCTGTATAAATAGCTCCTTTCCTTCAATTCATTATTAGATAACCTGTTCCACTGTTAGAGAAGGCTGATTGTTGGAAAATTCTTCCCTCTACTGAGACAAAATCTGAAACTAGACTGCAAAATGTTCAAAGAGAATAAAGCTTTGATGTTCAGGCAGAGATTCTAAACCAGAGATTCTAAACACAAGGTTCATGAACTTGCCTATTTTTTTTTTAATATACAACTATTTCAATATAACCAGTTTCTTTTGTAATCCTTTAACATACAATTCTTTATCATTTAAAAGTCTCAGAAGAAATGAGGGAGAGGTGACAACTGAAATGAATCTTGAAGAAAATTAAAGATTTTGAGAAGCAAAAGTAAGAACGGAGGACCCTCAAGGTAATTCCATTTGTCACGTTTGACCTTAAAGAGATAAAAGAGAGAATAACAGGGAATAGTAAACAGCCCAGCAAATCCTCTTCATCCTCTCCCTCAAACAAAGAGACAAAGCAAGTGTGGCATGAAATGGGACTAGAATTACTGGAGCCAGACTATGGAAACAGTTGAAGGCCAAGCTAAGGAATTTGTATTTTATCCTGTCAGCAATAGGAAGTCATTGAGTTACTCCCCCCCTCTTCTACCCAAAAGAAGTGACATGGATGTATTTTCATCTTACTTTGGCAGCTGAGGGGAATTATGAATGCCAAGAATACGAACTGGCAGCAAGGGGACCAATCAGAAACCATTATAGTAGAATAGGCAAAGAAGGAATGTCAGTACATGAGAAGTAGGAAAGGAAGAGATGTGAGAAATATCATGGATGTAGACATGACAAAATTTGGCAAATGACTGAATACAAGAGGAGAGAGAGGAGGAAGAGTGAATGTTGAACCAAATTATAAACCTGAGTGAGGAGGATGTCAGAGGTGTCCTCATTAGAAATCAGAAAGTTTTGAAAAGGTAGAGGTGGAGGGGAAAGATAAAGAGTTCCATGATAAACATGCTGAATGTAATACTGTCCAAGAGGCAACACGTGCTGGGGAGATGATGATGCTTACTGGAGCTCAGAAGAGAAATTATGACTGGATGTATGGATGAGGAAGTAACATACCATATAACATAGATATACCATTTTGGGTATGCACCATTTTTGGTGCATGAGATTTGGGATCAGGACCACTTGGATCAGTCCTGCTTTACATATTACTTGACAAGTGACCCTGGGCAAGTGACTTAATCTCTCTGTGCCTCTATTTCCACATCTTTATAAAGAATTTGTCCAAGTTACCTCTAAATCTATGATGTTATAAACCTATAAACCATGAGAACTAGATGAGATCACGAAGTGAGAGAAGATAAAAAAAGAAGAGGGACAAAGATGAACTCCTAACTAACTCAAGCTCAATGAATAAATATTTATTAAGTACCTATCATGCATGATGTGAGGCCCTGTGAATGGCTGAAGGCACAGAGATCAGCCTTCAAAAATCAGGCACTATCAAAGTGGGATACAATTGTTACAGCCAGTGTTTTTGATAAAGGTCTCATTTTAAAAAGTATAGAGAGAACTGAGTCAAATGTATAAGAATACAAGTCATTCCCCAGTTGACAGATGGTCAAAGGATATGAACAGGCAGGTTTCAGATGAAGATATTAAAGCTATCTATAGTCATATAAAAATGCTCTAAATCACTAGTGATAAGAGAAAAGTATATTAAAACAACTGATCCACTACCTCACACTTGTCAGATTGACTAACATGACAAAACAGGAAAATAATAACTTCTAGAGAAGATGTGGGAAAAATGGAACACTGAAGTTTTCTTGCTGGAGTTGTGAACTGATCCCATTATTCTGGAAAGCAATTAGGAACTATTCCAAAAGGGCTATAAAACAATGCATACCCTTTGATACAGTAATATCACTACTAGGTCTGTATCCCAAAGGAATCACACAAAAGGGAAAAGGACTCACTTGTATAAAAATACAGCAACTCATCTTTTGGAGGCAAATAATTGGAAATTGAGGGGATTGCAATCAACTGGAAAATGGCTGAACAAGTTGTGGTATATATGAATGTAATAAAATAGTATTGGGCAATAAGAAATTATTAGGTTTTCAGAAAAACCTAAAAAGATTTACATGAACTGATGCTAAGTGAAGTAACAGAAACAAGTGAAGATTGTACATAATAACAGCAATATTGTACAATGACCAATTTTGAAAGACAACTTTTCTCAGCAAAGAAATGATCTAAGAAATTTGCAAGACTCATAGTGGAAAATGCTGTCCACATCCACAGAAAAAACTACGGAGTCCGAATGTAGATTGAAGTATACTATTTTCCACTTTTCTTGCATTTTCTTTCTGTGGTTTTTCCTTTTTGTTCTCATTCTTCTTTCACAACATGCCTAATGTGGAAATATGTTTAACACGATTGTACATGTATGGCCTATGTCAGGTTGCATGCCATCTTGGAACTCAAAATCTCGTAAAAGTGAATGTTGAAAATATTCTTTCTGGGGCGGGGCAGAGCCAAGATGGCAGAGTAAAAGCAGGTACTTATACACCTCTCTCCCCAAACTTGATCAAATACCTAAGAAAAATGAAGTTAAACAAATTCTGGAGCTACAAAAACCACAGAATAAGGAAGTAAAGCCAATCTCCATCCCAAAACAACCTGGAGGTCAATGGGAAGTATCTATCACGTCTAGTCCGCTATGGGGTACACCAGCACAGAAGTGACCCAAGGAGGCCTTGGTGGGTTGCATCTCTAGCACCTGTGGCAGTTTCCAAACTTCACAACCTCAAAAACACTGAGGACAAATTGGAAGGTCAGAAGAAAAAAAAATCTGCCTCAACTATATGATAGAATAAAGTGGTCTTGTTCTAGCCCTGACATAGCAGCAGCAGTGGCTGTTTCTGGAGCTCCAGGCCCACAGATGGTGGGGGCATCAAGGGACTGACAGTACATCCCACACCCCCACTGGAAACAGATGACTACCTTGACAAAGAGCTCAAAAGTCAAGTAAATGGCTGGGGAAATGAGAAAAAAAAAGAAAATGAATCAGACTACAGAATTTTTACTTTTTGTGACAGAAAACCAAAATGTAGGAAGACAACAAAACCAAAGCTCCTACATCTAAAGCCTGCAAGAAAAAATATGAAATGGTGTCAGGTAACGGAAGAGCTCAAAAAGGATTTTGAAAATCAAGTTAGAGAAATAAAGGAAAAACTGGGAAGAGAAATGAGAGTGATGCAAGAAGATCAAGAAAAACAAGTCAACTGCTTGCTGAAGGAGACCCAAAAAGTGCTGAAGAAAATAATACCTTAAGAAATAAACTAAGCCAAATAGTAAAAGAGATCCAAAAAGCCAATGAAGAGAAGAATGCCTTAAAAAGCAGAACTGTTCAGACAGAAAAGGTCTAAAAGCTCACTGAAGAAAATAATTCCTTAACGATTAGAATGGAGCAGATATAAGCTACTGACCTTAAGAAAAATCAAGAAATTATAAAACAAAGCCAGAAGAATTAAAAAAAATGGCAGATAATGTAAAATACCTCACTGGAAAAACAACTAAACTGGAAAATAGATCCAGGAGGGACAATTTAAAAATTATTACATCATCTTTCAAGAAATCATCAAGGAAAACTGCTCTGATATTCCAGAACCAGAGGGTAAAATAGATAGTATTGGAACACCTAAAGTTTTAGGAGAAAGAACAAATTCATCCTCCAGAAGGAGCTAAATAAAAGACATTTTGCATCACCTAAAAATAAAATAAAACAAAGTCCAGTCTTCTTACATATCAAAACCCTCTCCACTTAATTTATAATCTAGCACTACTAGTTTCTTGAATGCTCCTCCCACACTGTATTCCATCCCCTGACTCCAAGATTTTTTACTGGCTGTCCCCCATCCCTGGAATGTTATCTATCCTCATCTCTGCCATGTGGCTTCCCTGGCTTTCTTCAAGTCTCAGCCTCAAATACACCCTTTAGTAAGAGGGCTCTGTTGGTCCATGAATACTAGTGCATTTCCTCTGAGATTAACTCAAATTTACTCTATATCTTTGCTTGCACATTGTGTCCTGCGTTAGATTGTGAGGTCCTTGATAGCAGGGATAAGTACTGTTTTTTGAGGGGGCCTATGTCTGTATTTTCTTTTTTTTTCTCATTTCCCCAACTTTTTAAAATAAAAGTTCCTTTCTTCATGTTTCAAGACTTCAATAATAGAGGAAGGATATAAGGAAGTATAAGCAACCAAAATAGAAGATTCCTTGTAGAAGTTTGGCAGTAAAAAGAAAAAAAAAACAATTAAAATGGTATGAAATGTGAAGGGGGAAAATCTACTCACATAGGAAGAAGTAAAAGAAAGGTGGATAGAAGTAGTGTAATGGTCATTTAAAAAGGAAGATTTTTTCTGTTTATTAATGGGCCCAATGTGACCTACTTAAACCACACGGAAGCTTAAGTCACATGTAGTCGGAGGAACTTGCTGAATGGGTGGAAGGGGAAAGATGGAGCAGAACTGGGAGGAAGTTGGTGAGATCAGTCAGGGTGGAGGAGAGAGGACTCAGGCAGACATGCACAGCTGGTCTTGTGAGTGTTTGCTTGTGGGAAGGGGGAAATGAGAAGGTTTGAGAATGGCTTTGTCCCCTACAGTGCGAATGTGTACTGACTTCTTGGTTACTATGATGGATTTGGCTTTCTGGCATCTGATTAAATGTTTTTCTTCTGCGTTCTACATGGAGAGTCTATTATACTTTGTAATTCAGAACTATGCCAGCATATTCATAGTCACTCTTGGTGCTGGGAATATTGTCTTAGTGATACGAATGGGAAGAGAGGAAAGGAGGAAGAAATAGATGAAGAAAAGACTGGGAGAAGGAAAAAAAGAGGGAATCAATGGCGAAGTCCCAAAAGTAATGGACAGGTATAGGATAAAAGCAATATGGTAAGTGTTTGATTTTGAAAAAGAAAAAAGATTACCTCAACCTCAGAGACAGGAATAAAGAAGAGAAAGGTAAGCATGAAGGAATCAGAAGGGTGACTACATAGCAGTGAACAAATCAATATTTGAATCTTAATTCTGGAACTTTCTAGCTGTGTGATCCCCAGGTAAATGAGTTACTTCACTGAACCTTAGAATTCTTATACATAAAATGGGAACACCTTTAGTCCTTTATAGGGCTGATATAAGAAAAGCACCATATAAAACATTTTTAAAAAATTATCATTTCAAGTTTAATAATAATAGCTAATATATATTTATATAACTAATATTTATATGTTGACATTTACATGTTAAAGATTACAAAGCACTTGACAAATGACTCATTTTATCTTCATAGCCACCCCAGAAGGTAGATGTTATTATTTTACTCATTACATAAATAAACAAAATGAGGCAGACAGACTTAGCGACTTGCCCAGGGGCGTCACAGAGCTGAGGCTATATTTGAACTCGTCTTCAGGACTCCAAGTCCAATGTTTTATGTCTATATAGAGAAAAATTTTCCAATATTTGCAACATATTATACAGGTCACTATGTCAATCTTAAAGCGCAAATACAGGACAGTGACTTAACATTTCTCCTATGTGTTACAGAGGTGATTTCAGCCATAAGATTAGGCAGACTTAGTTTAATCCTTTGGAGAAGCAAGTGTTGCCATTAAACCTTCTCCACCATTCTGTATTTATTCTCTGTACCTCCCCTTGGCTTTGGAAATTTGTCAAATTCATAATATTATCTGCTATACTGGAGAAGATCATTTTGATCTTTGAAGCCTTGCTCACTGAACTCTTGAATGAGAACAATGTTAGGACATGATAACGAATCCCACTTTCTTCTGGATAGCAGGCACACAGGCACATACAACTTCCACCTATTAATCACTCACTAATCTCCTTCCCCCAGCTCTCACCATAGTGCCTTAGTACATAGTAAAAGTTTAAAAAATGCTCACTGACTGACTCACTGAATCTTCATCTTCAGGGGAGTAAAGAAATGATAAGACAAGTTTCCAACATGTGGAGACTAGGTCAGGTCATTCAAGGGAGAGGCATCAGAAAATGAAAAAAAAACTGTAAGTCCCAATCTGTAACACAGGCCATCTGTTTTCTTCTTTACTTTCTGCTTGGGCTATTTAAGAGTATAATTGCTGCAAGATGCAAAATCAAGACTCTTGCTCTAAGGATTACTGGGAGCATTTTAAAATCAAATTACGTTCATGTCTGAACCACACAAGTCACTAGATGGTATCACTTGCCATCTCCATTTCTTAGCCCTGGATGCTAATGTCACATCCTGAAAGGCAGATTTCTTTTACTGCTCCAGATCACCTATCATAACAGGTTCAATGTCAGAGGGCTCAGGTATGCCAGAAAATAATCACAAAAGTGAAAGTTCATTATGAGTTATTCCAAACATATCTAAGAAACACTGCTGTAATAGTTTAAACATTTATAGTACATTTATCCCCATTAACTACTGCAAATATTTACATGTAGATATAAAATAATGCCACTTTTCTCACAATACTTAATGAAAAAGTAGCATTGCTTCACATATTTTTTGCAAATGTCTTTCATATTTGACTTTTAAAAAGATAGCTGGAATGTCATACCTGGATCTCTATTCAATATGTTGTGATATATTACTTTGAAATCCAGTTTCACGCAGATATGTAGCTAGAAAACAGTATATTTTAGGAGGCAAATAAATCAGAATATTATCATGAAAATAGTTTTGGATGAGCAATTAGATGGTATAATCGACAGAAAGTTGGGCCTGGAGTCAGTAAGCCAGTTCAGATCTGGCCCCAAATACTTAATAGCCTTGTGACCCAGTAAAGTCATTTAAGCTCTGTCAGTCTTCAGTTTTCACAACTGTAAAATGGAAGTAATAACAGCCTCTACCTCACAGCATTGTTCTAAGAATGAAATGAGGCAATATTTGAGAGACATTAAGTATGGTTCTTAGCACAGAGTAGGCATGTGATAAATGCTTTTTCATTTCCTCCTTGTGGACCCCCTGAAAGGATGTGATACACTGCAAGAAGTCCCAAGGACCACATTTTAGAAGCTCTGAAACAGATGATATAAAAATCCCCTTTAAAGTTCTAAAATTCCGTTAAATTCAAATACTCAAATGGATGATCTGTGATTTTATATATACACATACATATCACACACACACACACACACACACACACACACATCATAATAAAACTAAGTCTGTCATTTGCAAAGCTTGCACATGTCCTTGAACTATGCATCACAGGGGACTCACCAAACATGTTGGGAGTCTTTTGTCAAAGTCGCTTCACATAACGAGACCCTTCACTTTAGTCAAGTGATCAGCCCATAACTTTTTTTCACTTATATTTCTTTGATGAATGTCTCTCTGAGAACATTATTTCAGTAAAGTCTCAGACATACATCACTTCACTCCTTCCCACCCGCTACTTCCACAACTCTTCCTCAATATCAGATGTACGTTATTCTCCCAGTCCTGGAACCAACAACCACAATCAAATCAATTTACCTTCCTGTAACTTTCCTGGAAAAAAAGGTGGCTCTTGTTGGTCATTGCTCACTTTCCAAAATATATTATTTTCCTTATTCAAATGTATGTTCATTGAGTCAAAAGGACTCTTTGCTATTATATTCCCATCTCTAGCACTAGTAAGGTGATTATCAATTAGGAAGTGCTTAATATGTGTTTCCCCCATTCATTATCTTTTACTCCACTTTTCCTTCTAAACTTCTTCTTAGTAATGTGTTGCCCCCTCCCCACACCATGCACCTATCCATTATCTTCTGGGTGATACTCACTTTTCAATTCTTCCCACAAAACACTCTAAAGGTGTTTTATGCCTCACAGCTATATGAAATGAAAAGTATATTAGTATTAAAAAGAGGACTTTTTGTTTCACAGAGTAGGTTGGGGTTGTTAAATGTACTTTGCAGTTTCTCAAAGAAAATGCAACTGGCTTTCTGACTACTGCTCAATCATGGGTCCATATCAGAGAAAATCTCTAGTGTCTCTCCAAGACAGATACACAGACAAACACTAATGGATAAGGACTATATATTTTCCATTCAACTACGCACAACATAGCCTGAACAATTTTGTAATAAGAACTATAGTTTCCTTTGGTATTTAGGTAGCAAATTTATGAAATACTCTCATGTTATTAGTGGTAGTGGAAATAATAATAATATAGTGGTTTTTAATATTTTAAGTGCTTTTACATATACGATCTCATTTAATCCTCAAAAAACCTTTGAAATAGGCATTTTCTCTCCCTCTCCCTCTCCGTCTCCCTCTCTCTCTATCTTTCTCTCCCCCTCTTTCTGTCATATCCAGGTATCACATTTTTCTCTACAAGTAAAGTATCAGTTTTGATTTATTACATTATGACAAAGGAATTGATTCATGTTGCAAATAAACACCAAACAAACACAACTACTTCTAGTATCTTATATCTAGCACTCTTCAGTGCTAGAAAAAAAAAATCTCCAAAGGTTCAACAAATACACCAGATCAGTGGAGCTTTACTATTTTTTGGTTTAGCAAAATTTTACTGCTTGCTACTACAACCAAAAACTGTTTCTGTACTAGGTTAGCTATTCACCTCAACTTTATGGCTGAAAAATTCAACAACATGCTGAACAATATACTTCATCTAAGTTATTGATAAACCTGTTTTGAGTAAGTTCACTGGAACACAGTGTGTCTGTCTCCTTAAATACAAAAAAAAACCTCATTAGCACATTAAAATCATTTTTACCATGATGAAACAATTTTAAACTCTACTAAAAAAGAGTCATTAAACTATGCCTACCATTTGACCCAATGATACCACTATTGGACATCTACCCAAGCAGGTGCAAGACACAGGGAAAGGTCTCAGATACACAAAAAAATATTTATAGTTACATTTATTTATTGGATAGCAAAAAAGTGGTTAACAAGTAGAGAGTTGGAGCCAAGATGGTGGAGTAAAAAGACTCACGTATGCTAGCTCCAAACCCACAGCCCATATATTTCCTACAAGAAGAACTCCCCACAAATTCTGGATCACTGCAAGGTGCGCAGAAACACAGTGGAAAAGATTTCCGTTCCAGAGAGTCCTGGAGAGCCGTCCCCAGGGTCCGTCGCGTCCCAGAAAGCGGAGCCACCCCTACCCTGCCCTGGTCGGGCAGCCCCAGAGGAACAGATCCAAGCAGGCTTCAGGGACGGAATCTCCGGAGGCCGGGAAGGTCCCTCCGCCCACAGACGCTGCAGGTCAGTGAGAGAGATGTCTGGGCTAGCCAAGAAGGGAGCGGGGTGTCTCCGTGGCTTGGGCCCCCTCAGGAGGAAGCTGCGAAGGCAGAGGCAGGGGCAGTGGCAGAGGCAGCAGCAGCACCCCCGGGACTCCCCGAGCAGGCAGGATCTTCATTACTGAAGGTCTCTGCATAAACCACCTGAAGGAGCTGAGACTGGGAGGTGGCCCTGCCCCCACCCACTCCATTATTGAAGGTCTCTGCATAAAGCCCCTGAGGGAACTGAGCCTGGGAGGTGGCCCTGCCCCCACCCGCTCCATTACCGAAGGTCTCTGCATAAAGCCCCTGAGGGAACTGAGCCTGGGAGGCAGTCCTGCCCCCACCCAAGCACCAGAACTTAAGCTCACATTGAATAGCAGCTGCTCCCACCGAGGATAGCCCTGAGACTGGGAAGGAGCATTTGAATCTCAGACTCCAAGCACTACCTGGGCAGATCTAGGCAGGGGTGGACAGGAATCTCAGAAGTCAAGTAACTGGCTGGGAAAATGCCCAGAAAAAGGAAGAAAAATAAGATCATAGCTATTTTGATAGGGTGCAGATGTTCCCGCGTTTCAATTCTGATGACGAAGAAATAATCTTACCATCAGGGAAAGATGTGGAGGGCAGGGCCTCTGTATCCCAGACACCCCAGGTGGATGTCCGGTGGACTCAGGCCATAGAAGAGCTCAAAAAGGATTTTGAAAAGCAAGTTAGACAGGTGGAGGAAAAACTGGGAAGAGAAATGAGAGAGATGCAAGAAAAGCATGAAAAAACGGGTCAATACCTTGGTAAAGGAGACCCAAAAAAATGCTGAAGAAAATAACACCTTGAAAAATAGGCTAACTCAATTGGCAAAAGTGGTTCAAAAAGCCAATGAGGAGAAGAATGCTTTCAAAAGCAGAATTAGCCAAATGGAAAAAGAGGTTCAAAAGCTTACTGAAGAGAATAGTTCTCTCAAGATTAGAATGGAACAGATGGAGACTAATGACTTTCTGAGAAACCAAGAAATCACCAAACAAAACCAAAAGAATGAAAAAATGGAAGAGAATGTGAAATATCTCATTGGAAAAACAACTGACCTGGAAAATAGATCCAGGAGAGACAATTTAAAAATTATGGGACAACCTGAAAGCCATGATCAAAAAAAGAGCCTAGACATCATCTTCCATGAAATTATCGAGGAAAACTGCCCTGATATTCTACAACCAGAGGGCAAAATAAGTATTGAAAGAATCCATCGATCACCACCTGAAAGAGATCCAAAAAGAGAAACTCCTAGGAACATTGTGGCCAAATTCCAGAAGTTTACCCTCATCATATTCAATTAAAGGAAGGAATAAAATGCACACTCATTTTGGTATGAAAACCTATCTTACAATACAGGAAAGTGGGGGAGAAGGAGATAAGCAAGGGGGGGGGAATGATGGTAGGGAGGGCAATGGGAGGAGGGAGCAATTTGAAGTCAACACTTGGGGAGGGACAGGATCAAAAGACAGAATAGAAACAATGGGGGCAGAATAGGATGGAGGAAAATAACAGTTAGTCTTACACAACATGACTATTATCGAAGTCATTTGCAAAACTACACAGATATGGCCTATATTGAATTGCCTGCCTTCCCAAAGGGAATGGGTGGGGAGGGAGGGATGGGGAGAGTTTGGAACTCAAAGTTTTAGGACAACTGTTTAGTATTGTTGTTGCTACAAGGAAATAACAAATATAGGTAATGGGGAATAGAAAGTCATCTGGCCCTACAGGACAACAGAGAAGATGGGGACAAGAGAAGGGAGGGATGATAGAAGAGAGGGCAGATTGGTGATAGGGGAAATTAGAATGCTCGGTGTATTGGGGTGGGTGGAGGGGAGAAAAGGGGAGAAAATTTGGAACCCAAAATTTTGTGAAAATGAATGTAAAAAGTTAAATAAAAAAAAACTAGTAGAGAGTTGAATAAATGGTAGTAAGTTAGCGTAATGGAATATTATTGTGCCACAAGAAATAAAGGATATGACAAATTAATAGAAATTTAGATTTGTAAAAACAGATTTAAGGCCTAGAAAGAGAACAATTTACACAATGACCACATTAACAAGTAAAGAAAAACGACTGAACAATATTAGAATTTTGTTCCATACAATGAGCAATTTTTTCTCCAGAAGAATGATATGCAACATTAGTGTCCTCTTCTTAGCAGAGAGAAGATAGATCCCATGTGATATAGGGAGTGTACTTTGTCTGACATGACCAACATATTAGTTTGTTTAGCTTAACTATGCTTCTTCATTACAATGGAGAGTCTTTTGGTGGGCAGTTACTGTAGAATGAAATCTTTTTTTGTTGTTTTTCTGGGGTTTTTTTTAAAGCATCAATAAAGAATTTTTAAAAATGAGATAATATGCTCATGAAAAATTTTAAATATGATATCAATCTGTATACTATTAAAAGACAGATTTTTCTTTTACTTGCAGAGTCTGAAAGGTTGCCACTTGAAATCATGTCACTAATCTGCATGCTATTTCTTGACTGTATGTTCAATCATTGTCTAACTAGGCAAGTTATTTAAATTTTGTCTTGCTCTCCCCAGTTGCAAGATAGAAACTTCACAGTGAGAACTCTGACATATACCAATTCCAATTGCCTTTAATAAAACTAATTTTTCTCCTATCCCTTTAAATTACAACCCTAAGATAAAAAAATAATACTCCAGAAAACTCTAAAAAAAAGGTAGCTCTTAGATGCTTCTGAAGAACAATATGAGATTACAAATTTCCTTTTCCTAGATTCATTCTTTTTCATTTACATGAAAATTCTATCACTTTTTAACTCCTTTGAAATAGTTTGCATTTATGAATTATCACCAGTGAATGCATCTAACAAGGTAAACAAAATTAAAGATTTATAAAAGAAACTCACTTATTTTAAACATTTAAAGAAGGAAATGAGCTTTACTCAATAAAACATATCATATGAATCCCATGGATGCACACTTATTACAGTATATTGAAGGATGTCACAACTTAGTCACAGAACTTTATTACATGAGACAAAGTATGGTTAAATGTTTTGTAAAGTTAATGTGGTATCACATGAATGTAAAAGGGACAGATATCAGCTTAACTCCCAGAACCCAATTCAAACCAATAAGCAATCCACCAAACATATAGGGACTAAAATTGAATTTTCAAAAAGCTATCCTTCTGATCCTTGAAACAGTGGTTTAGATTAGTAGAATTATTAATGCATTCCATCAAATCCCTCCCCCAACCAGATCATAGCCAGCCTCCCTTTGGAATTTTGGCTCATGTGGAGTCAAACATTCTCCCCATGGTAGTGACCTTATCTAGTTCCTTTAACGGGTAACAGAATAAAAGCCCTGTTGAAGAGAGTTAATGACCACACAAAATATGTGCACTCCTGATCCGAGAAAAACTAACAAGAAAAAATCTTCATGATCACCCGTAACAAACAGGGAAATTGTATTATGCTAAAAGGATAAAAGAAAGAGTGAAAAAATATAATGATTAAATTTATATTCACCCAGTGTCCTAGCACCTAAATTCATTTTGTAATTGCTCAAGATTTGAGAGGGCCTTCTCCAGTGCTCCAGAGATTTGTGTCCAATTAGACCCACAAAAAATTTCCACCCCTCAACTCCTATCCAATCTACTCCAGACCATACTTGCCATTTGCTCCTTTCTATCATGAGGCAGGTCTCCTCAACCTCACAGAATACAATCTATCATCTGCAATGAAGTTGTTACCTTAAAGAAGGGCCTTGAACAGTTTAATCATCTGCCTCCCTCAGTAGGGAGGCTCTGCTCCAGCCAGTAATAATTTGCTTAGACTCACATCTAAATATTAATAATGTATTCTCACCCTCAGGATAACTAAGGAAGAATAAACTGATCCAAGTAAGAAATGGAGTAGCACAAAGCCTCTATAAAAATCCACAGTGGGATAAGATCCATGAATGACCACTGTCCTCCCAACTTGGACAATGCTAGATGATCCAACTGATCACAAAAAAATGAATGAATGAAAAAACAAACAGAAAGATAAATGGAGGTGATAACATGTCATTTATCACTGTAACGTCTAATCAATATAGCATTTCACAGTATGTTTTTTAAAAGGAAAGTCAGACACCATCATCATCAGAAAACTATCAACTGCCACTGAGTATAAATAAACCCCAAAGTACATTCTAATGTTCTGATTGTTTGCTAACATCAAACAATTATTGGGAAAAGGAGAGGGAATAAAAACAATAAACAGAAAAAAAAAATGTACTCTATTGGACTCATAGCAATTTGCCACACTGAGAGAGGTGGGTATGAAGAACTGTGTCCACATTTTCTCAATTAAAAAATATATTACAAAGGATTTATTGAATGGGACATAATATTTGGAAGTGAGAAAAGAGAGGAAGTATGGTCTCTACAACAAAGAGGAAAGCACAGAAATAGGCAACCCTTGGACAAGAATCTAAAAGTTGAGTTTAGGCTAAACTAGGATGTACAAAAACAGCTGAAAAATAGGAAACAAAAACATGAGTCAGTATCTAAGGAGGGAGCAGTCCAATAATACTAAAACCAGGTACTACATCATTTAGAAATGAGAAGACCTGGGATCTAGTTCTAGATCTGTCACTATCTCTGTCAACTCATGTGTAAAGTCAGTATCACCTATGAAATGATCTCCTTCCAGGTCTATGATTCTATAATGTATAGGAAGATGCTGAAGGTGAATGCAGACAATATCACCATTAGCCAGAGTCCTCATTGTGAAGCAAGGATCTAAGACAGTCAAGACAAAGTCATTTCTCACCAGGCTCCTGACTACCATGCCATCAAAAGCTGAAAGATCATATTACCACTGAAATTCACACCTTGGAAGCAGTCTTCATCCTTGACCCAGAACCTCCACTTAAGGAGGAATCCCAAGCCAGTCATATCTTCCATTTTCACCAGGCTAGAATCCAGACTTCTCCATCATACACTCTATTCAGATTCCTTCCTTCTTCCCCTCCTCACTTTTGGACTACCTTTTATGAGTCATCTTCCCTCATCATAAAATAAGCTCCCCAAAGGCAGGAACATTTTTTACTGGGGGTAGGGGAATGAATGTTGGGGCTTGGATTTATATTCACAGCTTTTACACAGTGCCTGATACATAAGTACTTAATAAATGCTTCTTGCTGACAAAAGGAGCATAAGCAATAGATAAAGGACACTATTAACAAAAAGTAGCATCATAATTAGGCTATACATTCTTTCTGATTCAAGAGATTTTATATGCTTCTGGTGAACTAATTTCTAAGCATGGTTAGCTCATAACTTGCAGGTGGAATTAACTCTACTAGAAAAGGGAGTAAGAAAGTATAAAGAAGGCAATTCATAACAAAACAATAACTACTCACATTTATTTGGTGCTTTCTATATTAAAAAAATATATTTTTACCTAGCCCTAGTAAGCAAGTATCATTTTCATTATTTTCATTTGCCTGTAGTCACACTCCAACTAAGTGTCAAATCGTGAATTAAGACTGAAATATCCTAGACTATATCCAGCTTTCTGTTCATTGCAATAAGCTGAGTTTAAATGCAGAAATTATATAGGCAAAAGGGGGTAGGGGGTACTTTGCTTTATTCTGTTAAATATCACTGGGTATAATAATATCATTGTTCACTTAGCTATGTATATTTTAAAATGCTGCTATAATACCCATAAATTCCTAGCAGCAATATCATAGTTAATTTAAAATATAATTCTGTGCAAAGAAAATGGCAGCCTTGATATCTGGGATTACTGGAAATCATTAGTAAATATTCTTGTAAAGTAATTAAATAATTTAGTGTTGATACAAGACAAGCATAACATAAATCAAAAGTTCCTGTTTAATTTAATTGCAATAAGTGACTCATAAGGGAACCAAATTCAAAAAATTTTCTAAGAATAAGATTAATGGGAAAAGTAAGATATAATATGCTTTATGTTTGAATGGTATATACAACAATCCCACAACAAAGAACCATGATGTTCCTATTTTTGTCTTTTCTCTCCCAGTTTAGCTCCTATTTACGGCCTCTCTCTATCTTTGCTATCAAATACTGTGCAATTATATGTATTTTATATCGAAAAATGCAAGTTTTATTTGGAACTATGCCCAAAGGGCTATAAAGCTATGCATATTCTTTGATCTAGCAATACCATAATAGGTCTGTATCCCAGAAAAAACATTTCTTTAAAAAAAAGGAAAAATCATCTATATGTGCAAGGGTATTTATAGCTTTTTTTTTGTGATGACTGAGAATTTGTAAAGGCAAGCAAAGTAGGATCTTAGCTGTTTTTGTTTTAGTATAATCAAGTGCCTCTGATTGAATCTTGCCTTTATCAATTAAGAGCCTTTACTAGGAGTAAAATACAGAAACAAGTTTCTTTAACTAGAAACAATACATACATATACATATGTGTGTGTGTGTGTATATATATATATATATACACACACACACACACATATATGTGTGTGTATATGTTTGTATTGTTAATGTGATTAAAGATCTTCCCCACCCATTAATGGGCCTGCCCATTAAAGGGACTTTGATTAGGGTAGATTTGTAGGAATGCCCACACCATTTGCTAATGAGGCACTGATTCTCAAGGGTTAGGATGCCCTCTGGCTCTAAAAAAAGGTATAAATACTCTGAGGGTGAGGTTTTACTTTGGGCCTTAGTTTTTGGAAGAAGCTTGGTGTGCCAGATGACACTCTGGGAAGCCACTAATGAGCTCCCTCTCTCCCTTTGAAAACCCAGATGCTGGTGCTTCCCTCTCCGGCAACTATGGTCAGACAGTTGGACTTGTCTGTTGATTTGTGATGTACGTATTGCTTATATCATTAGAAGCACTGTCTGTTGATTTCCTGAACTAACTAAATAATATATGTGCTTGATTAAAGGAGATTGTTAACCCCACAAAAGTTCACTGTCCTTTTAGAAAAGCAAATCAAAGAACCTGTGATACCAGGGCCCCCTGTATATGTTGGGGTGCTTACTATTACAAAATTTGAAATTGAGGGGATGACCATGAATTAGGAAATGACTGAACAAGTTATGGTATATGATTGTAATGGAATACTACTGTGCTATGAGAAATGACAAAGAAGAATGATTTCAGAAAAATTTGGAAAGACTTATATGAACTGATACAAAGAGAAATGAACAGAACCAGGAGAACATTGTACTCAGTAAAAGCAATATCATATGATGAATGACTTGGCTATTCTCAACAATACAATGATCCAAGGTAAAGCCAAAGGACAATCTGTTATCTACCTTTGAAGAAAGGACTGAAAGTCTGAATACAAATTGAAGCACACTATTTTTCTTCCTTCCTTCTTTCCTTCCTTTCTTTCTCTTCCTTCCTTTCTATGTAGTTCAAGTTTTCTTGCACAAAATGACTAATGTGTAAATATATTTTACATGATTATATATGTATAACCTCTATTAAATTGCTTACCATCTAGGGCAGGGGGGGAGGGAAAGGAGGAAAGGGGAGAATTTGGAACTTAAAATTTTTTTTAATGAATATTAAAGATTGTTTTTAAATGTAATTGGAGATAAATAAAGTATTACTTTAAAAAAGAATAATGCATGCTTTCTGTACCTATGACCTTGGTATCAATGGATGGAATAAAAGAACAAACACTTGTATGTGCATGTATGTATATTTATATGTATGTGTGTGTGTATGTAAGAGTAAAAATGTATTCATTGTTAAGTTAAAAAGGGTTTTCCTCAAGTCAAATAGTTTAATCAGTGTTAATTCTAATGTTGACTCCAAAAAAGAACTTTAGTCATTTTACCTGAAAAGAGAAAATTTAGTGTTAAGGACACCCTCAATTTTATACCAAATATATTTATTTTATATTTCTGAGTACCCACTCTGTTGAGACCAGAAGATTACTTTTAATACTGGTTTTAGTGGCCTGCTTTCAATATAAGAACTAACCTCAAAATGATATTTACAAAATGGTTAATATATAAATATATCAAAAGCACAGGATGGTATGGGAAGAAGAGAAGAGCCAACGCCAATTCAGCCTTTAAATAGAAATACATATAAGCAAAAGAGAATGCAAGACACTTTTGCCAAGAGGATCACAAATACAGTCAGCAATTGATTTCTGTTACTTCACTACAGCTCCCATACTGAGCCCCAAAGTGTTCTGGCATCAGGATCACTAGCTCAGAAGGTCTGGTCTGTTTAACCTCCCAGACTCCCGCAGAGTAAAACATAGCTCTCTGTGGGGAAGGACTCATTTATTTTTGTTTCATATATGCAGTCCTAGAAGAGTATCTTCTATTTAGTAAATGTTTGTTAAATTGGATTAAATTTATCATTTATATTTTTTAAACTAAACCATGGATCTGTTTTGTGAATAATCATATTAACGTACATTTACACTAGATTGGGAGGTCACAAATATTTAATACTCCTTGGAAAATTATTTATAACTTCGCAGCACAAAAATGCCAGGGCTGAGAAAAAAAAATAGATGTTTTACAAATGAGGAACCTGAGGCTCAAAGACCTGACCAAATACACGATGAGAGTGGCAATAGGAAATAGAAAGCTAGTTTTGAAATAAGCAGGAGTTGGGTTTAAGTCCTGCCTCAGATACATACTGGCTCTGGACCTTGGTAAAATAATTAAAGTTCTTAGTTCCTGAAGCTACTCTAAAAGATTTCAAGTTACAAACCATGTACTGATTGCCACGGGAGAGGAGGAATTTTCACACAGACTTCATGAAATAACTATTTTGTCTTCCTCTATTTGTCTACACACCATGTGGGGGAGGGGAGGGGGAGAGGAAGGAAGGAAGGAAGGAAGGAAGGAAGGAAGGAAGGAAGGAAGGAAGGAAGGAAGGAAGGAAGGAAGGAAGGAAGGAAGTCAACTTATCCTACCAGATGTAAAAAGAAGAGAGGATGTGAGAAGACACAGAAAAACATGAAGATGTCAACTTCCTCCTCACAACAAATGATCTCATTCAGAATTTCCGTTAAGAGAAGCAGCATGAAGTTGTAGACAGAAAGATGGCTTCTTCAAGAAGCAAATGAGTTCAAGTTCTTGCCCTTGACACTAACTGACCTTTTATAACTTTGGGTAAGTACTCATCCTCTCTATGTCCCAAGTAATTTTAAAAGACCATAAATTGCAGAATAGTTGAGAAGGTTATTAACCAGAAACGGAAATTACAAGTCAATAAATGAATGAGTGAATGAATGAATGAAAAGAAAGTAAGGTCAACAATAATTTATAGTCAATTTTCCTGTTCACCTAGCCATCTGTAACTCAGAACAGTGAATGACAGGGCCATCTGCTATGCTCAAGAAGAATCAAAATACTTGAACACTAACATCCAAGACACCAAAACAAACCAGCTGCTGAAGACTAGTCTACAGAGTTCAATGCCAGTTTCTGCCTCAAAGTTCTCAGAAGCACAAAGCCTGGAGCATGAGGATATTTTTACTCAAAGTATTGGCACCTGCAGAAGTCATATTAATATTTGTGATTTAACCAGAAAAACTTGAAAGGCCAGACTAGGAAAGGAAAAGAAAAGGAAAGCTCAGGAAAATGTTCTCTCTTAACTATAACAACTGCCTGGACTAATGAATGGGTCATTAAGGTTTCAAATTAGAAAGTGACGCACAGCTCAGCAGAAATCTACATGGAACCACATGATAAAGTTATCAGCATCATACTTTAACACATACAGAAAATTATATTCTCCACTTCACTGACAAATTTAAATAAATAAATGTGATGACATCATTGAAGACCTACAATTGACCACCCAGATTTTATGAAGTCATCATTGTGCATGCACGGTATTTTATTATCTCATGGATAAACGTTATTTCCTTGAGAACTGTTTTTTAAAACAATAAAAATAAGTGAAGGTGCTTGATAAAGCAAAGCCAACAATTTAAATTAACCCACATTTTAATTAAATTCTATGAGCTTCATTTAACATACATGCAGAATCACATTTACTAGTAGACTATTTTTTATAAAGTGACTCAATAATCATTTCAAAATTATGGCACCAAAAATTCAGTAAAAAGTAAATTTTGATCATAATTTCTATTTCTCTTAAGAACAAAGGTCTAGTTAAAAAATACAGAGCATCGAAGACTGGCAGAAAACGTGAAAGTATGCTTGTTTTTATATAACTGAAGGAACAATAGAAAAAGCATTATTCTACAATAATCATTCTGCCCCAGTGAGCAATGAAACAATTAAGACAATTCATTTGTTTTGAAATTCTCTACTAGTTAAACTAATATACTGTAACCTGATCACCTAATTTTAATCATTCTTATTATGGAAATATTTTCCTATTAAATACATTCCAGCTAATTAAAATATTTAAAATACTATGTAGTCCTTATTATATAACTTGTCTGTTTTGTAGATTTTCTACTATATCCTAAAATAATTATAAGCTCAATATAAAAATCATTTTAAAGTGTTTTGTGGAGAACAAATGTTTTCTCACATTTGTGTTTCATAAACTGGTAATTTTAGGGGAAAGAATATCCATTTAATATGCCAAAAACAAATAATCGTTGGTCATATCACTTGATTTCTAATCATATCTCCAGAATATTGGCTAAAGATACCTACATTTTTAAAAGCTGAGTTTCAGGTCAGCTCATTTATTCAATAGGTATTTATTAAATAGGCAGTAGAAGCACCTCCCTTTGCTAGGTGCAGGGAGAGCCATGTGCTTGTCTGAAGCACCAGAGCCAGAAATCTAGTAAGAAATAAAACATGAACATCTATAAAAATAACCCAAAACAATCGATCAGTCAAAAAATAAACGTTTATCAAGTGCCAGTGAGTGTCAGGAAATGTGCTAAGTACTGGGAATGCAGGAAAGGAGCAAAAGACAATTGGTGCCCTCAAGGAGCTTACTATATAAGCAGGGAGGAAATGTGCAAACAAATATACAAAGCAAGCTGTGCACAGCATAGATGAGAAAGCAATATCAGAGGGCTAGGGAAGGGTTCCAGTAAAAGATGGGATTTTAGTTGAACTTTAGATGGCTTATAGTTATAATATCAGATGATACTTCTCAGCTCCAATCTACTTGATTAATCTAAGGCAATTCCATCAAGCTGTGGAGCTGATCCTTAAGCAGCTACTATACTGAACTGTAAGAACTTTTAAAACAGAGCCTGTCAATCATCCAAGGACCAGTACATGGCTAAATCTGGAGATGGTCATCACCAGGTTGGCCTCAGGTTGCTGAGTTTTTCTGCCAAAGTAACTCCCAAGGACTATCTTTGAAGTTTTAGAGGAGCCATATTTATTGCTGAAAAAATACTCATGTCACTAATGTCATGGGTCACTGAAATATTTAATAAAATCGTAAGTACATGAGAGTAGTCAAAAAGTAGGAAAAAATACATGAAGGGAATAGTACTTAAAAACCAGAGAATCATCAGGTCAAGCTTCACTGGAGTTGACATTTGAGTCAGGCTTTATGAAATGTACAAGGGGTATCAAGAGAGCAAAAGAATGGACCCTTCAGGTTTGGCATAGCAGAAGCTACTAGAGAACAGGACTAACTTTCTTGATCATACTTACAGCCTCAGTAATTAACATGGTGCTTAAGAAATGGTCACTCATGAAGTATAGGTCTAAGTACACCATTTGGTTTTCACATTATACTCAAAAGGGTGAGTGTGTTTGTGCGTAATTTAACTTCTGTTCTCATATTTTCTATTTACCTTCTTTAGGCTAGAAAAGCAAACTGATATTTTAAAAAACCATCAACCGAAGTGTAATAGTGGATAGAAAAGTGATCATCTCCTCACAAATTGCATCAATCCCTACAAAACAGGTAACACAATATTGTCATGATTTTTAACACAGCTAGTAAAGGTCTGAGGTCATATTTGAACTCAACGAGCCCAGTGCACCACACAACACTAGGTACTAGCTGCACTAGGTACTGATGATTCACAGCTGAAAAGTAAAGCAATACTTTTTTCAAGGAAGTTAAAAAAATAAAAGAAGGGCATAAAACTTGCCCATAAATATGTATGGTACAGGGAATACAGTGATAAAGGCAATAAGGTCAAGAAAAATTATATTGGATAAATGAGAGGTCAGTTAAAACTAGGGAAGATTTAAAGGGGCAGAAATAGATAATATAGGAGGAGATGCAACTTTGGGAGTGAAAAGGGAGGAGGAGTTTGATTATAGAGGCGTTGTATTTGGAATGATCGTAGAGATGCCCGATTAGAAACTGGAGATGCATGACTAGAGCCTCAAGAGAATGTACTTACGCTTGAGACTTCTTAGCACAGAGGTGATCACTGAAACCACAGGAAAGTTACATCCTGATGGTATAATGGTATGTTATTAACATGCACATCCCAATAGGAAGAATTAGATAAATTTGTAAACATTAAAGAAATAGGAGGTGTTATCCTTTACAAAGAAAGAACTAGACTAGCCTAAACTCACCTAGATTTTGACAAAGTTTTACAAATGTTCATCAGCTATTAAATAACAAATAAGTAATGCAGGACTTAGGAATTTAAGAGTAGAAGACATCTATAAACAGGTGAAAGAGAGCTGACTGCTCACTTTTTGGAACTATGTTCACTGACTGGTATTTAAAATGTCATTTAGTGAAATGGAAGAAATGATTTACTAAATGTACTTGTTTCCTAAAAGCTTCAAAAATGTACAATTTATTTTTATCTTTCTCACCAGAAATATAACATCCATTCTGAGGACTAAAAGCCTTAATAGAAGTATTTTCTGTTGTAAAATTTACTTATAATCTTCAAACACATTATTCACACATATACATGCACACAAACACAAATATCCAAAATATTTCTACATGAAACATATGTAAGTTTAACATACTACTATAGGTAAAATATTTAGGGGGGGGTTTAAAAAAATTCATATATTATGAACAAAAATGTTGATAAAACCCTGTCTCTGGATCTGTTTTCCACTATCTAAAACATTCAAATCCCATTATACTAATTTGACATATCTAATTCAATATACTAAAAAGAGTCCTTAATCCTAATAATTACATGGTATTTAAAGCAGTATTTGTAAGAGCTCATGCAATGAAAGTTCAGTGGACTACTGCTTCACAGTGAAAGGCATCTGTCAGTTCAACCCAGATAACTACCACAGGAAGGGAAAGAGGGAAGGAGGAAGAAAGGATTTATTGAGTGCCAATCAAATAATTCTTGCCTTCAAAGAGCCTATAATCAAATAAGGACCCAGGGGTGTGTAACATTAATGGCATTTATGTTAATGGAAGTTAAAGATCTTCCCTGCCCACCACTAATAAGCCTGACATGCAGCCCATTAAGGAAAGGTTTTGTTCATTTGTAAGGAGGCACTGAGTCACCTGGGTCTTGCCCTCAGGCTCTGAAAAGTGTGAGGTTTTGCTTTGGGGGTTTACTCTTTGGAAGAAGGTTGGTGTGCCAGATGAGTCATTAAGGAAACCACCTACCCCTTGAAAACCAGATGTTGGTGTTTCTCTGGTAACTATGTATGAAAGTAAGTAATGGTCAGAGTTGGATCTGTCTCTTGATCCATGAGGTATGTATTGCTTATGGTCAGACAGTTAGAAGTCCTACGAAGTCTTTATTTCTCTGCTTGAATTTTCTCTGTTGGTATATGTGATTAAAGAAGATTGCTGACCTCTCAAAAGTTGCTTTCCTTTTAGAAAAAGCAGGTCTAAGGACCTGTGCTAGCAGGTCATCCTGGATGTGTTAGGGAGCTTGCTGATATGGGGGTGGAGAGACCATAAAAAACAAGGGAAGGGAGGATGTTGGCAAGAAGGTACCCAGTGCAGGGGCAAAGTGGAGTCCAGTGCAAGTAGTACAGCAAGTGGAAAAATGAAGAGTTGCTGGCCCAGGAGACCTCTTTAAGTGAAGGCTTTAGGAGGAGTGCTTTGATCCACTATCCAATCAAAGGGGCAGAGGACACTGAAGGGAGGGATGGAGGACAGTAGGATACAAGAAGGGAAGGATCCTTAAATATGGCAAGGAAAGAAAACCAAAACATCCTCAGGCGGAAAGGTAACTGGTTAACTAGGTAAAAATGGAGGATCAGAGTTTGGGGTAAATATAAGAGAAAATGAGAGTCACACAGTAATGAGAATATCTTACTGTTTTTCTCATTACTACTACGGCTGCTGCTGCTACCACCACAATAATAGCAGCCAAGCTCTTACATAAAGCTTTAGGCACTGTGCTAAGTGCTACACAAATATTATCTTATTTAATTCTCACAATAACCCTGGGAGGTAGACATTATTATCCTCATTCTGCATCTGAGGAAACTGGGATGAACAGAAATGACTTGTCACATAGGTGGTAAGTGTGGGAGACCAGATTTAAATGGATCATCTTGATGCTGCATCCAAAACTCTAACCATTGGGCCACCTAGTTGCCCATCATCCTTCTTTTGTATAAGAAGAAAGAGGGTTACTGTTACATAGGTTTTTTTAATAGAAAGAGTGAAAATAACCCTCTGAAAATGTTAGAGAACTGTATAAACTTGAGTTGCTGTTAGAGCTGACATGGTTTACAAAGCACTTCCTGGCTGTTATCTATCCTTGGATGGGCAGACAAGAAAACTAAAGCCTAGAGAGGGCAAGTGACTTGCCCAGGATTGCAGCTGAGGTGGAATTTGAATCCAGGTCTTCCTGAGAGGAAGCCTAGGCCTCAATCCCTCACAGAGTAACTCAATAGCCACAATAATCATTTGACAGAAGGTGAGGCTTGAATGTGATGGAGAAAACATCCTATGACATGATGCAGACTATTTTCAAAGTATTTGTTTGGTACTGGTTCATTTAGTCTGATCATTTTGTACGTGAATCTCTAGGCATTTATTTTTTTCCTCCTGTGATTAAAGTGAACCATGATAATGCCTGTTCTTTTTTGTGTTTTTTTTAAATTTTTATTTATTTTATTCTTAATTTATGGAATAAAACAAGTACTTCCATAACATGGCATAATGAAATGATTGCACATACAACTGCAGATCTGTTATGTACACTTTGCTACTTCTTTTAAAATAAAGTTATCATGTAAATTTCATTTTCCCCCTTTTTTGCTCTCCCCTCCTCACCCTAGAGATAAAGCTAGACAAATGCATGTGTGTGTGAATTTATCTATACATCTATTTATTAGTTCTGTCTCTGATCAATTAGTTGCTGAAGAGTCAGCACTTTAAAGAGTTAGATAGTATGTGTGAAATACTAGCACAGTAAGAAAGGTTTCATTATTACCCCCCTTTTTTTGAGATAATGAAACTGAAATTTGGAGATGATCACGAAGCATTAAAGGAAAGATCTGAATTGAAGCTTTTCCCAACTCCAAGTTCAGAGCTCTACAGAATCAATAGGGAGACGAGTGGAGGGAATACTAGACGACATGAAAAGACCTGTGCTTGTGTCCTGCCACAGACACTTCCCTGCCGGGATCCTGGGCAAGTCTTTTAACCTTTCTCATGTAAAACTGAAACACCTACCTCATAGTTTTGTTGTTAAGTTGCTGTGAAGTAATATGTGTAAAGTCCTTTAAAAAACTAAGGGGCAGCCAGCCAGGTTGCACAGTGGGTAGAGCACCAGACCTGGAGTCAGGAGATCTTGAGTTCAAATTCAATCTCAGACACATGACTTACGACTCTGGGCACATCACTTTACCCTGACTGCCTTGCCTTCCCCCCAAACAACTAAGAAGGTACTGATAAGACACACATATCTATACATGTATGTGTATGTGTGTGTGCCAGAACTTTGAAGTAGAAATGATACGAAGATTTAAAAAAAAAATTCAAGAACATTTCCCAAGATGATTATTAGATAAATTTTTCAGTACTTAAATGAAAGTATACTTTTATGTATTGTTATTCTACATCTAATTAATTGAAAAAAGCATAGGTCAGCTTTGAAAAAATCAGGAAAAATGAAGTAGTATCTTAGAAAACAGTAAACTACAAGCTCTCTAAAGTCACAGGCTTTTAATTAAAACCACAAAGTTTCTTACTGAAACACTTCCTTGAGGCAGGTGGGTAAGTAACAATTTTCCAAATGAATACGTTAAAATTAAGTTTTTTAATAAAGATTAATGTAGTTGGATGGCTAATGCAAATGTACCCCAGTAATTCTTCTTTCTGCCTACCCTCCCCCAAAGTTCCTAGATTAAAATAAAAATACTCTTCTTAGGAAGTCACTTTTGCAATATTTCAGAAGGTTTGGTCTGTCCAAAAATATGTGTGCAAATAATATAGACAGATTAAACACTTTTCAAGTACCATTAATCCTAATTTTCATGAGAGATCAGCAATATATAATGTCCACTTAGAAAATATTAGTTTAGGGAGAAAAATGTATTCATAGATCACAATTAAGTGTTTTATTTTAATCATATTTATGATTTTATACTTCACAAATAAGCATTTCTGAATCAATTCATCAATTCATGTAAAAGTAACATCAGGTTATCAACAGCTTGATGGCATAAAAGGAAACATCATATGGTGAATTTCATCAATTTCTTTGTGGAAACAGGCAGCCTCAAGTTTCACACAACTTTTCCTCAGTAGACATGTAAGAAAGCTTTTAGTGGCTCATTCCTTTACTTTCAACAGGTTATGTCCTTTGATTCAAAATCTTAAAATCTCTTGCTTACTGAATACACAGCATTTGGAAATAAATTACTCTAGAACAGCTATAACTAACCTTAACTGGTCCCTTGAAAATATGACATTAGGCAAAATAAGATCACTGGGGATTTTTAGTAACACAGAAACCATGTTATAAATGAGAGCTAGCTCTATGAAGAAGGTTAGAACTAGAGATGCAAGAGGGGACTGGGAAAGGCTGCTAGCAAAGTAACCAGAACTCTCATAGAAAAGCTAAGCTTGTCAGTATAAGTGGGACAGGAAAGTAGGGGAGATGAGCTGCAGGTGTCAGTTACCACGCTGAAGACCAATGAGTTCCTGGGGAAAAGAAGAATCGGAAAAGGGGTGTAAGTAAGCATTTCTCCTCAGCTAAGTTGAGTTGTCCCAGGAAGAATAGAAAAGAGTTAGTTTCTGTTGGAGTCCACACAGGGGTACTTGGTAATTATCTACTAAACTATGTTATGGTACAACCATGTTAAGTGGGCAATATTATGTGGCGATGCCTGTTCTGCACCTTCAACTCTCTAAGCTCAAGTTTTCTCTTTTATAAAAGAAAGAGGTTGGATTACATAGTTTTTAAGATTCTTTCCATTTCCAACATTTTCTGATTTTTTTGCTTTTATCCCCCAAATACTGGTTAGCAAGCTATTCCCTGCAACTTTTTAAAGATTTTGCTATTGCTTTCTTCTTTGTGAATGAACAGTAAGGATACAATTCATAATTTTTTTAAAAAAAAGTAGTTGACGAAAAACTGAAAATTAAACCTATCAGACTTTGAACAATTTTATAGATAAGAGAAATTTCATATATTATTTTAATTAAACAGTGTGGTATGGGAACTCTTAGTGCCCCCTCTCCAAAATTATTTTGTATTTAACTGTATTTATCTTGTAAATCTATGTATTTTGTTCCTAATAAAATATAAGGTCCTTTTCATTTATCTTTATACTTTACAATTCATAGATATCACTTGACAAATAGTGAGTGGTTCATAAATGATTGTTGAATGACAGAGAACCAAAAATATGAAATTTACAAAGCATTCTTTTATAACAGAAGACCCAGTATCAGTTACTCTCCCCACGTCTCCTGGAGCATTCACATTACCGCAGCTAGTTCTAACTGAAACTGTCTGAGATCTTAAAAAAATCAGTGGAAGTCCTAAGCCTATTTCAGTATAGAGTAGACAAAGTGAAGCAGATTAGTGGAAAACAGTAAGTGGTACTGATGGAGATACATGTAAATAAATCATGAGCACAGAGCTATTCCAAATTGATCTTTGGGTTCTAATGCCTAAGGAAGCTTTCAGTTTGTTTTTTAATAAATGTCTCACTAGCATAATATAAATGATAAGAGAATTGTAGCTCAAAACATGACCTCCAGATGAAGAAAGGAAAGCACACGAGTCCTGTCAGAGTAGGAATGAACTCATCAGCTAAAAGGTATTACATTAAAATTTTACTGAGGAGCCAGCAAAGTTGGGGTGAGTGCAGACTGGCCTCAATGACAGGTTTAAATTCTGAGTATACACAGCAAGATTTTCTAAAGCAGACCCCATCCCTTTTTTTACCTCCCTCAGAAATGTCCTAATGACTTACAATCTAGGAGATTTCTATATGTTTTTCATGGGCCCCAAACATTACAATGGCTTCTTCACATGTAATAATTCAGAATCATGGAATATTACAACTAGAAAGGTCCCTTAGAAATTATCGAGTGCAACTTATCACAATGGACACTGGATGATGGCTAAAGATGGCATTTAGCTGGGTTAACGAACTCAGTTTTGGGACTCTTTCTTTGATCTTAGATGTACAAATTATTCAGTAAGTGAAAACTTACCTAGTCTGTTATATCCAGCTAGCTGCAGTTCAAGCTTCACATTCCATTCATATTTCTACCAGGAAACCAGAGCCTATAGGATACTTTGCTGTCTGCAAAGACATGGACCTTCTCATCACCTGAGACAGTGACCTTTTCAGATCTCAGAGACCATCCTTTAACCCCCTCCTCTACCCTACAACAACCTTGTTCTCTACAATGACCAAAACACTATTACCATTGTTACTAGACTGTGTCAAATCACCCATGGTTCCATTCATAAATTTAGTGACTCCTCAGACCAAAATTCTCCACCCTAGCCACAAGCTCCCCTACATGTGTTGTAGCTCCCTTACAGAATTATAATAACAATAGCAGCTAATGAAAACTCTTTAAGGACAAGGACTCTCACTTTTGAATTTGTATCCTCAGTATCTATCACAGTGCCTGGTACAGAGTAGGTGCTTAATAAATGATTATTCATTTACTCATTTATTTATATAGAACTTTAGGGTTTTCAAGGAGAGGAAAGATTACATGCTCACAATCCCACAGCAAATAAGTGGCACAGCCAGGATAAAACCAAGGTCTTCTGACTACAAGTTCAATATTTCCTCTATTATAAACACGAGTTCATCCCATCTAACCATTTTACACAAAAAGGAACAGAACAGTATTGACTACATGCCAAAACTGTGACAAATGTTGAGGACAGAAATTTCAAAATGAGACAGCCTTTGCAAGGAGTCCAAGCTCCAACTGAAAGAGACAACACTGAGGAAGATTACATTCATGGAAGAGCAAAGGTGAGGTGGTATCTAAGTCCAAAGCAGGGAAAGTAACAGGACAGAAGGCAAGGCCAAGAGGACTTTGGAAAGCAATGTCAGGGCAAATGGTTCCCAACCAAAGAGATAGTGGGGGCAAGGATCAGAGTACAGTAGGTCACTGGGATACCTCTGGTAAAGGTCAGGATGGGGATAGGGGTCATCACTGAGAACTTGGCAATGGTACAATAGTTCTTGAGTTAGGAAAAGCATCCCTCCATGGTATCTAGTGTTGGTGGTCCTGGTAACCAAATATCCTACTGTTGAGTAAGATGACAAAAGCTGACACTACTTTACTAAGTGCAGGTTACAAATAGAACCAGAGGCTGCTGACCAAAACTTCATTGACTGGGTGAAGTAATATAAGCATGGGAATCCTATAGCAATTAATGACATCTATGATCTTTGTGTCTTCTAGGACTATTTCCATAAATGGCTAATTCCTTATATTACAAATTATATCTTAACAATATAATAAATGATATATATGTAAATATATTAAATATAACAATATAAATTTATTAATATAAATAAATATATTAAATTGTATCTTATATAACAAATTATATCTTAAACTATATAATAATATAGAATCAAAACTATAATTCAAATTATAACTTGAATGGTTAACTTTAAAACCTTAAGTAGAATATTTCCCATTGTCACAGGATATTCTAAATTTTTAAATCAGTATTCCAGGTACTTTAGAATTATGTTACCAATGTAGCAATTCACAATTTATAGTTTACAAAGTATTTTTCTTGAAACAATCCAGCAAAATAGGAAGTGGAAATATTATTCCCATTTTACAGATGAAGATACTGAGACACAGAGTGTGACATAATTTGCCCAACATCCCATCAGGAGAAAGTGGAACTCAAATAGTCTGGTTCTAGTGCTCTTTCTCATGATTCCTTAAGCCATCCTACAATATATTGATGGCAATCTACTCTTCATCATTTTATCACACCTTATTAACTTGAGTCTTTGTACCTTTGCATAGACTTAAGGAAATGAAGAGTTGAGGTAGAAGTGGAGGATCTAGTTCAGGCCATTCTTGACCAAAAACCAACCATAACACACCACAAAGCAAGTGTTGAGTTAATAATCTTATTTTGATGAACTTGAGGGAAAAAAGAAATTGCTCATCCCCCAAGGCCACTCAACTTTTAGGTGGCTTTCATCATTTAAAAACAGGAAAAACTAACATCAATCTCAACTATTTGTAAATTGTATCCATTGCTCCTACATCTATACTCTGAAACCAAGTTGAAAAAAATCACCCAAGTCTTCTATTTTTAGGGCTAATGATCCTCTTTTCCTTGAATTCATCTAAAAAATAACAAGAACCTGAGGACCTTTGCCAATTTGTATGCCTGTTGACACTGTCCAGTTTAATGATGCCACTCGTAATATGTGTCCAGATGTAGCCAGGACAGTAGGATTAGTTTTTCTCATCTCCTGTACTTCTCCTTATCTTAATAAATCTCAAGATATTCACTAGCTTTTTCATTAAAATAACACAGTTCTATTTTATAATGCACTTGAGGCTCACTGAAGCCCGCACAGTGTTTTACCCCACAAACGGCTTCCTAGCTACATAGCCCTGTATTCTATAATTCTGGTTCTTTTGTGACTCAAGGGTCTGAGGTCATAGAGTTATTGCTCTTAAGTTTCATCCTATTAGATTTAGCCCACCAAAGCAGCCTGTCAATATCTTTCTGAATTCTTGGGCTGTCACGCAACATGTTAACTATCCTTTGTCACTTGGTGCAAACAGCAATTTTGATAAGCATGTCATCTCTCCCTTTATCTAAGTCATTGATAAAAGATATCAAACAGCACAGGGACAGTCACAATCACTGAAGTCCTTCATTCAAGTTATATAAAGTGATTGATGACAATTCTTTGTGCCTAGTCATTCAAACAGTTCTTGATCCATATAACTATTATTATCTAGCCTACATTTAAGTCAACACAATTCAAAAACAATCATTACACCTCTGTGTAAAGAGGCACTGATGGAATCAGTGGGAATACAAAAACAAAAATGAAAGAGACCTTGCCCCCAAAGAACTACGTTCAGTTAGGGGCTTGGAAGTGGTGGGGAAGATAGAATACATATTCAGATAAGTAAATAGAAGTACTTTTGAAGTAACTTCAAAATTGAAAACATGCTAGAAATTGGGAGGCTCAGAACAGACCCAGTGTAGAAGGTAACACTTGAGCTATGCTTTGAAGGAAGCCAGTCAAAATGAGAAGTTCTGGAGTTACTACTCAGGAGATACTGTCCACAAGAAAAGTAACAGAAAGACATTCTGCAAAATGCTTTCACAACATTCAGGTAACCTATGTCTACAGCATTTCCTTTTCGTTGTTGTTCAGTAACTTTGCAATCATGTCTGACTCTCCAGGAACCCATTTGAGGTTTTGTTGGCAAAGATACTGTAGTGGTTTGCCATTTCCTTCTCTAGTTTACTCTACAAAAGAAGAAACTGACACAAACAGAGTCAAGTGACTTGCCTAGGACACACAGTTAGTAAGTGTCTGAAGGGAGATTTTGAACTCAAGGGAAAAAAGAGTCTTCCTGATTCTAGGTCCCACATTCTAGCCACTGTGCCATCTAACTGTCTCTTCCCTGTCCTACTAGAATAGTAATTTTTTATTCTGAAGAAAAAGAAAATTGGGTCATTCTGGTATAACATGTGCATGTGTGTGTTTAAAACAAATTCAAACTGTCAAAAAAACATAGAATCATAGATATAGAGGTGGAAGGGATCTAAGATGCTAGTTTAAATCCTCTAATTTTATAAATTAGGAAACTGAGGCAGAAAGAGTTCAGGTGATTTCCCTAGAATCACAGAAGTAATAAGTGTTTGAGGCAAAAATTGAACTCAGGTCTTCCTAAATTTAAACCTTATCCATTATGAGATGCTGTCTTAAAGATAATCCCAAACAATCAATAAAGAAAAAATCTATTAACTATCTACCATATGCCAGCTATTGTGCTGTGTGCAAGGGATAGAGACAAAAAGTTAAACATTCCTGGCTTCCAAGGACCTCTGTTCTATAGGGAGACAACACATCTGCTTGTAAAAGATATATGCATGGTAATTTTTTGGAGGGAGGGAGGTCAAAAGCATTGGGAAAGAGCTGTGAAGAAAACAGATCTAATGTATTCTTTCCTTGGGATGGAATACATTACAAGCATAGAGAACAACCAATGCAAAGGAAAAGAAATGGAAAAAATGAGTGGAAAAAATATGAGGAAAAGCAAGAAGGTCATTTTGACTGAACCATAGAATGCTGGAAGGGAAGTAATATATAATAAGACTGGAAAATTAGTTTTGGGAACAGGTTGTGAAGGACTTTAAAAATCAAAGTTATATTTGACTCTAGAGTCTATACAGAAAGACAGATTTCATTAAGTAAGAGAGTAACAAGATGATTTTTAGTACACTTTAAGAAAATCACTTTGGCAGCTATATGTATGATGAACTGTAAAGGGGAGAAATTGAGGTGCAGATCTGGGTTTGCTTGTGAGAAAACCTTGTGTAATCAGTCTGAAGTGTATCATGGAGTGAGTGGTAAGTGACCAGTGATCACTGGACTTTCTGATACCAGAAGGGACCAGAGGAGAGATAATACTAGCATTCACACAGCACTATAAGGTTTGCAAAGAGTTTTTCTAAAAAGGTTTTATAGATTTTTTTTAATTGTCATAATTTTGCAAGATGCTTTGCATGTATTTATTTCTTTTGACCTTTAAAACCTTGCAAGGTCAGTGCTATCATTATCCCTAATTTACAGATAAAAAACTGAGGCTGAAAGAGGTTAATTGACTTGCCCAAGACAACAAAGATCTTCTCTCTTTCCAATTTGAAATCCAGCACTCTGCACTCTGCCATCTAGTGGCCACTAGTGAAATATGAATATCTTTTTCCTGAGCTACCTACAAGCCTAACAGTTTTACTACTACTACATTACACTGATTCTCCTGATGATGGTTTTGGTGTTTAAGTAGGGAGTGAAAATAGTGTTCTTTACGCTCCATGTAGGAAATTAATGAGTTCATGAATATGCATATGCATATTAATGAGTAATGGTCATTCAAGTAATCATGTGTACATTTTTATCCGCTAAGGTTCAATTTAAGTGCCTTATCATAACATGCAGATTTTCTAAGACTCTACCAGTAGAATTCAAGCTCTGAAAACCCTTACTAAAGGAGAATAGGGGCTTCAACCTGTCCAGGACACAAAGGGAAGAAATTTCAGATCGCAGAATTTCAAGAAGTTATCTACTAAACTGTGAAAGGACTTTGATCTGTTATTAGTCAAAGGAGCAGCCATGCCAGTGAAATCACGGAGGTTAAGGTAACTGAGTAACTGCACACAACTTTTCCAGAGCATGGAAATAAAGTAGAAGCAGCTGCTCAAGGAGGTGTTCAGTTTCTACTGAATACAGCAGAGGGGTTAAGTTGTTCTGAAGGGAACTGATTTATTCCCTTGGTGGGTAAGTATTCACAAAGAATCTTTAATGGTTGAATATATTGTGGAGACTAAGGAATTATCAGTAGGCTATTGGCCCAAGAAGACAGTGTGCCTCTTAGCACAGATTCCTAATAAGAATCTCCATCCTAGGGGAGGAGAAGATAACTGCTATCCCAAAGACTACAACTTACAAAGAGGACTATATTATTCTTTATTATAATAATTAGGATAACATTTTTAAATTGCAAATAATCTTACATGTTATCAGGTTCAAAGAGGCAATAAAACAGTGGATAGAATGCTGGACAAGAACTGGGGCTCAAATTCAGTCTGACATTTACACAGCTGTGTGACTCTTGGGAAGTAATTTAGTCTCTGAGCCTCAGTTTCTCATCTGTTAATTGAGAGCATTGGGCTACGTCTGGTAGGATCCTTTCCAACTCTAAGTCTATCCTATGAAATCTTTCATTTGACAGATGATGAAATTGAAGCTATTATGATGGATCCAAGTATTTCTTGAAATTCTTGGAACCCAGTTCACTATCTTTGTCTATTTAGAATGAGAATGTGGAAGGCAACAGTTTCAATGCATCTTGGTCTAGAAGGATAAGGAGGAGGAGACCACTGTCATCATTACTACTACTATTACAGAGGAGTGGATAGAGGAGAGAGAGAAAAGATCATAGGAGAAGACACAGTCTATATGATTTCTTAGCCCAACTAGAGATTAGGAAAGCATCTGCCTCTTCTGTCACCAACAAGCGTATCTGCTATTTCCAAATAATACTAAACTAAGCCTCCTGAAGGATCTAAATGCTAGGAATAAGAAAAGCAACTTCAGGAGCTCTGCATAATTTGAGAAAGAGTTGATGACTATGGAGCGCTTGATCTGAAGAGGTAACTGATGTCGTTGTGGGATGGGAGTGATGGGGATACAGAGGAGCTGCTATTCAAGGACTCAGTAGAAAACTGTACTAATTAAAATGATTTTAGGATTTTATAACAGCAACAAATAAGTGTATCTATTTTTTCTTCCCTCTTCCATCCTAGTGTTTAACGTGGAATCATGAACACAGAAAGAGGTACTATTAAATGGCAGTTAGGTACCACAGCAGATAGACTGCCAGACCCAGAGTCAGAACCTAGGCTGAGACACTTCCGAGCTTTGTGACCCTTAGCAATTTGTTTAGTTCATTTTCCTCATATCTAAAATAGAGCAACAGCACCTTCTTTACACTGTCGTAAGATCAAATTAGATCACATCTATAAAATGCTTGCACACTATAAAACCTTATAGAAATGCTAGCTATTTACTTATGGGTATGGACTACTTTTTTTTAAGCTCATACTTTTTATCTCACATACACCAAGCAGAGCCTTGCACAAAATAGAAATAACAAAAGAAGAAACTTGTTGAATGAATTAGTAAATAGTTATATTTACATATAAAGTACCATTTGGTAGGATAGTGCCCAACTGCCTAAATTGTGGAAGGATTTAGCAGGATAAACTTCTGTATAAATATGATATGATTGTTTGAAAGAATACTTTACTGGCATTTATGAAATGACTGTGTTAAGTGGTTAATGCTTTTAATAATTATTGTTCATGAATCCCCTATAAGCAGGTCAGTAATGTTATCGTCTTTTTAAAGAAATAGAAATAGAAACACAAAGATTTTTCTCAAGAAGTTCCTCCACTGAGTCATTCTGAACATATATTAAAGTAGAGTCCAGCCCATCAGAATGTCACCTAGCTAGGAAGACACATTCTTAATCAATTCCAAATAAAAAATTCTGTTAATGATAAATAAAATTTACTTCTGTTAATTAAATTAGGTCATTTTAATAGAGTATGGATATATTTTACATCCATCAATGTTATTCAAATTTGGACTCAATTTTTCCCTTTATTGACATTTTAGGAGAATGGGCTAAAAACAAGCCGACTATGTTGATCTGAACTTTAATCTTTCTTCTCTACTAGCTCCTTCCCTGTTGCCTAAAAATTTATTCAATCTATACCATCTTTAAAAAACAAAATCTTACTAGACCCAACTATCCCAAAGTACCATTCTATATTAATTCTCCCTTTCTCCATTAAACTCCTAGAAAAAGCCAGCTACATTCACTGCATGCACTTCCTTTCCTCTCATTCTCTCCATAATTCTTTGTAATTTGACTTCCAAAGTCATCATTCAACTGACATTGCTCTTTAAAGTAACTAATCATTATTAGTTACTAAAGGTACTAATCATAATTGCCAAAACTGACAGCCATTTCTTTATCCCCATATTTTTGGACCCCTCTGCAGCTTTGGACACTGAATTCCACAGCAGGATCTTCTGGAATCCGAGTACCAGTCTCAGGGAAAGTTAATCCACTCATCCTTGGCAGTTCTGCCCTAAAACCTAACCTAAGGGCTGGTGACTGGATGAGTGCAAACTACCCCCTTTCAACCAGTTTTATCTACTGGCCCAGATTCCAAATCATGCTTTGGCTTCATTTCCCATCCAGCCACTCACCTAGGCATAAATCATCATCATAGAACTCTACAAGCCTCTCCTTTCTTACCTGTGTAACTAAAACTACCCTCCCTGGTCACCTATCCACATTTTTGTTTTCTTCCTCTATTAGAACATAAACTCCTTTCCCTCCTTTCTCTTCCTCCCCCTCTTCTATCTGTCTCTTTCTCTGTCTCTGTCTCTGTCTCTCTGTCTCTCTCTCTCCCCCTCTCTCCCTTTCCCTCCCTTTCTCTTTCTCTCCTTCACACAGCACACAGAAATAACTTCATTGCTATCTGTCTCATTAATCCATTTCATTCATTGGCTACTCTCTCTTCCTGGATACCCTCTCCTCTCTAGACTTGGTTGACATCGTTCTTCCATTTCTCCTCCTGCCTGTGTTACCAATCCTTTTGTTTCTTTTGCTGAATCATCCACCATGCCCCTGCCCTCAATGCACTGGTGAACCATAGGCCACTATAACTGGCCTTCTACTCTTGTCTTGACACTTCCTCTCTTAATGGTCCCCATCATTATCTTCTCTGTGGTGGTAACTCCTAGAGTGATCCTATATAGCAATAAACTTCAACTACAGGACCACATCACCCATAGGACATTTCTAACTGGATGTCTCACAGGGTTTTCAATTACATAACTAATTGCCTACCCCAAATATACTTCTTTCTACCTTCTGTTTCTCTTGGGGGCATCATAACCATCCTTCCAGTCACCCAGGTTCACAACCCCAGTGTTGCCTTCAAACCTTCCATTACACAGAACCCAACATAGCAAATCATTCATCAAATCCTGCCATTTCTACATCTATAACAACGCTAGCATATGGCCCTTTTTCTCCACTTACACAGCCCTGTTAGCTCTCAATTCCAAGATTAATGCAATACCTTCCAAAATACTCTTTCCACTCCAATTCTCTCCCCAGGCCAATACATCCTACACACAGATGCCAAAGTGATTTTTCCTTAAGTGCTGATCTGATCATGTCATTTTTTTACTCAGTGAATTCTAGTGACTCCCTAGTACTTCAAAGATCAAATATAAACTACTATGCTTGGCATTTAAAATCCTTAATAACCTGGCCCCAACCCACTTTTTCAGTCTTATTACAAATTTCTCTCCTTCCTAGAGTCCAACCAAATTGGCCACATGCACAGCACACCACCTGCTGCCTCCATGTTTTTGCATTGATTGTGCTGCTTATGTGAGATTTCCTTTTGCCTCACCTGCGCTTCTTAGAATCCTGAGATAAGCATAGCCACCTCTTACCTGAGGACCTTCTTCTCAGCCACTCATGTCTTCCATCTAAGGTGACCTTGTTCCTGGTCTGCATCTATTTGGCATATACCAATGTAAGTATATACTATCCCATGCAGCCAGACTGAAAGCTCCTTGAAAACAGGGACTGGTCATTTTTGTCTTTGTATAACCAGCACCTACCACAGTGCTTAGCACAAAGGAGGTACTGAATAAATGCTGGGTGATGAATTGAACTTCTCTCTTTTCTATTTCTCGTTACTTAAGAATTACAATGAAGTGTAAAAAGACCAAAAGGCATGTGAAAGGCAGAGGAAAAGGAAGACTAAAGGGCATTTAGGTTTTTGATAACTTACAGAAATAAAAGCATTTAAAATTAAAAAGTACGTCAAATGAGATATAATTCAATTTCCTCATTTCATAGATGAAGAAAATGATAGAAAGAGAGGTAAACTGGAAGTTTCCTGTATAAACTTTCAAAAAATATTTTATAAAAAGACACTTTATAATTATGGGAATGATGATACTGAGAATTCACCCTAACAAAGAGCAGTGGCACTTAGATAGTGCTTTCCTCAGAAACAACCTTGGTATGTGGTTTTATACTCATTTTATAGTTGAAGAAACATGCTCAGAGCAAGTAAGAAAGGAAATTATAAGAAAGGGAGAGATGATAAAGTTTTATGCCCCGAAGCTGCAATTTCATACAACTTTTTCTCTACAGTTTACATGTCCAGTGTACTGATTGTGTTGCATAAATATTTAACATTGCACATTTGATATGAGGTAGATGACACAATCTAATCCAGGGAAACTCTACTTCCTTTTGATTTTCAAGCTCAAAGAAGACTTCTCATTTGATCATCTAGTTTGAATTACAAGGATGTGCTACAACCACAAATGAAAGAGCTTTTTATTCTAGAAGTACCAAAGTCACATTTTAAGCAAGTAGATCAATTAAGTTTCAAGAAAGAGCAAAAGAAGACAATTAAAACAAAATGTTAAAAGTTGCACCTTGACTCTTATTTCATTTTTCTTGAAATCTAAAGTTTTCTTGAATTCACAAACTTTTTTTATCCTTCCAACTTTCTAATTTCCTACTCAACATCTTCCAGATCAGCCCAGACCAACAGACAAAAAGACAGACAGACACATACATACACACACATGCAGACACACAGATTGATACATAAGTTGATCATATTGTTCAGTTGTGTCTGATTCTGTGACCCCGTGAACCACAGTATGCCAATACGTTCCAAGGGGTTTTCCTGACAAAGATACCAGAGTGATTTGCCATTTTCTTCTCCAGTGAATTAAGGGAAACAGAAGTTAAATGGCTTGCCCAGAGTCACGTAACTAGTAAATGTTTGAGGCTGGATCTAACTACAGGCCCAGCTCTATCCATTAAGTCTTCTAGCAATGCATAGACAGATAGACAGACAGACAGACACAGACAGGACAAAGAGATGATATTCAGGACAGATGATACATGTAACATAGATATATACCTGCTGCTAAAAAAGATAAAAGATTTCCCAACTGATAAATGGTCAAAGGATATGAATAGGCAATTTTCAGAGAAAGAAATTAAATATATCTATAGTCATATGAGAAAATGCTCTAAATCACTTTTGATTAGAGAAATGCAAATCAAAACAACTCTGAGGTACCCCATCACACCTATCAGATTGGCAAACATGACAGAACAGGAAGATGATAAATGTTGGTGAGGATACGGGAGAGTTGGAACACTAATATACTGTTGGTGGAGCTGTGAGCTGATCCAACCATTCTGGAGAGCAATTTGGAAGTATGCCCAAAGGGCTACAAAAATGTGCATACCCTTTGACCCAGCAATAGTGTTTCTAGGACTATATCCCCAAGACATCATAAAAATGGGAAAGGGTCCCACATGTACAAAAATATTTATAGCAGCACTCTTTGTAGTTGCCAAAAACTGGAAATCAAGGGGATGCCCATCAATTGGGGAATGGCTGAATAAATTATGGTATATGAATGTAATGGAGTATTATTGTGCTATAAAAAATGATGAGCAGGAAGACTTCAGAGAGGCCTGCCAAGACTTATATCATCTGATGCTGAGTGAAAGGAGCAGAACCAGGAGAACTTTGTGCACAGCAACAACCACAGTGTGCGAGAGGTTTTTTAGGTAGACTTGGAACTTCATTGCAATGCAAGGACCTAAAAAAAAATTCCCAATGGTCTTCTAAAGCAAAATGCCTTCCACATCCAGAGAAAGAACTATGGAATTCAATCACAGAATGTAGCACATCATGTGTGTGTGTGTGTGTGTGTGTGTGTGTGTGTATTGTGTTTTGGTTTGTTAGATGATTTCTCCCACTCATTTTAATTCTTCAACATAGCATGACTATAGTGAAAATGTATTTAATAGGAATGTATGTGTAGAACCTGTACAAAATTGTATGCCATCTCAGGGAGGGTAGGGGGAGGGAAGGGAAAATAATAATCTAAGTTATACAGTAGTTACTGCAGAACACTGAAAATAAATAAAATTACTTTAAAAGAAGATAAAAGAATATGTGAACACTTTTTATGATAAAAGAGAAACTACTTATAAAAGATGATACCAAAAGAAAAGGGATAAGCTGCTTCACTTCAAAGTTGGTAAAAACAAGGGGCAAAAAAGGGCCAGTAATAACTATGGTGACCAATCTGCAGAACATACTAAGAAACAGCATTCTTGAGAAGGTACTCATTCTTCTTCCCAGCAACCTTCAGTCTCTTGGATAGGGCAAATGTGTTGAGAAATGTTAGTGTATTAATAAACCTTTAAAAAAATCTTATTTCTTTGAAATAACTATATATACCAGAGTTAAGAGTTGGCACAGGATCTTTGATTTCACTGGTATAGAGAAGATTCTAGTGAAATTTCTTCTACCAATAAAAGTGGGCACATTCTCTTCAATTCATCATACTTAGTGTTTCCTAGAATACTGAGAGATAGAGTAATTTGGCCAGCATCAGTCAGACAGAAGCAGAACGGAACCCAGATCTTCCTGGCTTCAAACTACTATCCCATGTTACTTAAATCAAATCAAAGTATCAGATGGCATTGTAATAGAAAATTAAAATCTGCCATGTGTTCAGTCAAAAAAGGAAAGAGAGGAAAAGAGGGAGGGAGGGAGGAAGGAAGGAAGGAAGGAAGGAAGGAAGGAAGGAAGGAAGGAAGGAAGGAAGGAAGGAAGGAAGGAAGGAAGGAAGGAAGGAAGGAAGGAAGGAAGGAAGGAAGGAAGGAAGGAAGGAAGGAAGGAAGGAAGGAAGGAAGGAAGGAAGGAAGGAAGGAAGGAAGGAAGGAAGAAAATGAAAGCTTCTTTGTGATAAAATTGTAATGCACCATTGGAGAAACTAAAATACATTCATACATTTCCCCTCCACCCCTCCAACTGCAAGGGGAAAAAAACCCTACATTTCCCCTTTAAAAAATAATTAATATTGATCCACAAGCCAAATAATTGTGGTTTCATTTTTTCTCCAACTGTTTTTATCAAAGATTATTACTTTTATTTCTGGAAATTAAAAAAGACTCTAAAATACCAAAGTCAAATTGACACATGCATGGAAACAGAAAGAGAGAGAGAGAGAGACAGAGAGAGAGACAGAGAGAGAGAAAGACAGAGAGAGAGAGAGAGAGAGAGAGAGAGAGAGAGAGAGAGAGAGACATGTGCATGTGCATGTGCATGTTCATGCACTTGCACATACCCACACACCTAGAAAGCAGCATGGCATAAGGGCCAGTAGGCCAGCCTTGGCATCAGGGCCACTTAAGTTCAAGTTTCACCTTTGCCACGGTGATAGCATGACCCTGGTTAAGTCATTTGATCTCTCAATGCCCAGGCAAATCTCTATGACTATAAATTATATATGAGCTACAATGACTAGTGAAAGCGTGATTTAGTTACCTTGAGCCATCTCCACTAACAAAATCAGTATGTGTCATTCCAGAAAAGCTTGTAATGTCACCATTTCCCCAAGCTCGTAACTCTCTTCTTGCCCTTTCCCCACAAAAGCACTGGGCTTTGCTGTCTTCCTCTCAGAAATTCCCCTGTGACTCTACCCACTTCCCTGAGTCAGCCTTGTCCACTTACTGCCCTGCTAGTACAATCTAGGCTCTTGACCCTCCTAGTTCCCAGGGTCAGATCCCTAACAGTGCCTGTAGGTAACACTATCACACATTTATATAATCTCAGTAGGTTATCCCAATAAAAGGACATAAAAGCAGAAGTAGTTCATTATCCATCTTTAATTCATTAGCTGTTTCACATTACTCTTCCAGCAAGTGGGTCACACAAATCCACTTTAAAATGACAAAGTCCAGTCAGCTCAAGACTGTAGAAAAAAAAACCTGACTTAGCAATACTTAAGGAACCAGTGGCTCAAAGCATTTCACTAGTTTCTTCCACTTTCCAGTTAGTGCAACGATATGAAACTTTTTTAAACACCACTCTCTAAAAATCAGCAATTACTCTTGGGAGTCTACCATTTTAATTATGAACTTGAAGGTTTTAATGAGATTTTCCCATCTTTGTTTTCCCTCTAAAATTTCTGCCTTTTGCAACTTAGATAAATAATGATAATTTGACCTATGCCATCTTAAGTTAGTTTAAGGAGATTTAATACTTTCAGCAACTTGTTACTTTGGTAATATATCATAGCAAAATTGAGTTCAAATTTAGTTTAGTGCAAATTGTTTGGTATTTTATAGTATCATAACTCAAGGGGCAACTTCAAGGATGTGTCAAAGTACATTATTAATTTAACATTTCATTTTTCATGCATTATATAACAAGAAAATACTTTGGCACTGCATAAAAGTCATGTTACAAAATAATAGCACTGTATTTAGCACCTTCAAGACAACATTATTAAAACACATTTGATTTGTGAAGCAGTAATGGAATCAAATGGAAAACTACACACTTTTATGGTTTATATTGTTGAAAAAAGAATTTTCAATCTGCTAAATTGACTGCTCCCCCCCAAAAAAAGAAAATATACCATCCTATATGAATCCTGGTTGGTTCTATTTTTTGGCTAAATGGAGTACACACACACACACACACACACACACACACACACACCCCAACCCAACTCTGAGTAGGGAAGATTAGAAGTAAAGAAAATATGAAAAATGTTTCAACAAAATATTTTAATACATAAAAACTGCTATATTACAAGCTCTATAATTCCTGGCATTTTAAAAATTTATCCCAAAAATACACATATTGTCAGGTTACATATTGGAATCATAACCAAAGAGAATTTTACACATTTAAAAAGTTTTTACAATTACTAACCATTCAACAAATCTTAACTAATATCTTAATTTTCTGTGCGAAGAGCTATGGGGGAAACAAAAAGATAAAAAATGGTCCTGGGCCACAGAAAACTTATAATCTACTTAGGGAAGATCAGATATCTATTGTCAGTTATCGATTAAATGGAAGAGAGAGAGTGAGAGAAGTTAAAGCTTTCCTTGAATGAGCAAGATTTATTTCTGGTTCTCTTGTCAGCAGATTTATGAAGTGTTCTTTTGTCCCCTTATTTCTTGCACATAGTGAAGTAGAAAACCACTCAGTTTACATTCTCCACTGTCACACAGATCAACAGCTATGTTTCTTTGCAATTCCCTTAGGCTAACAGTCCCTGATTTCTTACCCCTCAGTTGTGACCTGCAAATAGGAATTTGGCAAATGTTTGCATTTTGCACATCTGATTTTATTAAGGCAATTTGCTAGTCAGTGCTGTAGGGCAAGGAACAAAGCTTGTGTTTGATGTCTCCTTTCTGAAAGTAGGTAGGCAGTATGTTTTAAAATAACGAGGTAGAGTCACCATGAACAGAGAAATTTTATTTTAGCTTTAGTTAAATATTGTCCTTGCTAGAAAACTAATTTTTGTGTGCCCCCTGTGTGGATGCTTCAAAATAACTTCAGGGTTGAGATAATAAAACATTTTCTGATGTGCATACATCACACACACACACACACACACACACACCCTACTTTCACATTTTTCTAATGTATTGCCATTTAGGGTTTATGAAATCAAGTTTTTACAAGAAGAATTATTTTTACTTTACAAATTAAAATTAATGACAGCGGGGAAGATCAAAGTAGAAAAAACAGACCTTTGGGAACAAAACTTAATTTTGTATAAGGAATGGGCAAAGTAACAGAAGAGGAAAGAGAAAATAATAAAACAGCTCATACAGTCAAATACATATTATTTTATATGAGAATTTCATTTTACTGTTTCAAAATTTCTTTTGATAGAAATTTGTCTCCATTTAAAATTTTAACTATATAGCTAGATTTGAGGCACTATTTTGACACAACTACAAAATGTTACAACCATCTCAAGACTGAATTCATTTAGGCCAAATGCCAGAATGAATAAGCTCTGCTTCCTTGGAAGAATATTTTGAAAATCTTGAGTTCTAGTCTTCAGGTTTTCAAAATCTATTTGATTTATCTATATTTCTGTCAGCTAGCAATTATTTGATTCTCCCTCTCCCTTCACCATTTTGACCCCCTTAAGTACCATCCAGTCTAAGAAGGGGGGAAGAGGAGAGAAGGAGGAAAAGCAAATTTAATTTAGCCAAAAAAAAAAAAATGGAACTAGGTGGGATTCATATATAGAGGACATGTTGATTTTTTTTTATTCAGTTTAGCAGACTGACAGTTCCTTTTTCAACATTAAAAAAAAAAAAAACCACTGGAGTAAAACTCATTTTACTTTCTTTTCTATTTATCAAGAACAGAAGTTACGTGTCCTTAGAAAACCAAAAGTTTATTCCAAATACTCTCTTTGATTCTCACCTAATGTCCATAAGGAAATATAAAAACACCATAGATGACATCAACAACAATAGCCTTTAAATGTATGGTCAAATATTGCCTTAAAGATTTCCCAAAGTAACATGTAAAAAATTTATATAGTATTTCAAATCACGCTCTCATTTTTTGATTTGTTTCTATCACTGCTGATCAATAATATAATAGCTATCTTCTCTAAAAAATGGAAAACTTTTAGGAATCTCTATCCCAAAAATTTTATTTAGAACTCAAGATGCATTGCCAGTTATTGCCTTTTTGATGCCTCCTTCTTTATCTCAAATCCAGAAAGTCTAAAGCCAAAGATATGTTTTCCCTCAAAATTAGCTCTTCCTTCTGAACTCTATTTCTGGCAATAGCACCACCATTCACTTAGTTTCCCATGACTGAAGCCTTTGGGAAACCTTTGACTCTTCCCTCTCCTACATTTCCCTACATCCAATGAGTGACCAAGTCTCACGGATCCTTCCTCAACAATCTCCTTTAGATTAATCTCTGCTGAAACGAAGGAACAAGATAGATTCCACCTTAATCAAAACTGATGCACTAAAACTTTCTACTAAAATCACTAGGATGCACACTTTTGTTGCAAATGTTTTAGAATGTAAAACATAAATATTACAGAATTAAAATTAAAAGAAACAACAAAATATTCTTTTCATTTTCACACTACTTTTCATTCATAGAAAATGGAAACCATATAGAAAGTCCATAGAAATGGAAATTTATGTGAAGCAGAACTAAGCAAAATTTGACTCTATTTGAAGAATTTGACTCTATTTACCCTTGTTGGACAAGTAAAATCTCTGCACTTAGGTGACTTTAACATAACCTTTCTATCCCTTCAAATACAAGCCCTCCTTACAACCAATCAATACTAATGCAATCATTACCCAACTACTCTTTCAACCCCCATTTTTTCCTTCTGCCAACCTATCCTTTGTGCCAACAAGTCTTTGGTTCATGCCATTTCAGATTTTATGAATCTGTGAGTAGATGTAAAGAGATAAGATAATCATTTTTCAGTATCTGCAGCATAATCATATTGAAGAAGGATGGTAATTACTCATTTCCAGAAGGTGGACTATGAGTAACAGAAGTTGTAGCAGCCAAGTTTAGATCTGATATTAGTAAATGTTTCTTAATAATCAGAACTGGAATCAGCTACCTATTATCAGGTTCCCTTTTCACCAGAAATCTTGAGGTAGGAGAAATTCTTGTTCAAAATGTTCTTGATAACCCTGAGGTCCCCCTTGAACTCACATGCTGAATCCAGTAATATTAAACTGTTCTTCCATAAATAGCCAGTAGGCTACACTATAACAATATCCTATAATACATTATTATACCAACAGTAGTCCCTTTCTATGAGCTCTGACTTCCAATTACATCATTTATAAGCACTTTAATGAACTGGATAAATTAATACCACCAACCTTTCCTTCTCTCAATTTTACCACAGAGGGAGGTATCAGTGAAGCCTCTTTTTTACATACATACATACATAAAAAGCACAGCAGAAATATCTAACTAGGGATAAACAAATGCACCAATTAATGGCAGAATTTCTCCTTTAGTCATTCCCACCCACCCTTTCCACCCCTCATCCACGATAAGTTTGATCTTAAGGTTTTTCCTTACTTTTCAACTCTAAGTAGTAAATTTTCCAATTTGCAGAAACTATGTTTAAGTTTGGACACATTAATATGTATCATTATATCTTCCTTTTTATGATAATTAACATGTAAGTATAATATCAAATTACAATAGAAGTAAATTGTGGAGATCCAGTTATTACTTCTACTGATAATCATAATATGAAATAATAGTGATAAACCATAGCTCTTTAGCATAATTTTAGCCAGATACTCACAAAAGAAAGAAATTTGAGGTACTAATTTGAATCCAAACAGTTAAGAGGGGGGGAATGTTAAACCACAAGATCTTTGGATTGAGAATTAAAAGGGACTTTCTAGATCATCGAGTCCAACTTCATTACTTTATAGCAAAATAAAATAAGACCCAGAAAGTTTGAATGACTTGCTAAAAGTTATATGAATAGTAAATAGCCGAACAAAGATTTGAATGCAGGTCCTCTGTCTCCAGATTAAGTGTCCCATTACCCATAATTCCTGTTACCACAGTAAGATAATGAATCACTGCTTTCTCTTTTAATGGAAATGTCATCATTTTTATATAGAAGAGGGCAAGAAAATAGAATTTTGCCTTAGTGCACACACCACCCTGGTGCTATAGATTTAAGACTTATTTCTTTGTCTTACCGACTTTCGGGAAAGATTTAGGATCATTTATATAGTCTCAGAGAAGGGGAACAGTCAAAATTTCCTTTCTTTCCAGTTGGCCAGAGGAATTTCTTTTTCCTTTTAAGGTAAGTATGTCTTTACAATGATTTATGTGCAGTCATGGCCAAACTAAACTGACGCAAGATACTTTAAGTACGATCTGTCTAGACCGGCCCGAGTGGATTACCTTAAGGTTGCAGTGCTTTCAGCAAGCATCATTTCTAATGAGTAGAATAACACACTCAGATTTCAACATCCCAAAGTCTAACCTCAAATCTGATTAAAAACTCTAAGTTATTTAATTCATGTATCCCAAACAATGTGTTACTTCTGAAGTTGTTTGTTTTTTGTTGTTTTTTTTTTACTTTTTGATGCTGTGTTGCAAGAATTTTTCTGCCTTTTTTTTCCTCTAACAGATTTGCCATGGCCACTCTCCTAAGGATGACAACAATTTAGAAGTCGGGAGAGATGAAAAAAGTCTAATTTCCCTAATAAAAACAGAATCACATAAAAACAAGGTGTATTCACTACTTTCATGTCTGTGAAAGCATCAATATGTACCAGGATCCCCTCCTTCTGTACACCAACATGGGTATTTTCCTAAATAGAAGTCTTGACTCTTTTTATACATTCTATAAACTGATACAAATTCATCTACCCTCTCACAAGAGAGGAAATTTTTAGAAATCACTCCTTTTCTTAATAAAAAGCAAATACCTCAGGAAGACAAAAATAACTAGCTCTTTCAACATACATTTTAAATAGTAAAGCACAAGCCATCTTGCAAATAATAAAAAGTTACCTTTTCTTTTTAACCAGTGCCACCTATATATTTCAAAACTTGGCAGTAGACATAGGTACTATTGATGATATACACCATTCTGTTAGGTCTTTAATTACCAAAGAAATTCTTCACCACAAACCCCAAATTTTACAACTTGCAAAAAACCTGATGTCTCTTTAAGAAGTTTAGAAAATTCCCAAACTACAGAATAACACATTTGAACTGGATTTACACCACTAATTATTTAAATTTAGGGGAGACATAAAGACAAAAAGAAAATACAGAAGAATCAGATCTTATTTTCCTTTAAACAAATGCCCATAGAGAAGGAAGTAAAATAATCTCTCTGTAAAAATATATTTATTATTAAATTTACTGAGTTTTAGTTTAAGACCATAGCTTCTACCCAAGGACCAAAGGCACCCCCCAGTTATCTAATTACTGCCCATCCCTGCCCAGTTACCATACTGTTACGGTTCTTAATTTAAATTCCACAACAGCATCATGATTTCCTTTTTATAGTATCATTTCACTGCTCTGGTAAATCTACATGAATTCACTTTTACGATTCTTGATAAGTTTTATGAACCTTGTGTATCAGATAATTTTAGAGTACATATTTAGAATGATCCATGATCCAAAGGAAAAATGTCTGTTCTCCATAAATTAGTCACATATAGCTACAAACAGAATACTGCACAGATTAACACCATCATTTCTTCTTCAACCAATTAAGTGGGTCATTCTTACCAGGAAAAATGACTTGTGTATTCCTAGGACCTGAGAAAGAATAAGCAGTTGGCACTTCAAGGATCAGTTAGATCTGTTACAAAACTAAGACTCTATGATTCAAAGAGAAAATATGACAACTTGAGAGGATCATCCTACTCAAGGAGAGATAAAAGGTTCAGTCAACCATTCCTGAACTTCACATATGAAAGCCCGATTGTGATGTCTCATAAAATGGACACAATCCAGAGAGCTTTCAATGACTATGTCACCAGAGTGAAAATTCTGGAACATCCTTTAGATCACAGATTTAAATTTATACTTGGAAGGGCCTCCAGGAATCATCTAGCCCAATCCATGGATTGTACAGATGAAAAAACTAAGGTCCAAGCAAGAAAAGTCCCATATAGAGTGCAAGCTTCAGAAGCAACAGTTGAACACAGATCCTCTAACTCCAAATTCAAATGTATTACTCTACCTTTCCAAGCCTGAAGGCCTTTGATTACAGGTCCACCCATGTATGTCCTATCTGACTGAAAGATTTTTGAGGATCAGCTTAGATATATTCAAACAGATTCACCACTAGAAGACTGACTACCAGTTAATCAGTATTCTTTTGTCACAGCAAGACATGAAGAGCTCTATTAAGGGGCGGGGTTGTTGTGATTCTTGTTGAGAAAGGGCATACCCATACTGATGAAATAATATATCATTATTTTTATGACTTAAGAGAAATGGTAACATTATTCAATTACTACATTATTTTCTTTACTTTTAAAACCATTTACTCTGATGTGTTTTTGAATTTTCCCTGGTGTAATGAACAGTGGCAATCAAGAGTCAGTTTTTTTTTTTAAAAAGTCATTTTCCTGATGGAAGAATACAAATATCCCTTAATATCACTGCTATTAATATTAATGTCTGATATGTATAAGACATACAAAAGTCTTTCAGCCTGCTTTATAGAAAACATCACATTTGGACGTGATAATGGAAGGGTGAAGGAAGTAGTAGCACAGGTTTTATTATCTCCATTTCATAGAAGAAAAAGCTAAAATTTAAAATATTCTTTGGTCATAGCTCTTCCTGGTTCCAAAGTCTTGTACTCAATCACTCACCAAGCCATGTTGTCTCTCACTCCCATATAATCATAACATAATCTTTCTAAGAATTTAATCATTTTCTCATAGTGAATGTCGATGATTTCTTGGAAAGGTATAGATGGGGGAAGATTCACTGTGGGTATATATGGGAGAGAATAGAAATGTTTACATCTAGAACAGAAGTTCTTACTTTATTTTTCCTATCATGAACCCCCCTTTGATAACCTGGAGAAACCTATCAGTCTTTTCTCAAAAATGATGTTTTAAATGTATATTTTTTAAAAATCATAATAATACAAAGGATACCAATTACACTGAAATACAACTATCAGATTTTTTTTTTTCAAGTTCCCAGACTCAGTATTAAAAACTCCTTATCTAGAAAGATATTGCTCCTTTCAGTGCATTAGTCAGGGCTTATTTCTCTCACTTGACAATGTAACTGAATACCTGGGGTGGGGGAAATAGAGTTAGCATTGCATAGCATTTTAAGTTTTGCAAATGTTTCACATATATTATACCTGCTTTGATCAAAGAAAGAGAAGGTTGGTTTTCTTTGAAAAGATTTAATGTAGGGTATAGAACTCTGAGTTAATACTCATTCATTTGCTGTAAATCATTTATTCCCTAAGTGGACATGACTCTGCTATCTTAAGGTGTTAGCCTAATGTCTCTTATCATACAAACCACCTAAAACTTCCAGATTTGAAGCGAAAGTCTTAGCATGCAAATAAATAATCTCATTTTATTTCATTAAAAATATTTTTAAAGCCCACATTCTTTTTCCAAGATAAACTTATGAGGCCACAGTACCAGGTTCCCAACAGAGATCTTCCCACCATAATTGTAACTTCCAAGCTAAAGTCTGATTACCTCAGCTTCAACACCTTTATTGTGAAGCCCTTTGAAGTCAGGTTAGGGGAACAAAGGTTTCCTTTCAGAAGACAAAAGCTGCACTGTATGTAGAAGCACATGTATAAGAGATAGCGTCAGAGCTCAACCACTTGCACAATTCCGTAACCATGCAAACCCATGTGGAATTTGGCTTGTTCACCAAGGCCAGAGGGAAGGTCCATTCCTATTATGCCAGAGACTTATTCACCAAGACTAACTGAACACAGGAAGTGGGTTGGACCTTGTTATGTTTGCATTTCTCTGAATGCCAGAGGAGGTAACAAACAAGAGTACACATTACTCAATCCAGCTGAGTTTGCCATTGAAGAGGGAAAATTACCTCCTTTGGGGGAAAAAAATATAGAGAACTCCAGAGGAAACAAGCAAAAAAAAAAAAAATTAAGATGTTGTGATAGCCCTTTCCATAGTTATAAACATATAGATCAATAATCCATTGAATGATGCTAACAAGATCATTTCAAGAGAACCAAAGTAGTTGCAGAAATTCCTCAAATAATTGGAAAACAATCTTAGTGAAATGGGGTCAGAGTTCCACAAAGTTAATTTTAATGAGAAAAAAATACAAGACCCCATGAACTATCAACAGTATATAAGTAAGTAGGTAGAAGAGTTTGAAGGGAAAAAAAAGACAAAAACAGGGTGGCACATGGAAAGAACAACGGATTCTGAATGAGGATCTGGGTTCAAAGTCCTTCGCCATTTACTACCTGTGTGTTCTCAAACAAGTCACTTCACCTGTCTGGGTCTACCAATTAGTACTTTCCAGTTTTAAATGCAATGATCTTCTACGTGGGTAAAAGAAAACCTTAAGATGTACAAGTTTCTCTTCTGAAAAAACACCCACATGGTTTTGGTAAAGAAGTAGGAAGCTCTATTGCAAGTGTATGACTACGGCCCCATCCTTTTCTGTTCTCTTATTTCTGCAAATTTTCTTTTCATAAACAATCATTTCCAAGAAATAAAGATCTTTATTGCACCAAACTTTTTATTATTTGCCTTAAACAGTAAGTTTGAAATGGAGGCAACTCATGTTTCTATGCTTTGTGAGAGATCTGTGAAGAATTTCACTCCTTGATATATATTCTTGGTCAATTTATAAATGTCACCTTGGCGTAGAAACGAAACTAACTGCTATCTGGAATGATGTCGCTTAAATAAAACCTTGGACTAGAATCTCATTTCAGGATTTTTTTTTCTCCTTCAGAGAAGACAAGAGTCTACCATCACAATGCCTAGGAGAGAAGAGGATTTCAAGCATTATTTTCCTGACAAGGAAGCTTTAAAACTGTCAAGGAATTCCCCCAAAAATCTCCTTCAAAGAAGAAAAATTTCTTCACCTGACCACAGAACTGTATGCTCTGGTGCATCACTTAATTATTTATTTTATTTATTTATTCATTTATTTATTAATTAGTGTGCTAATCTAGAAAGGAAGGGGAAAAGGATGTAGAGAGTTTCCGGGGACATAAAGGAATTGAGCTAAGATACTAAAAGTTGAATATTGATCGGTGTAATGATTGAGAAAGTCTGCAAATATAGGCTGAATGGAGAAGAGAGAAAAAAATCAAAGAAGGAAAAGTAAAAATGCACTTTACAGTAAGTAAATCATTCAATAATTTGTGATTTTTCAAAATTGCTTCTTCGAAGTAAAAAGCATCAAGAAGGAAGATAACCAAAAAAATCACTTAGGAGAAAACAGCTACAAACTTGTGAGAAATAAGTCATTTAAACAGTCAGCTTTTTAAGGTTCAGCGATCCCCTAATCAGTATAACTAACTCACAAGTGAGCCCCTTCGCCGCAGAAGGCACAGTAATGGAGAGGTACCGAGGGCAGTGCAGTGATAGAAAGGCACAATGGTTCTCACTTCAGGGAAGGTTACCATCAGGTTGGTGAGCTTAAAGGTATGAAAAGTGAGCAAAAATGCAGGAGAAAAAGAATTTCAATGGAAGACACGTACCAGAACAGTACAGGAACAATCGCCAAACGACTGGCAGACGATAAATACTTAGCATCATGACTAGCTTTAAACTAGGGAAAAGCACCAAGAAGAAAAGATTTGAGCTGAGGCTCAAAGGGCAGTCACAGCTTGGACAAGTGGAAAGAAGGAATGTGAACATTCCAGGCAGGAGGAATGATCTAAGGCTTTGTAATATGTTTGTATTAGGGAGTGGGGTCAAAAGGTGAGGGGAAAAGGTAGAGTTTTGAATACATACAGTGAGTTTATCCTGTAAGCAACAGATTTAATAAAATGAAGAGTTGGACAGTGATTTACTTCTTTGTTGACTGAAGTTATACATTTAGAAAATTAATCTGGTAACTATATATGGCTGACTTAGAGAAGGGAAATAGAGAAAGACTAATTAGGAGAAAATGGCAGAAGGCTTGAAGTGATGAGGGCTTAGGAAAGGAAAGATAAAGGGTAAAATTTGAGAGATCTTGAAAATAAGGAAAATCTTTACATGAGGTAACAGCATGTGAAGGTTGAGATGAGGGTAAGCTAATGCTTTTCTAAAACTTGGAGCCCAAAAGATTAGAAACCAGACAGTACATTTACAAAAAGAGGTATGTCAGGAAGAAGAGGGGTAGTCAGGCAAAGATGAGCTGGATTCTAAATGTACTCTATGTTAGAAAATGGTCAGTAATTCAAATAAGAAAGAACTTAAATTCTTAAGAATAGAGAAACATAAAAGAGCAGAGGATCAAAGACTAAACTATGGAAACTGCTTTGTATAAAGAAGAAAAGGAATAAGTAAAGACAAAAAAAAAACATACATAGCTGTCGTATAGGCTGGAGAACCAGGTAAGTATGACATCATCAAAGTCAGAAGACAATTTCACAATGGAATGGGTAAAAAAGCATGAAGAGGCAGTATGATACAGTGGACAGTGTTGGAGTTAGAGGACCTAGGTTCAAATTCTAGCTATTAGGTTCATGGTCTTGGACAAGACATTTTCTCTATCTTCTAAAATGAGGGTGTTCTACTGGATTCTCCAAGGTTCCTTAAGCTCTAAATCTATGTTTTTATGATCAACAGTATCAGGTACTACAGAGAGCAAACGAATATTAAAGATCATTAGATCTGATATTCAGGGTAAAACTGAAAGAGTAAAACCCAGAAAAGGGCTAAGAAAACAGAAAATCATAAAGTGGCGGCTATTCATTATTTCAATAAATTTGATAGTGAAAGCAGAGAAATGGGACAGTAGCTCAAAAGGAAAGTTTGATCAAGTAAAACTCTGTTTCAAGACAAGTAGATCTATATTTGGTTGAAAGATGAAGGTTTCATACATGGTAAAGAAAAGCAATTCAGTTGAACCACAGAGTACTTCAATGAGAGACATGTGCAAGAAGCCTAGAAAGGTATGCTGAAGCTAAACTGTGAAAAGTTTTAAATGTCCAAGACATATATGTATTTTACCCCAAAGTAATTTTGGTACCACTGATGGTTTCTGAGGGAAGGAGTAGCATGGTCACACACACCTGTAATTTACAAATGATAATTTTGGTTGTTTAGTAGAGGATGCCTTATACTTAAAAGTTGAAAAACAGTCCAAACTGAATGCTGTGAAATTATAATGGCTAAATTTGGCTCCAAAGAAAAGGCACCTCCAATCTCTTTCTTCACAGAGATATTGGGATCTGCATGAGGCATACTGTGAGGAATGACATTCTTTTTCTATATGCATTTTTGAACTTTGCTTTTCTCGTTTTCAATTTTTGTTCAAAGATAGTTTTCCAGATGGAAAGAGAGAAGAAACTTATTGGGATACGTAGGTAATGTTAAAATACAAAAGTTATTAGCAAAAATTTACTAAAAAATTAAGTTTTGGTGAAATAAATTACTGTCATTGTGACTTCTTTCCACAAATGCTAGGCACTTTGTTTAAACTGAGTTAGACACTTTCTCTCATCAGCTCCTTGCAGAGAACTGAATTTATTTTTAAAAAATTACACGTGAAATTTTCAGCCAGAAAATAATTTTCTGATTTGGCATTAAATGGCTCATATCTATATAGCTTTGTTCTAATAAGCACCATTCTCTACCCACCAGCTAATAGTATTGCACTAGAGGGAATGACCACAGTTTAAATTTCTCCATTATCTTTCCTGTCTTGCTTACTTGCCTATATCCCTCTAGTAGAGTGATTTAGGTGATAAAAGAACACTATATAACCATGGTCCCTGTGCTGAGATAGGGATATAAGTACATTACAGTAATAAAAACAAGAAAGGTCTTTTTTTTTTAATTAAAAAGTCAAAGAATCATTTCTGGATGATATGCTTTCAAAATCAGATTCAAGACTAGAATATAAACCAGAGTATATTCACTTAAGAAAAGATATTGTCCAGAACCAAAGGAAATGCAATGATAAACTAGAAGTTCTGGATAACCGGGCCATTCCTATTCTCTTCTTAACATTTTTCTTCAAAAAATGGTGCTTACACAATGTCCAAGAATCAAACTAATTCTAAACTTCCACTTCTTACAGTGCAGGGAGATCACTTAACTGGCTACAAACTGGGAAGCAAATGGCAGTCAGAAAAATGGGAAGGATCTTTAACTCCATTGCAAAAGGAAATATACTGACAATTCAGAGGTTAGCAGATTGGGACAAAGGACCTCTCAATGTGAACATGTAGCTTCCTGCTGTCAATCAATAGGGCACTCCTGGTTGTAAAAGCAGGAATGTAATTTGCTAGCCAGGTTGCATTAAAACTGTCTGGTCCATTGGTGAATAGCAGTCACTTGATTTTCTAGGAGATTGCCTAGATTCCCTTTTCTGGTGCAGGAAAATTTATTTGGCATATTCTGCAGGGAGCATGTAGAACTTGGAGCCATCAGTAGGTAAAACAAATAGAGTATTAGAAGCCACCCAGGTGCAGGAGATTAAGGATTTAACAAGCAGATGGAGTAGAAGAGCATCATCTGGACACAATTCATCTTCTATAATAAGGTAAAAATCCCCAAAGATTAAAGCAGAAGGAGCAGGAATTCATTATTAATTGGAAAAAAAGGAAGGGTCCTCTAAAAGAAATCAGAAGCAAGACTCTGGTTTGTCTACCTCAAACCCACTACCTTTTAAGGGAAAATAAATCCCCATGTAGGCGGAAAATACCCATTAAAAAAAAAAGAAAAATGATTTCCATCACACCCTACCCTGCCAAAGTTATCAGAGGGTTTCCATTTTAGAAGGTGATGAAGTGAGTCAAGACGACAACTGTGGTTGACCAGCAAATACTACCTCTGCCTTAAAATAGGCTGAATTTTTTTTATCACTACTTTCATCCTGTAACAGCTCCTACACACACACGCACGCACGCACACACACGCACGCGCGCACACACATGCACGCATGCACACGCACGCATGCACACACACACACATACACACAAACACATTCCTGCTTAGAAATTTCTGAGGGCTCCCAACTACCAATGAAATAAAATCTTTACTCCTCACATAGACGTTGAATATTCTCAACACTGCAGTTCTAATTTACCTAGCTTTATCTGCCAGTTGCTCCCCAATATATGCTTGATTTGAGCTAAATAATTTTCACTGTCCTCCTCACAAGATGTACGTTCTCCTGCCTCTAAAACTTCGTTCATGCTGTGCCTCCTACCTGAAATGTTGAACTCTTCTCACTCAACCTTATCTAATTCAACTCCTCTCACTCAATCTTATCCAAATTCTCCTCATTCTTACAAAGTCAATCTAAGTCTCACATTCAGTGCCCCATGAGGTCTTCTTCCAATTGCCCCAATAAGCATTAATTTATCCTTCCTCTCAATAGGTGCACTTACAATCTGTGCTGGCCGCTGATTCTCATAGTTTATCAAATTCCAATGTATTTCATATGTAGATACATCTGAAATATCCCTCTAAACATATTGTATGTCATGCTTCTTCTCTGTCCTATTGGGTTATCACACTGTGAAGAATGTAGTTGGGGTTTCACAGTGAAAACCTGTTGACTGAAATAAACTGAATTTCAGCCCACAAAGCATTTAAATTGTTGAGAAGTGTTTGCAGTTATGTTACACAGCTTCATTCCTAGCCTGACGACAAATAAATGTGAGATAATACTATGATGTGTTCCTTTTCAAAGATATACTTGAAAACAATATTATAAAATCACCTCTATACACACATACACACACACACACACACACACACACACACACACTCCTATGGAAATCAACTAAGGTTAACAACACTTTTATCTTATCCTTGACAAATAGATACTTAGCTATTTAATCACTTTTTTTCCTTAGGAATCCAGAAATGTTTCATGAATTATCACTAGAAACCTACACCAGCCATTAACATTGCAAACAGATTTAAAGCATAGTTCTGTCCCTAAGTAATTTATAATCAGATTAGAGAGACAGGACATAAACATTAAAATATACCACATGTACTACCTGTTAAAAGCCAAATAAATTGTATAGAAGTTAAGAGGACACTAATATCTGGAAGCTGAAGCAACTTGGAAAGGGTTTCATGGAGGTAGGAAAGAATAAAGTGGATCTTTAAGGATGAGTAAGAACTTAACAGGAAGAAAGGGTTTACTCCTGGAAGGGATGAAGAAGTTCATTTGAAAATTATTCCTCCATCATGATAATTAAAAAAAATATAGAGAGAGCTAGAAGGGATCTCAGAGTCTACCTCATCCACATACTCTAAGTTCTAGGAAAACTGAACAAACCTCAGAACCTTCTTCTGTCTGGATGCTTTTTGCACAGGCCATGCAATGTTCTATATAGCTCCCCATATTAAAATGTTTCCCTTAACTCAAATTCATTCAACAAGCTCTTCGTAAGACATTACCATGTGCTAGGGCACCATGTTAGGTATTGAAGAAATAAAAGCAAAATGGGAAGAGTCCCCATCTTAAAGAGGAAGCAAAACACGTACACAAAAAGTAAATGAAAACTACATATGCAAAGCAATTACAAAAGAATTCTTGGAGCAAGGGGAGTACACAGAGGATGCTGCTGGAGAGTAGCCATGATAAAATGGCAAGAGGAACGGATATGGAGTCAGAAGCCCAAGGTTCACGTCCCAGGTCTGCTGCTTATTACCAGGAACCGCTGAAGTAAGTCATTTAATCTCTCCAGGGTTTAGCTTCCTCATCTGTTACAACAGGTAGCCACACTGAAAACATGAGGGATGAGAAATGCCCACCAATTAGGTGGAAAGGAACAATTTTGATCCCATAATGCAGACAGAAACTACATCATCAAGGATTAATAAATAAGCATGTAATAATCAAATACTTATCTACTTATATATGAAGTCCTTTGACCGAAAAAATAGAAATCATAAGGTAACTAGACAGCCGATTGAAAAGTTATTTCAGTCTCAAGATCTCAAGAGTGTCCACTTACCTCAGTTAAAGTTCTGACTCCTCTCACAAAGCCAGAGATGCCTTGTGTGCATCGTATGTTAGGTTCATACAGGTTGATGGATTGGGTTGTGATCCTATCTCATGTTGTGGCACATGTAATGGCAATAATACCTGAAATAGGCTGATTTTTACACTTTTATAGCTAATCACAGTTTGATCCATTATATCATTTGGCATAACAATATCCCTGGGACGTAGGCAAGATAATGATTATTATCCACATTACCAGGGAGGGAGCTGAGCACGAGGGGGATCACATGCTTTCTTGCCTAGGTCTACATGGTTAACAAATTACAAGGTGAGGACCAGATCCATGGTCTTCCCAATATCTTTCACCGTTACACTTGCTCCTTTCATCACATAAATATTTACCATTCCAAAACAAGTATTTTTTTTTTAGTCTCCCTGAGTATAAACATTCAAAAATAGTTGATTACCACATGCCTCTTGTTTTCGTTTTAAGAACTAGTGGTGGTATTTAGGGAATAAATACTCATTCCTCCGGGAACCTATATGTTAGTTAGTTACACCATAAAATGTGAATTGTGTCCCTTTTTGACCAAAAGAAGCTTCTATTGAAACTTACTTCTGCCAAACACTACAACTGTTTTAAGAGAATACTACTGTTGTTACAAAACTCTGAGAAATGAAGGTATTTATATATACACCAGACCAATATTCTCTTAATTTTCAAGACTCAAAAAAGTTTTCATTTTCTATTCCTTTTTCCTTTTACTCTCTGAAGTACAGCTAGGTAAAAATTTATGACTATAGACCTTTCCCTCCCTGTCCCCAAACTATAAAATAAGAATTGATTTAGTGTTTCTAAAAGGCAATGGAGAATGTTTTGTTTAAAGATCATTCAAGAATATTAAGAATCTAATTCTCATCTGGAAATTTAAGTAGTGATATGAAATGGTTATTTATATTAATAAATGAAAAATAACATGAAGATGCTAGTTTTATACTGATAAATTTAAGGCTACACTTAAGGAATAAATTCTTAATGTACTTAAAGTCCAATTAAATTTTAGGCTTGAGTGTTTCTGCCTTCCTTGCTGAGAATGCATGATTTGTTTATATCTCAGTATCCTCAGAAAGACAGCTAAGTGCCTCAGTGGAAAGAGCACTGATGTCGAGGCAGGAAGAACTTAGTTTTACCTTGGGCATGTCACAAACCTTTATTTGCCTTAATTCACTGTAGAAGGAAATGATAGAGCAGTCCAGTTATCTTTGCCAAAAAAAAAAAAAAGCATAGATAGTATGATCCATGGAGTCACAAAGAGTCAGATATAACTGGACAATGACAATGATGAAGATGAAGATGAAGAAGACAAAGAAGAAGAGGAAGACAAAGAGGTCTCTCCATGTGCCTTCCCTACTAAAGAAGCTTTATCAGTTCCCTATTCCCATAAGATAAAAGGCAGACTCCTTTGGCCCTTCACAGTGTGCCTCCATTGAGTTCACATTACACAGGTATGTGTGGGCACAGGCAAACACACACACACACACACATACACACACACACACACACACACACACGCACACATACACCTCACTCTAGCCAGAATGGACGACTTGATGAAGTTCTCTTTATAGGGCATGTCTCCTTCCCTGCTTGTCTGTCTATTTAGGGGAGGCAATTAGGTGGCTAAATGAACAGAGTGCTGGGCCTGGAGTCAGGAAGACCTGAGTTCAAATCTGACCTCTAACTCTTACTAGCTGTGTGACCCTGGGCAAGTCACTCAAACTCTGTCTGCCTTAATCTACTAGAGAAGGAAATGGCAGACTCCTCCAGTATCTTTGCCAAGAAAAACCCCATGGACAGTATGGTTCGCAGAGTCACAGAGTCAAACATGATTGAGTGATTGAACATCCTCAGAAAGGGAACAAATGAAATCTCAACCACAAGTATGCTAGCTGTCCTACCTGGGCTTCCTTTCTTCTACACTCTCTTATAATTGCAAAGCCAGCAGAAATTCCTAATGATTTTGATTTCACAGCCTTTCATTTGTCCACTGAAGCCTCAAAATTAATGTCTCAGATTATCATAAGAAATAAGAAACGCATAAAAATAAATGTTACCAGTATGAGCATTTTCCCCTTCCGATTTATGATGTTTTATTACTGTATGCAAACTACTGAAACATAAAAATAAAAACACTGTATTTTAAAATAAAATAGAGTTCACAGAGAAACTGAAACCATACAAAAATACTAACTACCAAGAAACCAAACCAAAACTAACCAACTATCAATGGCAGTCGTCAACATAACAGTGGAAGCAATTGATTTTAAATGGTGCTGAAATGCATCTTGATTATGTAATATTGCATTAAGAAATGGCAAAGCAATGTTAGAAGGCTTTAAATGGCTCAGAATGATGTGATTGTGCTTTGCTGGGACTCTCAACCCAGTAGGGCACTTAACCTTTCCTTTCTTGATATATGGAGAAAAAGCAAATCAAATGTCTGCTAAATAATTGATGCAATGATATAGTAAGCTAAAGAATCAAAACACATTAATTTGGAATGGCAAGTTGCTCCAATTGAATCCAACTGAATTGTAATGCTGACAGGTAGCAGCATGCCATCTATTTTCCTTTAATTACTCCACTCCCCACTCCTCTAAATCAACACAAACTTTGAACCACTCAAAAGTCATCACCAGTTTGTCTTAACTTCCTGATATGTTTTCATCTATCTTATTTTTGAGGCAACTGACAAAATGAAGATGAAAAGATTTCACACAAAAAAAAAAGAGAAAAAAATAAACATGTATATGACTACTTCTACTTTCTGGAGTTTAAGCTGGTATTACTTAGTATTATTTTAGAAAAACCCTAGCAGGATACTTCCTTTGATAGTTTTGATAAATAGCATGAGTTTTTAATCATATGTTTATGATACCTATCTAATAACAAGGATATAGCTATCAGTCAATCCAAACAAAATTTTAAAGTACAAATTTTTATAATAAATCCAGATCATGGTCAGTAATGGGTAACAGGGCCTTGACAAGGGACAAATAAATCTCCTTAATAGTATTACGAAGTTGAAGAAAACAACAAGTAAAAAGGCATGGCAGTTTTTGCAGCCTTGTTGGCACCATCCAAAATACAAGGGACATTTTAATATACATGTAGATTAAATGGCAGCAGGAAAAGACCAAAGTGCCAAATTTACTATCTAATTTCCTGCCAAGTATGTAAGCAATCAATTGAACAGAACTGCTGGGAAAACTGGAAATCTCATAGAAATGAAAATTAGACTGCCACACAGCAAAATAAACAGAAAATGGAGACAGACATGAATATAAAAAGCCGTACCATGAAAAAAAACCTCACAATTGATCAAGTACCTTTTACAGTTATATATAAAGGGTTACTTCTAACCAAACAAGGGAGAGAGGAAAACGTAAAAGGTTTTTAAAGAAAATTTTGACTACGTAAACTTTTTTTAAATTGCCATGTACTCAAATTTTAATATAACAAGATTTATTCCACCAATTGATAACTGGACAAAGAATATGAACTGTTTTATAAAGAAGTGAAAGTTATAAATGACCAAGTGAAAACTTGTTCCAAATCACTAATAAGATAAATGCAAATTAAAACAACACTTTTACCATACTTCCTGCAAAGCAGCAAAGATGGAAAAAAATAAAAGACAGAAAACTTTAACATAATTCTGTGAGAACCAAGGGCACAACAATTCTCTATGGGTAGAGCTATAATGTTGTCCCAACTATGATAGATTTCAGTTTGGTTGGTGTGATGCAAGGAAAAATGACTATACTGTCCCAATCGACAGCATTCTTAAGTAGATACCCAAGGATGTAAAAGACAGAAACAAAACTCTAATATGTCACAAAATATTTGCTTTTCAGAAGCAAAGAACCAAAATAAAGTGGTATCTGTTGATGAAAGAATGATTTAAAAAACTAAGATATATGAATTACTTGAATATTGATGTTGTGAGAAATGATGAATAGAAATCCATTCAGAAAACTGTGAACATATTTACTTAAAATGATGCAAGAGAAGTAAGCAGAACCAGAAGAACAGTATTTAAGATGACTACAATAATATAAATGAAAGGATCACTAAAAGAAAGCAGAACTCTTTGAAGCAACTATCAAACTGTAAGGCAGCTAGATGGTCTAGTATATAGAGTCTCAGAAAGACCTGACATTCAATTAAGCCACAATCACTTAGTAGCTCTGAGATCCTGGGCAAGTCATTTGGCTTTCTTTTGCCTCAATTTCCTCATTGGTAAAATGAGGATGATAACAGCAGTAATCCTAGGTTTGTTGTTAATAGTAATTGAAATAATATGTATATATAAGGTCTTGCAACATTAAAGCACTAAATAAATGGTAACTATTAGTATCAGTATTATTTGCTCTGAGTAATGGAAGAACCAATAAAAGATAAGATATAGCAAAAACCTCCTTTTCCTTCCCAATGCAAAGAGGCAGGGGAATACTAGAATAGAATATTGAAGGTCTCTGTATCAAAGGTTTTGTTCAATTGCTTTTTCTTTTTGCCAAAAGGCAGGGTTCAATAGAGGAATAGGAAGACAAGAACTGATTGTGATTAAAAAAGCAAAATTCAGCAAGAACACACATTTTCTTATAAAAAAGAAATCAATGAGGTGAGAGTAGAGCTTCAAAAATTACTATTACAGTCAAAAATCCTAAAGGAAACACTTCCATTGATCTGTTTAACATTTCTATTTTGTATTTCTTTTCATTGGCTGACTAGTATACTAGAAGCAAAAAAAAAGGAAAAAAACATTGAATATCAAGTACACTGGAAGATAGGGATTATGTCATCTAGCTACACAAAAAAAACAGTATTATTGTTGTTCTTTATAGTGATTTATTAAAATCAATGTATGGAGGCCTTATTGTGTATAATATACCCATCCCAATCTCTTCCCTTTCAGATAGGATTCTACTGCAAGAATCCTATCTACATTCCTCAGTTTTGGAAAATCTGTCTGGTTGTGGCATTTTGCTGACTTGAACTCTCAGAGTTCAAATCATACTCAATTCCCAGATGTAAAGCCAGAGGGATAGATATTTTGGATTCTACCAACCCTTTCTGAGGCAAAAATATTAGCAGAAAACATAAAAGTTGGGTAAAAACAAAATGTCTTTTAAAAAATGGGTAATGGGTGAGCAGGGAATGGGATGCAACAAACTTTACCCTTCAGAATCTTGTTATTTTTCTGAAGAAAACCATGAAAAACGAATTAGGTAGCAAGAGTTTATGGTTTATTTCTCAGGGGAAAAAATTCAACTATTATTTCACACCAATTTCTAGCCACCCCTGTAGTTTTTATCATGCATCATTGTAGTGATTAACGACGTGCACCCAGTTAATGGAAAACAGCAGATTAGGTTTCCACTAATAGATTTGAGAGTTATATCTTTGTGGCTCATTTGGTAACAACCTCACTGCTCAGTAAAGAAGTGATGGATTTAATCCTAGACTAGAACTTATTTTTTGCATAAAAGATGGGTCAGACTATCTGAAAGGAGAAAACTACAACTTTCAAAGTATTCTGATCATGAGCAAGATGTAAACAACCGGCTTACACAAATGTGGCCCTAAAAAAGTTATTGGGTCTCACAAGACCGAGGCAACTATATCAAACTTTTTTTAAGTAGACAAAAAAGTAAAAGGCAAAAAGTAGTTTATTAACTGTATGCAGCACAGTTTAGATCCACTGGAAAAGAAGCATACAAAGTACATAAATAGGTTTGTTTCCCAAGTTCAACTACATGTGGACTGATGGATTTTACTTAACTAAGCCTCTGCATTAGGAAGTACTGGAGGGGAAAAAGCATTAATACAGCACTACTATGTGGCTGTACTGTGCTAAGTACTACATAAATGTTATCTCATTTGATCCTCACAATAACCATGCAAGGAAGGTGCTATGATTATCCTCATTTTACAGTTGAGGAAACTGAGGCAAAGAAAGTTTAAGTGATTTGTCCAAGGTCACCACTCAGGACAGATTTGAAATCAGATATTCCTGACTCAAGACCCAGGCCTCTATCCACCATGCCACCTAGGTGCCTCTGGTAGGACACTAGGGAATTATAGGAGAAGGGAGAATAAGGAAGGGAGGAGTTTCTGGGACATTACTCTCAGGTTAAAGAGAAAATTAGTATTTTTTTTTTTAATTTGAAGTACTTGTTTTGAATCCAGAAGAAATTTTCCATGCTATTTATCAAATCTCCCTCTAGAAGTGAAGGAAGGAAGGAAGGAAGGAAGGAAGGAAGGAAGGAAGGAAGGAAGGAAGGGAGGAAGGGAGGAAGGGAGGGAGGGAGGGAGGGAGGGAGGGAGGAAGGAAGGAAGGAAGGAAGAAAGAAAGAAAGAAAGAAAGAAAGAAAGAAAGAAAGAAAGAAAGAAAGAAAGAAAGAAAGAAAGAAAGAAAGAAAGAAAGAAAGAAAGAAAGAAAGAAAAGAAGTCTAATACGTAAACTATCTGAAACCCCTTACCACTCATTTATCACAAAGAGTAGTACACTCATACTCTTGGGGACGAAAAGGGAAAGAGACAGGGAGAGGAAGAGGAAAAGACAAGTATTAAACTCTTATAATGTGTCAATGTGCTGACTCTGAAGAGAGAAATGGGGGGTTGGGGGCAGGGAGTTAGAAAATCCCTATTCAAGGGAGTTCATATTCTAATTGGGAGATATAACATGTAAAAGCAATTTCATCCATAAAGTGAAAGAAAGAAGGCCCCAAGTCCTAAGGGTGAAATCTCGCCATGGGAGCAGTCCAGCTGTCCAGGGGAGTTCTGGACAGACCATGGAGGAGGCAGCAAAGACGAAGGACAGGAGTAAGCCAAAGAACAAGTAAAATGAATGAATCAAACTAAAATTAAAAACAAAAAATCCAGGTATTAGAGGAAAAGAATGGAAAAAAATCAGGACACACCATGTAAAGGCAACACACACACAAGCACCATCAATCTAACTGGAGAAGAAATGAAGAAGCACGAAGGAGTCAGAGTGAGAACTTCCCAAAAGGCCTTCCTCCCAGGCTACAGCAGAGCCTATAATTATTATACTACTGGGCGTCTAAACAACTGAATCAATTACATTTTTAACAGTAACAGCCCATGTTCATTTAATTGTTCAATGTTACGAAGCATGTGTTTTTAGTAAATGTAAGTCCCTGCTGAGGAAGAACTCATTTGCTATGTTTTCTTTGAGAGGCGGCATGAAGTAACGGATAAGTAGTGGTACTGGAGTCAGAAAGACTGAATTCAAGTTCAGCATCTGAGAGATACGAGTCGCACACCTGAAAGTGGGTTGTTGAATCTTTCAGTGTTCGGTGAAGCTCCCAGCTAGGTGGGACAATGGAGAGACTACTAAGCCTGGAGTCTGGAAAACCCAAGTTCAAATCCTGCCTCAGACACTAAAGCTGTGACCCTATCCCCTCTGTCTTTCCCAGTTCCCTCAGCTTTAAAAAGGGGGCAACAATAGCAACTATTTTACAGGGTTGTTGTAAGGCTCAAATGAGATATTTGTAAAGCGCTTTGTCTAATGCTTGATACAAAGAAGGCAATTCATATTTATTCTCATCCTCTTCCTACTTCAGTGCCCCAGACGACTAAAACTACAGCTTGCAGTACACGTGCAGACTCGAATTGGTAGAAATTTCTTATTGGGAAGCTCCTTACATCAATGAAAGCACAAGTTCACTCCAAAAAAAAGGTCTAAATGATCACTACTGACAGGCATGAGAAATCAAGACCAATCGAAGTGCACACAAGGAGCAAACAAGCTCACAGCAGAGCGGGGCTGGGGGCTGTGTACAACTGTCCATCGAAAATTCAGAAAACTTAAAAAGAGGTTTCTTTGTCAGTTATTATTATTACATAAAAGAAACAACCATATCAATCCAAACACTACTTTGTATAGCAAAGAGTCATTTAGTGACAGGTCCCTTGTTTCTAGGTACTTTTCTTTGTGACAGTGGAATTCTTGAAAGAGATTACTGACCTGCATAAGACTTGCCTAAGTGTTTCCTCCCTTGCTTGCTAAACACATGGTATACAGACGTATAACGTTGGGAACCAGTGAACTGAAGCACCGTACCATCATGCAGAGGGAAACAGAACAAAAGACACCTTCATACTTTGGAATACGTTGTAAAATCAACATGAAAGCTAACATTTTAAAACTGCAGAATACTTAACAAGGTTGTTAACCTTAAGCATTCAGACATGGATCTTAAAAAAAATGAAAAAGACAGGACTGGAGGCAGCATGGGAGATAGGAAGAGTCACTGTATCCAAGTTGCTCTGTGCAATAGAAGACATTTTTGCTCTGGCATAGATTGCAAGGACTGGTAAAGTCCCTTCAAAGTCTAAGAATCTCTGGGTGTAAGATATCTAAATACATGTGAACATAAAATATCTGAAAGACTTTTCTGCATGTTTTCCTGTGTTAATTATCAGCTGCACTATTTTAGCTCCTTTCTATTATTCTGCAGAAGAACCCTGAATTGATCTAGGGAAATTGATGGGATGGAATAGAAGGCATTGGGCTACAAATTTAATACCACCACCAACTGAGGACCTACAAAGATCCATTAGGCACAGGGTCCTGAACTAGCTACCTTACTTGGAAGAACCAAAAAATAACTATTCTTTGACTTCTAGGCACTTAATAAAGCAAAACGCAGTGTTTAAAGGAAAGGCTTCCACCCAAGACAAAGTAAATAAAATCATTTGTTACTTTTCCAGAAATAGAAGAACAGCCATGAAAACAGTCATACATTTTACCAGTAATCATAAATACATTAAAAAGGAAATTAAAACTACCAAACAATCTTGATTAACAAAATGTGGAAAAATATATATTTTCTCAAACTAAACTTCTATCTAAGAAGTTTGATAGGCTCAACATGAAAGAAAAAGCTCATCAAGATTTCCTTTAAAAAAAAAAAAAGCAGCTCTCTTCTCTGGCTGCTGAATGTTTAAAATAAATAGGGAGCTTTACAATTAGGGCTTATGGTACAACCTTACCTATTGACTACCTTAATTCATGAGACGGACAGTCCCTCTCCCCACACACATACATAACACTTTTTACTTCATTTTAACCTCAACTAATCAAACCATTTCTTTAAAAAAATAATTTGCCTAGTTGGTTAAATATTCAATCTCATAATACTCTGTCTCAATTCAAGGATATAAATGACTCATTCAAAAAAAAAAAAACACCTCTCCTAAGAAGAACTGCTTCACATGCTAATCCAAATATATTTCTGAAATTGTTTCCAAGAAGAAAAAAAAATTCTCTAAATGTTCCAGTTAAAGATCTATCAAACAAACAGATTTTTACAAAGGAAGATCTTAAAACAGTTAGGTGGCACAGGTGAAAAGCTCTGAGCCTGAATTAAGGACAACTTAATTTCAAATTCAGCCTCAGATATATACTGTGTCATGTTAGCTAAGTCACTTAACCTGTTTTTCCTCCATTTCCTCAACTATAAAATAGAGATAATAACATAACCAACCTCACAGGGTTGCTATGAGGATCAAATTAGATAATATTTGTAAAGAACTCAACACAGTGTCTGGCACTTAGGTGCTATATAAAAAGTGCTTATTCCTTTCTCCATCTCCTAGTGGCTTTTACACACCAGCGTTCACTAGAGCAAATGTATTTGATAATGAATTTGGTCCAATATGAGTTTGGATTTATCTAATTTTTATTGGAAGTCTTGTCACTAATTTAATAATTCAGTAGACCTAAAAGATTAATTAAAATCCAAAAAAATTTTATTTCAGTCATTCTGGTTGCAAAAGACATCCTTTAACTCAAATAGAGGAAACTAAAATAAGCACATAGTTCTACCTGATATTCATTGGGCCAGAAGGTGCTCACTGCCAGTTCAGCCCGGAGCCAGTCTTTACCAGTGAAGCCAGTCACATTCCAGATTGGATTAGCCAAAGGTCCTTTATTTACTCTGACTAATATGTTTAAAGTGCCAGGATTCATCCTTTTCTGGCTATATAAGAGATAGCTGAAATCAATACAATGCGTATCATTCTCCTTCATTGTTGGAAGCTGAAGTCTGGCTTTTTCTCCAGGGTCATGATTGGAGGAATCCACTACCATGTAGGATCCTGAAATGACAACAGACAAAAACAAAAGTGAGATGATTTAAAAAGAGAACACCAAAGGAAGAGGAGAAAAGCTAAAGAATTCACAGAAATCTATTACTAAAGCTCAGTCTCCCAAAGGGATGTCTCCCACACATAGTGTACGTACCAACTTAAGTTGACATGCTATGAGACACATGATTTTATACATAATATATTATGCACATCTTTCTACATCTAATTAATCCACAAATTTCCTCCATTTATACTGTTTCTTATGAAAAACTCAATGCACATTTTACCAATAAAAATATTCACTATTATATCATAACAGAAATCATGATTAAAGAAACTTGTGAAAAAATATTTTATAAAATAAATAGTCAAGAACCTACTTCATTAAAACCGAGCAAGAATGGTCTCAGATGGTGAAATAATTATCACAACTGAATGATTTGGGCAAATCTTTCACATTCTGTTACTTCTAAGCCTTTTAATGCAAATAAAGCTCCAGAGGATTCAGTTGAAAGTTAGTAGGCTATTTGTTTACTTTTTATTATATGTAATAAATTGTCTTTATATTTTCAAAAATATTCATCCATTTTTATGCTATGAGGTCATTTGGCAAGCTAACATCTTTTCTGAGAAAGTTGCATATATATCTTTTAAATGCAGTTTTGACACTGCAGGATAGATTGTTGAATGTTAAAATGTTGCTCAGTAAAAATAACACTCGAATACTTCGATTTCAAACTATGTGTGAAATCAAGAAATATACCTTACAACACACAGAAGCAGATTTTGAGGTTTTCTCTTGTTTTGTTTTTATTAATATGCAAGATGATGTGGCAACACAGAGGTCATTTGTTTGATAAATAATTCTACTTCTTCTGCAATCGTATAGTACCTGGAATAGTAAGTGAATAACAAATGCTTGTTAACTGACTGAAAAAACAAGTTATGAGAATGATTTCATGAAGTGCTTTACAGTCAGTGTAGCCAGCAAAGGTTTATTTACATAGCACCATGTCTACAACTTCAAGACTGTTAACGATAAGGAAGCACTCCACACAGAACAAATGGATGAATAATCAAATTAAACATACATAAAGAAACCACACCTCAAATCATATAATACAGTACGTTAGAGAAAGGTGTCTCAATGTAGCATATGATTAAGAAACTCATTCATAATTTCCTTTCAGTCTGTCACTTTCAAATCCATGCCATCTAATATTCTCCTGTTATGACAGGTGGGTTTTACTTTGTTTTTATTTTGGGGGGCAGTTGGAATTCTTTTCATTCCTGGCTCTCTCATTCCACACAAAACCACCATTTCCATTTCAAGAGAAAAATGAGGTTTGGGGTTCTTTTTTAATTAAATGACTTCTTCATAACCTATTCCACAGAAATGGGATTTTGCTCTACTTGGTTACCCTTAGAGAAACAACCATTGTGATCACTATATACGATTTAGCAAGATGTCCTTGGAATACAGCCAACTTCACCACTGATAGATTTTCATTAAAAAAGGAAAAGAGTATTAGTAATTGGAAACTAGCATTACAAGCCTCCAATAATTATAGCTTCCTAATCAATTCACAATTAGACATTAGTGGTCCTTGCCATTGGTATTTGAAGGAATAATGAATTAACTCTCACTTTTACCTATCTTTTATTGCTAAAATGAAGATAGAACACATTATTACTCTTCTTATCTTCATTATCAAAAAACTTCCACCATTTTTTCTTGGTTTCAGTAATATCTTAAGAAATTCTAATCTATTTCTGTTGCTTGACTTTGATTTTAAGGGGAAAAAATAAGCAGGATGGACAACGAGAATACCTCTGCAGAAATCACAAACTTGAAATACCATGAAAGAATTAAAACAAAATGAAAGAAAAGAATTAAAAAAGAAAGAAGTAAAAACAAAATTGAGTTCACAAAAATAAACTCAATACTAATTAAGTCATCATAGTAATTAGCAATCTTCTGCAGCAAAATATTACTCTTCTGATTCCTTTGAAAAGTTCTATCACATTCCTGCAGGTGAATTATAGGGATAATCTGTACTTCTGTTCAAGAGCAGGAAATAAGAAAAGGGAACATAGAATCCAGACCTTGTGACTCCGGTCTCATAGTTATTATGAAAGTAGGCGTTTCCACTACAGAGAACCATACCAGGATACTCCAAACACAGATATCTGTGCTATTGCTAAAAAGACACAAGATGATTTCTCATATCCTCCCACTGCAACTGACTTTTTAATAACTGTAGTGGATAAAGAGTTGACCCTGGAGTTAGGAAGATCAGAGTTCAAATATGGCCACAGATATTTATGAGCTGTGTGACCCTGGACACGTCACCTAATCTCTCTTTACTTCACTTTCTTCAATTGTAAAAGACAGACAGTAATAGCACACAGTTCTCAAGGTTTTAGTGAAGAAAATGAGATAATGTAAAAACCACTTATGTGCTCCACACATAATAGATACTCAACAGATGCTTGTTTCTTGTTCCTACTTAAAATTTCAGCTCATATAAGCTTCTTGTTCCCTCAGCATTACAGAAGGAAAACTGCTCAATAACCAACTCTTTGCCAAGCACTATGCTGAGCTCTGTCAGAGGTTACTAAGACTGGGGCTAGCAAGGCAAAAGTCAAGCAGCCGTTCTTACTCTTTACAATTTAACATTCCTGATGGGAAGGTAAAACATATACAAGGACAATACAAAGTAACTGGAGATGAGGAAGCACTAGTGGTTGAGGGAGGAAAGGTCTCATTAAGGAAATACCACTTAAAATGAGTTTTGTTGGGGACTAAGGATTTGAATGAGAGACAAGAAGTCGAAGTGAATTGCAGGTATAGGGGAGAGTCTGTGCAAAATGCCTAGAAATGAAATATTATATACACACAACAGGAAATAGGTCCATTTGGCTGGCCCATGGAGGACCAAAGAGCTATCTTTTTTTAAGAAAAAATGGGCTGGAGGAAGATTTCCAATGACTTTGAATTTCATATCCAGGAGTTTTCATTTAATACTAAATGCAAAATGGAGAAAAACAGATCTTTGTGAATAGGACAATAACATGGTCACGTCTGCACATTAGAAAATAGCACTTTCAAAGTTGTGTGGAAAATGGTTCAGAGAGAGAAATGCAACTTGTGGTAGAAAGCCCAATTAGGAAACCACTGGATTCTTTATTATCTATTTCTACTTCCCAATAACTAATTGATGTTTTTCCTGCTATAACAGGGCAAATTCATAAGGATGTACATTGAAGTAAAAATAACTGATATTTATGTATTTCATTAAAGTTTTCAAAACACTGTGAATAACTAGTTCACTGAACCCCTATAATAAATCTGTGATAAATATAATAAATATTCTTGTTCCCCATTTTAGATTAAGGGAATCAGAGTGGAGAGAGACTATGAGATTTAACCAACAAAGAATTCTGAGGTAGACCTAGTTCTGTCTCTATTCAAAATTAAATGATCCTTCCATGAAAGAGTAGATAATGTAAAAGAGAATTCCCTACTTCCATAATAGTCTGCTTAAATTTTGGAGTTGCTTAACATTGAGAAACACAAGAATCCTCATTATAAAAATATGTTTAAAAATATTTTTATTTCATTTTAATATTATCCTACAAATCAACAATATATTGATCATCACGAGCCTACTATAAAAAATCCATGTACTTCTTAAATTGTTAAAAAAAAAAGAGAGAGAGAGACAACATGGCAGCTCACATCATAAATAATGGTCAAAGAAAAAAGACTACAGTAATAGTAAGCACAAGAGTTTTAAAGACATCTAAGCTATGGTGATCATTACACTGTGGCTATATATTAAGACTTTCCGAAGAGTGCTTCTCCTTGTTACACTTCAAAGGAATTTGGAATTAACTTAATTAACCTTGAAGATGATGATTACTGAATGACATCACAAAAGAGTATGACAAGAATAGAAAAAGTTTAAATAACAGTCTCAAAGCAATTGTCTTCACTTCCACACTAACCAATCACTCCTAGCACTTAGTAATGCTTTCTCTCCTCACTCTTCCCAAAATCACCACCAAATACAGCGGCCTTTTTCCAGCCCTCACTCTTTTTGGCCTCTCAGCTACATTGGACACTGTTCTCCTGGCACTCTGATTTTTCCCTTTCTGTCTCCTCCTTTTCCCACTCTCTCCATGGTTTCCTTTTCCTCTTTATTTGATCTCTTTAGGGCACAGAGTAGCGGCATCACTGCATCAAAAAAAGTATGCACAACTGAATATCTTTTGTGGCACAGTTCTAAATCACTTTCCAGAATCTACCCTTTTTTCTTAATTTCAATATTGCATGTGGCCATTAACCATGGATCTAGAAAGGTCTGTGTATTTTATGTAATCCATCTGCTCTCTCTTATGCCCAGTTTTACAGGTGAAAAAATTGATACCCAGAATGAGGAAGTGACTTTCTCTATATTAAAAAACTAGTATGAAAGCTAGGATTCAACTCCATTAGCTGGTACCATGAACAACAAAATATTCCTGTCCCTACACCATACTCACTCTCTACTGAACACTTCTATTGATGGCACCACCATTCTTCTAGTTTCTCAAACTCAAAAGCTCAGTCTTCTTTAATTTCTCCCATTCCTTCAGAAACCCACCAACCACAAAGAACTAGATGCTAAATCTCATACATTCTACCTCTGCAAGATCTCTGACATATACCCCTCCCTATACTCATCCTGTCCTGGGTCTCAAGTGAGAAAGACATAAGTTTGAATCTGGCCTTGAATCAAAGTTATGATCTATATGACCTTGGACAACTCACTTAACTTCTGTTTACCTCAATTTCTTCATCTGTAAAATGGAGATAACAATAGCACCTATCTCTCCCTGGGTTGTTGCGTGGATCAAATGAGATAATATTTGTAAAGAGCTTAGCACAGTGCCAAGCACATAGTAGGAACCTGAATGCATATTTCTTTCCTCTTCATTCCTTCTTCAGTGATTATAAACTATATACTATTGTAACAGTTTCCTTGCCTCAATTTGAGATGAAGGACTGTATCTCATTTTAGCCGTGCATTGCCAGGACCTGACATAGTACACGTTCATTGAAATGAACTGAATTAGTTCAAATGCCTGCATTTTATGAGGTTTTAACCCTTCCTACTCTCTGATATTTTTCTCCTCTAGATTTCAGTAAATACTCATTTTGCCCTGGTAGTCAAATTCCCCTACAATCTTGCATCATTCTGACTTTCCAGTCTCACCTCCTACTAATTCCTTCAACTATATTACACTCCAGCTGAACTGAATTACTTGGGGTATTCCCTGTATACACCGTGAAATTTCTAACTTTGTGCCTTGTAAACACTAGTCCTATACCTAGAAGGACACAACTCAATCCCATCTCCCTCCTGAATTTATCCTCATAATAAAATGATAGACTCATTTGTTTCCTGGAGTTGAAAAGATCTCAAAGATCATCTAAGTCAGCAATTACATTTCCTCTCATATCTGCATATTCATTGCCTGTGCATCTTTTATGTATTTGTGAATTATTTTTTTTATTTCAGGTATTGCTCTATGTGTCATATATAATACAAACTAAGTTGCATAGGAGCACAAATCATGGATTATCTAAACTTTATATCCTCATGCTAGCACCCAAATGCTGCTTTGCATATGATTAGCAGTTATTAAAAACTGGATTCAATTATATTGTGCTTGGATTTCTTTACACATTTCACTCTCTAGGTTCTCTAAATATAGTTCTCTATAATCAGACCTTGATTCTCACCATTTCACCCATTAGGTATCTTAATAGTACTTGAAAAATACTTGTTTGGTGAATGAATAAATGAAAAATTTAAGCTACAAATAAATTTGAGTGATGTGTATAGTGACAACTTTACAAGAAACATGATGACTTTTCAGGTCCTTCAAAATCTCAGACTTGGACCAAAAATCCTGTTTCTTTGTGCTATGATAAATTGTAACAGAATGAGCAAAAGAGAGAAAACAGAAGAGCATGAGGAAAGGGAACATTCAACCACTGCCTTTGCGTTATATATGAATGTAAAATCCTGTTTGTAATATGAGAAATGCTATTTATTCTCTAGTAATCTTATAGGAACATTATTGCTGCTATTAACACTGAATAAAATTCTACCATTCTGTTGCTGCAGGGTATACCTTGAAAGGTAGGTCAAAAAAAAAATCAAATAACCATTCCTACTGGTATTTGAGTGGAAAAGATAGGGAGAAAGTGAAGTGAATGCATCTGCTGCTTCCAGTATAAATCTATTGAGTGTTTGGATTAAATGTTCTTGACTTTCCTGTGTCAGGACCCTTCTGGGCAGTCTGGTAAAGCCTTTGTACTCCTTTTCAAAACAATGTTTTTAAATGCATGAAATGAAATTTGTAGGAAGGAAAAATACATATAAAGGATAAAATACACATAAAGGAAATCATAGATTGGTGAAATAAGGATGGATTTTATCCTCCCACTCATCCTCCATCACATAAATCACAGGACTTGTGAAATCTATCCACAGACCCCAGGTGGAGAACTCTAGTTCTAGAACTATATCACATCTAAAATCATAAAAATTTGACTCACTATACTATAATCAATGTTTCAATGTAACAATAAATGTAACAAACAAACAATATTATTTTACTGTAAAGGGAGAGGATGGGGTTGTATCTTTAATTTTCCTTAAAAATAGATTATTTTGAGTACTTCTTTGGAGTACCATCACACAATATAAAAGCAGTTAGCTCCTGGCATCAAGTGAGACTATCCCAGAAGAAGAAATGAACATGCCAGAAACTGTTGATTGAAAGAACTAAAGACATGATGTGGTAATACATTTTCGTGCCCAGACAGTTTAAGAAGCAGTAATCAGGAGTGCTGGGTGGGGGGAAGAGAGACAAACTGAAATCATTACTTGAGGCTCAGCCAACACAGGATAATGTTTTTCTCCTTTGTTCCAAAAATAATGCCCTCAAGCCTTTCTACTGCTATGACCTTCACAGATGAATACAGTGGTTTGGGGAGGGGCATTTTTCTGGGCTGTCTTTAGTCTATATTCCTCACATGGATTTTTTTTCTCTCCCATCTTACTTCTCAAAATTGACTATGACTCTGGATAATACGGCTACTTAAATTGAGGTCATTGCTATACACAGAGAAACTTCAACATTTGAATAATACCATTTTAAAATTTATAAAGTACTATCTCCTCTGAATATCTCAGCAACCCTGTAAATGAGATAGTAATTATTTTTTCCCATTTTAATAAGGAAAGTCAGGCTAAGAATGATTAAATCATTTGCTCAGGTCTGAGTGGCTTGTTGGTGTCTCTGGAAGGATTCAAATTCTAGCATTTTGGACCTCAAGTCTAGGAATTTATCCATAATTATGATGACAAGCTGACAGTCATTCAAGGTCCTCCATTTATCCTGTATGAATCTCAGATTGATGTAGACCATCCACTCATCAAGATTGCAGTGCAATAAAATGAAATGAATGCTGGCTCTGGAGGAAGAGAAACTGGGTTCAAATGCTACTTCTGATGCTTTCTACCTGTGTGAATTTGGGCAAATCACATAATCTCTTCGGGATTAAGTTGCCTCATCTAAGAAATGAAGGAAGTGAACTGGCTGGTATTTGAGGTCACATGTGGCTTTGCATCCATGATCCTAAGACTCCCTCTAATCTTTCACAACTAGTAAATCTTCTACAAGTGATGCCTGTTTTACCGAGTCTGAGAAGAGATACAGCAGGCACCTGTTTTTGGTTATTTTCCAAGGAAATCCAGTTCAAATCCTCGAATGAAATTTCAATATACTGAACTACTGTTCTGCTCCACTCCATGCCCAACTACACACTTTAAGGTGAAAAAAAAATAAAATAAAAAACCAAAAGCTGAAATCCTATCTGCTTTTCCCCACAGACAACTCATGAGAGGTAATATGTTAAAAGCCTTTCAACAAAGGTACTACATCAGCATAAAGAAATCTCATTTTGCTCCCATGAGCAAAGACAAGGATCAAGACTAAGAGGAAAATAAAAGGCATGAGAAACAAAGGAGCACCACAAAGAATAAAGAAAAGTGATAGAGGCTTAAGAGATGAAGGTGAATTAGAGCTGTCCAAAGAGGTGATGCTAAATTGTTCATAGCAGGATTTGAAAATTGCTTATTTCAAAACCACAGGTATATCAGGACCTGGCAAAGTCAAACAAAATGAGAAATTTAAAAAGAGGAAAAGGAAAAACAACCGATCTTTCAGAAGGAAATGAGGAAGAAAACTCTGGAACTACAATTACTTTTATTTATATTTTGATTCAAAGCAGATGAAACTGGCTTCTGTCTTTAGATGGTTCATCATCAGTATTCTTCAAGCTCTACCAGTCTCTATTTCTTCTGACAAAGCTTCCATGCTAACAAAACTCAGTATGCTTCCACAGAAGTAACATGGCATACTGGATAGAGGACTGTCCTGGAATCAGGATGACCGTGTTGCACATCCTACTTCTGAGAGGTACTGAGTGTGTGACCTTGAGACAGTCACTTCCTCTCAGCACCCTGACCAAAGTTCTAAGACTAAAACCTGCAGAGAAGTTGATCTCCTTCCTGTAAGTAGAGGAAATGACTCTCTAAGAGTGTCCTACACCTTCAAAATAATAGGTCCATTACCAAAAGAAAAGGGGAAAAAAACCTGCCTTTTGACCAAATACCTCAAGTCTATGCCAAAATGCCTGATTAAACAACATGATTAGTCCTCATAGCCCAAGATGAAAGTGGCTGAATTTGAACCATTAAAAAATTCCCAAAAGCTTTTGTCTCAAAAAAAAAATATTTTTTAACCTCCCCTTGACTTGGCAGAATACACAGGCACATTCCTCATGGGTGAAATATTTTCTAATCCCTCCAGAAAGGCTTTGTGACTGTTTTGTGTAACCAAAAAATGGAACAAAAATGTTTTGATAAGAGGACAACCTCAATAATCTTTCAGAAGGCAGATAAGACTAGAAAGAAGCCTGCTATTGAACATGTACAGCAGTTTTCCTTCCTATTCTAACACAAGACTGGGGGAAGGGAGGGGAGGGGACTCATCTGATATGTGCTAAAATTTAGGAGTTGGGATTATTTGTTCCTGTTATATACAAATTAATCTTTACCCACACACAATGCTGGAAATCCAAAGTATGAATCTTTTTTACATGACCTGCTCTTAATTTCCAGATTTTCCCAATTAAATTTAGATGACTTGAAATTGTTTTACCATATGATTATCTCCAGAAGCAACTTAAATGTCAATTTCTTTTGCCGCTTTTCCTAGCATCCATCAAACACACACACACACACACACACACACACACACACACACACATATACTCTTAAACACACATGAATTGACCACTTTCCTTTTCCTTATCTCAAATAATCCTCTGTGTCCTGGTTACTCATTTCTCTTATACCTAAACCAAGAAGAAGTATACATGTCAATATGACACTCACTAATAAATCTCCATCAGAAAACAATTTGTCCATTCATTCACATTTATTTTTTTCCCCTTATATGGTCATAATTGGTGCATACTCCCTTCTGGTTCTGTCTTTTCACCCACTCTCTATTATTTCATAAAGGATTTTCTCTATGTCCTTGTACTCTTCATAATTTTCAGACAAAAAAATCCAGTTGAAGCTAGATGTTCTTTTGGTAGCATACAATTTTAACATGTAAACTAGATCTGGCAAAGGAAATTTCACTGAGTTGAATAATGAGGTAGGAAGCCAGAATCAGGAAGAGTGAAAGGAATGGAAATAGACAACAAAAGATGGTCTTCTCAGCAAGTTCAGCCACAGAAAGAAACGAGAGGATAAGGATAAGGGATTAACCCATTAGAAAACAGGAAGAGGCAGCAAGGAATAATGGCTAGAGAGCTGGCTTTAGCAACAGTTTTCCTGTCATCTTTACCACCTAGTAAATGTGTGATGCTGAGAAAGACACTTAATACCCAAGTCAATTCGACAAGACACTTAAGAGTCAGAAGAACTGTCACTCAACTGCAGTAGTAGAGGAAGTCCCGCCCCACCCCCACTGGGAGTGCCCTATGCCAATTAATCAGGAAGAATTTATTAAGTGCCTACAAATAGTCTCCATCCTCAAAGACCTTACATTCTATTAGGGGAAAATTTTAGGGTGGCAAAAAAAAGGAAACTCCTCCATTAACCTTATATTATCCAAAGAACAAAGGATCCTGATTAACAACAGAAGAGAAAGGCAATATACCACCCCCCTCCCAAATCAAATCTATCTTGTCATCTTCCAAGTTGGAAACTAGGAACTTTTTATTTAAGGAACAACAAAATCAGAAAAAGATAATTTTGAACTGTAATAAACCTAAAACCAATAAGAGAATAAAAAGTGAAAGCAACATTTTAACGTTTACCCAGAAAGACTTGAACAAACTGCTGCGAAATGAAATGAGCAGAACCAGGAAAACACTGTACACAGTATCAGTCACACTGTGTAACGACCAACTATGAATGAATCAACTGCTTTCAGCAACACAATGATCCAAGTCAAATGGAATGGATTCGTAAAGGAAAATGCTATCCCCATCCAGACAAAGAACTGCTGATAAAGAACTTCATTCTTTTTCGTGTTTTTTTTTCCCTTTTGATCTGTTTCTTCTTCCACAACTGTGACTAACGTGAAATGTTTTAAATGATAGCACACGTATAATCTATATCAAATTGCCTACTGTTTAAGAAAGGGGGAGGGGAAAGAGGGAGAAAGAAAAATGTGGAATTCAAAATCTTATAACAATTAATGCTAAAAATTGTCTTGATATGTAACTGGGGAAAAATCTTTTCTGATATTTTATTAAAATCTGATCTTTTCTGGAAGTATAATCTATAATTCTAAGGCACATAATAATAACTGGCATTTTTATAGAATTTTAAGGTTTGCAAAGCACTTTGCAATTATCACTTTTTTTATCCTCACAATAACTCTTTGAAGTAGGTTCTATTACTATCCCTGTTTTAAAGATGAGAAAACTGTGACAAAAACATTAAGTAACTTGCTCCAGATCATATAGCTAGCATCTTATGAAGAATGTGAATTAAGGTTTTCTGGATTCTAAGTGTAGTGCCCTATCCACTGTACCACCTAGGTACCTTTGGCAGTTTCAGATTGAAACAGGGGTCACTAAAACTGTACATATGGAGGATCCCTGTAGGTCATATGTTAACACTGCAAATAACATGAATATTTGTGTATGCATGTATATATGTGTGCATACATATGTACATTACCACATTTTTATTTACTTTGTTAGATATTTCCCAATAACATTTTAATCAAGCTCAACATACTTGAGAGTGTTGTGTCTGCCTATGGCCTCTGGACTGAATATTTGACACCTCTGGTGTACTTTTTTAAAATAATAAAAAATGTGGCTTTGTTGACCAGGGACACTTTTTGTCTGCTTTATGGATTCCAAGGACTATACTACAGCCCCACATATTAAGAACATGAGAGCAGGAGAAAAAAATAAAGTTTCTACAAACTCAAAAATCTTTCAAATAAGAGTTTAAATCAGTCAAATGGAACCTTTTGAAGTCTCTGGGGGCTGATGATTTTAGGGAACTCTAGCAGTATTATTGCTCTCACACATACAGTCAGCTAATGTGCAAACCTTATTCTTGCTGTTGTCCATCATCAGATATTCTGCCTGCTACAACTGTCAATAGCAGATGCTTAAAAAAAAATAGCAGCAGAATGCACCTGGTCAGTTATGAAATGCCATATTCAGCAACCTTATGGCAGAGAAGTCTGAGTGGCAAGTGAGGGTTTCCTCTCCAACTGGTGGTAATAAAATAACAGCCCATTCAGTTCCCCATCTCATAAACGTGCTTCAGCATGGGCAGGCTGCCGCTCCAGCAGTTTCCTCTAGAAGCTGAACAAGCCATATGGATAGGGACTGAATCTACCCCGTTGACCAACAGGTAGCAAGTCTGCACTTCGTACATACTGCCTTAAAGAGTAACGGAGATAAAGTGATTGACAAGAGTCCCATTAAAGTCAGTCTGTGAAATGGGACTTTAAGCCAGTACTCCGTGCCTTTAAGAACAGGTCCCTTGTATCACTAGTCCATAGTGCAAATATTCCCAGTTCCAATTAAGTTTATTTTTTTCATTCATGGGGAAAAAAATGGATACTTCTTTAGAGAAATTTTTTTTTAGGAGGCAGGTTGGATGGTTCACTAGGTGATTTGGAGTCAGGAAGATCTAAGTTAAAACATTCCTTAGATTTTGACTGGCTATTGATCCTGCGGCAAATCATTTAACTGCTGTCTGCCTCAGTGTCTTCATCTGTAAGACAGGATAATAAAAGCACAACAGGATCGTGGTGAAGATCAGATGAGATAAGAAATGTAAAATGCTTTTTAAACACTTCGAAGCACTAAATAAACACCAGTTATTTGTTTTCTGAAAGCAGCTAGTTGATACTGCAGAGAGAGCGTTGGACCTGAAGTCAGGAAAGACTAAGTTTGAATCCTGAGTCTGGTACTAGATAGATTTGTGACTCTGGGCATCTTACTAAACCTCTCAGTCTCAGTTTCTTCATCTGTTAAATGAGGATAATAACTTGATCGGGTTGCTGTTAGGATCAAATGACATAATTTTGGTAAATCCTTAGCAAATTGTAAAGAGCAACAGAAATGCTATGTGTTCTTTACAATTTCCATACATTGCTAAACTGAAGTTCAAAATAAGCACAACATTGAAGAATTTCAGTTTGAAGTATCCCTCCTTGGCAAACTCTAGATATCAAAATGAAGACAAGATAAACTGGTTCAACCAAAGTAAGAAACACTAGAAATATCTGCCCATCCCTCAAAGACAGGCTTGTTGTGGTTTGGTTTGGTTTTATAGGAGGACAGTTAAGAATCTGAAAAATTGTTGAATTAGAGACCCTACACACACAATTGCTTCCCTCCCAATTTCTAATTACTATTTTAAAAAAATTTCAGATTGATAGGTTTCCTTTTCAAGATTTCCTTACTATTCTTTACATTAGATTTTTGCATGAAAGAAGAGAATTAAATGTCTTCCACATGAGAATTATCAGCAAGCTCAGGATACACCCCTAGATCATTCTCTTAACAAGCAACCCCATGGAAACATTTACTTGATTAAAATGAGTTATTTCTCTGGAAAAAACACCTAATTTGACTATATTGCACATTTACAAGGCAGTAAGAAAATTCCAAAGGAAGAAGTTGATTTGCTGATAAAAGACATTCATAAGTGTGGCATTCAAAGTGTATCAAACTACCTTTCCAAAGAAACACTTTTCCTCCAGCCACAATGGGATGATCTAGTATTCCTACAGCATATCCTGGACATGCTATCTTCTCTCCGTGAACCTGTCTGACTCTTATTTCTCATTTTTCCCTTTGACCATAAGAAGGCTTCATGGTGGTTCTTCAAACACATGAGTTGTTCCCCTCATTGAACTTTTCTTCGTTTTCAAAAAATATTATATCCATTGCTTTGTGACACTGGAATGAGTATGGCAACCTGTACTGCTATTGTATTAATTTTCCCAAGTAGAAAACTCCAGAAACAAAATATTTTACCAATAACAATCATAGATCCCCCAGATTTTCCAAGATAAATAGTTCCAAATTTCAGATAGTATCCTAAGCTACCAAAGGTTTAGGATCAAAGACAGGACTTTATGTTTCTCCATTTGAATTTTTCTGTGCAGTTGACAAGGATCAATAAATATGCTTGGGGTGCTTCAAAGAATGTAGTTAATAAATTAAGGAACAAACTTCCATCAATTTTGTTTTTGCAGAATCCAAGGAGTCAAAAGCTGTTCCTCAATAACAAATCAGCAAATCCATAAAAAAAATCAACATATCAAGCTTCTAAACATGTAGTATGTTGTTTTAACCCAATCAGACTAGCTGATTAGAGGTCCACTGAAAATTACTAGGTATCTGGATTAGTGAATGAATTAAGGTTCATTGCAAAGATATTCAGTAAGAGGTTTCAATAACATTAATGGCTGTAAGAGTCTAGACTACTTGTATAACTTTGTAAAACTACTGGTTAGAGAATGAGAAATATAGTTTTAAGCCTCTACCTAGCTCAGGGGCCAGTAATCTAGCTTTCTCCTTCACATGCTTGCAGGGCATTATGCTGGTAGCTCTTGGAGTTTAATACTGGGGCAATAAGTGGTTCAGTTTGGTTGGATTGTGTGGTATGTGAAGGCTAATAGTCTAAGAATGACATGACTAAATTTGTGCATAACACAATTAATGAGGCAGCATAAATTCGATGAGGGTTCAGGCAAGAGAACAGGCAGAAAGTGAAGGTGCTCTTAAAAAGATCAGTAAAAAGCCTACTCTATCCACATGACAACGTGGCCAAGTTCTCAAAGGAAGAATTACAAATGATTAACAACCGCACAAAGGATTGCTCGAAATCACTAATACTAAACAAAGTACTTTTTAGTGGCAAAACAACTGCTGGGAAAGCAGATGCTTATGAAGTGATAAGTAAATTATGGTATCTGAACGCGAGTTATTCAATAAGCACTCATTAAATGTTTGCTAAATGCCAGATGTGCTGAGGGTGGAGATCAAGTTTGGGTCAGATGTTGGGTATGTGGGGTTAAAGAGAGTGAGGAGCCAAGGATGACACCAAAGTTATGAATTTAGGCACCTGGAAAGAAAAAGAAAAAGAAAAATTATTTGGTGTTGTAAGAAATAATGGGTAAGGTGAACACAAAGAAGCATGGGAAGACATTTGAACTGTCTTTGTACTGTCATTAGATTCAGGGGGAAAAAATGTACTTATTAACTACACTGCAAATGAAAAGATCTGCAAGAAAATACTCAAGACTAAACATGAATTCTAATGACCAAAAACATCACTAGGGCCTAGCCCCTTTCCCTCACTTAAAATGAAAATGCAGCTCCTTCCATTCCACCTTTGTAGAGGTCAGAGGGCAATGACTACAGAACATTGCCTATGCTACCAGACTGGGTAGACGGTTAGTTTTGCTGAACTTTCTCTACCTCTCTTTTTTATTCTGTGTTACAAGGGATATATCTCCCTCAAACTCACTGGGAGGTTGAGGGGATGGGAATATAGTGAGAAATCAGATGATATGAAAACTAAAGATGTCATTAAATTTTTTAAACTCCAATTGCAATAGTACAATAGTCAATAATACCAAACAGAACTAAGTAAATGGACAGTAGAGATGGGCCATGGAGACATCCTTGAACTCCTGGGGGAATAACCTCTTCTTACCAGATAAACTAGAAAATTTCAGTCAGCTTTTGTGTAAGCAATGGTCCCTCTACCTTGTAAATCTCAGCTGGCATAGAATCAGCACCAGGTGCTTTGCCACATGAAAGAAGCCTAATGGCCCTCAAAACCTCTTCTGTTGGAAGTTCAGCTAAGGAGGGATTGACTTCAACCTCAGGTAAATGGTCAATGGTCTCAATACTGATTGATGATGATCTGATGAGAACACTATGGAAGTGTTCAGCCCATCTCTCTAGGTTCATGTCCTTATCACTAAACAATGTGGTTCTCTGCACTGAGTAGTTGTGATGCACCATAGGTTTTTGGTCCATAAATAGCTTTCAACGAATCATAAAAATGCTTTGGATTGTTACTCTCAGCATAAAACTGAATTTCATCTGCCTTCTTTCTGAGCCAGGAATCCTGCATCTCTCTAAGCTTGTACTTTGCTTTGATGGAAGAATCATTGAAAAACTAAGGATTAATGTGTGTTTGTCCTTTGTTGCCAAAGAAGACCATGCCATCAGAGAAATAATGACATGACTTGCACTTGACTTTGTTTTGAGTGAGGGAGGGCTGTGCAGGTCACCAGCCTCACTTCTCCTCCAGAGCCATATGAATCCAGTGACCAGATATTCATCAGGATGACTGAAGATGACCCAGGATGAGGCAATTAGGGTGAAGTGACTTGCCCAAAGTCATATAGCTAGTAAGTGTCAAGTGTCTGAGGGGAGATTTGAACTCAGGTCCTCCTGACTCCTGCACTGGTGTTCTATCCACTTCACCACCATATGTGTTTACTGAAACTGAGGACAATTGAAGGGAGGCTAAGGAAGAGCAACTACACAGATAATGAATACCCCAGGCCCTCACAAACTACATCCAAGAAGGACAAAAAACACTAACAACCAGGCTTGCTGGCACATAACTATAATCCCAGCTTGAGGAGACAGGTTGGTTGAAGGGAGGGTTTGAGCCTTATGGATCTCTTGAGTTTGGGAGTTCTGAGCTACAGTGACAGGAGATCAGGCCCATATGGTGATATCACCCTTTCTCCATGTTGATATGTAGTCAAAGGTCCCAAAGATCTATTCTTGGGCCTGTGATGTTTAATATTTTTAAGCGACTTTAACGCAGGCATTGATTGTACATTTTACTGAATCTACTGATGACAGAAAGAAAGGAAAGAAGGCTAACATACTGGAAGACATAACTGGGAGCCAAAAAAAAATAATCTTGACAGATTAAAGGACCAAACCTCATAACATTATATAATAGGGAAAAATGTAACATTTTGTTCAACTTAAGAAATATTTTATTACTTTGTCAGCACTCCCATTGGGCAAACTATTTTCTCTAGCAAACTTCAACCTTTTTATAGTTTAGTTATAGAGGTCAGCAAAGTACTGGCCCAAAGGCTTACCAGGCCCATGAGCTAAGAATACTTTTATATTTTAAAGTATAACAAACCTATTTAAAAATGAAAAGATCATTTTCAGTTTGTGGGGTTGTACAAAAACAGTCAGCTGCTAGATATTTGTGTAGGATTAATAGACCACTTTTAGGAAACATCATGGCGGGGGGAAAGTGGGGGAAGAGATACCATTTTGTAATGAGCAAGAATTAATAATGCGATGCATCACTAATTATGTTAAATCATTTATATAGTTTTAATGAACCAATAAAGATTTATTATGGTAAATAACAGTGGGATTGTCTGATTTAATCCTATTGAAGCACAATATTAGTGTGCAAAAAAAGGTTTCGAGTTAATTATCATACATAAGGATGGCTTAACAATAATCTTTCCCTCTTTCAGTAGGACTGCAATACGCTACTAGAGATATCAATGGTAACACAATGTTCTGAAGAGGCCACCCCACCCAACACCACAAGAGAGGCAGACAGTCCTAAAATGCTTGGGAGAGCTCATCAATAAAGTACAGAAAAGGGAAGAAAACCAGTGGGAAACCAGTGTTTTTTGTACAAACAGCCTAGTGAAAAAGAATTCTCTGAAAAAAAAGTACACGAAGGAAGAGCTTCTCCTTCATATTATGAGGACCCTCAAACACCAGATAATTCAAATTGCAATCAATTCAACAAATATATTTTAACTATAAATTAAGTGTTTGAGACACAATGCTAGGGGATTAGGATGAAAAATGAAAAGCATACTCTCTTTCCTCAAGGAATTTACAATTAAATAAATAAGGCACTAGGGACAAAAGGCACTTGATCTCTCAGAACCTTAGTTTCCTCATTTCTAAAATAGAAAGAATAATAATTAAACAAATACTTTTTAATACATAGGGGAAGAACATTGAAGTTTTTAATAGCAATATAAGTGAATTATTGCTATTGTGTCAAGCACAGTGCCTAGCACATAGTAGGTGCTTGATAAATGGTGATTTATATGAAATTAATAAGGGTAAAGAGATGATCCAAATAAAGTAAGAAGTGGAAATTTGGGCAAAGAGAGTTTGAGAGAGGAGGGAGCATGGAAAATATGTCACCTTTACAGAGGCTGGAAGAAAGAAGGAGAGATGGGGAAGGAGATAATTACATGCATGGGGGAAATTTCCACAAATATGTATAATAACTATAGTGTAACAAAATCTATTTTGATTTTTTCCAGAACGGCCCTTGCTAAGCCCTTTACAAGTATTATCTCTGTTCATCGTCATAATAACCCTGGGAGGTAGAAGCTGTTACTATCCCCACATTACAGTTGTGAAAACTGAGGCAGAGGTTGTGGTCTTACACAGCATCAAAGAGCTAGTTAGTGTAAAATGGCCTAGTCATTAGACTAATTTATCATCTGTATGAAGGAAATACCAGAGAGGGAAAGTAAAAACAGGAAATTCAGTTTGGATGCTACTACAATACTCCAGACAAAAGACAGTAAACATCTTAAATAGTGTAGCGGTTTTGTGATCAAAGAAGAAGACAAACTCAAGAGATATTCTGGAGGCAGCACTCAGAGGACATGGTAGTTGACAGGATATGATGGCTAAGGGAAAAGAAGTTAAAACAAAAATCAAATAAAATGAGAAGTCAAAGGCTAAGGCAAACTGGGAGTGGCAGGAGGAGCTAAAACGATCTTGATTTTGTACATACCAAATCTGCGGTCTTACTAGGACCTACAGGTGCAGATGTATAGCAGGTAGCTTAAGAATATTAATTTCATAGAAGGAGAAGACTCAGGAGAGAGCAGTGCCTAAGAAATCCAGGGAATTAAGATCATCAAGGAGAAGAGATTAGTCGACACTGCCAAATCCTGCAGAAAGATCAAACAGAATATATAGACTGGGGGGTTGCAGAGACACGGCATTTGGCAAAGACAGATTGCATCACAACCCCTGTGACCCTCAGTTTCTCCTTCTATAAAATGGGGATTATACCCGATGGTGTTTTGAAAACAGCGTTATGTAAACATGAGCTGCTAATATTTCGGTTGTAAGTCTCCAATGTGTTTTTTGTGACATGGCTACAGAGTTATGACAACAATGAAATTATGATGAGTCTCTTAATTGTGTTTCCTCCTTTTAGTCTCTGACTCTCTCCAATCCATCCTCGCAGATGCCAAAATAATCCTAGAAAGAAAATCTGCTCATGATATTTAAGAGAGGCAGCCTAGTATACTACCTCCAAGTCCCTCTTATTCCTTTCTGTTCTTTGTTGCAAAAAAATGGTCAGTGTATTAAGAGGGGTGGAGGGATATACTCGGGAATGACGTAGGCTAAAAATAATTTTTATAATTAAAATTTATAAATGTTCCTTAAATTCCAATGATAGTAACTAACATCTATACTGTTCTTTCAGGTTTGCAAAGAACTTTAATATAATTACCATTCCATTCTGCTCAGTTCTCTTCTAAAACAACGGTTAGCACACCAGAAGTATTTAATAAATATATGATAAATGGAACTGTAGTGACTAACCATGGCAACTTTAACTTGTCTGAGCAATGTTCCCTAGCAAATTTCCAACCTTCCATTTAGAAAAAAAAATAGAGGCTGAATTTGGCTAAAGGCGGAGACTCTACAATATATTCAGACTATGGCATAATAACTGCTTTTTATGTTTATTCTTTAAACAAGCACACTGAATTTGGAATACTGGTTTGAAGAAAAGCCATTTTTTTCTCAAAACTGACATGTAAAAGGCTCAAGAAAGCCCTAAAATTTTGTTTTCACTCACAACAGATTTGAGAAGAGCAGTTGGGTAACACCTGAAGCCCTGGTGCCTTCAGTGGTTTTCTGACAGAGATCACAATAGGTGTCACTGTGCACCCAAAGAGCACATCTAGAGATATCCATTTTCTTAAGATTGTAAAATTATGGGCAGCTACATTCAAATTAAAAAAGGATACAATTTAAATCTTAAAACAACAGTTAATTACTCTATTGCTTCCTGCAAAGATGTAGGACATCATTAGCTCAGCAATAGTCATTTTGTTTAAATAAGAACTTGGTAGAATACCAAGAACATTTCCTTATCTTCGGAAAAAACACAACTGTCAAAGTAGCCATAATGTAAATGCTTATGAATCCCTCACATTCTTTGGATAGTCTGAAAAAATTCAATCCATCCTGTTAAAGACCAGAAGGAACTGGAGGGGGAGGAAAAGTTTTAGAACAAGGTTGGCTGTTCCAGCTCACAGAAACTGTTTGGGATAGGGACAGGGAAGGGTTATAGGGAACTAACTCCTAGGTTCCATTTACCAATGCAGCTCAGCATTTTGTCTCAACTTTCTCTTCTTAGAGAATTGCCTGGGAAACAGAGAGATTAAGTGACTTGCCCAGGGTCCTAAAACAAGTTTTTTTGAAACAGAACTTGAACCAAGGTCTTCCTGGTTTCAGGGCTGGCTTTCCATCAGTTAACTATGTGACACTGCTGCTCTAATATGATATACACTGAGATGAAAAATGCTCACAAAAGTACACTCTCCGGTGAAATAATTGCAAGATGCCAAGAAAGGGGCTGGATGACAACTAAATTAATGACTGGTTTTCAAATGCATCAAATAGGAGGCCAAGAGCTCTACTTCAAAAAGGGACAAAGCAAAATAAGGCACAATGCATTTAGAAGGCAACTGATACATCAAGTTAAAAAGATGGCAACATCAAAATAAGAGTGAATGGTTATCTCCAGGTAGAATGACATCAAAATTAAAATCTGCCATTCATTAAGGATAGCCCCTTGACAGATACCCTCCAAAGGTGGTATTCCATGAGGGTTTGTCCCGAGATCATTCAACTGGATTTTATGTGATCCTAAATCTACCATCTAGGACTTTAAAAATAATGTATTTCAAATGTAATGAACAACAGCAAAGGTGTCACTTTTTGAAAAAAGCTATACAAGAAAGAAAATGGAGAATAAAGATAAAAATTAGTAAAACACATTTGGCTTTATTAACATTTTTACACAATCACATGACAGTAATTTCCTTCCATACCGCTTTCTTAAAAAAAAAAATGAACCAATAGTTAACTAAAACAATTTGATACAGCAAATATGACTAAAAGACTTGAATAAAACTTCATTTAAATTGAAAGATAGAAAAAGTTCAACTCAAGAATATCTACTATATTGCACAAACATCCTATGTTCCACAAAATAATGGTTGTGTATAATGAATAAATACAGGCTTTTCTTCTTTTCAAAGAGATCTTATTTTAGAAATATTGCCAACATTCCTCCATAAAATTCCATGTCTACTCCGATTATCAAAAAGCAATGGATAGCATCATCAGTTACCAACAATATGTCCTAAAACTTCGGGAAGGGGGAACCATAAATATCAATTGAGTTGAACCAGGATTTCTAAAAATGCTGTACAATTTCTCAAATACTATCTAGCCCATTATTAAAAATAACATCCTGCAGTGGAACTAGTCCTACAGGCTCTGTATTCAAAGAACCTGACTTCAAGACAATGACACTATATGGCCTTACACAAGTCATTTAATCTCTCTGGGCCTCTGTTTCCTCCTCTATAAAAATAAGGAGACTAGCTGGCCTCTGTGGTACCTCCCAGGCCTAAACATAACATCCTATGAGTCCATGAATTATGCGATCACTTCTTTGCCTATCTACAGTCTGACTCTGAAAAAAAAAATCCACCTATATTTTTATACTGTGTCAATAAATCACATCATATCACAGTCTCAAAAAATGAGAATCACAGTTAATCTAAAGGACTAAAAAGTATAAATAAGTTGTACTATGTCAACAAGAAGAAATTTTAAAATTTTTAAAGAATACAAAAAGATAACACAAAGCTCTATAATGTAATTCTCCTCACCACCCCCAAAAAAGAAAATAGCCAATCCAGAAATAGGTTTAGGCACAGCAAGTAGGTAGAGAGTGCCTGTGCTGCACTGGCACCTATATAATGCTAAAAGAAAGCTGCCAGACCAATGGATGGAACCCCTTTGTAGGAAATACAGGCTACAGAAAAGATTCTAAGGCAATGGGACTGGGGGTTGTTATATTCTCCACCATCAGAGAAAGTGCTCACATCAACGAGATCACAGATCTTTTCAAGAACCACAGTACAAAGTAAATCTTTGAGACTGAATAGCAATCTTCCATTTATTTTTCTTCTTCATTTTGTTTCATATTTATCCTGATCAGGTTGTTTAATTAAAAGACAATGTGTTCTGGGGGAAGAGGGAACTGTCACTATCTACAATGTGTGTGTGTGTGTGTGTGTGTGCACATGTGTGTCTGGAGAGGCAAAATTGGAATTAATTGTGATTGAAATACAATTCTCATTATCCCTTCTGCAACAGAGTTGGCTTTCTTAACAGAAAGAGCTCAAGAATATGAAAAGCAGATACTGTCTTTTAATACTTTGAAAATGAAATGAATAAATGAAAAATTAACAAGTTCTTAGCTAGGAGGGCATTTCAAAAAGAAATGCATTTTAGTGTCCAACACGAGTTCATGAACTTCCAGAGAAAACTTGGGCCAATGGGATCCCTGGGTAGAGGAGAGTTAACAGTAGAGTGGAGTCAGGAATAGCAAATCTGATCATTTTTAGCCATTCAGAAACAATCCATCAATAAACATTCGTCATTATTGCTGTTCATTTAAGCCTTATTTGACTCTGTGACCTTATTTGAGGTTTTCTTGGCAAAGACACTGGAGTGCCTTGTCATTTCCTTCTCCAGTTCATTTTATAGACGGGGAACGATGCAAACAGGGTTAAATGGCTAGTCTAAGGTCACACCAATAGTAAGAGCCTGAGGACAGATTTAAATTCAGAGAAAGGAGTCTTCCTAACTCCAGGTCCAGCACTCCATCCACTCAACCTTTAAACATTTCTAAGCATCAACTGTATGCCAACAAGGCACAGTACTACTAACTAGGAATAAAAAGGAAAGCATAAAAGAGTTCTTGCCTACAAGGAACTCACACTCTGATGGGTGAAAACAGCACATTAAAAAACAACAAAACACTAAGAGTTGGGGAAGGGTGTGATGGATTCTAGAAAAGTGAAGCCAGGTGGAAAATGATGAGATGGCTACCCTGGGTGCCCTCCATAAACGGAGGATCTGGGAGGAGCCCTCTATGATGTCAACTCTCCAAACAGAGGGAGAAAGACACCCCAAGAATATGTAGGAGGTGTGAATATAAAGGCTGATGTGACCTTGCAGAATTCTAATGAGTCAAACCAAGGAAAAATCCAAGAACAAAACACCTAATTTCAGGTTATTATAGCAGGATTCCACAGCATGACACAGGAGAAGGCATACTGCCTTTCGAATCCTTACAAGATGAGGGTTCATGTCCTCCAGCTTCATTCTTCTCCAGGCTACACCAGTGACTCATCCCTACTGGACTACCTCCACATGACCATCTTTGGTCATAGGATTAAATACATAGATGACATGTCTATAAAATTTCTGGGTGATTGGACTTTGTAATTTTCTTGCTAATTCTACATGTCAAATTCATCAGTGTACTATGGGCATTCGGAAATGCAAGGCTGGAGGTCATGAGAAAGATTAACTCCAGACAAACAGATCCAAGAATCATCTGAACAGAAATGATCACTAAATCAATGGGTGAAGATAAGATCACCAAGAGAAACAGAAGAGGGAGAAGGAAGGAGCAGAGGGGAGTGGAGAGAAAAGTGACTAGGCATGGCCTGGATGAAGATTGTGATAAGGAACTGTCCAGCATATAGGATGAGGAGACAATGGTGTCACAAAAACTTTGAAAGGAGAGTGTGTCAAGAAGATGGTGGGTAACAATAGCAAAGGCTGCAAAGATCAAGAAGGATCATGATTAAAAATAGTCCATCATTATATTTGGCAATTAGAAGAACAGTCGTAACTTTAGATAGAGTAGTTTCAATTAAATGATGAGATCAGAAACCAGATTTCTGAGTTCAGAAGATAATGAGAGAAATGGAGGCATTGTTTCTAGACAGCCTTCTCAGGGAATTTGGAGGAGAAATATAATAGTAACTGATTATTCACGTAGAGCTTCAGGATTTACAAGGTGCTCTTACCTACACCATCAAGATAAATAAAATAAAGCCAGGAGGATTAAAGGCACAGCCCAGAGTCTCACAGCTTCTAAATACAAGGTACCTTCTCTCCCAGCTCCATTCCTGACTCTTCTGAATTTTTACCAAAATCTTTGCCAGCAGCATTCTCAACTCAGAAGGGCTTTCTTCCCTGAAGTCCTCTCCTTTGAGTGGTGAATCTTAACTTGGGACCATTTCCTGGAATCCTCACTTCTTTGCCAGCTAGATCCTTGCCTTTCCCACTCCTTTCCTGGCAGCTTTTCCCTCTCCTTCCCCTCCCCAGCTCCCTTAGATATGTGAGGTGAGGAAGAATGAGGATGCAAGCTTCTGAACCCTGGAGACTGTTGTCTTCAAGGTCATTGAAGTCTTTTTTGATTGTATTTTTCTCCTCAATGCTTAGCACAAGGCCTGGGAGACAGTTACTATTTAATAAATGCTTTACTAATTTATCTGCTTATCTACTAATCTATCTAAAAAGAGTAGAATTTGAATACAGATCCATTCAGAAGATCAGTTTCAAATATAAAGTTCAGTTTTCAGCTTGTCAAAACTAAAGAGTAAATTGAGAAATGATCTCCTTATGACAGAACATGGACTGTGCTGGTCAGTAAGTCTTTGTTCCATTGCCAAAATACATTCATATTATTAACTAGAGGACTATATCTACTTACTCCTTCTTAAAGGCAGAAATAATGCCTAATATTTCTATACCCCTATAATGCCTAAAGTGATGCTTTTGCAAGTAGGTATTCACTGCTTTCCTTTTTGGGGGGATGGGGGAGGCAGGGAAAATTGAGTTTTCACCTCTACTAAAATCCAGTTCATCTTGTACTGGAGGTAACTGAAGGTTTTGCCAGGGGAACAAAACTTCTGATAGATTAGAATAGCTATGAGCCTGATGTGGCAAAGGACTGAATGTCTGTCTCCTGAGGACCAGCACAGCTACATATACTGAAGCAAATCCCAGACTCTTAACCAGGAAGTTATGATGTTTTTTTCAACCACTGAAAATCAGAAATACCCGTTAGTACCAACAAGTCAACTGTATAGGTGGAAGGAGTTCTTATGTTATCAAAATTAGGGATCCTTGAAATGCTGAAGTAATTGAGCAATCTACTTAAATTACATGAATGGAGCAGCTGGTTAATTTTGACTGCCTGCTGGGTGATATCCAAGATGGGATTAGATCAATCTAGCGGGTATTTATTTCAGTATTAAATGCCAAGTCACTCTTCCTTCTCCATTCCTTAAAACCACATATTTTCCTCTGTGCTGCCATGTACAACCCACAAAACCTTATGAAGCCTATTTTCAAGGCTAGACTCTCACTTAGAAAACTTAACACTAAATTGAATACCTTTCTCCTCCCCACAAAAAACAAAATGGTTGCAATCAAACATAAAAATGCAAAACAAAAAACCTAGCTCTTAATCCGATAAAGACTTAAAATGCTCAGTTGAAACATTAGTTGATCAATAAGCAAGAATGAGTGGAACAGAAGAGATCAGGAAGACAACATATCCTTAAGTAATCAACCACTTTATTTATTTTTTAGTAATCACCTACTGTGTGCTAGACAATGAGGATAAAAACAAAAACCATGAAACCATCCCTACTAGGGAGGAGTCAGCATTCCTTAAAGAAGACAAGTATATATTTACATATGTGTGTTTACACAGAATAAAAATAAAGTTAAATACAAACTCATACAAAATAGTTAAATACCAAATAGACTAGAAGAGAGTGCGTTAGAAGTTGAGGGGATAAGGAAAATCCTCATTAAGAAGATGATCTTTGGTTGATGTATTAAAGGAAAAAAGGAACTTTATTTAGTGGAGGTAAGAAAAGGATATATCCCAAGCATAGGGGATGGCCAAGGGAGATGCACAGAGTTGGGAGATGTCAAAAGATGGCATGTCCTGTGTGATAAAAAGAAAAAGTTTTCCTAAATTGAGTCCAGCAGAGGGAATACTTTCCAGTGAGTCTGAAAAAACATATAAGAGACAGATTGTTTGGCACTTTAAAACCTAAACAGAAGAGTTTTATCTTTTATCCTAGAAGCAATAAGAAGACATTGGAGTCGACTGAGTAGCAAAGTTACATGGTCAGATTTGTGCTTGAAGAAAATTATTTTGGCAGCAGTGTTGGAGGATGGAATGGAGCAGGAAAGACTTGAGGCAGGGAGATGGATTAAGACGTTGTTGATAATCTGGGCAAGAGTAGGTGAGAGGATGAGAAAAGGTGGTGGCTGTGTGAGGGAGGGCAGATGCCAGAGAAATGAAGATAGGGCGGCAAAGTGTGACAACTGATTAGTTATGTGGGGTGAGGATGAGCAAGGAGGAGTTCTCAAGATAGGAGATTAGAATAATGGTGGGATCAATGACAGAAATGAGTACTTCAAAGGGAGGAGATTTTGATGCTTAAGAAACTGTTTGACAATTTGGAGCTAAGAGAAATTAAATTCGTAATTTAAGGCATAATCATTAGCACTGCAGTGGTTGTATGGGAGTAAAGACAGCAATATTAAGAAATTGAAGTGTTTTAAGTAAGTGCAGAATAGTTATGATGGGGTATCCTAGCTAATGCTTAATTTATTCTGAAATAAGTATCTTAAGAGACAGCTTTGGTAGAATTCAGCACTGCAAGTTAGGTAACCTCAATTCCAAACAACATTTCTCACATCTCCCTCCAAGCTTTGGCTAGCTAAGCTGGTGGTGGTGGTGGTGGTAGGGGTGTGTAAAATTGTCAGGAATCCTCAGAGATCTCAAAGATCTCTTTGAATTGTTCATATTAACCAATAAGATTCCTAATGCCTAAACATTTTGTTTCTTTCAACTGTTTCTTTACTTACAGATGTAATTCCTACAAATTCTCTTGGATTAAGAAAGACCATATCATGCCAAGAGAAAAATGCTACAAGGATTTAATAAGTCGAAGATATCTGTAACTGGGATAGTTTCTCTAATACAGGGAAGGCCATTGTAGCCCTCTTGAAAGGTCACACAGGTCAGGGCTACAAACACATTTTGGCCTAGATATTAATAGATCAGGACTCATTAACATGTGCTGAGTCTTACTGTTCCCCCTTCTCCCATTGGGGAGTTTCTCCTGGGGATTTCATGTAGAAAAGGGGCATAGGTGAGCCAGCCTTCATTCCCTTCCCAGCCAAGTTTCTGGACTTTCCAGGTTTCAACTCCATGCATTCACACATATACCACTCCCTATTAGACTATAAACTCCTTAAGGTCAGGTACTGTCTTTCTTTTTTCTTTTTTTTTTTTTTTTTTTTGGTGGGGATGGTGATCTATTTCCAACACTTATCACAGTGCCAGCAGGTAGTAAGGGCTTGATATGCTAGTTGCCTTTGGGTATAGTGAATTCTGTCTCCAATCTTTGTGTCTTTACAGAGAATGCTTCTAATTTCCTAAATGCACTACCTTTGCCTGACAGAATTCCTAACTCTCCTAAAAATCTTGCTCAAATTCCACTTACTATAGTAAGTCTATATTGATCCCTCAAGTTGCTAGTGTTCTCCCCCAGAAACACCTTTCTTTAATTTACATCTATCTTGCCTTCTCTGAATGGACATAATATCCTTGAGAGTAAGAACTGTTTCATTTGTGTTTTTCTATCTGGCAGTTCCTACCACACTGCCAGGTACATAGTATTTACTCAACATTGAATATACTGTTAAACTGGGAGGTGATCACAAAAGTAAGACACATCCTAACCAAAGAAGAGCTTACAATCTACTGAAATAGAATGAATAAGGCAATGGTGACTCAACTTTACAGGAGGCAAATGAGAAAGAAATAGCTGTACCAAGTGCTTTAAGCATTTAAAATTTCATTGATGAAGACAATTATAATAAAACAAAAATAACTAGCAGCTGGGGATTCACAATCATGACTACCTTTTACTTATTTTTAAACAGTTCAATTTCCTAATGTTAATGAGTCCCTTTGCTTGCATGGACATACAATTTGAAAATCAAACCCCTGGAATTATAAATATATTATTCAACTAATTAGTGAAGTTAATGGATTTTCTTGTTCTGTCAGAAAGCTTTAGCCTAAACATGTTGAAGCTCTCAGGATAAATGCTTTGCAGGATGTGTAAAGTATTCACCTAGTACCCAGAAGAATCAGATTGTGTTAACATCATCAAGGATATTCTCATGAGAGACAGTGGGCTCTCTATTACAGAATGATATTATGACCTCCAAAAGTGACATTTAGCAGGATGAAGGGCTAGTGCATTTATGTCATTTTGATATAAGATTGAGAAAATAATAAAAAAAAATTTTGAACTTGAATATTCTAAAGTCAAAATGGTGTTTTTACATTTATTTTAAGTGAGTTCTGAATTAAAGTCACTTTATCCCCAAATATGTATTCATAATTAGACAATCCGCAATTGAGTAAATCAACATGCCAATGAACAAGTAATATTAACCACTAAATCTGCCTACATCATGTTGAAAATCACAAGCTACTGGTAAGAAAATACTGTTAGAGAATACTTCAGCAAAATCTTTCTGAAGGCATCCGACGAATGTCTGGAATTTCTACATCAAAAGAAATAGCTTGTAGTTAAATAAAAAATAAAATTGTATTTAAATATATTGATGTATATGTGTATATACACACACACACACTTTAAGTAAAGGTACTTAATAAATGCTTGTTCACTTGATTTCCTGAAGCACAGAATTTGCCATGTCACAATCACCTTCTTGGCCCATCACTTTTCTGTTCTTGGGTACTCAAAAATGCACACAATTTATTTGTATCCTTGTGGGGTTGGGGAAAGAACACCTGATTAAGAACTATATTCCAAATATACTTTTATAAGATGAAATAACATTTTTTTGCTTAACAAAGAGAACCTTTTCCTCTTTGATTTTGCTTTGAAACACAAAATTCTCACCTGAAGGTCCAGTGAATAACCTGCTACCCAATAGTCAGGTCTAATCAACAGCCTGTCAACCTTGAAGTTAATTCTCTTTACCTCTCCTCAATCACTCCTGCATTGGAGATATGTCTAAATAGGCCATGAAATAAATCATGAGAGCTTCAAGAACAATCTGTTTTGTTTAAATTCTAAAAGGGGATGGAGTAATCAAAGTTTCTGTGAAAAGAGATAAGAAAAATCATAGCTAATTGGGTTACTAATGAATAAAAAACTCGTGGCACCCACAGCATAGGATAGGCAGAACTCCTCTTAAATGAGAAGGAAAATGAAAATCCACCTTGATACCTAAGTGTGCTAGTAATTATTGGCTATTACAAACAGAAAATTCTCTATCCACCCTCTTTTATGCAACACAAGAAGGTAATTAAAAGTGAAGAAAGGAAAAGAATATGAAACATTGAGAAGTATTCTGAACAATAAATAGGGAAAATTCTCCTAAGTTTACTGAGGATTGAAGGGGGGTAGGGTGCACAAAAGGAATATAAACCCATCAAAAAGCCAAGGACAATGTGGTAGGATTACAGATTAACCAACCTATAAAATCACAATGTTACTATTCTCTCTTGCCTCATTCATATCATCAAACGTAAGCACAAAGCAAAGAGCAGAAATGAATTTGCCCATAAATATTCCCTTGTGGTTTTCTATTTAAGAATTAAATCCCTCAGATAGTGGTCTATAATTGAATGTACCATTGCTGATAGAGGAGAGATTGCATCAATGAGAAAATGTAGAAATTTGTTCTGGTTTCACGCCTCCCTGAGCTCCATGTTCTTCTCATCTTTCTCTTATTGAATCAAATATAAATAAATGAATAAATGAAAACTTGAGGTGAGAGGCCCAGTGGGACAATTTAGCTGTAGTGTATGCTGTTATCTTGCCTCCATTGACAAATCAAATCTAGAATATTTTCAGAAGGTATATATAAAAGAAGTTTCTCATTCTCTCTTCCTCCCTCCTTTCTCTTCCATCCCTCCTCCCCTCCTTCTCTTGTTCCTCTCCTTTATCTTCTCCTCTCTTAAAAAAGATTTAAAAAACTTAAAAAAAAAGTTTTTGTTAAAATAAGCAATGCCACTGTAGAATGATGTACTTCACAATTTGCAGAAGTTTAAGATCATAAGGCTTCAGTTGTTTTATCAAAAAAGGCAAATAAACATAAAAGTTATGTGGATTACTTTGAAACATCTTAATTTTATTCTAAGAACTAAGTTGTTTTTTTTCCTGGTATTTCTATAGGGTTAGAAAAGGAGAGGCTAAGGAAGATTTGGGAAGGAGGTATCTTTTTAAGTTCATGAATAAATAAATGTAGTTCTGCAATATCGTAAGGCACAAGACAAAAAGGTCTTATGCTCTTCAAAATATTCATACCAAAGTTTTCTGTATTGGCAAAAAAACAGAATACTTTATTATTTACCAAGTACTACAGATGCAATCTGATTTTATCCTCACAACTCTGAGAGAATATTATTATATGTTGATATTATTATCCCTTTTCATTTTTATTTAGTCATTCCAGTCATATCTGACTCTTTGAGACCTCATTTGGAGCTTTCTTGGCAAAGGTCCTAGAATGGTTTGACATCTCCTTCTCATTTTACAGACGAGGAATTGACGCAAACAGGACTAAGTAACTTGCCAAGGGTCACCGAGTCAGTATGTATTAGAGGCAGAATTTGAACCTAGATCTTCCTGACCTCCATTCTCAAATCATTGTGCCAAATAGCCATCAATATTGGAATTCCTAATCAAGCTGTAGCATATACATATAGTGAAATGTTATTATGCCTTTAGAAATGATGAATATAAAAATATCAGACACATGTAAAGATTAATATTAAGAGAATCAACAAAGTAGAATCAACAAAACAGTATGCTCAATGACTACCACTAAGCTCAAAAATAAAACAAAGAAAAATAATATATGAAACTGAAGGCTGTAGATGTAATGCTGACCTCCAATATGAGATGAGAAAATGTGCCATTTCATTCTTAGAAGAGGGTGGGGACTATGGTGTGAAATATTGCATACACTGTCAGACTTGATTGATTTATGGATTTGTTTTACTGAACTGTTTTGGTTTTTTAATTTTTTGTTATAAGATATAACTCAAAAGGCAATTTATCAATTGGTAACTATTTTCTAGGCACAATTCTAAGTATTTAAGTTACAAAGGCAAAACCATAAATAGTCCCTTATCCTCAAGAAGTTTGCAAATATAATGAAATACAAAGGTGAGATAAGAACAACATCCTAAATCCCTGCTCCCAAGCAAGTTAGGCCAACATTTTTTTTAACTGCTTGGAAACCATCCTTGAACTTCAGTTGGCACAAGGAACTAAAGGCTCAGACCCCTGAGGTTACTTCTTCATTGCCTGAATAAGAGAAGACATAAAGAACTCCAAGAACATTTTCAGTTGCGCATGAAGGTAGCCTACAGCCGAACTGTTCAAGGCTTTTTGCAAAAAGATGGATTTGTTTTATCTTACAAGTAAGAGAAAGTAATTAGAGATCATCTGCAAAACATAAAATTATGGAAATACTTATCCTGTCTACTTCACAGTTCTGTGGTAATTCATCCACCCTCTCCCCTCATCCTATAACATCTGCACCTGCACTGACTCAGTTTTGAAACAAAGAAATTCTTTCTTTCTTTTAATAAATATTTATTTCTTTCAGTTTTCAACATTCACTTTTATAAGAATTTGAGTTCTAAATTTTCTGCTCTTCTGTCCAATCTGATATAGGTCATACATGCACAATCATATTAAACATGTTTCTATATTATTCAGTAGGCATCTGTATTCAGACTCCATAGTTCCTTCTCTGGATGTAGATAGCATCTTCCATGAGTCTTTTGGAATTGTCTTAGATCATTGCATTGCACTCAGAACTAAGTAAATCAAAGGTGGTCACTGCATAATGTTGCTGTTACTATGTACAAAGTTCTCCTGGTTCTGCTCACTTCATTTAACAGTGGTTCAAGTAAGTCTTTCCAGGCTTTTCTGAAGTCTGCCTACTCATCACGTCTTACAAAATAATAGTATTCCATTTCATTCACATACCACAACAAAGAAATTCTTATTAGCATTTTATTTATCATGGATCTCTCTCCTTCACCCAAAACTGTGTTCATTTGTAATTGTTTCTTCAGTAAAAAATAAGGGCACTGAAATAGCAGATGTCTAACTAGAACACAAATAAATATTAGAGTAACATTTTTTCAGTTACTTTCTAGAATAACTCTTGTCCTTCCACTTCCTCTCCATAACTTGTCCTTCCTCTTCTCTCCAAAAGTGGATTCAGCCTACCTGCTGTTTGTTATACAAGATACTACCAAATTCCCAACTCTGTGCCCTTTTGGTGTCTGTTCCCCATGTACATCTTCTTCTCCTCTGCCTCCTGGTTGCCCTGGCACTCTTTGAAATTTGCCTCAAATCACACCTTCTGCAAGAGGCTTTTTCCAGTCCCACCCCTATTAGTTCCTTTCCATAGAGAATTATCTTCAACTTTTCCTGCATATGTTTGATATATACTTAGTTTTTTGCTAAATCATATTTTTTGCCTTTCTTTGTATCTTCACCACTTAGCACAATGCCTAGCAAACAATAAGCATTTTTAAAAATGCTGTTTGCTGACTGGGTAAAAGCACAGACTCAGCCTCTCCCTACAGTTGCAGCTCCTGAATCATGCTAGCACTGAAGGAACTTCAAGGAAATTGTGAATAATTTGCTTCTCCAACTTAGTCCCATGCAACCAGTCTTCCAATTTACATATAAGGAAATTCATATTATCTGTGTATGATTCTTGATCACTATGTCTCTTCAAGTCCCCAGCTCATGTCACAACTACACTCCATAAGCCCATTCAGGTAGGTTTCTTCTTCCTGGGCAAAAAAGTGAGGGGTAGATGGAAGACTTTTGGACATGTTCGCCCATGCTCCAAGAGCTAGGTACATAAGAATTGAACCAGTCAAATTTATTTTTTTTTTTGAGGATAAGAATTGTTTTTATTTATTTTTAGATTTTGAAATTCATTTTCACAAAATTTTGAGTTCCAATTTTTCTCCCCATCTCTCCCCTCCCCCACTCCATAACACCTTGCATTCTGATTACCCCTTCCCTCAATGTGTCCTCCCTTCTATCACACTCCACCCTTCACTTATCCCCATCTTCTCTCTTTTCTTGTAGGGCAAGATAGCTTTCTATATCCCATTCCCTGTGTTTCTTATTTCCCAGTTACATGCAATAACAATTCTCAACATTCGTTTCTAATACTTTGAATTCCAACTTCTCTCCTTCCCTCCCTCACCACCAGCCCCACTGAGAAGTCAAGCAATTCAACACAGGCTATGTAGGTGTCGTTTTGCAAAAGACTTCCATAATAGTCATGTTGTGTAAGACTAACTATATTGCCCTCCATCCTACCCTGTCCCCCTTCTTTTTCTATTCTCTCATTTAACCTTGTCCCTTCCCAAAAGTGTTTACTTCTAGTTACTCCTTTCTATCATTCCCTTCACCCCATTTGTCCCCTTCTCCCCTACTTTTCTGTAGTGTAAGACAGATTTTCATACTAAATTGAGGGAGCATGTTATTCCTTCCTTAAGCCATATGTGAAGAGAGTAAGCTTCACTTTTCCCCTCTCACCTCCTCCTTTTTCTCTCCCATTGAAAAAGATTTTTCTTATCTCTTTTATGAGTCATAGTCTTCCCCATTCCATTTCTCCCTTTCTCCTCCCAATATTTCCTCTCACCACTTAATCTTATTTTTTTATGGCTATCATGTCTTCTGATTCAACTCAACCTGTACTCTCTCTATGTGTGTGTGAGTGTGTATGTGTGTGTGTGTGTGTGCAATCCCTCAAACCACTCAAACACTGTGAAAAGTCTCAAGAGTTACAAATATTATATTTCCATGTAGGAATGTAAACAGTTCAGCTTTAGAAGGTGCTTTATGATTTCCCTTTCCTGTTTTCCTTTTCATTCTTCTCTTGATTCTTGTGTTTGAAAGTCAAATTTTCTATTCAGTTCTGATCTTTTCATCATGAATGCTTGAAAGTCCTCTATATCACTGAATGAACATTTTTCCCTGGAATTATTATACTCAGTTTTGCTGGGTAGGTGATTCTTGGTTTTAGTCCTAGTTCCTTTGACTTCTGGAATATCCTATTCCAAGCCCTTCAATCCCTTAATGTAGAAGCTGCCAGATCCTGTGTTATCCTGATTGTTATTTCCACAATACTTGAATTGTTTCTTTCTAGCTGCTTGCAGTATTTTCTCCTTGCCCATGGAACTCTGAAATTTGGCCACAGTATTCCTAGGAGTTTCTTTTTTCGAGTCTCTTTCAGGTGATCAGTGGATTCTTTCAATATTTATTTTGCCCTACCAGTCAAATTTATATAAGAAGTGGTGCAATTAGATCTCATATGGTAGAAAGTGTCCACTATGTCTAGAAGTTACAAATCCCAAGGGATTATTTATCACCATTACACCTTAAGTATCCAGAGAAAAGCTGATAGGTGCATCACAGATACACAACTGGAAGGACCTTCAGTAGTTCGTCATTTTAGAGATGAGAAACCTGATACCCAGGGAAGTTGAGTGTCTTAGCAACTGCCAGGGACAGGATCTGAATCTTGAGTGGTCCTCTCATTCCTGTCAGTGTTGTTTACATCAATAACTAGCTATCTGCCTCTAGAACTAGAGAGGGAATAGTAGATCAAAATAAACTTCCTGTCAGAAAAAAAGAGATTAGCCTCAAAGGATAGCTCTTAAGCAATTTTCTCCAACCAAATATTATCTAAACGTTCCCAATAGTTAATTTTATGCCTAGTTCATATTAAAACCACAACTCAAAAATTTGACTTTTTTCTCCAAATGAGCTCCCTTCAAAAACAAAAAAATCTATCAGTAGATATCAAATTTGGCTAATACTTTCCAGTATATCATTTTCAAACCAAAGCAATTTCAATCAAAGTCAGAATATCACATGACTCATTAAGTTATCATAGAAAACATTATTATTACAGGGAAAAAAGTCCTTAAATTATACATTTTAGGGAGGGCAGAGTCAAGATGGCGGAGTAGAAAGATGCACATTTGCGAGCTCCGAACCCACAGCCCATAGAATTAATGTAAGAAGAGATCCCCATAAGTTCTGGATCACTGCAGGGTGTGCATAAACAGAGTGGAAGAGATTTCCATTCCAGAGAGCCCTGGAGAGCCGTCCACAGGGTCCGTCGAGCCCCGGAAAGCGGACCCCACCCTATCGCTGCCCTGGCCGTGGCCCCAGAGAAGCTGATCCGAGCAGGCTTCAGGGACGGAAGTTCCGGTGGCCGGGAAGGTCCCTCCGCCCACAGAAGCTACAGGTCAGTGAGAGAGACGGCTGGTTGGCCAAGAGGGGAGCAGGGTGTCTCCGTGGCTCGGGCCCCCTCGGGAGGAAGTGGCGGCAGCACAGGTGGGGGCAGGAAGCGGCGGAGGCAGAGGCGGGGGCGGCGGCAGAGGCAGCAGCGGTGCTGCCGTGGCAGCCCAGGACTCCCCCAGCAGCAGGCAGGATCTTCATTACTGAAAGTCTCTGCATAAACAACCTGAGGGAGCTGAGCCTGGGAGACGGCCCTGCCCCACCCCGCTCCATTACCAAAGGTCTCTGCATAAAGCCCGTGAGGGAACTGAGCCTGGGAGGCGGCCCAGCCCCCACCCGCTCCATCACTGAAGGTCTCTGCATAAAGCCCCTGAGGGAGCTGAGCCTGGGAGGTGGCCCTGCCCCCACCCCAGCACCAGAACTAAAGCTCACATTGATTAGCAGCCATGTGGCACAGAAAGCCCATTTGAATCTCAGACCCCAAGCACTAGCTGGGCAAATCTAGGCGGGGGTGGACAGGAATCTCAGAAGTCAAGTAACTGGCTGGGAAAATGCCTAGAAAAAGGAAGCAAAATAAGACTATAGAGAGTTTTTTCGAACAGATGCAAATGATCCCGACTTTCGGATCTGATGACGAGGACATATTCTTGCCATCAGGGAAAGACGTGGAGGGCGGGACCTCGGTACCCGACATCCCAGGCGTATGTCCGGTGGGCTCAGGCCTTGGAAGAGCTCAAAAAGGATTTTGAAAAGCAAGTTTAGACAAGTGGAGGAAAAACTGGGAAGAGAAATGAGAGAGATGCAAGGAAAGTATGAAAAACGGGCCAATACCTTGGTAAAGGAGACTCAAAAAAAATGCTGAAGAAAATATCACCTTGAAAAATACGCTCACTCAATTGGCAAAAGAGGTTCAAAAAGCCAATGAGGACAAGAATGCTTTAAAAAGCAGAATTAGCCAAATGGAAAAAGAGGTTCAAAAGCTCACTGAAGAGAATAGTTCTCTCAAAATGAGAATGGAACAGATGGAGTCTAATGACTTTACGAGAAACCAAGAAATCACCAAACAAAACCAAAAGAATGAAAAAATGGAAGAGAATGTGAAATATCTCATGGGAAAAACAACTGACCTGGAAAATAGATCCAGGAGAGACAATTTAAAAATTATGGGACTACCTGAAAGTCATGATCAAAAAAAGAGCCTAGATATCATCTTCCATGAAATTATCAAGGAAAACTGCCCTGACATTCTAGAACCAGAGGGCAAAATAAGTATTGAAAGAATCCATCGATCACCACCTGAAAGAGATCCAAAAAGAGAATCTCCTAGGAACATTGTGGCCAAATTCCAGAATTCTCAGCTCAAGGAGAAAATATTGCAAGCAGCTAGAAACAATTCCAGTACTATGGAAATATAATCAGGATAACTCAAGATCTAGCAGCTTCCACATTAAGGGATCAAAGGGCGTGGAATAAGATATTCCAGAAGTCAAAGGAACTAGGACTAAAACCAAGAATCACCTACCCAGCAAAACTGAGTATAATACTTCAGGGGAAAATATGGTCTTTCAATGAAATAGAGGACTTTCAAGCTTTCTTGATGAAAAGACCAGAGCTGAAAAGAAAATTTGACTTTCAAACACAAGAATGAGAAGAAGCATGAAAAAGTAAACAGCAAAGAGAAGTCTTAAGGGGCTTACCAAAGTTTAACTGTTTACATTCCTACATGGAAAGACCATATTTGTAACTCTTAAAACTTTTCAGTATCTGGGTAGTTGGTGGGGCCATACACACACATATACACGCATGCACACACACACACATACACACATGCACACACATACAGAGACAGAAAGCACAGATTGAATTGAATAGGATGGGATCATATCTTAAAAGAAATTAAGGTAAATCGTGAGAGAGAAATGTAGTGGGAGGAAAGAGGGTGAAATGGAATGGAGTAATTATATGTCATTTAAGAGGCAAGTAGGAGACTTTTTAGTGGAGGAATAAAGAGGAGAGCTGAGAAAAAAAAAAAACAAGAAGTTTACCTTTATCACATTTGACTAAAGGAAGGAATAAAATGCACACTCACTTTGGTATGAAAACCTATCTTACGTATAGGAAAGTGGGGGAGAAGGAGATAAGCAAGGAGGGGGGATGATGGAAGGGAGGGCAAAGGCAGGAGGGAGCAATTTGAAGTCAACACTCAGGGAGGGACAAGATCAGAAGACAGAAGAGAAACAATGAGGGGCAGGTTAGGATGCAGGGTAATTCAGTTAGTCTTACACAACATGATTATCAGGGAAGTCATTTGAAAAACTACACAGAAGTGGCCTATATTGAACTGCCTGCCTTCTGAAATGGAAGGGGTGGGGAGGGAGAGATGGGGAGAATTTGGAACTCAAAGTTTTAGGAACAACTGTTTATTATTGTTGTTGCTACTAGGAAAGAAGACATACAGTTAATGAGGAATAGAAAGTCATCTGGCCCTACAGGAGAAAAGAGAAAATGGAGATAAGAGAAGGGAGGGATGACAGAAGAAAGGACAGATTGGAGATAGGGAAAATTAGATTGCTTGGGGTATTGGGGTGTGGGGAGGGGAGAAAAGGGGAGAAAATTTGGAACCCAAAATTTTGTGAAAATGAATGTTAAAAATTAAATAAATAAGTAAATATTTACAAAAAAAAGAATTATACATTTTATCTCTCCAGACTAGCTCATTCCACATTTCAGAATTGTGGTTAGGGAAAGATGCCCATTAGGCATATTTTTTAACTCAAAATCATAGCCTTTGCCAATTGAACAAGTGCTTCTTCAAATAATGATTTTTAAATCTGAATCATATCTTTGTTCAAATTTAATCCCACTGAAATAGAAATATGTACAATAAAGACATTGACAACCTGAGATCATCTAAAGTTCAAAAAGTTTTGAATGAAAAAGAATAGTTTGAAAGAAAAACAACCCAGATTTGCATAAAATTTAAATTAATTTTCTTCGGACCAAGCAACTTCTTTTCAAATATTAAAATATTAGGATTGTGCTAAGTAAGTCTCAAAGATTAGTATTGTTCTCCAAGGAAGAGTTTTCCCCTTCTTTTACTACATATAAAGATGGCCAAAGGAGACTCAGTGAGAGTTTTCCAATAATTTTGGTTTCTCAGATCTAAATATTTAATTCACTTAAACAAATATTTGTTAAGTACTTAAGATTGTCAAGAGACTGTGCTAGACAAAGACAACAAAAAATGTTTCTTCCTCTTAAGGAGATTATATTTTGCAAGACAACAAGAAAATCAGATAATCAAATAATTTCAAAAGAAAGAAAATAACTCCTGGGAGAGAAGGGACAAAGCTAGGTCTATAAGAAGTGACATGTGAACCATGCTTTGAAGGAAGGTAGGGATTCTGGAGGGAAGAACACAGTGACATTCAAGGCATGGCAGTAGGGAGATGGGAGGTTTTCTGTTAAGTAAAGGGAGAAGTTTAGCAGACTAGTTGGATTGGGATGGAGAATTTATAAAACGGAAAAACATAAAGTAAGATGGGAAAAGTAGGTGGGAACTGTACTGTGGAGAATTTTAAATGTCAGGCTGAATTTTATTTAAATATGAAAATATTTGGCCTAAATAAAAATATTGACATACCTCTGAGACACCAAAAAGTGGTAGGTGACTAAAGAAAAGTGTCCAGAAATGATGCAATCAATCAGCTAACATTTATTTATTAAGTAAAAAACAGTCCCTATCCTCAAGGTCCTTACAATATACTGAGAAAGATAAAGTAGAATGAACACTAAAGAACCACAAGAACTAAATTTGAATTTAGGCACTACATAGAAAAATCTAGGAACTACGTACAAGATGTGTGTCTATGGGCAGAATAATCAATCTCAAAACCTCAGTTTCCAATCGGTAAAATATTCTACTATTCAAAAGGGCCCTCTCTTCATATTAGTCAGGAGAAAGGAATTGATAATTTAAGAAGGCATCTGAATACTATGAAATGAATAGGAAGGGCGAAAAGATCTCTCCTGAGTCTGAAATTAGAATAGTTGACTAGTGATTTGCAAATCTTAAATTCTATCTATATCTATATTTATATGTCATCATTAAATAAAAGAATGGTCTTTAATTATCATACCAAGTTGAATGAGATACTAATGAAATACTCAAGGAAACCTAGATTTATTTTTATTTTTTTATTCTTTTATTTTATTCTTTTCTTTTTATTTTATTTATTCTTTTTTCTTTATTCTTTTAAGAATTTTAAGAAATTTATTCTTTTAAGAAGTTTAAGCTTCTTCTAATACTGAATTATAGTTCTATTACTAAGGTATTGAAATGGGGGTAGAAAAATACATCAACACTCCCAAAAGCACAACAAATAAAGAAATTTAGGACTGAGAAAATTTGGAGACTTCGCTTGTGGCATCCTGTGAATTCTTAATGAAAGGAATGAGCTAAAGCTGCTTAGCAATCCTTTCTTCATAAATAATGGAAAAGTAAACTTCAATCCAACTCTTTTCTCAATTATAATAAATACTGAAAGGAAAGAACCCCAAAGATTTGAATTTTTCCTTTTCTCTGTGCCCCACTATTACCTTAACTCCAGCAACATTAACTGTTTTAGGGAAGCAAATATGAAATTCTTTCCTCACTTACACTTATCAACAGCAACTGAGAATCAAAATGAAATACAACAATAGGCTAAAAATATTCATTTTAAGCAAATGGTTTTCACCTTTTTATGGAAAAATTTTTTTCACACTTAAGAATTATTAAACATTGGTGATTTGTTTACTCCCTAAATCTGTTCCCCACACATCTTCTTGGAAGATATTCAGAAGTACTAAGATGTCTACAAGACAAAGCATGAAACTAGAGAAAACTAGGAAAAGGAACAAAAAAGGAAAACTATAACAAAATATTTGAAACTGAATGCCTCCGTTAAAACCTTTGAATTCTTTAATGTTAGAGAATCACCAGAGAACCCATCTATTGCATAGATGAAAAGTTTGAAACCCACCATACCTTAAGACACATAAGTTGAATAGGAACTAAAACCAATGTCTTCTGACTTTTCTCAGACTTAAATAAATCCCCTGGCTTGCCATGTTTCACTATAGAATTCTAGAAAATCTTTGAGGGGAATCTCAAAATCACTGTGGTTTCAGGATGACTATCTTTGAAATATGTATGTTCCCTTTAGGATGCTGAAAAGAATAGGCAATTTCTAAGTAAAAGACACTTTTTTACCTTTTCGACTCTGCATCTCTTCCTCTTCCAGCACTGCTTAATGGACACAATGGAAAAAGCTACAATATACAGAATATACCTACCATATGCTCATATATAGAAAGACCATCATCACAGTAGCGAAATGGTTTTTAAAACTAGTCGAATAATGTAACAATCCACAGTTCCCAAGGTTACTATAGAACAAAATCTGACTCTTGAGACCAAACTGTGACAATTACTTTCCTTACTTACTCCTAGTGAAAGATCAACTAAATCCACTTAACCGTTCTTAGTACAATGTTAGGAACTCAATGTGCACATAAATGTTAAGTAAAGGTAACAGTAGATAACTATGTTCTCGAGATTTTTCAACATCATGTTTTTGTCCCCCCACACTAAATCAGCCCTTTCCTCTCCTACTCTTAGGCTTATTCAACATTTGATTGCTAATGATTTGAAATGGCTTAGCTGAATATGCACATTGCTTCATATATAATAACTATATAATTATAAGACTGATATGCTATCAATTAAAAATAGTTTAATTGAATTACATATAACAACCAGACTGACAGAGGCAGGCAGACATGGGATTTATGAATTCATTGATATTTGGAAGTCATCAAGTGAGCAAATTCTTTCCTACTGTGGTATACTCAGCAACTTCTAGTCTTAGGTAATTGTCTTGGGCCAGCTAAGTGATTTGCTCAGGGTCACACATCCAGTGTGTCAAAGGCAAGAGTCCAAGCAAGATTTCCCTGACTCTCAGGTTGGTTATATACCCAAAATACCAACCCAAAAAATAAGAGCCCAAATAACTATGTAGAATGACTGAAAAAATGCTGCAGAATACAGCTCAGCCAAGCAATGGAGGTCCTTAAATAGCAACTAATGACAACTGAGCTGTGAAATCAGTGTTATTTGGTTTCTAAATTTAATATTCCATTTATAATTACTCTATACTTATAATAAAAGCATGACATTAAGTGATTCACTGCCTAGTGAGGGTAACACTGAGGAGATTGGCTTAAGTAAAGTTCAGGCTCATGGGGAAGAATTCAAGGAGATATGGTTGGATCAAAGAGATAAGTGTGATTTTGGAAGCTCTGGATTGCCAAGCAAAAAACTTCAGGCTTAAAGTCTGAAGAAACAGAGGGAGGCAGAAAAGAACAGAGGAAGCAGGGAAATGGAACCACAGTTCCCAAACTACAAGGCACCTTAGAGGACCTCTCATCCAAAATCCTCCTTTTAAAGATGACATGATGAAGGCCCAGGGAGGTTAGATAAAGGTACTGGGGAAGCAGAGCTGGAAAAGGAATCAACATCTTCTCGTGTTAAACTTAACACTTTCCACTTCACTGTACTGTACTGGTCCTTATGAGATCAGAGACCTTAAGTAAGAATTCCCATCTGTCCTATTTTCTATACTGTTCATTACCGAGATATCTCCCAGATCTTACTATTCAAATATCTATATAAAGAAATTATTTAGCATCATAGAATCATGGACTTTAAACTAAGAAGGAACTTAGATCACAGTATCACAGATAGTGTGGCAGGGAGAGAAGTCATAATCCACTAATCCAACAACATCCCTGGGATTGGGCAACTGAAGCCTAGGGACAGTGAAATGATGCAGGTAGGTGGCACAGGGGATAGAGCACCCGTCCTGGAGTCAGAAGGACCTAAGTTCAAAGCCACTAGCTGTGTGACCCTGGTCAAGTCACTTAACCTTTGTCTGCCTAAAAACAAAAAAAGTGAGGGAAAAACACAATTGCCTGGCCCTTTGTCTTGACTCCAAATCCAGTGCTCTTTCCACTACATGAGCTACATGTCTTCAAGTCTTCATTTTATTATCTGTAAAATGAGTGACTTCAACAAGAGAGTTAACAGTTATCTGACCTGAGCTGAGGCAGGAGGGGAACCACAACAGCCCTCGCCTTAAAAAAAAAATTTACTTCAAGTTTTTAAGAAGGGAAATGTCCCCCAGTAGTGCCTGTCAAAGCTAATCACAAGCTCAATAAGCACTACCTAAGTTACACAGCCATTTCCCACATTGAACAACTTCTGTCTGCCTTCCAGTGTCACCCCTCAATTTGACAGCGTTCAGGAGGGAGCATGGAGACTTGGAAAGAAGCCTGGCATAAAAGATGGAGAGCTGCCTTTGCAGCCAGGAAGGCTCCAAACCTACTTCTCACTGGCTACATGCACCTGCACCAATCACTTGTCCTCTCAGTGTCTGAGGGAGCTCCTTCTAAGTTGCAGAGAAGGTGTGAGTCTGCAACGACAGAGAGGGAACAATAAAAAAGTGGACTGGCTGGACTATGGTATAATATGCAGGGCACAAGACTGGGAGTCAGAAAGACCTGGGGTATAAATTCTGATTCAAAAACTTTCTAGTTGTGTGACTCTGGGCAAATCACCTAACTTCTTTCTTCTTCCATTTTCTCATCTATCAAATGGCAAAAATAATAAATGTAATATCCTCTTAACAGCAGTGTTTGTTATGAGACTCAAAAGCTAATGCATGAAAAATGAGCTACAAATTCCAAACCTCTAAATTAGTTATTATTAAAACAATGTAGTTGAAAGGAAGAAAACCACATTAACATCTTTAAGCATATTTCCTCATCTATAAAATGAAGAAATTGTGAGGTTCTTTTTGAGTTTAAATCTAAGACCCTACTATCCTAGGACTCCAGCTTCTATACAATTACCAATCCATCTAAATTCATTCGCTTTCCACCAGCAGCAGCAGCACCAAACCCTCTGCCACTCTTCCAAACTTTACTGAGTACCACCATCCTCCCAGTCTATTTACTCAAGCAAGCAGCTTTGGTGCATGTAATCCTCAAACCATTCACTCTCTTCACCCTCATATCCAATCAGTTCTCAAGTCCTGTTGATTTTACTTTTATAACATCTCACATATATGCCTGTTTCTCTCTTCTGACACTGCTGCTACTGTGATACAGTCTCTTATCACTACTGCAATAACGTGCCAGTTGTTCTATATGCCTTAAGTCTTTCCCCACTTCAGCCCATTCTCTTCTCAGCTGTCATAAGTCTGACCAGGTCTACCCTATTCAATAAATACTAATAGTTCCCTTTTACATTCAGTATCAGATATAAAATATATGCTTAATTTGGCTTTCAAAACCCTTTGTAACTTGGCTCCTTCCTAACTTTTCAGGCTTCTTAACCTCAGCACCTTCCACATACTTGGTGCTCCAGTGACATCATCTTCCTCAATGTTCCTCACACCAAAAGAAATTCATTTCCTGATATCAAGCACTTTCTCTGGCTGTCTCCTAGGCCTGGAATTCTCTTCCTCCTCCTCCTCTCCACATTCCTTCTTCCCTGCCTTCCTTAAAAAGTCAGCTCAATTTCCCAAGCCTCCTTAATCTAAGAGTAACTTTCCTCTGAGATTAATCCAAATTTATCCTCTATATGGCTCGTTTTGATATGTTTGAATGTCATCTCCCTTAGTAAACTTTGAGTCCTTTAAAAGCAGGGGCTGTTTTTTATTTGGTTTGGTTCTTCTTATATCCCCACTGCTTACTACAGAGCCTGATAGTTAATAAATATTGCTTGAATAATTTATATCTTGTTACCTCCCCAATTCCAAAATGTTTAAGGACCTCAAACATTATAACAAACATTTTTTTCCTTGATAAAGCTAAAAACTATCATTTAATGATTTCATGAATTTTTGAGCAAATGGATTTGGGGGGGGGGGGCATATCAGACCTGATGAAATCATCCTAGACTGCACTGTTACCCCAAAGACTAATTTTTTTTGGCAATGTCTTAAGGTTATTAGGGTGACAATTTCAGAGTGAGAGACATAAAAGCCTAGAAGAGAGCATCCTTAAAACCCTGCCTTTAGACCCTTTTCACTAAAGTGCAGATGACAGATGGATAGATAGATACATGGGTGGATGACTGATAGGGTTAGGTATCTTATGTATTTTACATTACTAAGTATGTAATTGCTTTTTGATACCATAACCCCACTTAGCTAGCATTCTATCATGCATGAACACCTGTGCCTCTTTTATTTATAAATAGAAAAAGAGCCTGATGTAGTACATACAATGTTAGACTTAAGGACAGGCCAAGTTGGGCTGGAATCCCTGCTCTTATATTTTCTTTCCATTTTATTTTATTCTGAATGTAAGAAATAAAACAATCATTTCCATAATGCAGTAGAATTTTTTTTAAAAAAGATGACAGTACATAAAACTGCAAATACAGTGCACAACTTGCTGTTCCTTTTCAATATACAATAAAGTTACCATGTAACTTTTTTCTTCCCCTTCTTGCCCTAGAGATGGTTACCATTAAACATAAGTGTGTATGTGTGTGTGTGTGTGTGTGTGTGTGTGTGTGTGTGTGGCAGGGGGGTGGCGGTGTAGTACAACATTCTATACATCCATTTATCAGTTCTTACTCTGGATGCAGACAGTACCTTCTTTCCTATGTCCTTTGTAGTAAATTTGGGTATTTACATCGTCCAAATGATGTAGTCATGCAAGGTGTTCTTAAAACAAGATTACTGTTACTGTGTACAGTGTTCTCTTGGTTTTGCGTATATACGCTTCACTATGTTGTGGCAAGTCCATGCTGAGTTAAGAGAGCAAAAATGAATCACTTGGCTTTTCTAAACTCCAGTTTCCTAATCTGTAAAAACATAAATAGTATCTGCAGTACTTACTTCACAAGGCTTTGATAAAGATCAAAGAAGATATCATTTAAATAGGTCTTTGTAGACCTGGAAATCTGAAAGATATGGGTTGATTCTCACCTCAAATATTTTGTAGGTTTGTTACTGTAAGTCACTTAACCTCTCAGCCTCAGTTTCCTCTTCTCCAAAATGAAGATAATTATAGCACCTACCTAAAAAGGTTTTAAGTTGGTATCAAATGAAAAATTACATGTAAAGCATCATGAAGTGTTCCATGAATGCTAGCTGAAAGAACTATAAAAATGTCAGTTATTTTTACTGCAATTTCATCCCAAGACATTAAGTTATCCTGCTATTACTTTTTTGTATTTAGCCTTTGAGTGAACAATAACAAATGCAGAATAAATGACTGATTATTAAAACTGAATAAATGCACTGAAATGTAAGCCCATTAGAATATAAGCTACTAGAGGGAAGAGAATCTATTATCTGGCTTTTCTAACCCTGAGCACAGTGCTTGGTGCATGAAAAGTAATTTTAAATGCTTACTGACTGACTGCCTTTTCTTTAATAGACTCACTGAAAGTTGTTTCAGGAAATTCCAGGAGCAGAAGGGATGAACAAGGATGAACATCTGGTTCCCACATGATGTTGAGATCTTTTAACTTTTTAATGCTCTTATTCCATATAATTTGGAAAATATGACTGCCGTATTCAACATGACAACAGCAAATACAAATGTTCTCAATTTTTAAATCAATATTCAATCTGAGTGATTTGAGGCACCAATTTGTCTGTCAAAAGGATCTAGTACAATTAATTTGTTGAATTCTCAAGTATACTTTGGCATCTGTATTTGTAATATGGAGATCTGTCATCTCTTAGTTGAATGATATGAATAGTAACAAGTTTCTGGTTTACAATTCTCACCACCCAATCATCTTTCTAGTTATTTGGTGGGAGGTCATTTTTTTGCCATTTATATGGTGATTATCATTATTTCTATATTTTGCTGTATTCTGCATTTTTCTAAATTATTTCTATATATTTATGAAGTTTCTATAAAAAAAAGTGTGTTTTGGCAAGGACAGAAAGAATACTCTTCACTGAGATATTGCATTTCTCATATATTAATGGAGAGAAAAACTGTACTCTGAGTGATGAAGGGAACAGAGCACTGGATTTGGGGTCAAAGGACCTGTGCCAGTTCACTCCCTGTGTGGTTTTGAGGAAATTACTTAACCTCCCCTGGGCCTCAGTCTCTTCATCTGCCAAATAACATGTGTCTAAATCTATTATCCCCTAGAAATCAGCCATGGAAGAACTATCAGGTTCCCCAACCCCTCCCTTCTAGTCTATGACTCTCTATGTACAAAAAGCTTCATTCTGTAAATATGAACCTTTCCAAGACGAATTTAAACAAAGGATTGTTTATGAGGCAAAGATTGATTGGATGTTTGGACACTTCACACCTCTCTGCCTCACGACCTAACCTAGAAGCAAGGATGATAGCATGTCTACTTTCCTTTAGAATCAAGGTTTCAGACAAAACTCTGGCACTGAAAAATGATCCAGAGAATATAAGACATATTCATTGGAATGTGCCTAAATCATATCAAACATGAAATCTTTCCCCCAGTACCACTGTAAAGCAGGTATAAACAACCAATGTATACATAAAGTAGAAAACAAAATACTCATGTGTATTGTTAAATAAATAAAAGGTAATTAGAAGGAAGTTTGGGAATATATGATGAGAAACCTTGGAATAGTTGTGTGTGTAAGTTTTAAAAAGTAGACTCAGAATTATATAGAATTGTTGCATCCATCTAGACTCCCTCCTTCCCTCCACAATGAACCCACTTGTAGGCAAAAGAGTAAGAATATAACATTCCTTTTGTTTTTATTTGCACTTAAAGTGCTGGAATCAAGCTAATGCTATCATCACCAAAAAGTGTACATAAGAGCAATAAAGTATATCTTGATGGTAATATCAATTTGAGCTACAGTCCCCACTGTTACGTATATGTAAGTCAAAACACAAAGAAAGGTTCCCTGTACACTAATATATTAATATCAACATTTTTATGGTAAAAACTGGAAAGTCATCTATTTGTACTATCTCACCCCAAATATCCAACAATGTGCCAATTTCTGTCATTTCTACTTGACAATAGCTCTTAGACTGATCTCACCTCTACTCTTCTCTACTAACACAACCACTATTCTATTTCAGATCCTCATCACCGTTCATCCAGCCTTCAAATTAATTTCACCTAGACTTCTAGCTTCAAGTCTCTCCTGTTTCTTATTCATCTTATACACAGGTAATAAAATGGTTTTCTTAAAATTCAGAGCACATCATTTCACTCCCTTACTCAAGAGCAAAAATTCCAATGGCTCCCTATTGCCTATGGGCTTAAATATAAGCTCCAGCTTGGCTTTTAAAGCTCTTCACAATCTGGTAACAAGATGCTTTTCCAATCTTATAAATTACTTCCCTTGCCAAACTCTACAGATCAGGCAAACTGGCTTTCCTGATGTTCATACAAGATACTTTATCTCTTATCCTCCTGCTTTTATACAGGTGGTCCATTACCATCACCACCACCACCCCACTCCACCCATGCCTGGAATGTACTCCCTCCTTACTTTTAGAATCTTTTATTGCTTTAAAAAGTCCACTGCAGGGGCAACTTTCTCCATACAGCCCTTCTTGATTCCCCCTACCTTTATAATGATCTTTTCCTAAAAATGTTCTCTTGTATTCATTTTTATTTTATACTACCAATTAAAATTCCACCTTCAACAAAAAACCTTCCCCTGTCCCTCTGAATTCTAGGGACTTCCCTCTGTTCATTATTTCCTATTTATCATGAATATAGCTTGTTTTGTTTATATTTGTTTACAAGCTCTCTAAATTGTAAGCTACTTGGTGACAAGGAATATCCTTTGTATCCCTAGCACTTAGACCAGTGATGGGCACACACTAAATGTTTATTGTCCCTGATTGATGTACATGTCTTCCTCAACAGAATTTAAATTCTTGAGGATATAAGAAGTGTCATTTGTCTTTTTAACCCCAGTGCCTAGCACAAAGGCTGACATGTAGTAGGCACTTAACAGATGCTTGGTGATCATGGGAAAAGGTAAACTGTGGCATATGAAGGTCATGAATTTTGTTTAATGAAGATGAAAAAGAAAGAGGAACACAGGAGTATGGTAAAATTAGACTTGGGAAAACAAAATAAACAATGAGAACTACAACAATGAAAAAGGAAGAATAAAAAATTTCAAAACTGAAAGCTAAGGAAATACAGTGACCAAGCTTTGTAGTAGAAATATAAGAATGTAATTCCTCCCTTTCATTGCAGTACTAGGGGATTGTATGGATATAAAATCTTTTATAACTTTTAAAACATAGTTGATGTAAGCCAGTGATTCTCAAAGTATGAACCAAGAACCACTAGGGACTCTCAATACCCTTTTATGGGTTGTCATAAAAAAAAAAAAAAGGCAGGATACCATGAGGTCAAAATGATTTTCATAATAATACTAAAACATTTTAATTTCTAATTCAATATTTATTGAATTTATTTCTATCCATAGACAAAACTGACAGGAACAAAATTTCTTTGCAATCTTCAATAATTTCTAAGAGTGTAAAAGGATCCTAAGATTTAAAAGCTGGAGAACCACTAATAAATGATTTGGTTTTACTGAACTCCTTTTTTCCCCTCCTCTTTCTTTTGTATTGTTTATTAGAAAGAGTGCCTTTTCTGGGTTTGAGTGGGGAAAGATATGGGGAAATAAAGGTGATGCGAAAACAAAACCTTATCAATATATTTCAGAAAAAAAAAAGAGTAAGATATTCCAGAGGATTATTCCACTCCCCATAAAGTGGCCTTAGTACTCCCCATCTCAAAAGACCTCTTCTTGGGGGGTGTGGCCAAGATGGTAGAGCAGAAAGATGCACATATTCTAGCTTTTCCCCCACAGCCTATAAAATTCCTGTAAAGAATGACCCTCAACAAATTCTACAGCAGCAGAAGTGACATAGCAAAGGAGTGAGGGACATTTCCAGCCCAGGGTAACCTGGAGGGCTGACCAGAAAGGTCTGTCACATGGGATGTGGAGCAGAGTGGAACCCAGTATTAGCCACGTCACACCAGCACCAGGAAGAACAGGACCAGAACAGGCCTCTGGGTCAGAATCCCTAGTAGCAGCAGAGGGCCTCAGATCCCTCAATCTACAAGTGCCAAAGAAAGCTTCAAAGGTCAGTGAGAGGGCTTTCCCAACTGGGCAAGAGGACAGCAGGGTACCCCCTTAGCACTGGCCCCAGGCTGTGGTGGGCAGAGGTGGTGGCAGCTGCAGTGTCCATTTATTAAGCACTCTGCCTAAAGCCCCTGGGGGAACTGAGAAGTTGATCTGAATCTCATCCCTGAGAACAGTGCTGGGGTGAGGTCCTAGGACCCTCCTTTTGACAAAGGATTTAGAAGTCAAGTAACTGGCTGTGAAAATGCCCAAAAAAGGGGAAAAAATAAGACCATAGAAGGTTACTTTCTTGGTGAACAGGTATTTCCTTCCATCCTTTCAGATGAGGAAGAACAATGCATACTGTCAGAGGAAGTCAAGGCTTCTGCATTCAGTACCTCCAAAATAAATACGCAATGATCCTAGGCCATGGAAGAGCTTGAAAAGCAAGTTAACAGCTTGCTAAAAGAGACCCAAAAAAATGCTGAAGAAAATAACACCTTTAAAAATAGACTAACTCAATTGGAAAAAACAGGTCCAAAAAGCCAATGAGGAGAAGAAGGCCTTAAAAAGCAGAATTAGCCAAATGGAAAAGGAGATTCAAAAGCTCACTGGAGAAAATAGTTCTTTAAAAATGAGAGTGGAGCAGATGAAAGCTAATGACTTTATGAGAAACCAAGAAATTACAAAACAAAACCAAAAGAATGAAAAAATAGAAGACATTGTGAAATATCTCATTGGAAAAACAACTGACCTGGAAAATAGATCCAGGAAAGACAATTTAAAAATTATGGGACTACCTGAAGGCCACAATCAAAAAAAGAGCCTAGACATCATCTTTCAAGAAATTATCAGGAAAACTGCCCTGATATTCTAGAACCAGAGGGCAAAATAAATATTGAAAGAATCCACTGATCACCTCCTGAAAGAGACTCAAAAGGAGAAACTCGTAGGAATATTGTAGCCAAATTACAGAGTTCCCAGGTCAAGAAAAAAATATTGCAAGCATCTAGAAAGAAACAATTTGAGTATTGTGGAAACATAATCAGGATAATCCAGTATCTGACAGCTTCTACATTAAGAGATTGAAGAGCTTGCAATAGAATATTCTTTAGGAACTGGGATTAAAACCAAGAATCACCTACCCAGAAAAACTGAGTATAATACTTCAGGGGAAAAAATGGGCATCCAATGATACAGAGGACTTCCAAGCATTCTTGATGAAAATTTGATTTTCAAACACAAGAATCAAGAGAAGCATGAAAAGGTAAACAGGAAAGAGAAATTATATAGGACTTTCTAAAGCTGAACTGTTTACATTCCTACATGGAAAGATAATATTTGTAACTCTTGAAATTTTTCTCAATATTTGGGTAGGTGGAGAGATTATACACACATACACAACGCAAACACACACAGAGCACAGGTTGAATTGAATCAGAAGGGATGATATCTATAAAAAATAAAATTAAGGACTGAAAGAGGAATATATTGGGAGGAGAAAGGGAGAAATGGAATGGGGCATATTATCACTCATAAAAAAAGATAAGAAAAATCTTCTCCAGTGCAGGAGAAAAGGGAGGAGGTGAGAGAGAGGAAAAGTAAAGCTTATTTTCTTCTTGGCTTAAGGAAGAAATAACATGCTCATTCAATTTAGTATGAAAATCTATCTTACACCACAGGAAAGTAGGGGAGAAAGAGACAAGTGGGGTGAGGGGGATGATAGAAGGGAGGACAATGGGGGAAGGGAGTAATTAGAAGTAAACACTTTTGGGAAGGGACAAGTTCAAATGAGAGAATAGAATAATTAGAGGGCAGTGTAGGATGGAGGCAAATATAGTTAGTCTTACACAACATGATTTATTCAAGTCTTTTGCAAAACAACACATACATAGCCTGTATTGAATTGCTTGCCTTCTCAGTGGGGATGAGTGGTGAGGGAAGGAAGGAGAGAATTTGGAATTCAAAGAATTAGAAATGAATGTTGAGAATTGTTATTGCATATAACTGGGAAATAAGAAACACAGGTAATGTGGTATAAAAATCTATCTTGCCCTACAAGAAAAGAGAGAAGATAAAGGAAGGGTGGGGTGTGACAGAAGGGAGGGCACATTGAGGGAAAGGGTAATCAAAATGCAAGGTGTTGTGGAGTGGGGGGAGGGGAGAGATGAGGAGAAAAATTGGAACTCAAAATTTTGTGAAAATGAATATTGAAAACTAAAAATAAATAAACATTAAAAAAAAGACCTCTTCTGGCAAATCTATAAAAATCCCACCAAAGAACTAAACCATTAAAAGGAAAAGGTATTGAATCCCTTAGAAAACTGCTAAAAGGGGTTCATTATTCCAGTTGAATGCCACTTGTGGTTTCTTAAAACTGGGCAATGTTATTCAATCTGCCTTGGTTTCATGTACTTGTAAAAATCGTTGCACATGAGAATCCTGCATGGAACCATAACGATGACCTGAAGATTAGGACTCTATTGAAATAACTTTAGGTGATGACATTTTCTAAGATCTACAAACAATATTTCTTCCCTAAAAGAGATATTTCCATTCAATTGTAGGTTAGGCAAGAAAACATCACAAAAGGATTGTCTTTCTCTTTTATCAAATGAATAATGCCCCACAAGATCACTGTTCGTTCCTATATCTACAAATGGACTCCTCCTTTTAAGGAATCCATCCTTTGATTATTTGCCCAAATAGTCAAGCATGTATTCAACAAACATTTATTTAGCCCTGATACTGGACTTGAGTTAGTGGCATTCAAACAGGTTGTGCCTCAGAAAATTCTGCCTAGTCTGTGTCAGAGTTAGAGGCAGCAAAACACTCTTCCTTGCTTTAGAAAAAGACTGGACATGAAAATGGCATGGGGAGTAGCAAGTGAGGATGATTTAGTAGAAGAGTAAAACTTTATGTCATGCAAACAGCATGGAACAAATGGATGAGTGGAGGGAAAATGAATGTATTAAGCAATTATTGTTTACCAAGCAGTACATTCAAGTCCTGTGTATAAAAATAAGCCAAATGGCCCCTATCCTCCAGAAATTTATATTCAAACATAAGAGACCATATATGAAACACATTTGGCATTTTTTGAAAGAACTAGATTTGGAGTCAGAGGACCTACATATAAATTCTTACTCTTTTCCTTAATTCCTATGTAAACTTCGACAATAATTTCATCTGTGTCTTTCATCCTCTCTAAAATTAAAGTGTGCAGGTTTTGCTTTCATTTATAAAGCAGAAGTTTGGACTAACTCCAGAGGCAACAGAGTATAAGGAAAAGAGTACTGGATTTAGAGAACATACATATAAATCCTCACTCTATCACTTATTTGTATCCCCAGGACAGTAGCCAGTGCTATGTAGTCACTTAACAGAACCCTTATTTGATCATCCTTTCCTAATTATGTTGAGAGAACAGTTGTTCTTTAGGCTACCCAGTTTTGAATCCTCCAAGTCATTTTGGGGATGATTATCTTTGTCTCATCCCTCATATCCAACCAGTTACCAAGTTTAGTAAATTTTACCTCCACATTTTCTCTCCCATCAATTCCTTCTCTCCCATCACACAGCCACTTCACTAGTTCAGGTCCTCAACTGGACTACTGAAGAATGCTCCTTAACAGGTCTACCTGTCTCCAATTTCTTTTTCCAAACTATCATTCACACAGCTGCCAAATTGATATTCCTAAAGCACAGGTATAACCATGTCACTACACTGCTCAAGAAGCTTCAATGGTTCCCTCTTAGCTCTAGAATAAAATGAAAACTCCTTTTTTTGATGGGAGAGGGGGAGAGTTACTTAAAGGCCCACATAAGCTGGTTCCAGACCTTTCCAAGCATGCTATATACTACTCTTCTCCTACTCTGTGTTCTAGCTTTCTGGTTGCAGTATACCTCTTAGGCACCAATTATTCTCAGTGCATGAAATGTACTCCCTCCTCTCTTCCACCCCCAAAGAATCCATACCTTCTTTTGACACTTGACTGTAATGACATTTCCTATCTTGATGCCCTTCCATAGCTATTTGTATCTTTCCTACCTCAATAATTAATTTTATTTTTACTCCATATGCAATTCATATTCATTCTTTTGTAGGCATATTTTCCCTCTATGATATGAGATTCATGAGGGTAGAAACTGCTTCCATATTATCCTCATATCTCCAGTGTCTGGCATACCATATAGCACAGTTTACACTTAATAAATGCTATTTCTAAAACAATCTTCACATTTTACAAATGAGGAAACAGCACTTAACACACTGCCTTGCAACAATAATGGGTAAAAAAGAATGAAACAATTCCTAATAGCAAGAAACTTACATTCTAATGGGAATGTGTGTGTTCATACACATACTGATAATGTATATATTAATTGTACCATGTACACATGCATATGTACTATATGTATACAAATACATGTATACATACATGTATAATGCATGTACCTATGTTCCTGTGTACATGTTTGTGTATATGTATAATATGTGCATGCATACACAGCATAAATATAAAGTTAATGTGGGAAGGAGGGAGATAGAGAAATATTAAATACAAGGTAGTTTGAGAGGGAAATCGCTAGCACACTTCCGAGGTGGGGCAGAAAAGGTTTCCTGCAGAAGCCAGTGCTTAAGCAAGGAGAAAGGAATTCCAGGAATCTGGGATGGCCACTGCAAAGGTAGGAAGATGAGAGGTAGAGACAAGCTTGTGAGGAACAGGGAAGAAGCCCAGTTTAGCTGGATCACGGAGGCTGTGAAGGGAGAGATGGGAAATAATGTCCTAAAGGGCTGAGAAGATAATTTGGGGACAGATTATGAAGGTTTTCAAAGCTAAAGAGAATAATTTATTTTTTATTCTAGAAGTAATAGGAAGTTACAATCAGGTTTCCTGACATCCAATCAAATGGGATTAAAAAAAAATCTATATGTTGCTCCTTCAGCAGCCACTTCATCTACTGATACTGTGACTTCACACTGGCTGCCTCCCATGCCTGGAATGCTCTCCCACCTCACTTCCACCTACTGACATTTATTTTGGTGCAGTGTGGGGGATTCCTTCAAGATTCAGTTCAAACCTCACCTTCCATAGGAAAACTGTCCAGAGTCCCCCAGCTTCTAGTGCCTTCTCTGACATTATCTTTCATTCATACTGTGTATATCTTGTCTAGAGCTTATGATAAATGATAACATAGACAAAATCTAATCAGAGTAAGCAATCAGTAATTTCTTATGACTATGACATGGTCTTTTTGACTATGACCATTACAAAGAACTAGTCATAAAATCATTAGATATATCTGAAGATTGTATTGTAATACGATTGAAATACATCAGCAAGAAATAGTCAGGTTATTAAAATAAAATTTAATATAATTCTAGAATTTTTTGCCATCTCCCTGCCACAAGTCCTAAGTTCTTCAGTGACATTTCTCACTAATGTAGATTTGGATTACAATATGCCTCGGTGGATTTCAGATTAATTGCTAGATGAAAATAATTTATATCGAAGTACCATGTCCACCCAATTGTTTCTTTGTAATTTGGTAGCTCTTATCTCTGGGATTCCCTAGGAACTCCCAGGACCTTAAAAGTCTGTCATGACTCTGTAGCTGAAAAATACTAACCTAAATAAACTCCATTAGTTTCCTTTCCAAAGTGTCTTAGTGGAATGAATATGGCTAAATATTAGGTAATTAAAGCTAATGAAGAAGATTTGCACTCCTCTTGCCACCGTCACACACTATTTTAATAACTATATCACTCAGCACAATAGGAGGACTTCCGGGGGGTATTTCAACTTCTCTAATGTTTAGATATTTGTTCAGCTCTAACTTGGATCACTCCAAATTCACAAAAGGAAGGGAAATGAAAAAGAAAACATTTGTTTGTGAATCTGCCTGATCTTTGTTTCATTCCAGTGTGTAGCTGCTCTTGTATTTTAACATGAATTCAGTTTGCCATGAAGCAGAGTAGCTACAGCTACTTACCTTTCAAGAAAAAATTTTGAAATTAAGCAAAACAGTAAGCCAGACAGATAACCATTCAGACTCAAGGATAGCTTAGTAACATTTTTAATATTGTCTACATAAAGGAAAATACAACGCATGATTTTGATTTCCTTAAATAAAATAAAATTTCCACCAAAAACTGGAAATTAATCTGTTAAACACAAAGAAATGTTTGCCAAAATGATTACACAACTGGTTTTCACCAGTACGTTTGCCCACCTACATGCTCTCTCAATATTTAATGTACTATAATATACAAAAAGAGAAAGCAATACGGTCTCTTCATTTCACAGTAGAAAAGTCATTCTTATGCATTCACAAATTTCCTAGTTGTTCCAGGACTAATATGTACCAGTTTTCCCCATTCCTCCCTTACTTCCTCTACAGATTTGGGTATTCTTTCTTCCTTCCCTCAACAGTAGTACTTTCCCTTAAAAGGAGACAAAGTGATTTGCCCCAGCTTCCCTAATGAATCTTCCTGGGAATAAAAACACCCAGGTGAGTTTGGAACCTCTCAGACTGATGCACCATATCCTAACCCAAAGACTGGCAGACCACATGATTCTCATCTTCAGGAGGCAAATAAGAGCAAGGACGCTTAAGGAGGTGGGACCTACCAAGTCTGAAGAGAAGCAGAGCTTGCTGCAGATCATTACTGTTAGGGAAAGGACTCTGTGTTAATCCTTCAGGGACTTATGAGTGCCTTCAAAACTGAATTAAGAATTAGGGGAAAAGGCCTAAGTCTAACACTTGTCTTTGTCTTCAAATGAAGCCCATAATATTAAGCAAAGTTTCTTTTTAGCAAATACCATTTTGGATACCTCGGAAAGAGGACCATAAGCTACTCTAAACTTATAGCATTTACTAATGACCAAATATACTCCTTAAATACTCCTTAATGATCAAAACCCAAAGGAAAAAACCTTCAATTTTTTTTTTTATTTCAACATCTTATCCTTCCTCTGTCATTAACCTGATCAATGTGTGACTGAGTAAATTATTAACTTCTTTCTGAAGCTCAGTGTCTTTACTTCTAAAGACTGTGAACTCCATGATTTCACATCAATCTGGTTCTAAAGTTTTATAGTTCTACTAGATTATCTCCAAATTACTTAGCTAAATGTCATAAGGTTCCTCCAGTTCTCTCACCTTTGTTCTATCTGACTTTTTTTCTAGTATGTATTCTTCTACCCATACAACTCTGAACTTTTATTGCACTGCAATGCACACTGTAGGATAAATACATTTTAAGGGATAAAGTCAGTTCAAAAATTCTATAACCTTGGTCTCCTATAGGCATTTCTGGATGACTTTTATTTCATAATTAAATTCCAGGCATAGTCATAAATATAGCCTAGAGACTTTCAAAGGAATCAGCAAATGAAGTTATCCCACTCTGACAAAAGCCTGCATTTTTTTAAACTGATAAATAGCAAGGAGACATTTTCTGAAATTTTGTTTTTGGGACTAGAATTTAAATTTGTAAGAAAGTCCGCTTGGAAATCATTTTGTGAGAGGGGATGCTTTCCAAAAGCATATATTTCTGAGCCATATTCATATATCTTAGCTGAGCTCTCCTATTGGCATTTATTCCATGTAATTATATTGACCATAAATGAATATAATTACAAATTCATATCATCTCATTTGTTATGGGTTTGCCACAAATATAGAAATTAATTCCTCTTGTGGTCTGTAATTAAGAAATACTTGAAAGAATTTTAATTTTTCTGAAAAGTAATAGATTTGCTTTCTCATTTATTTCCTTAAACATGACACATAAGAAAATTTTAGTCTCATACTCATAGCACAAGGCATTTCCAGGTTGAGGGTAACTGACAGGCCTCAAAACTGTTGAATTAAGGGGATGTCTACCCCAAGCATGTGAAGATTTCCCAAAAGACATGAAGGTGGCTAAAGCAGGTGCTGTGAAGCACCGAGGGCTTGGTCAGGCATCTACGACACCAAGGTCATCCATGGCATTCTGGGCCATCACTAGTCATCTCGACTTTTGTCATACCATTGTACTTAAATGACTCAGGAAGAGTGAGGTTGATGACTTTTATGCAACTCTGCCTTACTTAAATCCAATTCACTTGCAAGTCAAGGTATCAGTCATCACTTATGATGTTGCTCATCCCCTTCAAAAACGAAGGATGAGTAACAGGTATATGGTAGACAATTAAAAGATTTCAATTCCTGTCCCCTAACTCCAAGTCCAGTGTCTTTAGCATGATGTGAGCTCCCCTATGGAGTCTGCTACAGATGACATCTTATACATGCATTAAGTTGTTTCAGAGTTGTAGAGTACTATGAGAAGATATCAAGTAGATAAAAGTCAGCTCTTGGAGTCAGGAAGTCCTAAGTACCAGTTCTGTGTATTACACACATTAGCAGTCTAACCTTAACTCTTACCCATTCTTCCTCCCCACCCCTCACATACACACCCTGGCATCTCTCTACAACAAAGTTTCAGAAGAGCAACCAATCTGAATCAGCAGTAGAAGTTTCTACTAAGGAGTAAATCCCTACATCAATGAAATAACAGGTTCAAAAACCCCACCCAACTCAACCTCCTTTGCTCAATTAAATGTATTTTACTTGAAATCAGGAAAACCATTTTTAAGTTATCACCAAAATTATTACAACTTCTTAAAAAGTAGAAAAGAGTTATAGTTTGCAATGTCCCACGATCTCTACCATATTCTGATGTGTCTATCCTCTCTATGTTCAAGCAAAATTGGATTATTTGCCAGACCACTGCTTTACCATCTGATCTTTGCGCTCTGGACTACTAGGACTTAATTACCATATGCCTTGCTGCTGCCATCTCCAGAATACTGGGCATTACCTCTCAGCCTAAGGCCCACTAAGCCTTTGCATGTCTCCTGAAGCTGATCCTCCTATATATCTCTCCCTAGCATAATCTTAGCTCCTCCATAACAAAAATCTGCCAAGTTTTTCTACTTTTATCTCCAGTATTTAACACAATGCTTTATATAAATTAGGCACTTAATAAGTACTTTCTTTTGACACAGATCACAGTGTTGAGATCACACTGCTGAACTGAATAACTGTTTAGTGACTGCTATCAACTTAGTCAAAATTCATCATTAAGGACAGCTGATTCTTTCCTAACCACATACCCCATATAACCTCTGCAAACACATACATATACCATTTTTCCTTCAACAGAGGCTAATTAGGAGTTTATTGTATCTGAAGGATGTGCATGACAGGGCATTACCTAACCTCTTTACCTTTCTTATTAGGCACTTCCAAAATATGCCCAATCTCATTGAACCATGGATTAACAAAATGCATCACTGCAATGTCAATTATGTTAATGAGGGTTAAAGATCTTCGCCATCCATTAATGGGCTTGTCCATGGAGGGAAGTTTGATTAGAGGAGATTTGTTTTGTAGGAAGGCCCATACCAGAGAAGACTCTGGGCAGCCACTAAGGAGCACCCCTTCTCCTTTGAAAACCCAGATGTTGGTGCTTCTCTCTCTGGTAACTGTATGTATGTAATGGTTAGACAGTTGGATCTGTCTGTTGATCTATGAGGTATATATTTCAGACAGCTGGAAGCACTGCCTCTTGTTCTTTATTTCTCTGAAGTTCAGGGTGCTATTTCTCCTGAACTAAGTGAATGATATATGTGTTTGATTAAAGTGCTTGTTGAACCCTTAAAAGTTGCTTTCCTTATAAAAAAGCAGATCTAAGAACCTGTATAGTAGGTTCTCCTATATATGTCAGGGTCCTTGCTGTTACAATCACATAAATAACTAGTCACATAACTATAGCTTTCATATCCTATGGATGCATGTGGTCACAAAGCCTTATGTTTACTCAGAATCAACACACATTCTCACTTTCACTTTCCTGTTACCTCACTATAGCTAAAACAATGGTTTATCCAGATTTCACATCACATTTATGTAGAAATGTTACTAGTTTTATTCATTCTTGATAAAACATTTTGTGCCATTATATTTATAGTTCATACATTGTGTTCTATGATGGATGGTAAGGAAAGAGAGTTCGCCTTATTTATAAATGAAAATAAAAATAAACTTTTCAGGGTCCCTTGAGAACAGCACTATGTCTTCTACTTCTTTTGAAAATTTATCCCTAGAGACCTGAGCAAAAGTTGAATTTTCTATAGACACTAACTGGCAAAGGTCAGGGACCTATTGTGCTCTGTAAAGGAGAAAAATCCACATGGTTCAATTTTAGGGGCAGAAATATCTTCCCTGTTACTCTGATCCTGTATAAGAAAAATGAGCTCGTCATCACTGAGTATTTATGCTTCAAATCTTAAGTATGAAATTCCAGATTTGATTTATTTTTCAAGGGAAGAAAAATGGTAAAATGGGGAAATTAATGACACAATTAAAAATCAATTTACTAGCCAAAGAAAAATGAGTGATAATAAGTGTAAGTCCTCTAGAAGCTATTACATAACAGTGCTGAGTAAAACATCACAGTTCTTCAAAGTCTTTCCCCACTGATTCACCCATACTCAGAAGCATCCTGTATAAAAGATGGTACAAATATAAATATGGATTTAGCGATGTTTATAATACTTCCTATTGATTATTCCTTGGTTCAGATGCCTTTTCTCGATGTTCTTGTTATATCATTTATTGTCCTCTATAGAATGAATGGATTTCCCTCCATGTTTTTACTTATAATCACACTTTAAAGTTTGCAAAACACTTTAAAAGCATTTTCTCATTCTATCCTCACAACAACCTTGGAAAGAAGGTGCTACTATTATCCCTATTTAACAGATTAGGAAACGAAGGAACATAAGAGGTTAAGTAACTTATCTAAACTTCCTAACTTCAAGTCCAGAGCTCTATAGCATTGATATAACACTTCAAGATATAAAAAGCATTTTATAAATGTTATTTCATCTTAAAACAATTCCGTTTAAAAAAATGCTATTATTATCTTCATTTTACAGATGAGGAAACTGAGGCAGAGAGAAGTTAAATGACTTGTCCAGAGTCACAAAGCTAACAAAATGTCTTTTAGGATCACTCCCTGGTTTCATTCAAGAATTTGCTTAAGCACACCTTCTGAAGAATATTTTTGCTACCCCCATTTCTTTGGTTTCTATTTTCCTTATTAAATTACACTGTGTCTATTTTCTGTATCAGTGGCAGCTAAGTGGTGTTGAGGATAGTGTGTTAGGCCTGTTGCCAGGAAGACCTGAGTTCAAATCTGGTCTTAGACAATAAGAAGTTGCATTAACTTGGAAAAGTCTCTTAACCTGTTTGCCTTGGTTCCTCATCTGTAAGACAGGGATAATACTAATAGCATCTACCTCTCCATAGGATATGAAAGCTATAGAGTTGTTTTAAAGATCAAGTGAGATAATACCTATGAAGTGCTTAACACAAAACCTGGCACATAATAGGTGCTATATAAATGTTTGTTATAACAAATGTAAAAATTATTATGGTTGTGAAGATGATGATGAAGATGATGATGTGCTATACATAACTATGCATACATGTTGGTGCCACTATCAGCATATAAGCTCCTGAGGTACAAAGATCATTATTTTTGTTTATTTTGCTTTGTTTTGTTTATGTCTTTGTATTCTAAGTCTAGCACATAGTAAACATCTGATACATGCTTCATGGTAGGTAGGTTGTCCATCTAAGTAATCAGTAGATAAGACATGGCCTCTAACATACTATACATGCTAAACATTTCTCAGAGGGCATTTTAGACATATCAGGTGACAATGTGGCGATAGCTGCTCTTGGAGTCTGAGCACTGAGTTCAAATTGGCCTCAGGCACTTAACTAGTTATATAACCTTGGGCAAGACATTTGATCTTGGGTTTCAGTTGGATCCAGTGGCCTTTAAGGTCCTTTCCAACTATGAAACTATAAATCTATGATGTAATACTATTTCCCAAGATATCAGCCTGATACCATGCTGGGCAGACAAAGGATCTAAAAAACCTGAGTAGGTTTAAAACACCTTTATCAAGATTGATTCAAAAATGTCAGACAAAATTCTCTCTCCCTTAGCACAGACACCCAGTAACAACATAGCTGTGATATTCGTCATACTAGTCTCAAACAACTGATGACTGTGTTTTACGAGGCCTGAACCTTTTCCCCAACACTGGGTAAGATCTGAGCCAGGTGATTTCCACAGACTTCAAATCACTCACAGGAAATGAGCTATTTGAAAGAGAGATAAGCCTCTCCATAGAGATGGACAGCATCCAAACCCTAGAAAAACTTGTCAGCCCTAAGAGGGTCAGACAGAAAAGACCCAAAGAAAGCAAGGGAATAAAATAGATCCTCCATCCTCATGAGAACTTTGCCCAGCTTTCTAGATGATGAATTGTAGGTGTTGGGTAGTTTTGTAAATGTCTTTCTAAAGTAGATACTCAGATCACTTAGACAAAAACAAAACAGCATTTCTGGAAAATTCTCACAAGATAAACAGCATTTTTTTTTAAGTTTGGGGTCCTATGGAGAGAAAACTCAAGGTAAATAAGCCTGCTATTTGGAACAGTTTAATAATATCTACCAGCAGATTTTCTTGGATATTAAATAATTAATTTTTAAATTTAATCAATCATCTATTCACTCTGCTTCTGTTTCTCTAAAGATGCATTGTTCTTGGCATCTGTTCCATTAGGCTAGTCACCTATATGTTGGATCACCTAATGTAACAGCTGACAGAAGCAACCTTCCCATTTATGAAGATGTATCCATTATTTAAAATTACATCATTTGCCTGCCACAAGAGATGCTATTTGAGTTGTTTTTCAAAGGATGGTGATAAAACACATTAAGTCAGTAACATTTGGTATGCTCACCCCCAAAGCAAATGTTTATGATATGGGTATCTAAGAGTTATAGAAATAAAAGTCCGTTGGGTTTTTTTCTCATACAAGTATCAAACCTGTGATGGTGGCCTCTTTCACATCCTGCCCTTATATTACAAACTGTATGGTGAAAGAAAGTATTTCTTTGTTCCTATACAAGGAAGTACTGGATCTCTCAAAACATATCAATATTCTTAAAATTTTAATTATATAAATTTTAAATACTGGATGGATGCCTTAAATGGAGATCTGAAAGAACCTGGGAAACAAATATTCTTTAGTAGCTCAGTTTTACCTAGGAAGGTAAAGAGGGAAAATGGTACAGCAGTAAGAGTTCCAGGAATCAGAAAGTCTGGTTCAGCCAGTCAATAAACATTTATTAAACACCTGTTATTATCAAGTCCAAGTTTCTTATTAGCTGTGTCCTCAAGCTATGTCCGCTTGTCTGTAAGTCATTCTAATCACTAACTCAAGATTAGAAATAAATAAAAACTACATATGGCAAATCCAGAACCCAATTCTTGGTATTTCACTTTTTGATGTCAATAAATAACAAACTTAAAACAGCACAAAGTGGATAGATAATAGCTTTTAGTATTCCAAAAGTCAACATAGGGTTTTTTAAACGTTAATAATTGGGTTCAAATTACAGACTAAATGGAGAAAAAGACTAGCTTAGTTATTTTCTTTTTTAGTTGTTTATATACAACTTTCAACAAAGATTCATTAAGGGCCTATAACAGCTAACATTTCTATAGTACCTTTAGGTTTGCAAAGTGCTTTATATATGCTATGTTGTATCATCTTCCAAACAATCCTGTGGAGATGGCTGCCATTATAATCTCTATTTATCAAAGCAGGAAACTGAGGTTCCCAGAGTAAAGTATGAGTGAAGTATGTAAAGAAGAATGATAGATAAAACACCAAACTAGGATAAAGGACAAACAAAGATTGATGTTTTTGTTTAGTTCAATTCAATCATGTCCAACTCTTAGTGACTTCATTTGGATTTTCTTGGCAAAGATACTGGAGTGGCCTGCATTTCCTTCTCCAACTCATTTTACAGATGAGGAAACTGAGCCAAATGGGGTTAAGTGCCCAGGGTCACACAGCTAAGTGAATGTCTGGGGGTAGATTTGAACTCAGAAAAATAAATCTTCCTGACTCCAGGCCCAGTCAACTGTGCCACCTAGCGGCGCAGGATGCAAAGATATAAAACCCTTTTCTGCCACTGATCTGCTCTTAGTTTAGCAGAAATGATAACAGCAGGTACAAAAACTTCCTACTTTGAAAGATTCATGATTAGTAGCTATTTTCTCTGCTATCTAACCTGAAACGCCTTCACAACTTCTTGTTCCATAAAGATTTTGAAATAAATATCAACAAGTCTTCCATCAACAAATCCTCCAAAATCTACCACTCAGGGCAATCAGAGTCTTCCTCTCATTCAATAGCATACTACTTTCAATGTCCACTGACTTTCTCAATCACTAAATGATAAACCCAACTCCCCTTCTGGTATTACATATCCTTTGTATTTATATACTATATCCTTCTTATATCCTCCATACATTTTATCATCCGTTTCATGTTCTTCTTTTTTTGGGTAGGGGGGTGGGGAGGAATTTAAATTTTCAAGCAGGTTTCACATTTTAAAATCACCTACTTTGCCCCACCAAAAAAAAAAAAAATTCAAGAAAAAATTCCTGTGAATGTTCAGTTTAAAAGAAAAGTGTTTGGTTGTTTGTTTTTCCCCAAGGGTTTTTACAAAATATATCCATTATCAAAGTAAAGTTCTAGCCTGGCCACGTCACTGTTTAGAAGAGAATTTTAAAGAGGAAGAAGCACAAGGACTCCATTTCCTCAAAAGGTAAATAATTCTACCATCTTTTGGAAGCCCTTCCCAACTGCCCTTAATTCTAGTACTTTCCTCTCAGCTCATTAACCCCAGTTTATCCTGTTTACGTCTTGTTTGTAACTTGGTGTTTGCTTGTTGTCTCCCTCATTCAACAGCGATTTCCTTAACAGCAGGAACTTTCTTTTGCCTTTCTCTTTGTAGCCCCACCGCTTAGCACACTTCCTGGCTATAACAGGCACTTAATACATGTGTGTTGGCTGACTATTTGTTGGCTGACTATTTGACTAGGGGTGGTCCTCATAAATGAAACTAGACTAGAACTCGATGGATTAGACTAGAATATCTCTTATGTTTCTTCTAACTTGGAAATTCTAAGGTTTGCAGTGATAGCACCACCCACCATCAGTGATAGCAATCATCTCAGCCTTTGTTAGTATTATCAGTAATAATGTTAACATATCTTGTGCCTATTGTTTCTGTATAATTGAATTCTAAGATTATTTTCTTGAAAGGCTTTCTAGTAAATGCTGTGAGCAATTCAATTAAAATCAGAGGATGCAATGAATCAGAGCCAAACAAAAAGCATTCCTAAGCCTGGCATGAAAACTGAAGAAATAACACTGTCATTGCACTGCTCCCTCCTCTTCCCCAAAAGCATAATGCCTTTTCAATTGGTAAGCAGCCTCTATTTAAAAAAATATATTCTGGACTCCAACTGCAACTGCGTGGTCACTTTTTTTGGTAGTCACCAAAAAATAAATGCCTACTACAAGATATTATGAATAATATTCTCTATTTCAAACTTGAATGAAAAGGCTTGTTAGCATGTTAAGGTAATTTCACATATCCCTATGAATTTTTTAAAAATCTATTTAGAATTTTCACTATAGTGGTAACATTGTCATTACATATTGTGGGTCTATAATTTAAGTTGCTATAACAACTTGGAACACTGTATGCTGATTACAATCTGTTACTCTTCCTTTTCCCTCCCCCTGATGTGGCAGGTCCCCCAACTTTTGACTTTGATTCTCCCTTCATATTCTTTCAGTTAAGCAGCTTCATTAGCTCATCCTGCTGTGGCAGTTGGAAAGGTTCAACTCTAGGCCTCTTGTCCACAGTCCTACTGCTAAACAAACCAATCAAACTACCTCTGAACATCTTCAGAAAAGTACCATTGTGCCATGTTCAACTGCATGCCCCTAGAAATTTTTACCCTCTGAATTCTCAGGCTCTTAATCAACTGCTGACTTGAGATTCTGTGTATTACAACCTCATCTCAATACATAGGCCATTTCATACAAATGTTAACATTTTCAAAAAGAGCTACACCTCTTCCTAAGAAATCAATAAACATAATTGTGTCCTTGTCTCTTAACAATAATGAACAATAGGCCCTTTTCTCTCTTCTTTTGATTACTTCTATCTAGTCACTAGCTTTGTGTAAAAAATACTTAGTGTATTTTGTTTTCCTTTCAGCAATGGTTTCTTCTTGGAATTCAAATTCAACACTTAAATTAAGCATCTATTTTGTGCAAGATTTTGTAGTACCTTAAACTGCTGATAACCTAGGAAAAGAAAATTCTTTTCATGCCAGAAAAAGAATCCTTATATACAACTGAAAAGAAATGAGAAAGTAAACCCAGACACTATAGTTACATTGGTGGAAAGGACCCTTGTAAGTAGTATAAGTTGTAAATTGGGAGACCGAAGCTTTATTCTTCCTTTCATTAATGACTAAGCTATGTGACCTTAAGCAAATGAACTGTTCTCTCACTTTGCTTCTTAATCTGCAAAATTAAGAGAGAGAGAGAGAGAGAGAGAGAGAGAGAGAGAGAGAGACAGAGAGAGACAGAGACAGAGACAGAGAGACAGAGAGAGAGAGAGAGAGAGAGAGAGAGAGAGAGAGAGAGAGAGAGAGAGAGAGAGAGAGAGAGAGATGCGGGGAGCGGGGTTGTTCTATGTTAGCCTGGTGAGAAGTTACGTTCAGATCCATCCTGATTGGTAATGGAACTTGGACCTTCTTTGTTTCTGATCTTTATCACTTCAGACACCCCCTGCCCCCACTTAGTCAGCCTAGCAAACACTTGCTCCTGCAGGCTTACTGTACTGTTGCCAAACTTAATGCAGGCATCAGATTAGCTTAGCCCACTGCAGTTCAGAACTCCCAAGTTCAAGAGATCTACCAACCTGAACTTCCCAAAAAGCAGGGATTAAAGGCATGTGTATGTCCCCATGCCTGGCAAACTAGATGACTATGCAAAAGCCATTTTCTGGCTTAAAAATTTTTGTACTTTTCAAAGTGATTTAATGAATCCAGTTCTCCTATACAGAGGCATCCAAAACACAAGAAGGTTAAGTCCTCCATAATGTGACATAGAAAAGATAACTGGTCTTCCACTAGACAATAAAGAACAGCCAACGAAAATTTCACATTCATTCGTTCGTTCATTCCTCCCTCCCTCCCCATCTCCTTCCTTCAACTTTGGAAATGCAACAATATTGCTCCTTCAAGACTGAAATCAGAGAAATAGATGAAATACATAAACAGATATACAGAATGCACCTATAGGTGCTTGTGATCAGTATATAATACAGAAAACCAGTAATAAATCTACTACTCTTTCTACCACACCACTATGTTCTCACCTCTATTTAAAAATCATTGAAAAAGAGAATGGAAAGGACCTTTAGAGATCATCTTGTCAGTTTTACAGGTGAGTGAAATATGAGTTCATTTGCTTAAGGTCATATAGCTAAGTCACTAGCTTAAGAAATAAAATCGAGGTCTCCCAACTTACAGAACTGCATTCTTTCTACCATAACTACTTTGTGATTGAGTCAATTTTTCTCTTCTTTTGGACAGATAGTAAGGTTGTTTTATTGACATGAAAATAATTTTTTCTAGGTTATCAGCAGAAATAAACATGTGCAAAATAAAAGATTACTTCTTTTAAAAAGGAACTTAATGAATATAAAATTAGTATAACACAATTAAATACATATAAAGTTGTTTCAATCCAATGAAGCCGATCACAGAAAGTTTCTTGAAAAGGTGGATTTTGAGTCAGGAGAGTACCATCTACGAAGCGGCAACAGACAAGAGACAAGATGTTAAAAATAGTTGAGAAAGACGTGTGTGCGTGCACACATGTTGTGGGGAAAGAGGTGGTTATGCTGGTGGAAAGTGAATTACTTTAGCTGACAGAAAGGAAAGGTGGTTTGGTACAGTAACAGAGAATTAGGCATAGCATCAGGAAGACTATGATTTCAGTTCAGCCTCTTGTGCCAGCTAGCCATGGGTTCAAGGGCAAGCCATTTAACTTCTCACTGTCCTGCAGAAAGTTTTTCTAAGACTCAAAATTATGAGATAATTCATTATTTGCACCAGTAGAGAAAGTTTATACAAACCACTAGTCCCCAACACTGAAATCACATGTCCAGCACCCCTCCCCCGCAAAAAGGGACAGGAAATAACCTAAAATGAATTCTCTCTATGCAAGGTGCCATGGCAGTTACGTGATATGCGGAAGAGAGTGCCATGCCTGGAGTCAGGAAAACTGATTTTTTTCCTGAGTTCAAATCTGGCTTCAGAAACATACTATATGTATGACCTTGGGCAAATCACTTAACCCTGCTACCTCAGTTTCCTCATCTGTAAAATGAACAAGTGAAGGAAATGCAAACTATTCCAGCATCTTTGCCAAGAAAATCCCAAATGGGGTCACAAAGAGTCAGATACAACTGAAACAACAGAACAACAGTAATTTTGCCTAATTCTGATATCATTTCAGATTCAGATAAAGTAATCTGCTTGCTAGTCCTTATAAAACATTCTCTTACCTCTGTGCCTGAACGCTTAGCAATCTTCTATGTCTGGAACACATTTCTCAAGTTCTGCCTCTTACGGCTGATAATTTCCTTAAAGGTTCAAGTCAAGTATAACCTTTGCTTCAAGTCTTTCTTGTCAACCTTCCCACCCCCACCCCTCTCCTCACACAGCCTACCATATGCTAATGCCTTCCACAAAAAAATTACCTTGCATTTGTTTTGTAAATACATATACATACATCTATGTACATGTCTCCTTTGATAGAATATTAAGTTACTCTAGGACAGGGACTGTCACATCCTGAGTACTTTGACCAGTTCTTGGAATACAGTACATACTGAATAGAAACTTCTTGACTAATTAACAGAATGAAGAGAAAACAGAATGCAGAGAGAAAAAAAGGAAACTAAATAAAACAAAACAAACCAAGGCATTAATATGTAACTAGACAAGTAGTGGTTCAGGCCTGTACCAAGAGAATAGGATAATGGTTACTGAAGCAAAAAGTGGCAAATCTGAAAAGTATACCGTGAAAAAACAAGTCTTAGTGATTTGGTGAAGTTCAAGGTACTCATTTACAAGAAAAGACAAAATAACTGAAAGAATCAAAGGGAGGATATTGAAATCCTAAATTTTAGGACATATTAGTAATTAATTTAACAGAGGAAGATAAACTGTCAAAAGAGACAAAGAAATTATATTTGTTTAAGATTCCCAAATAGGTTATCAATTCCATAGGAGATAGAGACATAGCTTTTATGCTACAAAAGTGAGACTAAGTCTTTTCCGCTAGGTATGTCCTTGAGTTCCACAAGTATCCTAAACTTTAATTTTGTCAATAATGTGTGTCTTGTCAGACTGTACCCCAAAACTCAAAGAAGTCCTTCTTTGAAAATATAAGCATCGATTTATTAGCATGCAGAAGTTAAAATATAGATGACAGAAACTTTAGCTAAAATATGCTACTAATTGTTAATCAATAATTTAGTCATTTAACGACTTTCCAAGAAGTCAGGCTTTAACAATTTGTAACTTACGCATCGTATGTGGACAAAAACTACATAACAGAAAGGAGAGCTGACTAAGCCTCATAAAAAAGACTGTATGCACACAGAATATTGGGGACAAAAGTAGAAGCTGCTGTTTTCTAGGAAAATGCCTCTGGGAAGATACGCAAGAACAAAAAGGATGCCCATTTTGTGGCCTCTTTGGACCCTATGATATATTACAACTCCTTCCTTTCCTAGAAACTAAGTAGAGACAGAAAAACAATTTCCAAGCCCACAAGAGAAGGAGAAAGCTGCCAGTACTAACTACCAGAGATAAATAGGAAAGATGGAAGAATAGAATCTTCCTCCAAGTCTCAGTGAAAGCATAGTGCCATCTAGACTCACCCATCAGGGCTCAGGGATCAAAGTCCCCCCTCTCATTGCCCTCTTCAAATCCATCAATTAAACATGTATCTACCCTTTAATTTTAAATTCCCATCAACAATGGAACACAGTAGATAGTAAGGATACTCCTGCTTTGCAATAGCAGGAATGTATTTGATGCTCTGTTTTACTAACTTTCTCTTCTAAACCTGGCTTTGCAAACATCTTTATATCTCTTTCCACTCTAAGGCTGCTTATTCATGTTCTTCTTGAAACTAGGTATTTACTAAGTTCAGGGTCCCTACTTAGAATATTTTGAAACAGTCCCTGAAGCAAGTTATCAACTTATTCGAAGTTGAAGCTGTAGAGAAGATGTGTGAAACCAATACCTATAAATCCTTGTGCTAAACTCTGGATTATGGAGTATGAATTGACTTTACATATTTTTGTTATTTTTATCTCTTTTCATCCTTTTTAATCCTGGTAAAATTCTTGCCCAGGTTTATCTTCACAGGTACTTACAAGCTTCGTCAACAATGCCATGCTCTTCTCAAATGCAGAGATCTAAAGGTCAAGGCCCCTAGGCAACCAGTTAGGTATTGACCCTTCAACATGAGAAAAGAGTAGGAACTTTTGAAACATAAGATACTCTGTCTTCTGGATCACACTTTAAGGGCATAAAGAAGCATTTCCAGTGAAGAGAGTGGAAGCCCTAAGGAGCAGTATCATTTTCTGGACGCAAAGGATTAGGAAACTGGAGGGGCAGAATCACCTGTGATCCCAAGGTAGGAAGATCCCTGAAGAGCAGTGATGATTATAATCCCAAAGGACCCTTACTGGTTAAGACCAGAGGGTAAACCAAGTAAGTATCAGGATCCACATCTTTCCCCAGATCATACCACTTTGGAAGCACCAAAAACTTGAAAAAACCAGAACTAGCTCTGAAAATAACAGTGTGAAAAAGCCTGAAGGCTGAGACAGCTCCTACCCTACCCCCACACCACAAACAGCGCCCAACACTAACATAAGGTTCCAAATCAAGAAAAAGTGCAGAAATGAGTAAACAACAAGAATCCAACCATAACATGCTATGACAGTGGTAGGGAGGAGTGAAACACACATGAAAAAGAAGACAATGAAGTCCAAATAGCTACAAATCAGTCCTCCAAAGAAAGGGCAAAATGGAAATGGGGCGTAAGTCCAACAAGAATTCCTGAAAGAGCTAATAAAAAATCTTGAAAGTCAAATAAGAATGGCAGAGGGAAATGAAAGAAATTAGAGCAAAGGAAGAAAATTATGAAAAGATGATCAACAACCTGGCAAAAGGGACACAAAAATACAGAAGAAAATACATCGTAAAAATAGAAGTGATCAAAAGGAAAAAGGTACAAAAGATCACTGAAGAAAATAATTACTTAAAAATTAGAATTGGTAAAGTTGAAGCTAATGACTCCATAAGACATCAAAGAACAATAAAACAAAGTCAAAAGAAAAATAGAAGAAAACATGAAATGTCTAATTGGAAAAACAAGTGACCTGAAAAACAGATCAAGGAAAGAAATTAAAAAATTATTGACCTAGGTATAAAGATTGATACTGTGGACAAATTGGTGGAGCAAAGAATAGTGTATTTATCAGATTTATGAACTAAATTTTGATTAAAGAAGAGATAGAAAGCATTATGCAGTACAAGATGGATAATTCTGACTACATTAAACTGAAAAGTTTTTGCACAACCAAACCCAATGCAACCAAAATTCAGAGGGATGTAGAAAACTAGGAAAGAATTTTTACAGCTAAGGTCAGTGATAAAGTACTCATTTCTAGAATATATGGAGAACTGAATCAAATGTACAAAAATCCAAGTCATTCCCCCCTTGATAAATGGTCAATGGATATGAATAGGCAATTTTCAGAGGAATAAATTAAAGATATCTATAGTCATATGTAAAAATGCTCTAAATCACTTTTGATTACAGAGATGCAGATCAAAACAACTCTGAGGTACCCCATCACACCTATCAGATTGGTAAACATGACAGAACAGGAAAATGATAAATGTTGGAGAGGCTCTGAGAGAGTTGGAACACTAATACATTGTTGGTGGAAATGTGAGCTTATCCAACCATTCTGGAGAGCAATTTGGAACTATGCCCAAAGGGCTACAAAAATATGCATACTCTTTGACCCAGCAATATCACTTCTAGGACTGTATCCCCAAGAGATCATAAAAATGGGAAAGGTTACTACCACATGTACAAAAATATTTATAGCAGCACTCTTTGTTGTGGCCAAAAAGTGGAAATCAAGGGGATGCCCATCAATTGGGGAATGGCTGAATAAATTATGGTATATGAATGTAATGGAATACTATTGTGCTATAAGAAATGATGAACAGGAAGACTTCAGAGAGGCCTGGAAGGACATATATGATCTGATGCTCAGTGAAAGGAGCAGAACCAGGAGAACTTTGTACACAGTAATGACCACAGTGTACAAGAGTTTTTTCTGGTAGACTTGGAATTTCATAGCAATGCAAGAACTTAAAAAAAAATTCCCAATAGTCTTCTAAGGCAAAATGCCTTCCACATCCAGAGAAAGATCTATGGAATTCAAACACAGAATGTAGCAGATCATTTTTGTGTGCGTGTATTGCATTTTGGTTTGTTAGATGATTTCTCCCATTCATTCTAATTCTTCTACACAGCATGACTATAGTGAAAGTGTATTTAATAGGAATGTATGTATAGAACCTATATAGGATTATATGCCATCTCGGGGAAGGAGGGGGGAGATAGGTGGGAGGGAGGGAAAAATAATAATTTAAGTTGTGTGGTAGTGATTGTGGAACACTGAAAAGAAATAAATTAATTTTAAAAAAAGAATTATTGATTTACCCAAAAACCATGATAAAAGAAGGAGCTTCAATACTATATTCCAATAAATTATGAAGGAAAAATGCCTTGACATTCTAGAAAAAGAGTATAAAATAAATAGAAAAAAATCTACTGATCACCAAGCAATTGAGATATCAAAATGAAAACTCCCAGTAATACTATGCCAAATTCCAGGACTCCTAGGTCAAAGAGAAACTATTTCAAGCAACAAGAAAAAAAACCAAAACATTAAAATACCATGGAGTCACGGTCAGGATCAACAAGATTTAGCAGTCACCACATCAAAGGAGTGGAGGGCATAGAATATGATATTCTAGAAGGCAAAAGAACTGGGATTACAACATAAAACAACCTACCAAACAAAACTGAATATAACCCTTCAAAGGAAAAACATGGATATTTGGATTTTTAATGTTACAAAGGATGTTCAAGCATTCCCAGTGAAAAGATCAGGAATGAATACAAAATCTGACTTTCAAACACAAGAATCATGAGAAATATAAAAAAGTAAACATGAAAAGAGAAACTAAAAGTGACTCAGTAAGGTTAAATTGTGAATCTTCCCATACAGGGAGAAGATAACATGAATCGTCAAAGAACTTTGTCATTATTAGGGCAGTTAGAAGGATTTTACATAGGAAGATGGTGTTGAATGAGATGCTTATGTTGTGATGATATAAAAAAACTAGAGATAAAGAATGGGGAAAATCATAATACATACAAGAGGCAGGCAAGGAAAACTTTTACACTGGAGGAGGAAATGGTTGGGAAGATAGGCAATGTTTGAAACTTACTTGTATTTAAATTTATTTTAAAAGGGAAAAAATATATACATCCTCAAGTGGTAATAAAAAAACTATCTTACTCAGTAGGGAAGTAGAAGGGGAAAATGATAAGGGAAAGGGGGAAAAAGGGATAACAGGGAAGGCAGAATAAAGAAGACGGGAGTCAGAATCAAAAGCAGGATAAAAAAAGAGAGAAAGAAGGGTAAACACAAGAAAATAGGATGGAGGGAAATATACAGTTAATAATCATAGCCATGAATATAAATGGAATGGACTCACCTATAAAACAGAAGAGGAGAGCAGAAAGGTATTAGAAATCAGAATCCAAAAACATGAAGTTTATAAGAAACATACTTGAAACAGAAAGACATAGAGTTAAAAATAAGGAAATGGAGATAAATCTATTATGTTTCAGAAGAATTAAAGAAAAGAACAGGGATAGCAATCATGATCTCAGACAAAGCAAAAGCAAAATTAGACCTAATTAAATCAGATAAGCAGAGAAACTATATCTTGTTAAAAGCAACCATAGATTCCTAGTAGTAATATCAGTACTAAACATCTATGCACCAAACAGCATAGCATCCAAATTATTAAAGGAAAAGTTAAATGTTTTACTAAAGGAAATAAGGAAGAACAACTATACTGGTGGGGGACCTCAACTTTCCCCAATCAGATCTAGAAAAATCTAACCATAAAATAAATAAGGAAGAAGTCAAGCAGATGAGGATTATCTTAGAAAAGTTGGATATGATAGACCTCTGGAAAAATATTGAATGAGAACAGAAAGGAGCATACCTATTTCTCACTTATACATGCCACCTTCATGAAAATTTACAACGTATCAGGGCATAAAAATCTGACAACCAGATGCAAAAAAAAAAAAAGGAAGAAATATCAAACACATCCTTTTGAGACCATAAAGAAATAAAAATTACATTTAACAAAATGCCATGGAAAGACAGATTAAAAGCTAATTTGAAACTAAATCTAATCCTAAAGAATAGATGGGACAAAGACCAAATCATAGAAACAATCAATAATTTAACTGAAGAGAATGACAATGAGACAACATTCCAAAATTTGTAGGATGCAGCCAAAGTACACTTAGGGGAAATTTTATATCTCTAAGTACATACATTAATGAAAAAGCAGATCAACGAACTGGTACAATGAGGAATCAAAACTCACTCTTTGGAAATGATATGCTGGTATACTTAAGGAATCCTAGAGAATCAACTAAAAAATTTGTTGAGATAATTAATAACTTTAGCAAAGTTGCCAAATATAAAATAAATCCACATGAATCATCAGCAATTCTGTGTACTACCAAAAGAAGTCCAGCAACAAGAGAGAGAAAGAGAAATTACATTTAAAATAACTGCAAACAATAGAAAATACCTGAGATTTTATCAGTCAAGACAAATGCAGGGATTATATGAACCAAATTACAAAGCACTTTTCACACACAAATAAAGACGCATCTAATCAACTGAAGATGTATTTATTGTTCATAAGCAGGCCAAGCCAATATAATAAAAATGATAATTCTACCTAAATTAATGCATTTACTCAATGCCATAGCAATCAAACTACCAACTCACTTAACCCTGTTTACCTCAGTTTCCTCATCTGCAAAATGAGCTGTAAAAGAAAATGACAAACTACTACAATATCTTTGCCAAGAGAATAGGGTCACAAAGAATCAGGCTGAACAGCTAGTTCAGAAGTAGAATGACGGAGCAGTGGAATAGATTAGGTACACAATACAGAGTAGCACATGATCATAGTAGTCTAGTGTTTGATAAACCCAGATTCAAAATTTGAGGGTAAGAACTCAGCAGTTGACAAAAATTGCTGGAAACATTGGAAAGCAGTTTGTCAGAACGAGACATAGACCAACATCCCACACTGTATACTAAAATAAGGTCAAATTGGAAAAATGATTTAGACATAAGGGATGATATCAAAAGTAAATTAAGGGAGCATGGAAAAATGTACCTATCAGATTTATTGATAATAAAAGAGTTTTTCACCAAATAAGAGACAAAGAGAATGTTGGAAGGTAAAATGAATAATTCCGATTACATGAAATTAAAAAAAAAAAAAACACGCTTTTGCACAAACAAAACTAATGCAGCCAAAACTGAAAGGAGACTGAGGACAAATTTTATACCATTTCTATGATAAAGGTCTTATTTCTCAGATATAAAGGGAACTGAGCCAAATATTGATAAATGATCAAAGGATATGAATAAGCAGTTTTCAATAGAAGAAACCAAAGCTATCAACAATCATATGAAATTACTACTGATTAAAAAAATGCAAATTAAAACAACTCTGTAGTACTTCCTCACAGCTATCAGACTGGTTAATATGACAGAAAAGGAAAATGACAAATGCTCTAAGGGTGTGGAAATACTGGGACACTAAGGTAATGTTGGTAGAATTGTGAACTAGTTCAACGATTCTGGAGAACAATTTGGAACTATGCCCAAAAGATTATAAACTGTGTGTCCCTTTTGACCCAGAAATAACCTTCAACTAGATCTGAATCCCGAAGAGATCAGAACAGGTTCCCACCTATTTGTACAAAAACTTTAACAACACCTCTTTTTGTGGTAACAAAAAAGTAAGGGAAATACCCATCAACTGGAGAATGGATGAACAAGTTGTGGTATAGAGTTGCAATGGAATATTATTGTTCTATAAGAATAATCAAAAGGATGGTTTCAGAAAAATCTGGGAAGACTTACATGAACTCATGCAAAATGACTTGAACAGAAACCAGAACACTACACATAATAACAGCTGCATTGTAAAGATGAGCTACTCTGATCAAGAGAAAGATCCAAGAAATTTCCAAAGGACTCATCATGAAAAATGCTGTCCACCTCTAAAGAAAAAAATGAATGAACTCTGAATTCAGATTAAAATGTAAGTTTGTTTTTTTAAATGTTTCACTTTGTTTTATTTGCTTTATGTTTTCTTTTGCAACATGGCTAACATGGAAATGTTTTTCCTCACCTCCCATGTATAATCAAAAGCAAAATGCCTGCCTTCTCGATGAGGAGAGAGGAACAGGAGGGAGAAAAAATCTGGAACACAAAATTTTTTAAAAGGATGTTAATATTTTGTACATGAAATTTAATAAAATAAATAAAAATATCTCTTAAAATATCTTGATCACATGAAGAGGTTTCTTGGGATACAAGTGCTTGTATTAGCAAATGGCATGTATAAACAAGTAAAAACATTAATTTCCTACAAATTAAAAAAATCCACAAAAATAAAATCCATAAATGTTTGCATAGGCATCATAAAACGTTACTTGCAGCAAGATTATTCCTGGATTGCCAAATGAATCATCGAACAGGTCCAACTAAAATAGAGTGTACCTGAGTGTCAAGACTAAAGTGTTTTAGAAAACACTGGCCTACATTACTTGATTCAAGAAAATTGATTATTTTTTACTAATCAAATACATTATTAGTTCCCATCTAGATAAGGATACTAGACAGTAATATGCATTCAAGGTTCTTGTATAACTTCTCTTCAGTAACTTGGAGCTAATGGGTCTCATGACTAAATGTTGGATTGTTTTACTGATTTTCCATGAAATAAACACAACAGTACAACTAATAAGGTATTAAAATGTACAGCTTCATCACTGTCCTCTAGTTTTTCCTGACAAAACTAGAACCCAAAAAAAAAATGATATTATTTTATAATCTATCATGGTACTATACTAAGAGAACTATTTTCAAAATTATTTGTTCAGGAATTATCGGCGAATAAATTACTTTAGAAGGTCAATTATGAATTTGACAAATGGTTGACATCCAATCAAAGTGAGAAATTAAGCTTGCATCATTAATTTTGTTATGTATAATATATTTATGTATATGCATAGGTGTTTAAACAATTATATTCTCCGCTCAGGCAAACTTTATTACTGTTTCATTAACCATATGTGATTGAAATGTTGCAGGTATATTACCTTTAAATAAATTCAATAGCGATGAGGGTGAATATATAGGTGATTATGTATCAAGAATTACTACTGGGTTACGCTTCTGCTACACCACCTTTTAACAGCATAGGAGTTTCTAAAAGAACAGAGAGAGATGTATCAGGATGTTCTTTTGTATTTAAGGAAGAAAAAATTTAAAAATTGAAGAGTCTATCAGACAAAAGATTATACTTAGTCCCTGAATAAACAAAAATGTCCTAATTAACAGAGAAGGTCATCTACAAAGACTACAGCAGGCAATTTTCAGTCATGTTAGTGATTTTAATCAAGTTCAGAAGAATCTGAAAGTCTGAAAATACAGCTTTTTAAATTGATAATACATTTAAAATATTGAATTCTTCAAGGCATAAAAAAGAACTGCTTTTTCACATGTTCTAAACCCAAATATGGTATTCAAAACCCATATTTCAAATGTGAAACTACAATTAAATTTCTTTTTTGTGATCTTTGCTTTCTAGATGTTTCCTCAAAATAAACAAAACTCTTTCATATATTAAATTGAAAACTTTGCTGCAATGAACAGGAATAAGAAGTAATATTACTTAATATTAAGCAAGAAAGTATTTCTCTAATATTCTAAGTAATGAACTAAAGAAAGAAAGGAGAATTCAGTAGGTAATCAGTGCCTCTAATAATAATATGTATGCAAATGTCATGGTTTGAATAACTTAAACCATTTTTGTTTCAGGTTTTTACTCTGAATTCGGAAATTTAGTGTTAACATATAGTATATGATCTGTGAGTTTCTTTTAAGACTATCTCAGTTCAAAATAAATTAAAACATATTTTATGAAAGACACCCATGGTATTTGTTTGTGTAAAGGAAAGAGTTATAAAATTGAATTCATATAGAAAACAAAAGACAGCTAGGTGAAGCAGCGGATACAGAAGTAGTCCTAGAGTCGGGAAGATTCATCTTCCTGAGTTCAAATCTGGCCTCAAACACTTACTAGCTGTGTGACCCTGGGCAAGTCACTTAACCCTGTTTCCCTCAATTTCATCATCTGTAAAATGACCTGGAGAAGAAAATGGCAAACCACTCTAGATTTTTGCCAAGAAAATCCCAAATGGAGTCACAAAGAACTGGAGACAACTGAAATGAATGAATGACAAAATAAAAAAATAAAATCATCCCTTTAATTTGTATTCTAGAACAGTCATCTCTTCTATCACTTTAAAAAGTAAAGAAAGGATGGACTTTTTTTTTTGGTAATAATCATTGGCTTCTGTAAATGAAGTCTGAACTCAATATCCTTTCAATATCTTTGATACCAGTTAGATTAAAGAATAAATAAGCAGAAAATCTGACCATAAAGACAATGACTGTTTAATTTTCATGTGGAACTTTACAATGTCAAAGAAATTATGTTTCTCATGCACTTAGTTCCAAAGGACAGTCTAGGGGCATCCCTTCCACTCTTTTACCACCAGTCTTGACTTTAACTTTCCAGATCCTCCTCATATTTTTGTCCAATATAAAATTTGCTTTAATCTTTTTCTTCCACTCGTGTAACTGACATCCTCTATAAAATATTTAAATATAACAGATTATGCTCTATGACAAAAATTCCTTTCAACAGACAAATAGAATAGTCTATAATGTAAGGATGAGACTTTAGTTACAATTCAGATGACCTAGCAGATACAGAGACAGACAGATATAAAGACAGATCTAAGTCATATATATAGAATTGTCTATATATTTTATGTTGGATTATATGGGACTATATAGATGTATGTATACATATGTGTGTGTATATATATATATGTATAAATATATGTACACACACTCATATATGGAGAGAGAGAAGGAGAATGTGAGAATAATGAGAATTCTAAAACATTTCAAGTTACATTTGCCGAAATAAAGTCCCTATACTTACACTACTTTGATCTCCCATTCTATTTCTGTCTCTTTGATTGGCCTCTTAATGAGTTTCAGATATGGTCTCCAATTTTTGATTCTCTCATCTTTATCAATACAGGCAATTGGGAATTTGTAAACAGGGGCCCACCTGAAGGACTCCAGTGACAAATAACTCACCATGTCTTCAATCTATTCCATTTCTTAATAATTAATTATTAAAAGTCTCTTCATATGCTGAACAAACATCTACATCATATCAGTGTATCTTCTATCCCTAATTTCTGGTTCTAGCCTCTAGAATAGGAGTTCTTAACCTGGGATCTATGACTTGTAGTTTTTTTAATATTTTGATAAATGTTATTTTAATATAATTGATTTTCTTTGAAATCCTATGTATTTTATTTAACGTTTCTAATAACATTCTAATAAAGGGTCTCATAGGCTTTATCAGACTGTTAGAGTCCACGACACACAGAACCAAGTAGAGCAAGTCCTTCTTCCAACTCATTTATACTTCAATGGATCTATGATTTTATAAAAGTGAGTATTTCCACCTCTCTTCCAAATGTGCAAATCATAACTGCTACATCACTTCTTATCCTATGAAATTCTTTTCTATATTAACACCCAGAATAATCTGTATAGGAGTCCATCCAAAATCTATTCAATATTATAAATGCCTTCTTCAAGATCTTTTCACATAAGGTAGCAAAAGTCTGTTAATAGCTTTAAAACTTAAAATGCACAAAGACTTTGACCATTTCATGTTTACTGGTATAGCAGCCATAGTGAAAATAAGGAAAAACACCTCTAGGTGATTTCCTTTTCTAATGATCCATCTCCTGTGTAATATCTTTTGCATTAATTTTCATATAAAATCTTGGTTGGCAATATGTCACGGTCTCCTCATATTCATTAAACATGTCTCTATTGCCTTCTGGGCCACACACAATTTTCACATTTTTGAGAAGGTGCTATTCCATAATTTGTTATCATATAAAAGGTCTTTCCTAAGTCTTTTTACCTATTCAAAAAAAAAAAATCAATCTGCCAGGGGAAGAGTCTCAGGGTTTCCGGATCAGAACAGAAACAATTACTATTTACACTGACTCTGAGCCATTAAATCTAAACAATGACCATCAGAGGCTTGGGCATTGATTTAGGCCAATCAATGAGAGTCAGGGTGATTTGGTTAACGGGAATTTAATAAATATTTTTTGAATTGAAGTCCAAGAAATCCCACTTTCATGGGACTCTGTGCAGGACAACCTCCACAACAAGGATAAACACCTTTGGTGAGCATACCTTTCTTTCTTTTATGCCTCCTCACCTGTTAGTGATAATTTAAAAACATTTTAAAAATCTTTTAAAAAACTTTCCTCTGGTGCAACATCTATCAAGGTCTCTTGAGATTCACACATGTAAAGAGATCTACTATACTCTCTCCCATGTCTTTTCTTCTTTGGGCATTGATTCTGAAAAGGGATACCATTAACTCTTAAACTGGCAGCATAATTAAAAAAAAAGAGCCTCAACCTCCATCGTTCCTATTTTTTTAAAGAGGAAACTGAGGCACAATGAGACGACACAAAATAATCCAAATTACAGTGTATGGTAGTTCTACTATGGATCTACTGATATTGGAACAAGTGACAATGACAACTGTATGGCAGAAAGTATTTAAATGACACAAGTATTTAAAATCCCTGAATTGCTCTTGCCCTTAACCTGTCATCCAAGGTTACAGAAATTACCAAAACCTATAGAGTCTAAATAAACACTTCCCTGTGACATAAAGGGAGCATGTTCTTCCCTAGTCAAAGTCCTTTTAAGTTATAAAGCCAAAAGCAGTTCCTTAAAATAGGATAAATCATCTAAATATTAAAGCCATGACAACCTAATTTAGAGAGTCAATCCTTTCTTGTAAAGACACTGATGAATCTTTAAAGCTAGATATCTAAACCAACATATATCTCCTCATTTTTTTTTTGCTAAAAGTGTGTTTTATTTCCATGGATGAAAGAAAAGCCAAAAGAACTTATACAGCTACTTTGCCTTAACTCCCAATAATTTAGCTGACTTATGAAGTGATTGTCAGCCATAAACCATAATAGCAGGCTATCTCTCTTTTAATCATAAGACCTTAGTAACCAGAATGTTATTACTGTCATTGTTATCTCAAAATGTACAAATGAGATCCCCTCCAAACTCACAAAAGCCTCATCCTTTAATAAATCACATTAGAAACTGCAATGCAAACTAACAGACATTATTTATATGCAAACTCGGCTGAGCTTTGCTTTAAATTTTGATGGCTAAGGGTGCATAACTGCTACTAGGATTGGAGAAACTATACAAAGCATCTCTTTAAACTGTTTATTGTTGGTTTCCTTTACATACATAAAGCATTCTTCCCATGCTGGCAATCTGAATTTGAACTTTTCCCACCATGATTTTAGGAGTATTTTTTTTTAATCATATCATTTTTTAAAGGCAATACGCCATCATGTGATTTTGAGGTTAAAAGAGAATCATTGTTCATAGAATTCCACTAAGAATTTTTTCTAATAATTTCCCCCCGTTTTCCCAGTTGCCTCAAACCCTCATGCACATCTTCCTCCCTTGTCTTTAAGAGATAACAGATAAGTGGCAGCTGCTGAGAACATGACAGGAAACTCCAATGATAATGACGCATTTCACAAACCATTTTTCAGGATAAGAATGATGACCACGTAATTTAATAAACAAATTAAGACTGTGCTAAAAAAAATTAAGTAAAAATAAAAAAAATCATAGGCAAAAAGAAATTAACACATTCTCTAGGAACCTCAACTACCATGGCTTTTGTTAAAACAAACATATGACCAGAATTCATTGCAATGAAGTGCTTATAAATTGTTTGCAACTTCTCTTATATACCATTAGCGAAGCCCTTGTAATAGCTATACTGCAAAAAAAATAAATGACTAAAAAGTATAACTGTGGGGTTTTTCCAATGTAACTACCTTACAGCGCTATAAAGGAGAAAGCTCTTTGTAATCTGTAAAATGCTACATAAAGAGTAAGATCTATTGTTAAAAGAAAACCAGTGGAAAGGTAATTCTTATTCTGAAGTTTGAAAAATTAAACTACAGGGATAAGGACAAAGCCTATGATTTCACTGTTAAAGGCAATTCCCACGTGAAGAAACCCCCTCTACAAATAAGATTTGGCATCTTCTCTCCAATTCATAATGTGAAGAGAGCTACACAGAGTGCTGATGAAGTAATTAATTATCCTGGAGTCACACAGTCAGGTTGGGTCAGATTTAGGAGTTAAACAGAAGTTTTTTTCTGACTTAAAGGCTGGCCCTCTTTCCATCATACCATCTCTTGGGGCAAATAGAACAATCAACAAAATACAAGAAAGATACTCCAAAGAAATTTATGATGAATTATCAAAATTATTAATGATATTTAGAGAAACATTTGACTTTTGCATTGCTATAAGGTTACATTGTATATTTATTTGTTCTGGAAGTATCTTTCAAAATACAATATTCATATTATATTATTTTCATAATATAAGACTGCACATAACCAATCGAGTTATTCTTTTTAATCATCATCATTATTATAATTATATAAAATGGAAACCAAAGTTTTGGAGGTGTAGCAGCAGTTATAGAAGACAAAATTTAAAAAAATATTCCAAAGTGCTCCTCAGAGCTGAATTTCTAAATTGTCTTTATTGGGTCAAGTTGCTATTTCCAAAAACAGATGAAGGGAAGGGTTAATATGGACAATCTCTTCCTTCATGGTGCTTATGGTTTTGTGTGTATGTATGTGTTTGTATAGATATACAGATATATGTGTATATATTAGGATGCAAGAGCAACTCCATTCTGAGCAAAATTGTGTAGAATAATAAAAAAAAGACAATAATGACACCTCTGCTAAGACATGAAGCTCTTATCTTGGCTCGTTATTCAAGTGAGATCTGGTTTTCAGCACTTAGTAAGTTGTATGATCATAGATAAGTCATTTAATCTTTACGACCCTCTATTTCTGCATTTATAGCATTAAGAGAATACAGTAATTTATCCTACAGGTATTTTGAATGAAGATGAAATGAACCAATGAAGATGATGTGCTTTGAATACCTTGAAAAACTACAGAAGTGTCATGTATTACTTTCACTATATCTGTATCAGAGGGTACAGTACTCACAAAGAAAAAGGAATATTTTCAAAGTTATAGCATGTTTTCTCTGTTTACTCTTCCCTGTATACCAGTTGTTACATAAGAATAATGGATATATTGTTGTCTAAAATCTGATTTAAAAAAAACCTTGGAAATAATCTTGTCCAAACGTCTTATAAGTCTTTCATTTTACACCTAATGAAATGGAATTTCCAAAGAGGAAACGACTGGGGATTCCTCTCCCCACCATCTCAGGCCAAACTGCAATGTGCCTTGGAGTCAACGGGATCAGGGTTTAAATCTCAACTCTAACACAGATTACCAGTATGACCATGAGTGAGTCTCTTAACCTCCCTGGGTCTCAGTTTGCTTGCTTGTAAAATGGGAGCATTTGACTGTATGGCCTCTAAGGTCTCTTTCTTCTGGTTCTAGATCTGATATAATATGAACACTTGCCACTGTTGATGCTGAGTTGCTAGTGGTTAAAATGGCAAAAATATTTCAGTAATTTATTTCTATTTGTGGATTTATTCTATGATATTGGATATCTTTATTTATTCTCTTCCTCTGTAGTATACAGACTTCCTCCCTCTCCATATAAGCGCATGAATACTCAGAGATGTGATCCTAGTAAGTCAAAGCTTTATGCCTTGACTTGGCTGAAACAATCTTGGATTCTGATAAATATTCCTGCTGTAGAGGCCAAACACTGGTTTTGAGGCTTGACTGAATTATGCTGGACAGCCTGAATGACAATTGAACCAAGAGACTTAAAGCCCCTTAAGTTGAGAAATGCAGCATAATCTGGAAATGGCTGCAAATTGACATAGAACCTCCAATTCTGGGCAAGATGGCCAGGAGCCCAGAGGGAGAATCTAGGTGCTTCTGTTTACAGGGATTTGAGGAGGAGTGGAGATAGTTTGGCTTAGAATGAAGCAATGAAGAGATAACTAGAAGCAATAGGGAACTGCTGAAAGTTCTAAAGTAGAGAATAATGGTTAAGCATGTTATGTTTTAGGAAGATTAGACTATCACCAGGGACTCTCAAACTTTTTGGGATATAGGACCACTTTATATTCTGGAAAAATTAAGAGCTACTTGTATGTGGGTTATATCTATCAATATTCAAGATGTTTGGAATTTAAACTGATAAATTTTTATATGTATTAATCTATTTAAAATAATAATTACATATAAATGCTTTTTTAAAACTATTTTATAAAAATAATTATTTACCAAAGCAAAAAGTTAATGAGATGGATTTCATTGATTTGCACCATTTTTTAAATATTTCTTTAATCTTTAACAAAAAACATCCAGATTTTCACATCTATTTCTGAATGCAATCCAATCTATTTCAATATGTTTTTCTGGTTGATGTATACAAAGAATAACTGGTCATACAGACATGCAGTTGGAAAAAGGACTAGTATTTTAATAGGTAAACAATGTCTTGCTATTAATATGACAAATTTTGACATTATAGACTATTTGAAAGAGTCTCAGAAATATCAAGGAGAGCTCACATCACATTTTGAGAGGCACTGATTTAGATACCTATATTGAGGGATTTATTGCAAAGCAGAGAGACTGGAATCTGGAAGTCTAAATAGGAGACTTTTATAATAGTGCAGGAGAAAAATAAAAATGACTTGAACTAGGGTCATACCTATGAGTGGAAATAATGGAAATGTACAGAATAAAACAATAAGACATCTAAAATAATAGGAAGAAGTCAAGTCAACAAGTACTTCTTAAGTGCCAAGCACCTTGCTGAAGTGCTAAGGATACAAAGAAAGGAGCAAAAACTAAAAACAAAGAAACAACACAACATCAACACCAAAAAAAAAAAAAAAATAGTACCAGCTCTTAATCAGCTCACAGTCTAACAAGGATGACAATAAGCGAACAATAATGTTCAAATAAGACACATACAAGATACATGGGAAATAATTAGGAAAAGGGGGGCTTCAGCATTAAAGTGAATCAGAAAAGACAAAGATTTGAGCTAGAATGAGGGAGTTTAACAATTTTTGGTTATTGGCAGGATGGTGAAATTCAACAGAAAGAGTAAAGTTTAAGGAAAAGAGGGATTTACGTGGTTGTGAATGAAGATTTACAGTCTCATTTAGATATGTTGAGTTTGAGATATGCAGGGTAAGTCAAATTAGAGAGGATCCAAAGGATAATGAGTGATTTGAGAATGGAAATCTATTAGGTTTAGGAATAAGGATTGGGGAGTCATCTGCCTAGATAAGGCAATCAAACTACTTGCAGGCTACATAGAGAAAAGACATTAGGAGAGTTCCTAGTCTCCTTTTTTAATATGTGGTACGGGTATCTTCATTTAGGGAACAAGACATGAATGACCAATTAAAGATCAGTGTGTGTTCATCCAGATCAGTGTGTGTTCATCCTTCATTGCCAAAGAAGACTAAGCCATCAGAGAAATGATGACATGACTTGCACGTGACTTTGTTTTGAGTGAGGGAGGTCACCAACCTCACTTTTCCTCCAGAGTTATCTGAATCCAGTGACTAAATATTCATCAGAATGACTGGAGATGACCCAGGATGAGGCAATTGGGGTTAAGTGACTTGCCCAAGGTCTTACAGTTGGGGAGTATCACGTGTGTGAGGTGAGATTTGAACTCAGATCCTCCTGACTCCTGCACTGGTGCTCTATCCACTGTACCACCTAGCTGCCCTGATCAATTAAAGAAAACTAAGAAGGAATGGTCAGACAGATGGGAGAGGAGGAAGGAATCAGGGGAAAGGAGAATCAGAAGTGCCCTTGGCCTTTAAGAACATAGGGGTCCTATAAAAAGGGAATGGGAATAAATATTTATATGGTATTACAATAGACCAGTTATTGTGCTAAGTGTTTTACACATGTCTCATTGGACCTTCACAACAACCCTGAGAGATTGAGTGCTATTATTTTCCCCATTTTACAGGTGAGGAAACTCAACAAGCTACAATGATGTGAATTTAAGTAAGTGGAAGAGAGAACGGGTTAATTATTACAAATAAATGATTCACATTTACATAGAAATTTATGATTTTAAGAAACTGAATAAATTATCTAAAAAAGCCAACGAGGGAGCAAGGATGAATAAATGACATCGGAGATTCCCAGGCCACTGCAACAGTCGCTGCCCTTAGGCAAGCTGAAGTCCTCACTCAGTAAGCTGCTCCACACACACCTAGGTGACAGTATTGTCTAGATCCACCACCTACGCCCCCAACCCCAGACACATTAAACTAGTGGCACTGAAGAGGTAACTTCTTCCATTACATGGAGATTAGAAGAAGGAACTATACAACTCAGTCTCAGGAAACTCACAAAATAACAGTTCATATTTATAAATCATTTTTCAACTTTCAAAACATTTGCCTTACAATAATTCCTATAGCTAGATAGTTCAAGTAACTGCCCATTTTGCAGATCAACATGATTCCAAATTATCTTAGGGCTTGGCCATTCCTTCCTTGCCTTAGCAAGGGTGTGTGTGAGGTGAGGTGCGTGGGGTGGGTTGTCTTGGGTTGACAATTCTCTTAGCCCTGTGCATTATCATTTTGCAATGGTGTTACCTAGCAAAAAGGCCAGTTAAGCAGCAGCGCATGAAAATCTCCAGTATTCAAATTCAAACCATTTCCCAAAACATTCATTTATTTTTCATTTCTAGGCATTCAAGTAGGAAAATGGGATGAGGAAGATTTAATTCATAGCCATTGAAATAATCAAAATTGTTCCTTTCTTATATTACAGCTGTGATATTTAACATTTATCAATCTACAGTTAATAGATAATCCACCAAAACATAAAAAAGAAATATAAATTACATGCTAAAAAGCAAAATGGTAAAACATGCATCTGTGTATGAATAAAAATAAACAAGCACACATTATGCAGCTGGGGAAAATATCTGCTTCCGTCATTCTGACTACAAATTTCTAGGCTCCCATTTCAAGAGTTGGACTCACTCTGCAATGACTAGCACATTCTTTGCAATTATTTTGAATATTACTCCTCCAGGCTGTAAAAGTGAACATTTAGCCCTAAGTCAACATTAGTAATGAATTAAGTTAATTATCCTTAATTCTTCTATCTAATTGAGTCCTATTTTGAATTAGTTGGCTTTAGATTTCATCACTTAGTTCATCATACAGTTACAAAATGTTTTCAATCTAATCAAATACATTCCATATCGACCACCAAAGGGTGCTGTTGAACAAGAGGAAATTCATGATGGCCTTTTAACAGATCAAGCTGACAAGCTTTCATTTTCTATCTAAGAAGATCTGGGCTATATTGGCACTTGGCCCCATGTGTAGTACAGTAAACTAGCAGCTCTATGAGACAAATGATTGCAATATCCAAACAGTTTGAACAGTTTGCTGCTCAGTTTCTTTCTTGGGAAGAATGATCTGTTTGTCCAGGACTCTAAATTGGGAAGTGCATTCTGGCAGTTTTAGACACACTCATTGCCTCCAATGAAATACACTGGTGATTTATCCCAATGTATTTTCAAACAGGCATTGTGTCTATGTACTTCTTTCCTCCTATTATAAAATAACTTTATTCTCATATAATGGGACACTGGTCAACTCTACAGCAAGTTTCAGCAGAAAAATTAATGCCAACACTTCAAAATTTTAGTTGACCAAGCAGTTTATGTCTTTAATTTCCATCCGAACCTTTGAAAGTTCCACAAAGTATATTGTTATTTTGTCTCCAAACACCCAGCAGAAGATGTGGTGTGCCAAAAGGAAAACCACTTCAAGGGAGACAAAGTGAATCTACTGTTGCTGGGGAAAGGAATATGGGGAATGATGATCCCCAATGACAACTTGAGTTCAGAACATTTCAAGCTTGGAGAAATATTAGTGCAACTTCATTCTATTTTTTTTAATATTTTTAATTTAAAAAATCTATTTTTCTCCTTATCCTTGCCCCCAGCATTAAAGGAAAAGAGAAAGAAAAACAGAATCCTTGGAACAAATACACAGTCAAGCAAAACTTATTCCCACAGTGGTTATATCATGTGTGTGCGTGCATTCGCATGTGCATATGCCCTGTTAATAGGTGAACAGAATGTTATACAAATCCTCTGAAATCATAGCAACCCCTTCATTTTACACCTGAAGAAACATCTATATTTTCACGAGCCCCTTTTATCACTGTCTATATTTGTACTGCCCCCTAATGCCTCCAAACCTGTGAGTGCCTATCTAATTAAGAGAGGGAAAGGAAAAAGGAAAAGAAAAGCAAAGGCTCAGCAGAGGAGGAACATGGTGTACAAAAAAAGGCTACCAGGCTAAAGTGACAATTCTTGTCTTCATCCATTCAAACCTCTCCAGTGCAGGCCCACTTTTACTACCTCTGCATTCTACCTGTATATATCATGTCTCACGAAACTCTTCTGCAATTTCCCAGACTCCTCTGTGTCACTACTTTCTACTCATTAAGAAAGCAGCATAGCACCTCTGTTAACTAAAATGACAGCTTCATTTCTTGACTAATATGAAATACTGCAGATTTCAGCAAAAAGAAATGTTCTTCCTTCTAAGAAGCAGCATAGTATAGTAGAAAGAACAGGGATCTGGAGCCATTAAACTAGGGTTATTAGAACAAATTACTAAAACAAAGGCTCAAGTCCTTTTTCAAGCACTTATAAAGTTTGGACAAATAAATGAACTGTAGGGAGGAGAGGCTTTATGTGTTCTCATCTGGGAAATGGAGTCAATGATCCTAGCACATTATCTATATCACAGGGTTTCTGTAAAAATCAAATGAGGTTATGTATGTAAAAGTCATTTGGGTAAAAGATAATCTTAGACAAATGAAACAAAAGATGAGAGAGGGCAAGGTTTCCTTCAGAAAGTGAGGCTTGCTGAATCTTGGAGAAAGCCAGGGAAAGCAGGACAGGATGGTGAGGAGGCAGAGCACTTCAGGCATGGATGAAAACCAGTGAAAAGGCACCGAGAAGGGAGACAGACAGGGAGGAGGGTATGCAGCTGGACTGAATGGAAAGGTAGAAAGAGGTCAGGTTGCAAATGATATTAAATGCAAAACAGAAATATTTTATGTTTTTTCCTAGAGGTAATAGGGAGCCATTAGATGTTTACTGTATATGAAGGTGACACAGTTAAACCTGTGTTTCAGAAAGATCATGTGTCAGCTCAGGATAAGATAGAATGGAGGGTGGAGAGACTTGAGATGGGAAGATCAAGCAGACTACTTCAGTACTCTAGATGTGAGACAATAAGACCCTACACTAAGGAGGTAACTGTGTAAGTAGAGAGAAAGAGGTATATATGGGAGATATTAGGAAAGGAAAAGTGATAATACTTGACAACAGATTGGATATGTGAGGTGAGTGAGAGTCAGTAGTAGAATATGACCACAAATATTACAAAGCCTAGAAAAGATGCAGGAAAAAGCCACACACCAAGTTTGAATGAGTGTGCCATATTTAATTCTATTCTCTTAGGATATAAATAAACAAGCCAGCATATTTCTGCTGAATCTAAAATTGCAGGTAAAACTTTAATAATATGCTGATATTTCTTACCTGTCATATGTTCTAAACATATGATGCTCATTTTTGTTGGTAAATTCTTATTTCTCGGTCAATTATTTCTTCTAGGGAATATAGTGTATTACACACGAAGTTGTTGTTCGGTCATTTCAATCATGTCCACCTCTTTGTGTTCCTATTTTGCATTGTTTTTGACAAAGATATTGCAGTGTTTTGCCATTTCTTTTCCCAGATCATTTTACAAGTGAGGAAATGGACACAAAACAGGGGTAAGTATCGTGCCCAGGGTCACACAGTGTCTTCAGTCAGATTTGAACTCATGTCTTTCTGACTCTAGACTGTGCACTCTACATATTATACCATTGTATTACACATGGAGCCCATTAATTCTTGCATTTCTAAAGTGGCCAGGGTTGGTAACTATTTAATGATGTAATATATTATATATCTACATATAGATAATATATATGTAATATATAACTATGGATACTACAGCATTGTTTCTTTCCACAATGATTTGTCAGGTCCTGCTCCAAGGTATCTAGTACAACAGGTGACTAAGAAGAGTTCTTTGCTCAAGGGTTGGGGGAGGGGGAGGCACTCATGACAAAGTATTCTTTACTATGAAAAATCATAGCACACTAAATATTCAAGTTAGCAACAAACGGGAGATGCAGATCGGTCTGACATTCAGACTTTGGGATGACTGTGCCTCTACTTCACATTCCCCTCACTTCACCCTTGGTCACTCACAGTCCCCTTTTTAAGATTTTCTCTGGAGTTTTACAGATATGGAGTCTGCAGAAGAGGGGAATGACTGGGAATGTGGAAGTCTCAGTGGCATGTAGGGAGACTTTCCTGCCGCACCTATTCCAATAATACAGGGACCCCATTACTAACTTCTGTCACTGTTGGGTAAGTCCCCCTAGCCTTCAGCATGTACTTCAAAGTGATCGATCTTTTAACTTGGGAATTGGTACACAACAGTCATGCCATCATAAACAAAGTTTATTTGTGTAGGGTTAGAGTACAGGGTCGTAACTGCAATTTCTGTAGCACTCCTCTTATGAGAAAGTAATTTTGTTTCTGTGGATCACATATTGATTTTTAAAGGTACACATAAAAGGTTACCGGTACAGTTCTTGAAATCACTCTGTAATGTTACCCCTAATGCATCATAGGGTGGGGTGAGGGGGATCCAATGGCACTCACATGAATATTAAAGTTCATTTTTTCCCCTTCTGTTTCTACACTTCCCTCTTGATGAAACATTAGTACATCTCTAACTCAAATACATTATGTACCTGAAACATCAGGGGGAAAACGCCTGCCTCAGCATGTCATTTCTGTCCACTGTAATTTAGACATTTTTCATGCTGCATTTGTGTCCAGGAGGGTAATGGTCCCTACATTAAAAACCAGCCTTCATTAAGTGGCTCCCCCTCAAGTAGTCCATTATGGGCTTTCACTCACTGACCCTGATTCGTGACCAACCCCCACTGCTAACCAAATGTAGTAAATAAACTCTCTTCTAGGAGCTGAAGGTAAATGCACCAATAGGTTCATGAGAATGTAGATGGAAAGAACACCACGAAACTGCCCATAATTCTATTCCTGAAGGACCCCATTGTGGATAAAGTCATGCGTTGAAAAATTTTTAAACTTTTACTCCAAACTAACTAGGAAAACATTTAATTCTCAGCAACAAATGGCCTTTGTACCAAGGTTTCTTTTTCCTTGCCACATATGCTGAAGCAGGGAATGCTATCTATTTTCCAAAAAGTTTGCTTAGACAAACAAGCAGAAAACATTCATCCAGACGGCAATATGTGTGTATATTATACATACAGAATCACGCAAAAGAAGTTTGAAAGGCCAGTAACCCTTCAAGACAACTAATTTTCTCAAACGACATTTGGTGTTTTACTGCAGAAAGACACAGAGGGGGAGGATCTCTTCTGAACTTTCTAATCTTAGCAAGAAACAGTATTAAGATGTTATAAAAAGCTAATAAAATGTGCTCCATTTTTAGAGTATTTTAAAGGGTAAATAAAGAATAACATTTCTAATCTAATGTCTCATTAATATAATTCTGGCTTCCCAAAGGGCATGATAGTAGAGCACAATGTTTGAAAATGGCATTCTGAACTTGAAGTCATTGGTTCCCCAAAACAAGTATGCAGATAGATTTCAGAGGGCTCTGTGAACTTTGGCAGGAAATTTCAAATTCTATCTTTACTTTCACTAATTTTTGGTGTCCTTTGTACCCCTAGGCATTTTCTTTTATGCATCTAAAAATATCATTTTGATCTATGGTTCATAGACTTAATCAGAAAGCCAAAGAGGGCTATCAAACACAAAATAAGTTAAGAATTCCAAGTCAAATGGCCAAAGGGGAGATTTTTGGTTGACTATATACATGTATATAGAGTAAGAGTTTTGCTTTTTTTCTTTTCTTTCTCAATCATAGAGAGGAAGAAAGAAGGCACATTTTCACTGATTGAAAATTAATTAGAATTTAATTAATTTAAAAAAAAAAAAGAATTCCTGGTTAGAAGTTCAAACTGGACTCAATGACCTCCAAGATTCTGTCCAATTCTAAAGACTCTAACCTACGGGAATGAATACTCTAAGAAAATAGGGAGAAAAATCTAGTTTCCTGCGCTCTGAGATATTTTCCCCAATAGAGGTAGTTTATTTATCTAAAGTCTCTTACTTAATGCATCCCAGATGACACACAAACATGAGTAGGAAAACTGGGATAGAAATCAATGAGAGGGTCCTTGACCACCCATTAGATCAAAGCTAACCTGTCTATACTAGACATGGAACACAAGATTTAGGGCTCATCAATACCAACCTCTAAGTACCACATTAACTGACTCCCAAATCCCAATAATTCATCCACTTAATACTGGTATGATATGCCCAAGCTTTCATTTTACCACCTTAAAGCCTCCCCATGGTCCCAAGATCTCCGCAGAGCAGTTTTGTTGTCAAGTAACTGTCAACAGGGGATTGCAGAGATTTCAGCAGTTATGAACAACTGGAAAGTTATTAAATGGACAAATAAGGTTATAAGAGGCAGACAATGCACTAGAAATGGTAAGTCAACTTCCAAAAACTCCCTTCACATTCAAAATTCAAAACAAAATTCTACACAAATAATGTTGTCTTAAATGATAGATCTGTTTTCCCTGAATAAATACAATTCTTTGTAGTAAACATAAAGGAAAACAAAGTGAAATCTAGTGAATGTCTCAACAACAGAAGAATCCAGGAAGAGTTTTTTTTTGGTCATCATAATTACTTTTCATCAAAGTGGATCATGGTTTAATATTTAAATAAAAAAAAAGCTGAATGAGGAGCAAGGAGGAAAGGGAGCAAGCATTTAAGTGCCAGGCACTGCACTAAGCACTTTGTAAATATCTCCATCAATTCTTATAGCAACCATGGGTGGTAGGTACTACTGTAATTCTCACTTTACAGTAGAAGACACTGAGGTAGATAAGGACTATGTGAACTCAGGTCTTCCTGACCCCAATCACTGTGCCACCTCGAAGGCTACATAAATGGTTTGTGCAGAGGTCACACAGAACTAACAAAACACATTTTAACCTACATCCTCCTCACTCCAAGCCTGGCATACCAAGATGCCGAAATAATCTGATTCAAATGTTTCTAAAACTATAATGTGCCTCTAGTTTCAAATGCTATCCGTAATTCTTCGCTCGTCACCTCTTAACAGCATTAGACACATCACCCTACATGTGATCGATACATGCCCCACAAGATACAGAAATTTTTTACAAACAGAAGGTAAGTAATGAAGGGTTGCTTCACTATTTTTCTCCAAAACAAAACCCAGCTATGCTCAGTTTGGCCCCTAGCAGTCTTACTCAAGGGATACACTGGGAACAGATGAAAGAAACAAGGTCTGAAGTCTCAACAGAGGAGGCTGGCGATGAGGAGATGGCATGAAGTCACAGACACAGAGCCTGGCACCAAGCAGCCTTTCCTAAGGCTCCCACAAGCAGCACCCAAGGATCTTCAGAACCCCACTCCTTCCTATCTTTCACCTTGTACCTTATGTACTCTTCAAACCAGTGACTCTTGGCTCCTGTCAGTCCCACATACAGGACACTCCATCTCAGCTCCATTGTCTAGCTATACCCAATGCCTGCAGTGCTCTTACCACTGACCCACCCCCACCCCGCACTGGCTTCTTTTAAATCCCAACTAAAATTCCACCTACTACAGATAGTCTTCAACTGCTCTTAATCCCAATGCCTTCCCTCTGTTAATTATTTCCTATTTATCCAGTATATTGCTTATTTTGTGTACATGTTTGCATGTTGTTTTGCCAAACTGTAAGGTCCTTGAGGGAGAGACATTCTTTAACCTCTTTTTGTATCCCCAGCACTTCAGAACAGAGTCTGGCACATAAGTGCTTAATAAATATTTACTGATTGACCAAAATACAAAATCACCTTATTTACTAGCAGCTCTTTCTCATCCATGACCCTTATTAATCTCACATGCTATCTAATATATACAGTTTCTATGTTTGGCAAGGAACAGATCTGGTAACTAATAAGATTTTACATAATTACAATATAGCTCAGTAAATTTCATAAGTCAGAGGAGCAATCATTCACCTTAACAATGCTCACATTAATTATAAAGATCATTATAAATAGCACTGTCCTTATGTATGTTTACTTTAAGCAAAAAAACCTTGAAGAGAATTATCTTAGTGAATATATAAAAGTGCTAGGCTGAAGCTGAATTCTAACGTCTTTATAATTTTAACGATCATCTAAGAGCATCTCAAGAGAATCTCACCCAAAATTCAGTTAGGTATTTAAAAACCTGAGAGGGGAAAAACAACAATGGTAACTTCAATGGGACACAGGTGCCATGTACAGTTTGGGAAATTTCAATCACTGTCCTTCCTGCAACACAGGAGCATTCTGGTAAAACATCCAAAAGTTCTAGAAGTTTTCATCTCAGGCTCTGTGTGTAAAAGTCCTCTCCATATAAGTCCAGGGTCAGCTGTAGCCCAGGGGTTGCTTTCAGCCAGAAAAGATCTGGGTTATGTTCCTCCTCCTTCCCCACACTCATTCCTCCTACATCTGTATATTTCGTCTACTCTCTTCCATACTTGTTGGGTGTGGAAGATGGGGGCTTATAGTCATGGCAAGCAAGAAGGAATAAAGGGTTTTGCTAAACTCTAAAGAATTACATACAAATTATTGTTATTATTAATAACAGAAACAACTCTAGAAGAAATACAATTTTAAAATGAAATATGTCTGAAAATAAATTGTCTAATACATATGAGCAAAGGAAAATCCTTTTAAATTATCTGGCTAGCTGTTCCAATTATAGTAAATTCTCAATTATCAGAATGCTTAGAGTATTTCCTAATTAAGTAAGGTCAAATCTTTTTAAAATTGTTTCTTCTGTAGAAAATCTTCGCAAATCACATTTTCTGTACTACAAACATAGTGCAATAAATGTAAAATAATTGTGTGTGTGCGTGTGTGACAGAGAGAGAGAGAGAAAGAGAGAGAGAGAGACAGAGAGAGAGAGAACTGAAGATTACACAGTTTTTCTATGGACATCAATTATGACTAAAGACCTTTAGATGCTAGAATAAATATGAATTCACCATAAAGCCACTCTCTGAAATCTGATATTGGATAAGTCTTTGTCAGAACCTGAGGCTTTTCTTCCTTATAATCTGCCTGTTTTCCTACAAATTGTTTTGTATCAAAGAAAAAACAGGAACAAAATACCAGATTATTTTCAGTCTGAATTTCAATCTATCCCTAATATGGCTAACACTTTCTGAAAAGATGATAATCAGGAATTGTTAAGAAGAAAAGGTATATAAGGGGATCAGATAAGAAACAGAGCTAACAGTGAGACAATAAGTTCTATTCTTTATAGAAAATAAGGTAGACGTTAAGGTATGATTGTTTTGGAGAAAAATGGGAGAAAAATTAGATAACTGAATAATACTGTTTTGTAAGAAATTTTTAAAAATATAATTCCAAAAAGAATGCCACATGCACTAATACAAAGTGAAGTAAGTAGAACCTGAAAAATAATTTTTACCATAACATCAATGTTATAAAAATGACCAATTCTGAGGACTTTGACAACCTGGTGAAGAATGAAATGAGAAGCAGTAATAATAACACCATAAAAACAAACTTTAAAAACTGCAAGGAACTATATCAATACAAGGACCCTTCATGACACCAGAGGACCAATTATATAACACATATGACATGTACATACACACACACATATGTATATATACGTATGCACATATGTAATGTGTGCATACATGTGTATGTACATGTATGGACATTAGTACCATGTACTAATGCAATAGCACCATTAATACATTAATACTAATACTTTCATACCATATACATGTAAATACCAACAGAATTTGTTTTGCTTGACTATATGCACTGGTTTCAAGACATTTGTTTCCTTTTTTTTTCTTTTTTCTCCAAGTGGAGTGTAAAGTGGGAGGAAGAAAAAATAGATTTCTGAGGTGTAGCTGTCATGTTTGGAGGGTTTTGCTTTCAGAGGGGTGGGGCAGCTAGGTGGTGAAATGCCAAGCCTGGAGTCAGAAAGACTCTTCTTTCTGAGTTCAAATCTGACCTCAGACTCTTACTAGCACTTAACCCTGCTTGCCTCAGTTCCTCATTTATAAAATGAGCTGCAGAAGGAAATGGCAAACCGCAATAAGATACTCCAATATCTTTGCCAAGAAAATCTAAGAGGAACCGCAAAGAGTCAGACATGACAGAAAAATAACTAAACAAGGAAGCTCTGCTACAAGTGTAAAATGGGTCACACACTTTCAGAAGTGATCACTAGTTATTAATTTTACTTAACTGGTTTATTTTAAAAGAAACTCCTTATGAAATGAGCTATTTCTAAATGTTTGCAATATAAAAACAAAATCGATGAATAAAAGTTTTAAAAAATAAACATTAAAACATTTAGTTTAGAAAACATTATTTCCCCATTCTTTCTACTATTTAACCAACTTTAGGTGAATATAAATTTAAAGCTGCTCATAAGATAGCACTTTTCTGAGATTACTGGATAAAAAATAACAAACACATTTCATAGAAGTCAAACAACTTCCAAATGCTAACACTGTATCCAAAGATCAACTCTACTGAGCCAAATCTGGAAACTTTCTAAAAGGGACAATGACTGGAGTGTTTAACCACATGAATCACAACAGACACACTTAAAGTTGAACATTCACCTATTCCAACATCAAAATAATAACTAGTATTTCTACAGTGCTTTTAAGTTTTTCAAAACATTTTAAAATATTATCTCATTTTAATATCACACATCTCCATTTCACAGATGAGGCAGAACTGAGGCAGAAAGAGATTAAGTGATTTATCCAAGGTGACATAGATAACATCTGAGGCATCAGGTCTTCCTGATTCCAGTTCCAACTCTGTCCACTGTGCTAATTGGCTGCCTCAATTAAGTACATAGGTTGGTTAAGCCTTTAACAGAGGTTTAGTTGAGGATCTAATATATACTTAATGGAGTCTCTAAAGGATCTCCTGTTTCTTGATACTGGTACTATGAGTTACCTATACAAGATCTGCAAAGACCATGTCTGGATTTTTTTGTTAGTACTATTCTAAATGCAAATGACCTCCACTCTGCCTTCCTTTTTTTTTTTCTTAATCATGGTTAGTTTCACTAACTGCCACTCACAAAATTCTGATCTGAGGTTAAGTTACAAGACACAGTGATCATCTGAAATGATTACTAGGGGCAATATAATATGCAATTTACCAGGGGAACTTCTTTTTTTTGCCTCATTTATTGGACCTTCCCTCCTTTCCATCTATAATCATGCTCATACATGCTCCCTTCTTGCCCATTTACCCCCAACTTTGACTTTGATTCAAAATATAAATGGACCATTGAATCCTGATGTAAGAATAAAAAAAGTTTGTTGGGGTACATTGTTAAACATATAATACACTTAAAATATTATTCTACATACACATTTATTAAAATGATAGATTCTGCCCTCAGGGAGCCAACAGTTTATTGGGAACATGAGATTGAAGACCCGTGGTCATGACAAAGGAGATACAGAGTACAATGACAAACCTGAGGAAAGACAGATTATTTTTACTTCCAAAGGTGTTGATGAAGAGGAAACAAAGAATCAATTAATAAGCATTTATTAAATGCCTGTTAAGTGCCAGGAGATTCAAAGACAATTTTATGAAGAATATAATCATCAAGGTGGAACTTAAGGAAAAAGAAGAGATTTAACAGAATGAGAACCAGTGTGCAGCTTCCAAAAAGAATTAAGTCATGACAGACTAACCATATCTGTCACCCGTTTTTTGACAGGGTTATTAAGCTTATAGATTACAGAATGCTAGAGATACAGCTTAGCTTACTGTTTAATGAAGTGACCTCACACTAGCCTTTGTAGAAAAGGGGCTGTGGTATTGGATAATAATACTGTCAGATGGACTTGGGAATATATAAACAGCCAAATACAGAGACTAGTTATTACAGAAATCTTGCAAGGCAATTTCTAGTAGACTTCTTCAGGGATCTGTGCTTGCTGGACCCTCCGCTGCCAACATTTTTATTAGTGAACAATTTATATAGTAACAACAACACTGTACAGAGAAAAACCACCTGGAAAAACTTAAGAGCTGGACAATTCAATGAGCTGCCGACTCCAACAGATGGAGGAAGAAGGATGCTACCCACTTCCTGCCAGAAAAATGATGAATTCGTGGCATGCAACTAGACAATCACTTTTGGACATGATAAATGTATAGTTTGTTGTACTGAACTATGCTTATTTGTTACAGTGATAGAATTTTTTGTGGGCTTTGAGAAAAGATAATGATAGCTGAACTGAACTGAACAATTTTTAAAGTCAAAGAAGAGAAAGACATTCAGAAGGAAAGAGATAAGCAAGAAGGTTTTCAGAGTTAGGTGTCGAATTCAAATCTCAAGATTACACAAGTCTGGGGAGAAATGGATACATTCTAGAAGACAGGGTCATGACCAAAAAGACCTCCATAACCAAGAACACTGGGGTGAATTTAATAGATTTAATTTCAACAGAAAAAATCGTATTTGGATTTTAAAATGACAAGTACAAGATGGAGGAGACATAGTAAAACAGAAATCTGAAAACAATTATAATAATACTTTTAGAGCCAAAAAGAATCTAAAAGGTCATCTAGTATAGCCTTCTCATTTTATAAGTGAAGAAATTGAGGCCCAGAGAATGAAAATGACTTGCTCTAGGTCACGTAGATAACAGATCACCTAAAATATAATAAGTGCTGAATAAATGTTCACTGACTATCAGTAAATATCCATGGTGGGTTTCTTACTCTGGTCCTCTGACTCCAAACCCAGGGTCCTTTTCTTTTGTAGCACACAATCCATAGGTTTTAAAGGACTGCAAACCCAATATGAGTAAATGGTGTAAAATGGCAAGTAAGAAACTAATTCTACCTTGCTGTTTATTGACCGGTAGATCTCAGAGCAATGAAGAAGCAAGAATCCAAATATATTCTGAACACCTTAGAACAAATCTGGAATACTGTGTGAAGTTTTGGGTACCACAAGTTAAGAATGATACTGACACTTGGACAAAGTCAAAAGTTGGGGAGATATATGGTAAATAACCTTGAGTATATTTTATATAACAGTCAGAGGAACTAGAGATGTTTTACTTTGAGAAGAGAAAGATCAGGAAAGCTAAGTCAGCTACATTCAAGTATTTGAAAGGCTATTATGCGGAAAAAAGGATTTTTATCTCTTTAACCTAAGACCTAGAATCAAAGGCAAGAGGCAGAGGCAGATCTGTGAAGCTTAATACTGGGAAAATTTGAGGCAGTCAAGTGGTACAGGGGATAGAGAACGGACCCTGAGTATAAATCCAGTCTCAGACACTTGACACTTACTAGCTGTGTGACCCTGGGCAAGTCACTTAACAGGACTGCCTCATGTATGTATATGGGGAGGGAGGCGGGGAGAGAGAGAGATAGTGAGAAATTTACCCAATATATATCTATATATGATATATATATATGAAATTTACCATATTATATATATGCATATATATGAAACTTAACCAATAATTAGAAATATCTAAAAGTACAAAGGACTGCCTAGAGATAGTACATTACTCCATCACTGACTTTCTAAAACCAAAATCTAAATGACTAGTTGTCACATGTGCTACAGTAAAGAATTTTTTCAGGCCTGAGTTGAACCAGACAGTCCCTGATGTCCCTCTGAGATGCTGTGATCCTATGAGAAAGGTTTTTTCTACGTAAAAGGAACAGTTTGTGTAAAATTCAAGGAACTGTAATATCTAAAAGTAAAGTATGACTTATAGTATGACAGTGAGGAATCCAGCTAGAAATGTTAACTAGAACCAGACTGTGGAGATCTTCAAAGATGTCAGGCTAAAGACACAGTATTTTATTTTAAAGATAATAGGATTTTGAGCAGGCAAAATGGCACAGTCATTTATGCAATGGGAAGATTATTTTGGAACTTGTTTTAAGGTCAGAATGGAGAAGACAGATACCAGTCCAAACAAATGACAGCCTGAATGATGGCTCTAACATGACTAGAGAGAATTGCCGAGATGTAAGAAATTCCAATTAAGTCTATACTGAGTCTATATTACCAGGACTTGGTAACTAACTGAATCAAAGGACCTAAGTAAAGAGAAGAGTCAAAGATGAGTGAGTTTTTAAGACTGGGTGACTGGGAGATGCAATTAACAGAAAGACAGGAAAAAAAGAACTTCAGTTTGGGAAATACTGACCTCAACATGAAATCAAAAAGCATGTGCCAAACATTGTGCCAAGTGCTAAGGATAAAAAGAAAGGTAAAAACATGGTCCTTAACCTCATGGAACTCACTTTCTAAAGGAGAAGACAACATTATAGCAACTATGTACAAACAAGATATAGACAGATACACACACACACACACACACACACACACACACATACACACAATTTCAGAGGGAGGCATGAGCATTGCAGGGACCAGACAACTGATGATATTATTATTGTAGGTTCTTTTATGATTTAAAATTATTGGTTATAGGATCATAGATTAGGAGATAGAGGACAACTAGTATACTTTAAAGTTTAAAATTGAGACTAAGAAGTATTAAGAGAACTTGCCATGGGTCACACAGTATCTTAAACAGGATATGACCCCCTATCTTCCTGACTCCAAATTGAGTTTCCTATCCTATCCTATTCTATCCTATCTAGTGTGATCACAGTCTAACAAGTTAAGAAAACTACATACATTTTTCAGAGCTAGAAGACAACTTAAAGATTCCGAGATCCATTCACCTCATTCCCTCCTCCATCCCCCAACCCCACATTCAGTGTTTCATGTGATGCAAATGGTAAAACAGAACACTGGCGCTGAGTAAGTCAACAAATAAAGAGTGTAAACCTATCTCATAGGATAAGCTTTCCCAGAGATGCAGATCAGTGGGTCTAAGGAAGGCTCTGGATCCCACAAGGCCCTCCCTGGAGCCAGGGGGCTTTAGCTTCTGCTACTAATTAGAGATCTGCTAGAAGGGGAAAGAGCAGATAGAACCAAAAGGCTCCCCATAAAGGAAGTTGGGGCATGGAGATGGCTAGGTTAGCTAATATCCAACATACAAATTAGGCTACGTAGAAAATGGAGACACTTAGATATTCTAATATGGACAAACAATAGCTTCCAGACCCAAGGGTTCTTGAAACCCCAAGAGAAAAGATTTCAGTAAGGCCAGGGTTCAAGTTTCAGTTGAACAGTAGCCAGGAAGGCTGGCCTTATTACATGGCCAAAAATAGGAAAAGGATCAGCAAAGGCTACAAGGAATTCTGAGCTCAGAAGCCTGTTCCTGTGCTCCTGTACAGATGTGGAGAAAGGATTGCAGTGAACAGACACTCTCCATATACTTTCTTCAGGGATAAGAGGAAGAGGGGGAAAAGTAGGAGCAGGAAATATTAACTCTGGAGATAACAGTACTGAGGACAAGAAATAATGGATTTCTGTGGGCAGGAAACAATCCTTGAGTTGAGGAGGGTTCTAGGCTGCTAGGGTTTTTGTAGGGCTTTGACTAGGGACAAGGCATACTAAGGGAAATTCAAATGACTCAAAGAAATAAGTACTGTATGTGTGTAGCTCAATAGTCCTTTATGTTATTCTATCTAAGACATCCCATCTTTGGCTTCCATTCAAAAGCACATGATGGCTACATGTCTAGAATGTTCTTTAGATTTCACCACCTCAGCTCAAGCCCACCACCTAAGCAAAGCTTCACTAATTTGCCAAGTTATTAACAACTTTTTCCTTAGAAATAGATATTAAGCATGCAAATATTTATTTATCTGAATGTAGAGTTTTTCCCTGGTAGAGAACAAGTTCCTGGAGAGAACTATTTACATTTTTTGCTTTTTCTTTGTATCCTCAGCTCTCAGGATAGCATCCAGTGCACATTAACTAAATTCTTACCGAAGGGAATCACCGTCACAATTTCACGTCTGTGGCTCATTCTTGCTACCCCAGGAACTAATCAGCATACCACCATTTATTCAATCAAAAACCACAAGGTTCAGCTTTATACAAGTGGATACTGTAACATGCAGCAGTTGTTTCAGTTCATCTATCACCTAGGAAGATTTATGTCTAAATATCTACTTTCTAAAGTAAATATCAAGAGACACTGTTCAGTCAGCATAATAAAGGTATGATGAAAGACACTGGGTGGCAGATGAGAAGAAAGAATGATTGTTGGAAAAAAAGTTAAAATTTTCTCCACTTTTTTTTAATTAACAGACATTATATTAGGTAAAAATAAAATGGCCATGACCTTTTATCTTCCCCTGCATGATTAATTACTTAATGTCCTATTAATTGGAAGATGTAGCAGAATTTCAAGCACTTTCATTTTCTCGGTATATCATCCTATCTAGGAACCACAAATTAAGTTGTTCATCAAAGGTGAGTCATCAAGGTCATCTGAGCCAGTCAGGACCTCTTCAGTTATTCATTACCTAACTTCAGTAGTAATTAACAATAGCAACATTTCCATAAATCAACATCTTTCTGATTATTCTCTGATGATGAACAGTCAAAATGTGTGCATGTTCCAACCCTCTCCCCTTTTAATTTTGTCCTAATACTTCAAGCTAAATATACCAGAGAGAAGAGTGATGCTGAAAAATTGCAAAGGTTTTCTAATTAAAATATGCCAGCAAAACATGGTTAAGTATCATTGAAGGAGAGAAACAAACCTATGTACAAAATAAGTGTGCTGACAATGTAGGAATAAAATTTAGAAAACAAAGGATCTTAGGATCACAGTGAAAGTATTTTCCTTTGCAAAGGAAAGATAGCTCAATAGCTTCAGCAACCACTACCTGCCTACCCACCCATGGCAAAAAACAGAAAAGAACATAGATTTCACTCATCTTATTGTCAGCTTCATCATCACAAGAAAAGAAGAAATGTTAAAGTAATTCTGCGGAAGCTGGCCTTTTTTCTGTACTTACTTAGAAGGTGGGATTATTAAAGAGCAGAAATTTTAGAATTTTCACTTCAGATTTTACTTGTTCTTGGGTTTGTATTTTTGGTTTGCTTTGCTGTTTTATTGTAGGGTGGGAAGGCAGGAGTAATCCTCAAAAGCATATTAAATGAATTATCTTTCACCAAATTTGACTACTTTGTTTTTAACTAGACCTGTCACTTCATCCATTATATGAACATCAGAGAGGAACATCTTCTGTCAACAAAGATTTGGACCTTATTTGAAATTGAGAGTTTTAAGGAGATTCCAGAGGCACTGAAATATTACAAACCAGTTTATATTCCAAGTTAGTGTTGCCACTGGTTGCCGTGTCTCTCCGTTTTCAAAGAGCTCAAGAGTCTATTGACTAAAACCCTCTCTAAGTTCTTAGGGTCTATTTATGGTAACAACTGATTGGTAGAGGATAAACTTTCTTAGAAAATGATACGGGTCAATCAGCAAACAAGCAATGCCAGGTACTGTGCTGGGCACTGGACGTACAGAAGCAAAAATGAAACCATCCCTCTTCTCAAAGAATTTACACAACAGGCTATGTTCTATGTTTATTCTTTTGTCATTTCCCATTGCTTGGCACCAGGACCAGCTTACTGTATTACACATCAACACAACTGTGTTATTTCTCCAAGTCTGATATTTTACTTTGAAATTCACCTCACATACAACTGATGTGGAGATAACTCCAATGTGGATAAGTAATCATTGCTTGTATATTCAGATGTAATTTCTATTTTTTGTGGTGTTACTTGGTGTTTGCTGTTTCCGAAGCCTTCTCACTCTCTCCTTTTAAAAGTCTCTATGATATATGCAGATGGGGCTTCTCTGTGGTCAACAACCTTGAGTCACTTCTGTTTCTTATTCTTCAGCCATATTTCCCAACACTTTTCATAATCCTCCTCCTCTGCCCACTTTTATATTTATTTGAATTCACCAATACAAACAGTGGTTTAATTTAGAGGCTTTTGATAAGTTCAATAGGGTATTTACCCTGCAACACATTCTGAGGCGTACATCGTGGTAGTCTGGAATGTGATCTCTGTTATTATGTTCCTCGAGTCCTACGATCTGAGAACTGTCATGTTGGAATGGCAGTTTCAAATACTGTGGTTTTTGTTGCCTTTGAACTAAAAATAACACTAACTCTGCTAAATTCTTTATTTGCTTTTCTGAAGAAAACCTGTACACCATCTTTCTTTCTGTTTCCAACTTTCTGGCTTAATTTGTAGTGAGAATATCAAGACTGGGGTGATTTCTTTCTTCTAGTAGCATTCCAATAGTTCAATAACTAGGATATCCTACATAGTTTTAAAAATTGTGTGATTGCTAGCCTCCTTTTCTGCCACTCTACCACCAGCATTATAGAAGCAGAAAAAAGCATAGGATAGAGTAGAGCTTGTGTTTTCTCTTATTTCATGAACTGTCATTGTCAAAGAATCCGTCACCAAGTAGTCAGTCAGCTATATTGGTAATGAATTTTTCCACACTCAGCCTAGGTTGTCCTCAGAAGAGAAATAGTCTCTAGCTAGTTCATATGCAAAAAGTCTTTCTAACAGGGTACAGCCCCCAAGAGCTTACATTCAACTGGCACATTCTTCGAAAATGCAGGGTCATCACAACACAATGAGGCGTTAGAGTAGGAATATGGGTAGAATATGGAACAGGAGAGGGTAAAGAATATTTCTGTATCTAGGAATTTTTTCAAGGTCACAAGGCTAGTTAATGTCAGAAATGAAACAAAAAAAATCAGGATTTTTTACTGTAAGTACAGTATATACTATATCATAAATACCCTATTCAAAGCTCAGTTTTTTTTAAACAGCAAAAATAACTATACCTGTTCAAAGTAAGGGTGTAAAGGCAAAAGGAATTTCAGCCTGAAATCTTTTTTCTTTTGCCTAGGCTCCTTCTAGATTTACATTGTTATATAACTGACAAAGGTTCCTTTTCACACCAAATCTAATATTAAATAATTCAGGCTGCATAATGTAGTGGGAAATTCACTAAGGGACTAAACTGCAAGCCTGATCAACTCAATACTATTACCAGTTCTGCGATGTCAATGTTTTCTTTATTTAAATATAATACGAATAATACCATCCCTTACATTTCCCCCCAAGAGACAATTCCAGTTAGCAAGCAAGCAAGCATTCATTGGCCGCTCACAAGGTACATAATAATATTTGAATCTTGTGGAGATAAGGCAAAAGGTATATCAAGATATTAAAGCTTCCAAAGGGAATACCAAATACAAATCACATTATCACAAAGATAAACAGGTATGACTCTTAAAATGAAAAAAAAACATATCAAACTGTGTATTTCTGTGATGTTTAAAAACTTTGAAAGGCACAGTTTCTAGGTAATTAATCATTTTATTTAAAATACTATCATGATATTAATAAAAGAGGTCAGTAGCACTCTCAAATGCAAAGACCCCTCAAGGCAGTGGGCTCACAGCTTATATGCTCTTGGAAGAGGGGTGCTTCTGAGTATGGCAATCAACTCTGACTGATTAACAATTAATGAGGGAATGAGGGTCCAGAAGCTAAGTGACACTGAGCATCCAAATTCTGGTCAAAAAGACTTATCAATTTCCATATCACGTGCCAGACAAAACGTACAATCCACATTTTCCCAGACCTGTTAGAGGAAACACAATGAGCAGGAATCCATCCATTCTCCTAAACTTCTAATTTTTTTACTGTCTTGGATTAGATCTTGGCCAGGCTAAGTCTTTGCCCAAGATTTCCTACATCCTCATGCTGCTCTGGATGAAAAAGTAGAAAAAGGGGAAAACCTTGGCCCTAACTCAATAATTGGTTATTAATACAAGAGAGAAACAAACATTTCTCTCATTTCCAAACGGGGATGGTATTACCACAATGGCTCTTACCTTGAGGCATCTCAAGAGGCAAATAATGAGGCTCTTGAGCGCTAACATGAACCCATTCAAAATCATCGTATAGGTCTTGATGGTAATCACAAGCTCCAGGACCGTCATCAAAAGTACAGCCCCCTAGAGGAAACAGGAAAGAAGCCTGTGGTTAATTTTCAGAAAAATTAAACTAAATTTTCAAAATATTTTAGAAAGACTATAAGAATATTGTATGTATTTTCAAAGTGGCTTCCAAGTCTTCACTCCTAAGCATCCCAACTATCAACGAGCTCTTCAAATGTCTCTACTCTATCCAAGTGAATTTCCCTTGAGTAGTGGTGGGGGATAGGCTCTGGGAACCCCCCTGAACCATCCTTGAATCTTCCACTTGATCTGGTGCTTGCCTGAGGCCATAAACCTTTCATCATAGTGCTAAATTTAAACATCTAACCCTTCACTGATATCTCCAGGTAGCCTTCTCACCCTTGATTCCATTAAAATCTCACTCTCTTGGGTCTGACCTCTAGTCATCCCAACCCCATCAAGACCCCTCCTCCAAGACTACTAGATCATCCCTAGATCCCTCCCACAGTCTTTATGTATATAAACTCTACCTTGCCTCCATGAAGTTACTCAAGATTCATCTAGCTCAGATTCTATCCAGCCCTCTTGTGAATACAAGAGTGAAAAATGGTGAGACTTCTTAAGAATCAACCCAATACAGAGGATCTTAAATAAACTTTGTTTTTCTTTGGTTAAAGGAAAACTTGAGTCGAATTCATTCGGGTAGGACCTAGGGTCTTGGTATTTTGGGGTGAAAAGAACCCCAAAACCCAAAAGTAGTACATTCCCCTCATGGAAGTATCTAGACTGAGCTACTAAAGTGAAGATATGTCAGTCCCTTAATGATATACCCAAAATGACGTCATTTTAATTAGGAAAGCCAATATGATGTTAATGTATACTTCAAATTCCCCAATATACAAATTACCTACAGCAAGAATAACTAAAAGGAAAGAACAGAAAATAAGGCCATGATACCATATGTACCACGTAATATCATACCATAATTACAGTTCCATTCAAGTGAAATAGTATTTCAATTACTACAAAATAGTTTTAATGTTCATGACTTTAACCCAGTCCAAAGAGAAACTCATTCAGGGTCACAGGATGGCATGGAAGCAAGGGATAAGTTTACTTTATTCCATATTTTATTATTGGTCTAGAGGACAAAATAATCTTGTAGTTAAGATTAACCTCCATATGATTTGGGTTTTTCCTCCTATATCTCTGTCCCTGGCCTCTTGAAAGTAAGCATATTTTTCCCCACAAGTCAAGTGTACATTTGATTTTAATTTGTGAGAGCATCTGAGGCAGCTGAGGAGAATAAACCCTGCTTGTTTGTTTGGTTTTGGGTTATTTGATGGCTTTTTTAGAAGCATATTCCGCAGTTAGCTTAATCAAATCATGAAAATCTGTACTGGCCTATACACCTAATAAGTTAGGAAGCAGGTAGAACTGCTGCAGTCAAAGGGCCTAGTGAGAAAAATAAATATACTAATTCATTTCAAGTAATTTGCTTGTTAAATTTCTTCTTTTGAAGAAGAATAAGTGTACAGCCTTGAGTTAGCTTACTTTTCAGGAAACAAAAGAATTAGGGAAATGGTTGATTTTATAACCTAAAAAAATGGGGGTTACTTCTGCCCCACATGCTGAGGAGTAATTCCATTGAGCACCATTTTGACAATTATGATAAAAATATAAACATTATATGCTATGTCATGGGCAGAAATGTCAGTGCCACTGGCTTAAGAGTGTCTTAGGTCTGGAAGAGGTGTTTGCCTCTTGTATTTTGTTTAAAATACAATCTACAGATAGCTTGTGTGTCTGGTAGAATGAACTTTAAATTTATTCTAAAGATTTGCCCTTAAAATCCTTTCTATATTTGTCCTCTGGGGGAAAAAAAACTTACAATAGACAAAATTTTAAAAGCACAATGAAACTCATATTTGCATGGAATGAAAAGGAAAAATGTTTCCCCACAAACACACACACAAAATTGAGTTTGTTGTCAGGGTTCTAAAATGACTTACAGCTTTGCAAAATACGCCTTCTGGGCACCCATTACCATTTTTAATGGCTTAAGTGCCCTCAGTATATAAATTTAAACTACTAGTGGTTCCTACATTGACTCATTTGGAAGACAAATGGCTTTAATTGCCTTCCTTCAGATTCCAAGTTAATTTTAGACATCAGGCATCTGATTAGCAACAAAGACCAGGAGAGTCAGTGCAAAATAAATGGGTCGGCCCTGGTAATTAGCTGAACTGGGGGAACACAGAAAACCTGCAAAATCCACCCATGAAAATAGGACAACTGCTTACTTACCTGGGGAAACTATTTATTCCAGGTGGAAAAGATATGGATTTCTTTGATTTAATAATAAACTCTACCAAGAATGGTGAACAAGTAAAGAATTCCAATTAATTAAACACCATGCTTAATAAATAATTAATTCTAGAAAGGTTACTAATTTCCAAAGACTGAAAAAAGAATAAAACATAATTAAGACAAACTATACAGAAGATAATTTTATTCATTTTATCTGTCTACTTTTTCTTCTAATAGTAAGGTAAATACATTAGATACCAACTTTTTAGCTAACTTTGAAACTTCATGTCCACCTGTGAAATTCAGGAGTTCCAGGTAACACAGTTCCAGCTGGCAAAATGTTTGCTAACTATTCATCCTGCTGTTTTTTATATTCTCTAAGCAACCTGAGGCTGGCTAACAGCATGTGTAGAAAATTGGTATTTTTGTATCTATTCACAAGGTTAAAACTTTAAACGCAGGGCTAGGACTTTTTTCCTAAGCTAACAAAACCAAAAAAAAAAAAACCAACAACAAACTATGAACCTATTCTACTTTCTATATTTCTATAAATGCTAGTATTTCCTTGCCCAAGGAAAATTAACTAGAACTGTATTGCTTTTTATATTTCTCAACACACCTAATGCTTCAAAACTAAAGAAAGGAATACAGTCACATTATCATTGGGCTACTACTCAATACGAACATGAAAGGATTGAGTCACTATTTGAGTGAGCATATAATAATAATGAGAACTGAAATTGATCTCTCCAAGGTTACATACAAGTAGTCTCTTAACTGCTAAAACATATGGCCTCTTCTCCTTCTTCATTCTTTTGATAATCTTTGCCATATCTAACATGGTTGACCGTTCCTTCTCCCTTAGATAAACACATCTCCTTTGGACTCTTTCCTGATTCTTTTACTGCATAGGATCAGAGATTGAAAGCTAAAAGAGATCCTTAGAGTCTAGCTGGTCCAACCTGCTCATTTTAGGTAAGCCCAGAAGGATGATTTTTTGCCCAAGGTCACACATGTTGCAGCAACTGGCAGACATAGGACTTGAACTCAGCATCTCTAATCACAAATGCGGTATTCTTTCCATTGTACTATGCATTGTTTCCTCTGTCTAAACTCTTCAGTCTTCCTTGTTAGATCATCATTCTGTCTAGTCCCTTAAACTTACAGGGTTCACCTCTAGGACCCCTCTCATTTTCTCTCTCTACCACTTCTCCTGGTGATCTCATCAGTTCTTCTGATTTCAGTTATCTCTATATAAATGACTCCCACAAATACTTCATTAGCCCTAATGTTTCTCTTCTGTATGACCATTATACCTATTCTGAACTTCAATCTCACACCATGAACTCCTTTTTGGATATCTCCAACAGGATGTTTACAGACTTCTCAAAACAGATGCCCGAAACAGAACTCATTATCTTAACTGCTTCCCTCTAAAATGATCCCTCCTAGAAAGTTTTCTATTTTATTGAATATATGCCATTATCCTTCCAGTTACCCAAGTCCAGAACTTTAATGTCACCCTTGAACATTTTCTTTCTTAATGCAATCAGTTGTCACATCTTGTTAATTCTTCATAAAATCTCTCATTTTTATTCCATTTTCCCTACTTGACCACCACAAAATTCCAGACCTTACCACCTCTCACCTGGATTATCTCAATAGCCTTCTAATTGATCTCACTATCTTGAGCGTCTCTCCTTCCTTTATCACACCAAAATAGTTTTCCAAAGTATAAATATGATCATGTTCATCTCCTTAACAAAACCTTTAATAGTTCCCTATTTCCTGTAGGATAAAACGAAAATTCCTTGAAGAAAATTCACATTCATACTTGTCTGAAATCAAGATAGAGCACTATGGAGTTTCTAGAAATACCTAATAAGGTGAATTCACTTCATAAGACACATATGCCTCATCTGGAATTATCTTCACAAATCACAAGATCATAGATTTTGGACCGGAAGGAATCTTAGAAATCAAACTCCCTCATTTTAAAGATAAGGAAATTGAGCCTGAGGGTATTAAGTGACTTCCCTAAAGTCACACAGCTAATAAATATCTGAGTCAAACTCAAGGTTTTTCTAACACCCAACTCAGACTTTTATCTTCTGAGCCACTTTAGTTATCTCTATAATGGATACTTTCGTACAGTGAGTAGACTATTCCAGCTATGTGGCCAGCTGTCTGAGTCACCATGTCTTCACTCATATATGGGGGTCAGACTAGATGATAAATTCCCTCCTAAATTCTAAGATGTTATGGATTAATCTTTAGTTTTATAGCAGTATTCTAGTTAACAAAGAAAATCATGGCTCATTATTTTAAGGAAATGGATAATACAGAAATACGTTTTACTTGATTTCAATTGTATAATTGATATTATATTACTTGTCCTCTCAATGGGTTAGAAGGGAGAGAATTTTGAATGCAAATTTAAAATAAATAAATAAATAAATGGAAAGGGTTTCTGAAGAAAAAGAAATGCCTCTGAAAAGGTATTTCAAGGACTGCTAATTCCATGGTGCTAATTGATCAGCTGAAAAAACAAATCCATCATTGCAAATGTATACTCTTTACTATGATGAAGGTTATAAAATGCATTGCAAGCCTTTCACCTAAAAACCAAATGCCAGTCTGGCTTGTACCACCACTTCTTATTTAAGTTCCTGAACTGCTCACCCAAAAGGAGAGAAGCCCAGGAGGAGATGCTGTGGGCCTGAGATGTGGCCAGCCAGAGCATCTGGCACTTTGAAAAACAGAGCCTTGGGAATTCAGTTACAGAGCTGACAGTAGTTCTCTGTGTGAACATGGGAATGGCGCCTATTTCTCTGTAGTCATCAGAGATGAATACTCAACTCTGAACCTTTTTGAAGGCACATAATTTGATAAAATGCTGGGACAAGTCAAAGTAAAATGAAGCAGACCTGTGGCTCCAACATTAAATCAATATTCCCTAAACCAGTGCAGGGCAGGGAGCCCTGAGGAGGCCCTAGGTGCTTTGAAAGGCTCAGAATAGTTAGTGAGGAGCAGCCAGACGCTGCTGGATTTTAATTTGCAGTGTCCTCCAGCAAGTCCCCCCGCCCCCCTGCCCTTCTCCAGGGCAGCTGTGTAGTTCTTAATTATCTTACTGAATATGAAGACCATGAGCACACAGAGTTATCTTTCATGGTTTTCTTTTCTGTTTGCATAGAACAAGCTTCCATTTAACTAAGGACACAGACCATTTTCATTTCATTTGCTCAAATTAAATTTCTCTTGGAATAAACAAAGTTTTAAAAGTTAAGAGGGAAGTATAGCACAAAACATATTGGGGGGAGGTGGTTGTGTTAAAACAAAAACACTTGGAATAAATGATGAGTTCAGATGTTTGATGACCTTCAAGCATAATCACAAACATAATCCCTTGTGAATTCAAGTCAGAAATATAAATTTGGTCATTTAAATATCTGACCATCCATTAAATTTGGAATGATCTTCCTCTCATCAAAAATCATAGAACTATTAGCTCATTGCACATGGGGCATTAATTTGAACTAACTTTAAATCTACCATCTTTACATGACTTAATAGGAAAGTGTAATGCAAAAGTCTACCTAAAATAAACCTTTTAACAAAGGATACAATGAACTGCTAAGAAAATGTAATAGACAAAAATTCAAAGGTCAAACAATAGTCACAAAAATTAAATATCCTCTAAGTTTTACATTTAGTCTTCAAAATTACTCAGCTACACTAGGGCAAATATGAAATGATGATCATTTTAAAAAGTTATTTTATTTAAAAATAATAAAGATATATTAATTTCACATGTTTTTGCCATACTCTTATTTTGTAACTAAAGTAATGCCATACCCATAACATGGGCATAGCAAAAAAAATACATGGAATCACAAGACAGAGACAGTTTGAGATCTTCACTGATTGAAGAAATAATCACAACAAATGAATTTAATCTATCAAAGTTTAGGTATATTACCAAAACAGGAGATGCTACTTTTTTAACCAATTTACCCAATGGAATTCAGTTTAAAAAAATATTAATGTGACAAAGAAATGTCTTTATAACTTCAGATAAAAGCAAGTGGCCAAAAACACATGCCTGGGTAAAAATTACTGCCAACAATAAAGAATTATAATCAGTAAATGTGGTCTAATAATATGTGTAGAGTTCCATCATAGAAAGCAATCTTATAATATTGAATATATTTATATATGTATTATATTTCACTCCTTGTATGTAAAATAAGGAAGGGGGGCACCAGATCATTTCTAAAATCCCTTCCAGTTCAAAATTCCAAGACCTGCATTAGCATTGAAAATAAATCCTAGATCCATACAACTTGGGCAGTACAAATATGCTTATAGAATTTTAGACAAGATACACTAACAGGTACAAAAGACTCTAAGGAAAATGAGATAATTTCAAAATCATCCCTAATAGCCCTAATTGTTCAACTCTATTTTAATTATCCCTTCCACATCATGACTTTTCAGCAATGTAGTTTTGATATATCAGAGGTTGGCATGAGAAATTAAATGGGAATTTGGGGGGAGTTTTGCAGAAGCCACAGACTACACTCAAAGGCCAGCAGATGACACAGAACGTACGACTAACCACTTAACCCAAATTTTACAATAAGGTATTGTAAACACCCAATAAAAGAAAAGTATGAAATTCAGACTTCTCTGGTATGAAGGGAGGGCCAAAAAATTTTAGATGAATTTTCCAAATGGCAGGGCACACCCTTGACCCTCGTGATGTGGAAGGGATAACTGTATTTTATCTTTACTTAGGCTGCATTTCACACATGTATATGAAACAGAGACTGTCAGTCAGAGATAGGTAGTGTCAGGCAGACAGGGAGACTGTCAGTCAGAGACACACAGACAGGCAGGAGAAAATACAAGTGACTCTTCCACATCACTGACTAATGAGGGCAGGAACAACAAGTCAAGCTAGTCTGATGGTATGTCTACCCACTGCTGAAATACTGACACCTTAAAAAGTAAAGATAAATGAATTTTCAAAGCAAGTGGATCTTCAGGCAAATGTGGCAGCTATAATTCTGTTGATTTTGAAGGATCATGTGTGAAGACAGGTTCAGAGAGAATCAGGTGAGATTTGAGGGTGTGTCAAGGGGGTCTGGTCCCCACAATCTAGGCCCTGGGATATTCCTATATTTAATCTATTTATATTCTCTCCTAATTGCCCTCCCTGGAGAAAATGGTCAAAGAGGACGGAGTTATTCATGGCCTGCACTCAGACTCTCCTCTGAATAAAAAGCAGGCACACTGCACCAAGACACAGGTAGTGATGAAAGAATCTCCCATATTCAGCAAAAGTTGTATCCCTGGGAACTTGCATTTTCAGACAAACCTGGTGTTAAGGGAGGGGCAAGATCCTAACCACACAATGCAAGCTTATTAAACCAGTAGCACTTCTATTCAGGTGGTCTATAAATGGAAGCAAATGCTATTTCCCAGCTGACTGGGCACCTTATTCTTCAATAAGAATAGTGGATAGTTATTGGTTAAGTGTTTAAGTCAGAGTCCTTTCTCCAGTCTTCTGTATTTTACATGAATAAGACTTTAAGAAACCAGGGATCCCATCTTTGGTATATTCTCTTCCTAGTCATCCACTGAGGTAGCTTTTGGGAAATAAAATACCAATCCAGGGTCACCCTTTAAATAACACTGTGCCCTGTGCACCAGCACATGGCTATATTCACATGCACAAATTTCTGACTGGAGTGAGCACTAATTGCTTTAGTGGAAAGAGAACGTTCCTCATCATGTTTTGTAAAAGAAGACAATTAGCAGTTTCCATAAAAGCAGCACTGTCATCCCGAATTTTATCAAAGTTTCTCTCAAGACAAAGGAAACATGACCAGATAAATTTCACACATGTCTGGCACCATTATCAAGACTGACCTGACCTCAGAGAAGGTGGAGTTAAATGTAGGATGTGTACGTGTTTGTCTTTTGTTACCAAAGAAGACCATGCCAACAGATAAATAATCACATGACTTGCACTTGACTTTGTTCTGAGTGAGGGAGGGCTGTGCAGGTCACCAGTCTCACTTCTCCTCCAGAGCCATCTGAATCCAGTGATCAGATATTCATCAGGATGACTGGAGATGACCCAAGATGAGGCAGTTGGAGTTAAGTGACTTGCCCAAGGTCACACAGCTAATGAGTGTCAAATGTGTGAAGTGAGATCTGAACTCAGGTCCTCCTGACTCCTGCACTGGTGTTCTATCCACTGCACCACCTAGCTACCCTTAAATGTAGGATACTGTCCAGTGGAAAGAACACTACCCTCACAGTACCCATGTGTGCACCTATCACCAAGTGGTAAAGCAAAGACTATGGAGGCACAATCAGAAATCAATGTAGAGTAATTATTTGCACCCTAGACTTGACTGGTTGTGGAACCACTGACCATGTCTTTGCCTTTGTACAGCTGGTCCCCTGGGTCTAGAATGCAGTCTCTCTTTACCTCTATCTCATAGAACCCCTGACTTCCTTTTAAGCACAGTGTGAGAAACAAAAGAAGGAATTCTGTTTCCACAGGATTAAAAACTACTCCCAACTTTGTAGGGGCGATAACAGGATGTAAATCAGAGGTGAATAGTTCTCATGGAGCTGTGACCTAGCAGAATAAGGCTTCTGTTTAAGTAAAAGGTCAGAAGCATGCATGCATGCTTAATATTATCCAACACATCCACAGGGTAGAACATAGCAAGGAGGAGAACATGAAGTAGGCATCTAAGGAGGTTGCCTCTAGCCAATGGAGAACAAGGCGGGGAAATGTGAATCAAGAACAGGAAAAATATCCTTGCATTTGTCTGAGAAAGTGCGCTCCATTAGGAAGTCACCCACTCACAAGGAATATAAAAGAGAATGAGAACATTTCTGCCTTCACAATGAGGATTTTCCTTCTAGAGTGAGCACGTTTCTCACAGCATCAAAGATGATACTTCCTAAAGGCACATTTATCTGATGCTCCAATTAATTAGCAGTTTTTGAAATAACTTTGTATTACTTTTAAATACATTATATTTACATACATACATCTTGTTTTAGGATTGTAGGCTTCTTACAGGAAGAAATTTTTCTTTAATATCTAATGCCTAATACATAGTACATATGTAAAACAGTTTGCTGAATTAAATATACCATAGGAAAATCATTAATCTGTTAGGTATTGGTTTCTTATCCATAAAATAGGGAAGACAAAATCTGGAGTATTGACCTGAAGGGGTTATTCTGTGGAACAAATGAGATAATATAAAAGGCACTTGCTAATTTTTATGTTTTTTAATTTAAAATTATACTGTTTTAACTAGCTGTAAAAGCTCAGGCTACTTAACCTCTCAAAACTTACTTCTTCATTTGTATGGAACAAGATGATTTTTAAATACCTTTTGGATCTGTGATTCTAAGTTTCATTCACCATCATAGTTTACCTCGCACAAACAAGGCACACGCACCACAAATATGAGTTAGAATCTGAGATAAAGAAGGATCAGATCAACATTTAAAATCAGGAAGCAAGAATTCATAGTCAGGATTATCTGCCAAGAGCAAAGCAAAATTGTAACAAACACCATCCAAGGGCACAAGATGAGAAGCTGGGGAAGAACCTGAGAGAAGGCCAAAGAGAATGCATTTTTAAGTACCCGTTAACCCACTCCTAAAGTAAGTCACAGTAATAAGACTGCTAGGACAAGAGAGAGATGATGGATACAGTAAGATGAATAGTGCTGGACTTACAGTCAGGAAGAAACCTGAATGTGAATTGCACTGTGACCCCTAGGTAGCCAGGTGGCACAGTGGATAGAGTATTGGGCATGGAATCAGGAAGACCCATCTCCCTGAGTTCAAATTTGGCCTCAGACAGCTGGGTGACACTGGGTAAGTCACTTTACCATATTTACCTCAGTTTCTTTATCTGTAAAATGACCTGAAGAAAGAAATGGCAAAGATTTCCAAGAACATTTCAAAAAGGGTCACAAAGAGTCATACACAACTGAAACAACACTGCCACTTAGTATTTGAGTAATCATTCACAAGTAACTTAAGGCCACTGACCTTTAGTTTCTTCTTTTGTAAACAGAGATAACAGCATCAGAACTGCTCAGCTCTGCTCATATAGTGGTTATGAGGATGAAATGGGAAATCAAAAAACCACAGAATTTTACAATTGGAAGAGTTCTCAGTAACCATCAATTCAACTCATACCCAAAAGAATTCCCATTATAGTATCTCAACAAGCAGTCATAAAGTCTATGCTTAAAGACCTCTAGTCCTAGGAAAATCACCTACCTCACAAGGCAACCCACTCTATTTTGGGGAAGCTCTCAAGTATTTGGAAGCGCTTCTTGAAATCAAGACTAAATTTGTATTTTTCAGCTTCTTTTGAGGTTTAGACATGCTAGTACCCCAAAACAGTAACACATGCGTCCTGCTAAATGAATTTGACACAAGCTTTCTTTCAACCAAAAACAAGGTTTATTAAAACACCAGTAGAAGGGGGACGCAATTCTAAAAACCCTCAATATTGTCTAGACTTATGGAAACTAAGTATTGTCTAGACTTTTAGGGAATCTGAGCCTTTGTGACTGTTGTACTGACAAGTTGGCCAAAATGAATCTGAGCACTTTAATGGAGGCACGATGGATCTTTTTATACGAAAGACTGTGGAAAGGGAGAAGGGGTCTAGATATGGGAGTGGTAGTCTAGGGTGTGGCCAGGTACAGACTAAGAAAGGGTAGTTAATTAACTGGGAAGGGTAGATTGCCCAATTGCCCCAGACCTGGGTCTAGGTCCTGTGGCTCAGAGTCCTGGGTCACCTGGGAAAATCCAGGGACTTTTCCTTTTTGGGGTCCAGATCTTACAGACATGGGCTATCCCATCCCCATTACTTCCACTCACTGCTCTTGGCTCTGTCCTCTAGGGCCAAACATAGGAAGACTCATCCCTCTTCCATATGACTGAGGTTTAAATACTTCAACACATCATTCAATCCCCACTGGCTTTTCTTTTCCAGGTTCCTTCAGCTGAATCTTCAAATGACATGTACTTAAGGGCCTTTACTATCCTGACTGCCCTCCTTCAAACACTCTGTGGATTATAAAGCTCATTGTTAACCTGTGGGGCTCAAAACAGAATGAACCGTTAAAGACCACTAAAACAGAAGATCTTTTTCTGCCAAATTATGCTCTAATCATGACTCTAATTCAATACTTGTAAAGGTTATTTTGTAAAGCCACATGTAAGACTGTATTTATCCCTATTACTCTTACTACATTTGGCTCAATGTTCTCTTTATCTGGTCAAAGTTTCTCTAGGTTCTGACTGTCATCCGGTGGGTGAATTCTGGCAGTAACAGTTAGACAGTGGAGTTTATTGAGCTGCAGTCGTATAACTAAGGTCAGATCTGCACATTAGGAAGACCCCTTTGGTAGATGGGTGGAGGACAAATTAGAATGGGGAGAGACCTAAACAAGGAAACCAATTAGAAAGGTATCGCAGTATTCCAGGTCAGCCAAAGTCATACTTAAATAGAAACACATCCCAGCAGGATACATATTAACTTGAAATACTACATATTAACATTATCTACCGTGAATTGTATTTTTATTTATTTTGTTAAACATTTTCCAATTACATTTTAATCTGGTTCAGTGAGCAATCAGAAGCAATGAAGGATGCTTCCAGTTGAGGCTGAGCAGCAAGTCTGATAGCTTCTGGTGCAAATAAGAAGAAATGAAGGCTTTCACTTGGGTGGATACAGTGTGAGGAGAAGGGGATGTATGAGAGACATGCTGTAGGGATAGAAGCCACATAACTTTACAATACACTAGACACATGAAGTAAAAGTGAGAAGATGAAAATGACACAGAGAATATCAGCAGAAAAACACATGATGAAAGATGGGAGAGAGGCATTAGGTGGAAAGAAATGGAATCTTATCACTTCCACTGTGGCAATGACATCCCCAAATTCCTTGACAATTATTAAATTATAGAAATGTCATACTGAAAAGGACAGTAACTTCAATTATGTGGAAAGCGAAAATTATAGTCAATTGCACAGTCCATCTGGGCCTTCCTCTCTAAGGTGTTTCAGATTTCTGAAGTATGTAAGTGAACTGTTTGGGAACCTTATTACTAGAAATTGCACACTCCTCTCAGTCCTCAATCATACACTTTCAGTCTATTCTCAGGGATATCTGGAAAAAATCTGATGAAAGGCAGCAAATTAATCAGATGTCACTGGCTAAAAGAAGTTATATTTTCCAAAAGGGCAAGACATCACCCACAAACATAGCTCCTCCACCAGAGACTTCTCCACTCTCCCTTTTCTTGAATGACCAAGGCTGCTCCGGGAAAAATTCCAAGAAAGCAAATCACAGGTAATGTTTATAAATCTCCCCTCCTTTCCTAACTTGTAAATTTCATCCTAAAGTGAATTTCACTTTTGGAGTGAAACTCATTTCCACTCCATCTGTAAAATTCACAACTGAGACAACCCTTTTCTGATGTGTCATCTCCCTGGGACAGTCCGTAATAATCACTTCTACTGCTGATTAAAAACACTAGTCTAACTAGACACGATACCCCACTTTTGTGTCGAGGCTGAAACCTTGAGAGTTCAGTCAGATCAATCCCTGCCTCCAGGAAGGACTATACTTAAGTAGTTCTTTTTCTTTTTAAAGATCTCCAAAGAAGAAGCTTCCTTTCAGAATTTCTCTGGTATCCCATTATAAGCATATAATTCATTTCAACAAACATTTAAATGCCTGTTAACTTTTTGACTTGCCAGGAGGTATGCTAGAAGTTGGATACGCAAAAAAAATGAGACAGTTTTGATCTTGAAATACAGTCTATTGAGGTGAAATAACATGTACATAAAGAATTTAGAAAAATACACGTATAAAATATACATACATATGTGTATATAACGCAAACTATATATATACATACACACCTATATACATACATACACCTATATACATACATATACACCTCTATATACATAAATACACATACACACATACATATACACACTTATATGTTTCGTTGTGTCTGTCCTTCGTTCTTGAAGAGGACTATGACATCAAGATGATGTCATGACATCAAGATGATGACATGACTTGCAGTTGACTTTGATTTGAGGGAGGGAGGGCTGTGCAAGGTCACCAACCTCACTTTCTTCTCCTGAGACGTCTGGGTCAAGTGACTTGATATTCTTCAGGATGACTAGAGATGGCCCAGGATGCAATGTGAGACCCTGGGCCTTTCAAGCTAAGGTCTTAAAGCATTCTCACTTTATGTGAGATACACCCATTCAATAAATAAGCTTCTTTAAGTAGTTGCTCAAAGGATGATCCCTTTAATAATAATAAAAAAGAAATCAAATTTGGAGGAACCTTCAGGGTTCCTAAGTAAAAGACAAACAATTACTATTTAGTATTTAAATTCACTCTGTGCTAGGTGAGGGAGGACTCGTCCAGTCTATGAGCTTCAGAGTGAACTGGGTTTGAGGCTTGATCTTTGAGCAGAACAGAGGTCTGTACACAATGTTTGCAGATCTGACCAAGGCCTTTAACATTGTTAGTCGTGAGGGCTTATGGAAAACCATGTAAAATCTGGTTGCCTGGAGAAGTTCATCAATATTGTACATCAATTTCATGATGGCAAGCTTGTCCAGGTTCTGGACAGTGGACAAGGCTCTTGTGCCTTCTCAGTCACCAATGGGGTGAGACAGGACTGTGTGCTTGCTCCCATGCTATTTAGCATGATGTTTTCAGCCATGTTGTCAAATACTTTCAATGAGTATAAACATGGCATCAAAGCCAACTACTGTACTGATGTAAGTTCTTCAATTTGAAAAGGCTACAAACCAAGACTAAAGTGGAGGAAGTGTTAGTGCATGATTTTCTGTTTGTAGATGATTGTGTACTCAATGCAGCTTCTGAAGTGGAGATGCAACAAAGTATGAATCAATTCTCTGCTACCTGTGCTAATTTTGGCCTAATTAATTAACACCGAGAAAACATAGATGCTCCAGTTTAGTGAAAGAGAGAGATGAGAGAGTTCGGGGAGAGACTTGAGGTGCACAGAGAAATTAGGAGATAAGAAATGTTAAGGACCTGTCCTAAAGTGAGGGCTCCATAAGCAAAAAGAAAGGGACATACAGGAGAGATAGGGAGATACAATTGATATGTTGGTGTCCAGTATGTAAATTCTTGCTATGAGCACCTACAGTTTTCATACCTTAACTTTATATCCTTTACATTTGGTAACTTTTCCCTCACCTACAACAGTTTCATTAGATAGCAAATTAGAGAACTTATGTTTAATAGCTAATATGTGCAGAGCATATGGCATTACATCTCTGGTACCCTCCCCACAAAAATAAACACACTACAGTAAAATAAGCCTTGATATATAAATCTAACATGGGAAGATCTGCAATTCCTCTATTTCAAGATATGGCAGCTACTTCTACTAATAAAGAACACAAGCTTTCCACCAATAAATACTTGTTAACTGTGTGACTGACTTAAGCCTAGGGGATTCCCGAGGCAAACAAAGGTTAGGTGATTTATCCAGGGTCACACAGCTAGTAAATAGCAAACATGAGATTCTTCCTGACTCCAGCCATGTTGCCTCTAAGAAAACATGTTAAAATATTTCAAATTGAATATTCACTAACACAATGTTAGTAGAAGGTTCCTAGAATTCCAGAGGTGGAAAGAATCTTAGAGGTCATCATACAATTTGTTACAATCGTTTAACGTTCCCTTCATACCTTTCCTTCATACTTCATTTAAGGTTTACAAAGCACTATCCTCCCAACCACCCTGTGAGGCAGGTACCAGATAGCATAAAGCTGTGTTGTACTAATGGAAGCAGAACCATATGGAAACTGAACAACACAGACATTGCCCAAAAAGCTGATTGGATGAGGAGTGTAGTTGGATAAAATTAGGAGGAAAAAAAAGCAGAATGGGCTAAAAATATATTTTAAGGTTATGTTTAACCACAGCTTCACAAAAACCATTTATTTCCAGCACAGTTGTTCATAACCTGCAACCCATAAATTCTTTTTTGTCTTTTTTTTTTAATTTTGGTATCTCATTGCTCAGTCATTTTTCATTGTGACTCTTCATGACTCCATTTTTAGTTTCTCTGTTGGTTTTCCTTTTTTTTTTGTACAAATATACTGTCTTTTCCTTCTCCAGCTCATTTTTACAGATGAGGAAACTGAGGCAACAGGATTAAGTGACTTGCCTGGAGTCACACAGCTAGTGTTTGAAGCTAGATTTGAACTCATGAAGGTGAGTCCTTCTAATCCTAAAATAAACCCAATGCACCATCCACTGAGTTATCTAACTGTAGTTTGACATAAATTGTTTCTTTTGTAATCCTATGTGCTTGATTTTATTTATTTAAAGACATCACCCCAAGAAGGAGTCTATAGGCTTCCCCAAAGGGCCAAAAGATTCCATGATTAAAAAAAAGTTATGGACATAACTTGGAGGATTTCTGAAGGAGGTTATATGGGACCCTAGCTGTAAAGCTAATCTAAGTGGGGTTTGTCTTTGGAGCTGAAGTATCAAGAAGGACCTACATATGGCTCCTGATACAAAAGAAAGACCACTGAATTTGGAAGATGAAAACCTGGTTTCAAAATGTTACTTTGGCACTTACTACCTTGCACAAGTCACTTAGTCTCAATGGATCTGGATTTTTTAAACTATAAAAGGAGGTTGGACTACATGACCTGTAAGATCAATTCCATCTCTTAATTATAAGATTATATGATCTTGAATAGGAAGCAGGATTGCAAAGAGCATGAGGGTTCAGCAATTAAAGACATGGGCAGACTGCTAGCTACAAATCTGTCAGTCTGATAAGCTGAACAGCCATTGGCCAACATAGATAACTGTCATTTTTAAATATTAAGGGTGACAATATTAGAACCATTCATCCCAGATATCTTTACAACTACTGTATCTCTCTTCACTAGCTGATGTTGCAGAAACCATCAGAAATGTGGGTGTTTTAATAAGCACAGAGACAGGGATTTTGAGAAGGGGGACATGATGAGTTAGTACAAGTTAGGAAAAAAATAATGAGGACATGGTCACAGTATCACTACACATCAGTATCAACAGTGCAAAACTGCTTCAAAAAACTAGCACACAGTCAGGATCAATTAGGTGGTGTCTGACATGTAAGAATCACCAAGTAATCTTTCTTTTTACGCTCAACACTAGAGTGATCCTTATTATATGTAGCACTATTCAGTGTTTCATTTTTGACTGGATGTTCCAGAAAAGCATTGAAAAAATTATATTGGGTCCTGAACTCAATACAGAGAAATTACTATAAGATGGGCAAATGCTTACGCTAATGCTAATAAAAGTAATAATAACTAGCATCTATGTAGTGCTTTAAAGTATACAAAGTGCTTAACATACCTTAACTCATTTGATCCTCACAACTCTGACAGGTAAATGATATTATCTACATTTTACAGATAAGGAAACTGAGGCATGTAGAAATTAAGTGACTTGCTAAAACTCAGAATGCTAATACGTGTCTGAGCTTGGATTCTAGGTCCTGGGTTGGACGCTAAGTCCTGCAATGTACCTGCTGCATCAGCTAATTGCTTCACTGAGCCATTTGGTCCCTAGGAGGAAAGGTCAATACAGTTGGAATTATTTAGCCTGGAAAATAGAAAACTAATAAATATGTTATTTTTCAGTTATTCCCAAAGTCAGTCAATGATGAACCACTCATCAACCTGACTGGAAGGAAAGTTATTATAAAGAGGCTTATGCTGACTTAGGTTGATCAACAGAAAGTTAGACTACAAAAACAGGTAAAAGAATGGGTTTATAGTGAAATTTTTTTAATTACCTACACTGAAAACACCTTGAGAATCAGACTGCTACTGTTCATTGAGATATAATTATAACATAGGAATGGGCTGCAAGCAAATAAGATGAACCTCCAAAATTACAAATTAGGTTGCTAAAAGATATCTGAAATAAAAGTACAGATGCATGGACATGAAATTGGGTAAAAATAGCCAGCTGTAGAAATAAAAAGAGATGGTTTGCAAATGAGTTATCGATGAAGGCAGGGTATTCTCCCCAATTTTAATCAAGGTAGCTTTGACAAAATCTCAATGGAGGAGGCACAAATTTAAAATATAAGTAATGAAAAAGAGAGACAAAATTTTCTTGGTTATATTGTAACAAGGCCAAAGTAATCTCTCATCTCCATCCCTCCCTTCCCACCAACTCTTGATATTGAAATGTTATGTAGATGCCAAAAAATATGAATTTGTATTGACCAAACATTGTTGAAATTATCTACTTAAAAGTATTGAGAAGTGTCTCAAAACCAAGTTATCCTGAAATAACTGGATATATACCTAACTATACTAAGTATACATGCTGAAATTCTTGGAACAGTGAAAATTTCAACAGAAAAAAATATTTTAAAGCTTTTTTTTTTCAAATCAGGTACCTTTTTTTTATTTAGAAAATATAATCACTATCATAGCCCTGATAATGTATAGAGGGAACATGGAGATCTCATGGGATTTCAGCTTTGTCTAATACATTAAACCAATGGATGCCTGTAGGAGGTAGAGTGCCAAATTTGCAGTCAGAGGGACCTGAGGACAAATCATTCAATGCCTCTGGGTCTTTGATGTAAAATAATTCATGATCTATAAGATCCTACTCCTATGCTGTATAACCTTACTGGCCTCCATTAAAGACCAGCCTCAACACATCTAGTATTATTCATCTTTATAGACTTAATTACCTATAGTTTATTCTTAAATTAAGACTGGGGGGCGGAGCCAAGATGGCGGAGTAGAAGGACGCACGTTTACGAGCTCTGAAACCAAAGCCCATAGAATTAATGTAAAAAGAGACCCCCATAACTTCTGGGTCAATACAAGGTATACAGAAACGGAGTGGAAGAGATTTCTGTGCCAGAGAGCCCTGAAGAGCCGTCCCTGGGGTCCGTCACACCCCGGAAAGCGGACCCCACCCCAACGCTGCCCTGGCCGCAGCCCCAGAGAAGCTGACCCAAGCAGGCTTCAGGGATGGAAGCTACGGCAGCCGGGAAAGTCCCTCCGCCCACAGAAGCTACAGGTCAGTGAGAAAGAAGGCTGGGCTAGAGGAGGGGAGCGGAGCATCTCTGTGACTCGGGCCCCCTCGGGAGGAAGCGGCAGTGGCAGAGACGGGGGCAGGAAGCTGCGGAGGCAGAGGGGTGGGCGGCAGCTGAGGCAGCAGCGGCCCGGGACTCAGGAATCCCCCAGCAGCAGGCAGGATCTTCATTACGGAAGGTTTCTGCATAAAACCTGAGGGAGCTGAGCCTGGGAGACGGCCCTGCCCCCACCCCCGCTCTATTACTGAAGGCCTCTGCATAAAGCCCCTGAAGGAACTGAGCCTGGGAGGCGGGCCCCCCACCCCGCCCCCACCCGCTCCATTCCTGAAAGTCTATGCATAAAGCCCCTGAGGGAACTGAGCTTGGAAGGTGGCCCTGCCTCCACCCCAGCGCCAGAACTAAAGCGTGCTGCGGAAAGCACATTTGAATCTCAGAGGCCAAGCACTAGCTGGGCGGATCCAGGCGGGGGTGGAAAGGAATCTCAGAAGTCAAGTAACTGGCTGGGAAAATGCCTAGAAAAGGGAAGAAAAATAAGACTATAGAGAGTTTTTTCCAACAAATGCAAATGATCCCGACCTTCGGATCCGATGATGAGGACGTATTCCTGCCATCAGGGAAAGACGTGGAGGGCGGGGCCTCAGTACCCCAGACACCCCAGGGGGGTGGCAGGTGGGCTCAGGCTTTGGAAGAGCTCAAAAAGGATTTTGAAAAGTAAGTTAGACAGGTGGAGGAAAAACTGGGAAGAGAAATGACAGAGATGCAACAAAAGTATGAAAAACGGGTCAATACCTTGCTAAAGGAGACCTAAAAAAATGCTGAGGAAATTAACACCTTGAAAAATAGGCTCACTCAATTGGCAAAAGAGGTTCAAAAAGCCAATGAGGAGAAGAATGCTTTCAAAAGCAGAATGAGCCAAATGGAAAAAGAGGCTCAAAAGCTCACTGAATTTAATAGTTCTCTCAAAATTAGAATGGAACAGATGGAGTCTAATGACTTTACGAGAAACCAAGAAATCACCAAACAAAACCAAAAGAACGAAAAAATGGAAGAGAATGTGAAATATCTCATGGGAAAAACAACTGACCTGGAAAATAGATCCAGGAGAGACAATTTAAAAATTATGGGACTACCTGAAAGCCATGATCAAAAACAGAGCCTAGACATCATCTTCCATGAAATTATCAAGGAAAACTGCCCTGACATTCTAGAACCAGAGGGCAAAATAAGTATTGAAAGAATCCATCGATCACCACCTCAAAGAGATCCAAAAAGAGAAACTCCTAGGAACATTGTGGCCAAATTCCAGAACTCCCAGCTCAAGGAGAAAATCTTACAAGCAGCTAGAAAGAAAACAATTCCAGTACTGTGGAAATACAATCAGGATAACTCAAGATCTAGCAGCTTCTACATTAAGGGATCGAAGGGCCTGGAATAGGATATTCCAGAAGGCAAAGGAACTAGGACTCAAACCAAGAATCACCTACCCAGCTAAACTGAGTATAATACTTCAAGGGAAAATATGGTCTTTCAATGAAACAGAGGACTTTCAATCATTCTTAATGAAAAGACCAGAGCTGAAAAGAAAATTTGACTTTCAAACACAAGAATGAGAAGAAGCATGAAAAAGGAAACAGCAAAGAGAAGTCTTAAGGGACTTACCAGAAGTGAACTGTTTACATTCATACAGGGAAAGACAATATTTCTAACTCTTAAAACTTTTCAGTATCTGGGTAGTTGGTGGGGACCACACATACACATGTACACGCATGCACACACATACAGAGATAGAGAGCACAGGTTGAACTGAATAGGATGGGACCATACCTTAAAAGAAATTAAGGTAAATGGTGAGAGAGAAATGTAGTGGGAGGAAAGAGGGGGAAATGGAAGGGGGTAACTATATGTCATTTAAGAGGCAGGTAGGAGTTTTTTTTAGTGGAGGGAAAAAGAGGAGGGCTGAGAAAAAAAAAAAAAAAAACAAGAAGTTTACCCTCATCACATATGACTTAAAGAAGGAGCGAAATGCACACTCATTTTGGTATGAAAACCTATCTTACAGTATAAAAAAGTGGGGGAGAAAGAGATATTGCAAGGGTGGGGATGATGGAAGGGAGGGCAAGGGAGGAGGGAGCAATTTGAAGTCAACACTTGGGGAGGGACAGGATCAAAAGACAGAAGAGAAACAATGAGGGGCAGGTTAGGAGGGATGGTAATCCAGTTAGTCTTACACAACATGACTATCAGGGAAGTCATTTGCAAAACTACACAGATATGGCCTATATTGAATTGCCTGCCGTCCCAAAAGGAATGGGTGGGGAGGGAGGGATGGGGAGAATTTGGAACTCAAAGTTTTAGGAACAACTGTTGAGTATTGTTGTTGCAACTAGGAAAGAAGACATACAGTTAAGGAGGAATAGAAAGTCATCTGGCCCTACAGAAGAAAAGAGAAGATGGATATAAGAGAAGGGAGGGATGACAGAAGAGAGGGCAGATTGGAGATAGGGAAAAATAGATTGCTTGGGGGTATTGGGGTGGGGGAGGGGAAAAAAGGGGAGAAAATTTGGAACCCAAAAATTTATGAAAATGAAAAAGTTAAATAAATAAATAAATTAAAAAAAAAAAAAGACTGGGAGCTTTCTGATCATCTCAAAACTGTCTAATTCTTTCAGTGCAACATTCAAAGCTCTAAAGCTCTTCTCCCTCTTCAAACACCTTTACAGAAAGTTGCTTAGGGAAAAGATGGCAGGAGTGCCTCATAACATTAATATATAAATAATAGTGCAAAAATTTTCAAATCCTATGCCTTGAGGTTTCTCCCATGACTTTAGTACAGTAACGTCTTTGGGACAAGCTACACAGGCCATATCCATTAACTACTGACTACAGCAACAAAGTTGTTCTAAATAACAAGATTTAACAAGTTACTTGTCCTATTGGTCAACATACAGATCACGAAAATACACTTACAATATCTTGGCAACATTCCTTCTCATTTCAATTCCCTCAGAAATGGCTACATACAAGTATTCACTTGTACTGATTTTTTTCTTACTTAAACCATGAAACCACTGAAATTCTACATACATAAACAGTTAGTTATGGTGGATATGGGTATTAGTCATGCAATACTCCCTAAATCAGTGTTCCCAGATTCAGTGATTTCAACACACACACACACACACACACACACACACACACTAATTAAACAATGACAGAGATTTAAAGTTGTATTTTAAGAATTTCATGATACCACTTGAAATAACATTTGACATTATCTCATCCCAAGAGCAGTGTTAGGAATAATTGATCTATATATAAACAATTGTTTTGTGGATGACCAAAGTATTTAGCCAAGCTCATATTTAAACTTAAAAAAAATATTACAGGGAGAGATTCCTTGTGGACTCTATGTCACCCACATACAACCCAACCTGGTTTGTTTCAGAATTCCTCTTGCCTGAGCTTTGGTCTGAAAACTCAAAAAAAATCATTTTTCCTTTATGAAGGGAGTCCTGCTAAAGAGAGAAAGTACAGAAAACAGATCTCCAAAGTCCAACACCTCTGTAAGAGGAGGGCAAAGATCTACTTTAGGATTATGAATTAAAAGTTGTATTCCAGGTGAGGGAAAGCTTTTGAAACATACATAATGTGCTTTACAAGGTATTAAACCTTTAAAAATCCCTAAGTAAGTAAACAATCCAACTTTAGAAGACACTAATCCATAAATCAGGAAAACTACAGCCATGATTAGTTCAGCTACCAATGAATGTAAGCAGGGTGATTTTAAATCCCTGAAAAGTCTGGGGAAAATCACTTTTGAATTTTATTCCTACAAAAACAAGATCATCAAAGGAGTCCATGTGGTTAAAAAAAGTAGACCTGGCAGAAAGAAATCAAGGTTCTTTCTACAGTAAATCTTCTGAGAGAAAAACACCTTCCAAAGAATCCTAACTGAATCAATGAGGCTAGATTGCTGATGTAGGACATACTACACAACTACTTTTACTGTGGCATTCCCATGCTGGGACTTTCGGTGAGTTCATATTAACAATGTAGAGCTTCTTAAGAGTTTAGAAACCAGCAATAACCTGGGCTCCATACCCAGTAACTGAATCTTCTCTGGGTCCCAATCTTCTCATGCATAAAATTAAGAAACTATTAATTAGACTTTCTTTTCTTCCAGATGAAGTATTTCAAGCAATATACTAAAACTTTGTTGTACTTACACTCTGGAAGTTAAATGCTAGCCAATATCCAAGTTATTAATGGCCACAGTATTTATCAAGAAACTGATGTGGCAGCAATAAGAAATATACATAATACATGCCATGCATGCTCTGGGTGTTAATCACCTTCATGAAAACATTTTCAGGTATAAAACTACACATTTTCAAATATAGCTAGTTAACAGTTTTTAAAATGCCTAACTGTTGTGACTAGCATAGCTACTTACATGTAACTTCCAATAATTAATTCATTAATTGCACACTGATCAAGATTTCTCAGGAGTACCATTTACCAATGTGGAAAGGGATCAGAACAGACAGAATTCCTAGAACTGAAGAACTATGTGAAAGAAGCAATTATTCTACTATCATATCTGTAGATCTATGCCCATGACTTCTATCATACTTGGGTCTCATCCAGTCCAGATGACTGGCTGATTCAATCTACACCACTTATTCAACAACTTGCTTTTATTTTTATTCTGGTTCCTGCTCCAAAAATATAATGATCAGCTTTTTAAATGTATTAAGCAGGAAGGCTTGCTGGTAAAAAAAAAAATTTCTTCATAATAAGACTTAAAATGTGTAAAATTTAATTTTTTGAAAAGGAACAAGAGAAGGTAGCAGCAGGGAAAGAAGGAAATTTGACTGGTAGACTCAGGAGAACTGAGGCTAAACACTGGCTAGTTTCTAAAAACAACTATATTTAACAGTTAATCACTTTCAAGGAACTCTTCTCCCTCAAAAAACTTCATATATCTACCATTAGTATATTAATCATAGTAGTCATAACATCAGGAGGCTGCTCATCAGCCTGGGAGCCTTCTAGCCACAGAAACCCATAAAAGATCAGGAGATACCTCAAACAGCATCGATGGAGAGAGCAGAGACATCAATGAAATGATGGATAGCTACAAGTGTAAAAATAAAAATGACAATAATAACAGTAAAGTTATGAAAATAGCAATGATGCCCTATTTACTGTTTGAAATGATGGGGTTTATTAACTAGAGTTAGTAGGAAATATGCTTTTCATTGCTTTCCTGAAACTGGCAAAGAGTTTGTGAAAAATCATCTCCAGGGGAAGGGATATGGTACAGTAAATAAGAACACCAACCCTGGAATAAGGAGGATGTGAGTTCATATCTGGCCTCAGACACTTATGAGCTGCTCCTTTCCCAGGGAAAGGAGAGGAGAGGAAAGGGAGAGGGAGAGGGAGAGGGACAGGGACAGGGACAGGGACAGGGTATCTTCATGTTCTCCACCAGGTTCCTGTGTGGTCCACTGACTAGTCCCTTGGAAAAGGAAATAGACTTAATACTATAGGATTATAGCCTCAACTCCAATAATATTAAAAGTATATAGAAAAGCAGCATTTTAAAGTAAAAATGGGGTATCTGAAAAGCTTTAATAGTTTTAAGACTAAGACTTTTGTTCACCTTCAATAGATAATAAATAGATCAACAGATAATAGTATACAATAGATTTGGTTTTATAAGAAGGACAAACTGTTCGGCATAACTGTATATTGACCTAGTTTGTCATCAATGACATCTGCCTTTATTTTTTCTTTCCCTGTTCTGCCATTTCATACCCTTGTCAGTCTCCTCCCTGACTGCACTGCCCCAACTCAGATGGTTTATCCCATGTGGTATATCAAAAACAAGTTTGTATCCTAGATTTAGAGCTAGAAGGGACCCTGGAGGTCACTGAGTTCAACCCCCTCATTGTACAGATTAAGAAACTTAGGCACAAAGAGGTTAAGTGACCTCACTATGATCACAGCACTATTAAGTGTCTAAGACAAGCTTCAAACTCAAATCTTTCTGACTTGGATCAGGGCTAGACTAGAGTCTCGCACTCTACCACACTGTGTCACAAAACTGACTCCAATCAAAATTTGTCTTTTCTGAATGCTTCTCAATTTCCTAGGATTTTGCACTTGTCCTTGACTGGGACTTAACCAATAAATACTGGCGTTACAAACAGAGATAAGAATGAGAACCAAGTGGAGAGGTATGAAAACACAAGATATAGTAGGAAAGAAATAGTCTCTATTTGGCTATTACATGAAGTCTACGAGAAGAACAGGAGAGTAAGACTGGGCGGGAAATACAAAGAATGAAGACAGATTGTGGAGTGCCCTGAATGCCAAATTAAAGGGCCTTATCCAAAAGGCAATGGAGAGAGCCACTGAAAAATTCTGAGCAGTTAAGTAGCATGAACAGAACCAATACAATAGCAAAATGATGTTTCGATGACATGGAAAATGTTTCAGAGGAGGAATGATGGTATCTTAATATAATTTTAGTGAGGACTGAGATTTCAACAGAGTTTTAAGGAGAATGCAGCACCACAAGTCAGAATATGTATTGAGGTCGCAGAGAGAGGGTAAAATAAGTCAGCTTAATGGTGGAATATACTCCCAATTTAGAAGGGCCAGTCAGGGAGGATGGATACAGATCCGACCCCACTGAGTACCTCAGTGAAAAGAAAGTGACCAAACCAGTAAAGCCTGGTTGCTTTTATAGGGGTCAAGTAGAACCAGACATTGAGGGGAAGGAGAGAGAAGCCTAGATCAGATGTGCAGATAAAATTTGGGGACTGATGCTGATTCACTGGAGAACTGGGGAGAAAAGGGGAAGGGGCAGCTTGTTCATAGTCCAACTTCTTACCATAAGGAAAGTTGGCCATTACTGCAAGACTTATTTGACTTAGGATTTGAACTTCCATAGTGGATTTAATGGGGAGAGTGGTTCTCAAATTCTTTCAGCTAGTACCACTAATACAAATTAAGTAAGAGGATGGACTGGTTTTAAAACAAAAAAATGCTGAAGTCATTTTTACTATTCACTGTCTCACTAAAATTCACAAAGTCACTTGTTCTTTAAACCTTGCCAATTCTACCTGTGGCATCAACTCTCACAATAATGATATTTTCCTGGAAATGGAGACAATATAGAAAGGCAGACATCTTATGGTGAATTTGAGTGTGAATCCTGGTTCTTCAGTTTCCTACCTGTATGAACTTCAACACATACCTGTATGAACTTCAACACATTACATAACTTTTCTAGAACTCAGCAGCCTAATTTGTAAAATGTAAGGGTTGGGCTAAATGACCTTTTATGCCCTTTCTATCTCCAAATCTATGATCAATCTTATATCCTCATTTCTCTACAACTTCAACCAAGGTAAGACAAAAAAAAAATATATTCTCATCACTACTATTTCAGGATGTGGCTAGATTTCAGAATCAGCCTGTGCCATCTTTAGAAGAGCTAATGCTGTGGCCTCCTAACATTTCTTCCTCACTCTAGCATCAGCAAAACAGAAAGAAGATTGAGAATTACATTTCCAAAGTTATAGTGAAAGGTCTTTTACAGAAAGAAATCTGCTTCCCAACCAACTTTTTAAAAGCACATCGGCTCTGTAAAGTGAGCTAACATCAGCATAAGTAAATGAAACAAACCTAATAAGGCATATGAATTCTGAAATGGCTTTACCACATCAGTGATGAATTACACTAGCATCAAGATGATTTCCATCAGAAACTTTCGGGATTACAGGTCTTCCATGAGAAAACACAGGCATTCTATTCAGATTTGCTTAGCCAGACCTGGGAGTCAAATGGATTTAGCACTTCATTAAATCAGAATATAATTTTGGGCTAAAAGTCAGCATGGTATAGTGGATATTGAGATAGCCTATGACTTCATGAATAGCTGGAGGATTCAAGCCCTCTCTTTGGTACATATTGGCTATGGGACCTTGGGCAACTGATTTAATGTTAACACATGACTGCCATTCTCTCTCTCTCTCTCTCTCTCTCTCTCTCTCTCTCTCTCTCTCTCTCTCTCTCTCTCTCTCTGTCTCTCCTTCTCTGTCTCTCTCTCTCTCTCTCTCTCTCTCTCTCTCTCTCTCTCTCTCTCTCTCTCTCTCTCTGTCTCTCTCTCTCTCTCACACACACACACACACACACACACATACACACCTGAATTTTGAACTTCTCCATCGAACTCTCACTTCAGCCAGGAATTCACACATTCACAGAACCCCTTCTGCCTTTGACTTGATGATGGCTCCTCTCAAAAGGAGCTTCCTACTCCACCAAAGCACCCAGGCCACTCCTCTCTTTTCTCACCAGGATGTTTCCATCATGCCTTTCTCCCTTATGTCTTGACCTTCATATCTGCTCCCTCTTTCCAGCTTCTCAGCTTCCTTTTCTGTATTATCTTCATCCATTATAATGTCAGCTTCTGGAGGGAAGGAGCTGTCTTTCCCATGCTTGCCTTTACCATATTGTATGACACATAGTGAACACCTTACAATTCTTACTGCCAGACCGGTCTCTAACTCCCTAACCTTATAAATTGGGAAGTGGTATCTGATTCCCATGGGCAAAGTGAGTTTCCCACACTAATGAAACTACGGGGCTGAGACATCCCCTTCCTCCAAACCTCCTCTGTCTACAGAATGCTGTTCACTAACTGCTTTGGGTCTGTGTGTGCTTAACCAGCCCCTCTCCCCCAACTAGAATACAAGCTTCTTGGAGACAGGAACATCTTGTAAACTTCTTTTCGTCTCCCTCCTTTCTGGGCACTCATATAAAACCTAAAGCAGTATATACAGCACAATTAATATTTGTCAAACGTTTGAAAATGGATATGTAGAAGAGGTCAAATTCCTACCAAATGTTAAATTATAGCCCAACAATTAGTTATACGGCCCAGGCACCTCCTTTTGGAACAATGTTATACTGCCCATGACTAACAGACCAATAACAAAGATGACATAGCAATTTCTGAGCAAATTTTTCACTTAGCTCACAAAACAGAAACATTCACAAGTTCTAAAAAGCTAAGCATAGCTTTTTATTCCAAATAATAATGAGAGAATAGGAGTGTACCAATTTAATTGGTACAGAGAACTCCCAGGAAAGAAGACTACCTCTACGGAATCAAGTTGGCACCTTTGCTGCTAACTGTAGTCTAAGTGAATTAGCTCTCAGTTAGGTGACACAGCTAATATGTGCCAGAAGAATCTAAACAAGGTCTTCATGGATCTTGGCTAGTTCTCTGTCCACTAGCCCATGCTTAAATAAAGTAAAATACTAGTAAATTAGTTCAGTTCTGCATCTCAAGACATAAAAAGAAAGCTGTACACTCCTTAAATCTGTTGCTATAGGGCTTACTACAAATAAGAAGGCAGCATGGGAACTAGACCTTTGATTCTGATGCAAAAAATTGTCCAAGGATTTATTGATAGATCTTGCAGCCAATGACACTTGTCAACAAACAGAGACAAATTGACAACTGGGAGCTTAGATCACATGGTACACAGAAACCTATGGGCCACAAGCAATATTTTCATCAGTTTTAGTTCCAAGGCAGCATGCAAATCATAGAATTTAACAGACATCAGAAGAAGGTAAAGATTAGTATGCATCAAAGAACCGATAACAGAAGGGGAATGTACGCATCAATTAAAATTACAGACTAGTACAGATACAGCTAGAGTTTCCAGACTAATTGTTAACACCTACTTACCTGACATATTCATCTTAGGTAGGAAGAAAAAAGCTGAATCAGGAAATGTATCATCACTAATCAGTTAATCATGTGAGCTAAAGTTTGGTTTCTCATGATAATTTCATTGGTATAGGAAACTCTACTGATGCAGGCCAGGACCTTCTCTTGCAACTTATAGTCTTGGTGAGCTCCCCAGAGCACTGAGAGGTTAACCGACCTGCTCCTTTTTGAGATTCCTGAGGGTTAGAATGGTTTCATTGTTCTCTTTGTAGCCCCAGTGACTAGTGGAGAGAATTACACCCATTAGAAATTAAATATTTACTAAGTTGAGCTGTACTGGAGAGTGGTGCAATGAAGAACAGAACAGACAATACAGTGCAAGGGATAAGCAGTAGATGTAGGCAGTGCTTTGACTGACAGGTTAGTGGGGGTGGGGTAGGGGTGAGAATGGCACAGTTTCCTTGGGGAGGACTATAAAAGCAAAATATATCTAGCGATGGCTCACCGTTTTTTATGGAAGATAGTGGCAACAAAATCAGATCAGATAGTAAAGCATTTCCTCCAAAATTCAGGGAGGCAAAATGGATTATTTGGCACTATTCTAGCAGATTATCAAAATGAGCACAGGCAAATTATTTTCGAATAATATAATATGTATGATTCACCATCCAAAATAAGATAGATTATACTTAATAGCACTAAAAACCAAGCAGAAATAAAATTATCTTTAAAAATGGCTTTGTTTACGAGTTCCTAATATGCTGTCCTCTCCCTCCATCCAATAAACATTTTCTTATCTCTTTTTCACTTATCAGCTCAGTAACTTCAGGCCTCATCTGAAAATACAGACAGAATGCAAAACAGATTAGGCAGAATATAGAGCTAGGCATGTCACAAAGCATTTCTGATGTTCCTGAAACTGCAAGGCATGGCTCATAACTTTTGTGAGAGAAACTAAAAATAATCTAGATTTCCATATAAAATAAAACTTTCCAAAGCATTCCTGGAACTTAATAGAGAATATTCAGCTACTACAGGTTTGAACAAATTCAAGACTGTTTTGCTGTGATGGAATTTTACAAGAGGGTGTCAATAACTAGGATACATCTACATTTTTCACAGACACACATGCTGACTTGGTACTCATTACTAGAGAGTCTCATTATTGCATGTTTGAACAAGTAGCACTCACAGTTTCCAAATAAGTAGACATTGTCACTACTGATAGCTTTCAAAATGGTGCCCATCTGATCAAAAGCACCAAAGTTGAATGAGGAAGTAACTATCATTAGCTTTTTATTATCAAAATAAAATGTGGTCACAACACAGAGACACTTATCTAACATAAAAAAAAAAACCCTACATTATATCATTATTATATCTCTGGAAACAAAAGTTGAAGTGTTACAATGGAGGAACAACAAGTAAGCCAGTATTACTTGATCATACAGCATGTAAAGGACAGCAATGTGTCAGAAGTGTGGAAAGATAAAAAGATGCCAGACTGTGAAAAGACTTAAATGTCAAACAAGGAGTTAATATTTAATCTAGGTAATAACCAAGAATTAATGGTGGTGGTTGTCCTTCGGAGTCAAAGAGGACCACAATGACATCACTACGTCAGGATCAATGTACAGTGTGTCCAACTTTGGCTTTTCATATCAATATGTGCTCAGAAGATTCTTCCATGGATCAGGCACAAAGAGTCCATATGAACTTCTGAAATGGAGATATTTCTAAATCTGTACATCTCATATTTCCTTTGAGGCACGGCATTATTGCAGAATGCAGTGCTTTCTTTGATGTGGGCACACCATGATGGACAGTCCCGTTCTAGTGTCTCCCATGACTCACAACCCAAAACTCCAAAAGGTCTTCAAAAAGATTCCAAAGTTCTCTAGAGAGAACTTGAGAGTATCCTTGAAATGCTTCTTCTGACCTGTGTGTGAGTGCTTGACTTGTAAAATAATCTTTAGGCAAAAGTACATTTAGCATTCAAACAAGGGTGCCAACCTATCAGAGTTGTGCTCTCTACAGTAGGGCTTGGGAGTGTAATGAGCACAGGCTGACACGGTCAGACCTACATTGGGGGAAAATCACTTTGGTAGCTGTGTGTAAGTCTGAGGCAGGAAAAGCAATTTAGTGAGCTCTAGCAAGCGTACAGATAAAAGAAGATGAAAAGGAACATATGCACATGGGATTTTATGAAGGTAGAAACAATAAGACTTTTAAGTCCCTAAATTTGACAACTACAAATGTGAGGTACTAGTGAAGAGTCAAGGGTGACATGACAGTTATCGAAAACCTTATTGGCTTGGTCATCCCATCCAGCTCCCTAATGGGCAGGTGATGCTATCCTAAAAAATATCAAGTCCTCCCCACACACACAAGTAGCATCAAAAACTTGATTCTAGAATAAATATGATAAACAGGAAGCAATTAGGTTGAAAATAGTATATATTCATGTTTCTGGAAAAATTATCTTCATGTCATAATAAATCTCCTTTTGCTCATTGACTCTCAATCTTCAGAATTAAAGATAAACAGGAGAATTAGCAAATCAAACAGTACTTTAAACTTATTACAGAACGCTAAAAAGGATATTAGATACCATTCCTATGAACATTTCCTTCTTCTTATTCAATCATTTGAATTATGTTTGATTCTTCATGACTCCACTAGAGTTCTTTGTCATTTCCTTCTCCAGCTCATTTTACAGATAAGAAAACTGAAGAAAATGGGGTTAAGTGACTTATCTAGGCCTCACAATCTATCCACTGTGCCACCTACATGCCCATAAAAAGACTAGAGTGGTTTGTCATTTCCTGCTTCTGTGGATTAAGGAAAACAAATATTAAGCAACTTGCACAGGATCATAAAGATAGTGTCTGAGGCCGAATTTGAACTCAGATCTTCCTGACTTCAGGCCTAGCACTCTATCCACTGAGCCATCTAGCTGTCCCTCCTTCTCTGAATTGTAAGATTGTGGGGGGAATTGGAAGGGTTGGGGCACAATTGGTTTGGATAAAAGATCCTCAATATTAAGTCCAAAGGAAGTATACTGGGGACCATCATTTAGGTCAATGATAGATCATTACATTTTTTTAACCTGTCTCCTAGCAATTACCAATCTTTTTTTATGATGAAAATTGCACATAATTAAATCTTTTCTAAAACAAAGTAGTTACATTTCCAGAAGTCAGAAAGATCACTTTGTGTCAGAAATTATTTATTGTACAGAATTTGTTAAAGCAGATCCATATAATAATATTGCTTTTCTTTAGCCACCAACATGTGAAAATAACTTTCTTATGCAGAAATTTTTTTATAAGGTATTTGGCTGTAAAGAGATTTTCCCATAATTATAAACCCAACAATTTAATGTTGGATTTTCCTTTAAAAAAAATTAACTTCGGTGAGAAAGTCCTTTTCACTATTGTAATTACTTTAACTACAAAGGACCTATGAAGGAAGATGCTCTCTGCATCCAAAGAAAGAACTGATTTTACATTTACACAAACACATAATTGTTTGTAATGGTAGCCATCTGGGGGGAGGGGGAAAAAGAAATTTACGTGATAAATTTATTATATATTGAAGAGGAACAGCAAGTTGTACATGATAGATTTGCAGCTTCATGTGCAAGCACCTTATTAATCTAAAAAATAAAAATAAAAAAATATATACACAAACAAATTTAGCCATCAGATCATTTTAGTGACTAAAGGACAGCAAATGTTAAGCTTAAACCAATATCTAATTGCTGGTACTAATTAGTTGTATGACTTTGGATAAGTCATTTTACCTCCCAATTCCCTGGGTCTCTCATCAATAAAATGAGAAGGGAGGAAATGGATTCTTAAGTCTCTTTTAGTACAGTAATCCTCTTGTGATCATGAGATACAGGTTAAAAGATAAAGAAATTCACTTCAAATCCAGGCTTTATTTTTATGTCATTTTGGCCAACCTCACGATAGCTTTTCAGAAGTACACAATGAAAATGAACAGCTTGTTACACAGACAGTCCCCAAACTCAGAGAGAATTGTTAAGCTTGAGTCATGTAAATCATATATTTTAATAAGTCGTATTATTTGTTATAATAGGACTTTACAATTTGTACCAAGAAACTGATGTTTAACTTTCTCTAAAAGTCACCATAAGCAAGCACCATGTTTAATTAACTGTCAATGATATATGCTTATACCTGCACACAGTACAGTTTTTAAAGTATACATAAATCAACTAAATAAGAAATGACAGTGAGTAATCATAAAACACTTTATTTCACAGACACATAGATTTCTACAGCTAGAGGAGGCATTTTATTTAATGGGAAAGTGCCAAAGGGTCAAGAGAGAAAACTGGAAGTGAATTTGAGAGGAAAAGAGTTGGTGTTGGATATTAGGAATTGATGACAGAGACTCCCTGAAGATATCTAAACCATCACTCCTTAGTCTTCTCATTCTGGAGGATGACTCCACTGCTCTAAGGGGTCGTTTCCTACCACAATTTTCTTTTTAAGAAAGGAAGCTGGCAGGGCCATGATCATGCCTTTATACTTCTCCCTGCCTCTACCCTGCCCAAACAGTTACTGTTTCCTATTATTTTCTCCTGCTTTTCATCGTCCTCATGTTATGTTACTCCATTGGAGTATGAAATCCTTAACCTTAGAGTAGGGATTATTTTTCCTTCTCTTCATCCCAGTACTTACCACAGAGCCTGACACATATTAGGTATTTAATAAATGCTTGTTAACTTGACAGGAAAAGAGGAAGAAAAAAGGAGAGAGTGTCTTATGCTAAAGGTCACATCAGCAAGCAGATGTCCTTTATGTCCTCTCTGGCTGAGGGAAGTGCTATGTGTCATATTGTTCCAAACTGAGGACTATCTGTACTTAGATTCATTTACAATCAATAGTAAGAAATATTTATAGCTTTATAGGTTCTTCTCCTTCTACCCCCACAGAGCAAATATTTAGTAAGCAACTATTTAATACAATAGAATCCTATAATAGGTTCTACTACTGAAGCTCCAAATCAATGCAAGGAGATAGGTGTTACTCCATCCTTTAATTTCAAGGGGAAACTTGAGGAGAGAAAAACTGATTCCAGAGGTTCCTGTCTATTCATTCACAAATCTAGATTATCTTGAATGCAAAGTCACCTAAGCAGATAAAAATCTCTTATTCGTAACAAGTACCCCAGAAGAAATTTCAGCTTCAGTAAGGCACAAAAGGGTTAAATAATGCCTGCTATCTGGGAATTCTTTCTTCTAACAAGAGTTTCTTGTGCAGCAGCCAAACAAAACAGTTTTCTTTTATCATGTCTAGAGTGGAGAATCTGCCAAGCAAAAGCCATGTTTTCAGCACTTTGAGCCATAATGCTATGGTGTCCAAATATGTTTACTCTCAAAATTAAAGGTTAGTGACTTACCATGTCATTTTAGCTGTATGTAGACATTTTCATGTACAGAAGGTATGCCCTTACTTATAATTTATATAATCTCTCCTCCTCCCAGCACAATCTGATTTCTTTAAAGGCCCTAGAAACTCTATGGGTAAAAGGCTATGAATTTGGTTAAGCTATGCTAATTATATTGCCAGAGGTGAAGTGAGGCCTGCAAGATTCACAGATAATAAAAAAGGGATATAATAACATCTGCCTTACAAAGTTGTCAGGATCAAGTGGGATAGTATTTGTAAAGCACCTAGCATGGTGTTAAGTTACCATAGTAGGTGCTTAATAAATGCTTTCTTCCTTCCAGGGCAAAACAGGAAGGTTAAAAAAAAAAAAGACAGATAAAAACTTCATAGTACTATACAAAATCACAGAAGAAGGCAATCAATCTCAGGTAATTTGACTCCCTGCTCAAATTACAAACTTTCTGGAACAAATTCCTATCAGTGTTAAAAAAAAAAAAAAAAAGGTTTGTCCATCCCCTATTTTATACCACAGTAAGTAAAGAAAGGGTACAAAAAGCAGTTTATAGAAATGTTGATGGTGCAAAGGTACAGTACCTGCAAAATTAATTTTCTCAAAACAGTCTTCCTAATGATCTCTGTCAGAAAATCACTGGTCAACCTTTATAATAGAAATTACACACTAACAAGCCTGAGGTATACTTTTCTTTTCAGGGAGGGAATAGGGAAATTATTTCAATGTATCAGTGGTGAGAAAGAAGGGAAAACGGAAGAAGATGAAGTTGGCACTCATACATTGAAAGAAGTTTTAGCTCAATCCTCTGATCAAATCTCATCTCACATTGCCAATTTTGAACTGCAGCAGCAAATGACAGCATGTGCCAGTCGGGTAGGCAGGATTGAGATCACAATCTTTTAGTTGCACGGTAATTTATAAACAAAATTCAGGAAGGCTTTACGGGCCTCAAGGGATTTTAATGAAAATCTTTTGACTGAACACAAACCATAAATTTTAAAAGCAAGCCATTACTTTATAGCCTTACTCTGAATTTGGGTTGAGAGAGAATGACTGCTGCCACAATATGGAAATATACCTTTATCATATGACTTCTTATTCATCCTTCTATGAAACTGAGGCAGTATATTCTTTACCATTTAATTTCTTCCACTGTCAGCACATTAGGAGACATTCTTTAGAATAGTAGTAATACCTTCAACTTAGAATATATAGTCTGAATGTAAAGGAAGAAACACCTGAAAGGTGAAATAGATAGTCTGAATAGAAAGGAAGAAGGAAGGAAGGAAACATTTATTAAATGCCCAGCGTGCACCTGGCACGGTTCTAAGCACCTAGCAAATACGCATTTGATCCTCACAGCACCCTGGGAGGAAAGCAACGTTCTTATCCCCATTTTACAATCTAGGAAAAGAGACTAAGAACTTGCCCCGGGCCACAGGACTAGCATGTGCTCTCTCTTAATTCCAAGCCTTTTTCTCTTCACCCAGCATTCAGCGCAGCACTGGAACACAGGAGAAAATTAATAAATGCTTGCTGACTACCAATAACCTTTAAGTCTTAGAACAAGGCCAAAAACAAAACGGTTGCCAAATCCTAGGTATAACTCAATTACAAATTTTAACATTGTCCTGCCTAACATAAGTGCAAAATCTTGTTCTGAATGTCGCTGGCATTAGAGACAGTGCTCGTTCTGTAACTGATACAAAGAGGAGTTACAATTTTGCCTAAGTCAAAAAGCTCCTTCACCCAAAGGCCCAAACAGTGCTACGCTGTGAAGTAATGGTTTCCTCTTGGCTAAAAACCTTGATCCTCTTCGCAATCCAATGCATTAAAATACCTCACCAGCACTACTTCTCATTCCTTCTTTTCTTCCCATGGCTTCTCTAGGAAAGGAAGATGAGGCATGGTCTTTATTTTAGTAACTGTGACTCAGCTGCCTGCACCAAATGCCCACAATAAGTTCAGTCTGGCTTGGTGTCATTTACCATCAAGTGACTGCTAGGAGATTAAGGATGCGTACCCCTTCCAGCACACTTTCAACTTAGCATTGCTTTTGTGAAATAAATATTTTTAACTCCCATTATTTCAGCATCTACAACCCATACATTTTCCTCAGAAGTAAGGGCCACTTAGCGTGGAAGAACCAGTCATTTGAAGGATGGTGACTATATTTAAACCACCCACATGGCAGCTTAGACAGAGCAACACAATGACATTCTAACATGACTTCTGCCAAAGTTCTGAGCTGTTTAGGGGGCAGGAGAGAGGGCAGAATAAAGATAAGAGAAAAAAAATCAGCACTAAATGCAGTTATCAAGTGTCTGTGTACTCCGTTCTAATCACTTCACAATATGCATTACTAGCTATGGTTCTGGCCCTCAAAGAATTCCATTTTATCTGAATTCTTTTGCACTTTGGGTGCCACAACTACATAGCTTGAATTCTAAGACATTCTAAATCTTACTCTTGTCCTCATAAAAGGTATCAACAAGTATTCTTGACAGATATCTTTGAATAACTAAATGTTTCTTCAAATGAAAACTAGATTTTCCCAAGGGCTATATCCCAGATTAAGTAAAACCACTGAATTCATTGGTTAAAACTGGAAGAGGTGAACTCATCTAGTAATGAGTAGTGTAAATGTTCTCCTTTTACAAGAGCTTCTCTCACTTGACTGAATTGTCATAGTAGTAGGGCTAAAACCAGAAGACAGGACTCATTAGGAAGTCCAGGCCAAAGTGTCCTCAACTGTAAAATGACAGATCACACTTCAGCAGCTTGTTCTTTTCTCTTCCTATAAAATATACTCCACTGATTATGGAAGAGCTTTTGTTATCCTTCAAGTCTAATGCTATAAAACATCTAAACCTCAAAAATATTGTGTGTAGAATCTAAAGAACTAAGGTTTCATAAAAAGCCTGAAGCTAAAACAAAACCCAAGTCATCAATCTAAAAATTATACTTTCATTAACTAGCATTATGGTTAATAAAACCTTACAATGGAAATAAGCATTTTGCTTATATAAATCAAAATAAATGAGCTCCTAATAACTATGAAACAAGGGCCCTCAGAGCCCCTTTGCTTCTACAAAAAAATAATAATAATAATAATAAAATAAATCTAAAAATTGACTTCTACCAGAAATAGGATCTATAGATTGACCACTAATTAGCTTTGAGACCTTGGTCAAGTTACTTCTCCCCTCTGGGTCTCAGTTTCCTCATGTGTAAAATAACCTGGTTGGGCTGCATCATTTCTAGAGGCCCCTTCAACATCCATATTTCAAAAGTGATCTTCTCTATAACATATAGATCTTAAGATATGAAAAGATTTTCAACTAATAAATTGATGACTTGTGCTGGAAAGATTCATTTATAAGTTGGTTGTTTGACACTTGGGGTAGGCTTCCTGTAAAATGTTTCAAAGGATAATTAAGTTTCCTAGCAAGTCCACAAAAATTCATTTACTCATTATGTGGGTGAAATATGAAGTATCTATTATATGGGAGAGGGATATGGTGGCCAAGGCAAAACCAGCTTAGAAAAATGAATTCATTTATAAAATTTCATGGAGGATGGTGCAACATTATGAGTAATATCACCCCATGAAATAATGAGAATCAGTGATGAGAGAAAAGAAAAACAAGTTAACGTAAAGCTTGTCATTATTAAGCCGTACTGTCCTGAGAATACTCAGTGAAGAAAATGGAAGACAAAAGTTCTGTCAGGAAAAAAAAAATGAATTATTTCCCAATTACTAACAGGAGTGCTATCATATTTTGACTCTAATTTCACTGTTCCAAATATATTGCATGAAAGAGTAGAAACAGTGCTAAAAAGAAAAAAGACCTAAGAATAGGAATAGTTCAAGTATATATAGAAGAGGTTTGTCCCTGGTGACAATACTGAGAGATTAATCTTAATAATGAATTACCTAAGGGGAGCCACAATATCATGGCTAGCTATCACAAGCAGTGTAATTCTCAAGCTAGCCACAACCATCATTCTTCCAAAAGTCCTCCATAGCAGAAGAAGTTGACCCAATATGCTTGAGAGTTTCTGCTAAGTTTCCTAACAGCCTGTGCGTACCAGCACTGTCCATTTGTAATTCTTAGCCCTCATTATATGTTGAGCTCAACTTAATTTCTGATCATAATCATATCTGCATGATATTCTTCATACTAATTCTTGGGTAGTAGTCATCATTGGTAATGTGCTACAGTCCATTTACAACCACTTCACATCTTTCTATTGCCCTGTGGTTAATTGACAAATTTGAATTATGCATATCAAATTTGCATATACATAAAATACTTATTATGTGTAGCAATTTTTCAGCATAAAAATGTGGTCTAATTTTCTTCTGTTCTTGCTCAAACATTTCCCTGATCCTCCTCCTACACCTTCTTATCCTGAGGAACCCCAGTTGTAATTTCCATCAATTTATTTCAAGGTCCCCAGTTAAAAAAAGGGGGTGTGAAACACTGGCTTAGGAGTAAAAGATTGAAAGTTATATAGAGAAATATAATACTGTTACAGATTTCATGAAAAAGGTATAAACTGAATATGCAAAGATTAAAAATTACAACAAATTGATACTTCAGCAAAATAAATCTTATCTTCATTTTCTTCATAAACTCAAATTTAACAATTACCTAGTTTCTACTATGTACACATGGTGCTGTGATGGGAACCAGAAAGATAAAATAAGACTACTCAAAAACAAGGCACCTTACCTGCCCTCATGAAATCTCAGAATTGTGGGAATGACATAAAGTTTAAATGTGCTTCCATCAACCATTCTCATCGTACAGAGAAATGCGAAGTAGGACAATACATAGCTAATTTCAGATTATTTGTTATGATTCTTGCTCACATTTTGGGATGGAGAATTGGTAAAAAGGAGAACATCCCAAGAAGGGCATCCAAAGACTTTAAGTCAGTGACACAAATGAAGGGACTGAAGGAATTAGAGATTTTAAGTCAGAAGAAAGGTGATTGGAGATGGTAGTATGGATATGATAGTTGTCACCAGATACTTCAAAGATTGCCAAGTCAAAAAAAAAAAAAAGGAATTGGGTTTATTCCATTTGATCCTTGAAGGGAACTGTGATAAAAGAGTAGGAGATGCAAAAGAAAAATTTAGGCTTAATATCAAGAACCCTTCTGCCTCTCCCCCTGACCACAACTGTTCAAAAGTGGAAGAGATTGTATCATGAGATCAAAAGTCTCTGCTCACTGGAGGTATCCAAGAAAAGACTTGATGATCACTTATTGGATATATTGTAGTGGTGATAGATAACTTTTCAGATATACCTGGGTTGACTAGATTGAGGCTTCCAAATCTTTTTCGGCTTATGAACCATTTTGTCAATCTGATAAGGCCAGTAGTGTAGTGATTCATTGCCTACATTCATAATTGAAGGAAATGATAAATTTCTGTTAGAGGTTAGTGAAAATAAAGACATATTTTTTTCCCATACAAGTTCATAAACTCCATGAAAAATGTCCATTACCCCTGCTGGGTCTATGAACCTAAGGCTAAGAACCTCTGGAAAAGTTCCTTCTTAATTATGAAATTCTGTGGACAGATTTTTTTTCCTTGAAGAGGGATTAGTCTTCTAATTCTATTTAGGCTAGTTCTTACATTACTGGAGCATACTTTAATTGGGTGGATGGTGGAGAGCAGTTCAGAATTTTAAATTGGACTAGATGCCAGGAAGAAAGGATAAACAATCAGCAAGAAAAAAGCCATAAAATAATAAATCACAAGTGGATTATATCAAGAGTTAATGTTTAGCAATTTAAAAATTACATCATGAACTCATGGTAACAATGAGATTAACAACTGCTTCACCACAACCACCCTACAAAAGGAGAGTATCTTAGACACCAATGACAGTATTCAACAGGAGTGTGGAGCTTCTAATTAGAACAAGTTCGAAGGCTTATTTAAAAATCTAGGGAAAAAATGCAACGGTCTAATGGAAAGCCCAGGGGATATTTAATAATGCTAATAGGCACGGATCATTTTAATACAAGAAAACAATCTAATTTGTTGGCATATCATTACAGATTCTTTCAGCATCCACCACTATAATAAATCACTCAGGCTTCTTAACCAAACAAACAGTGAATAGGTATCAGAGATCAGAGCTTTCCAAATTGATTTGCTAAATGCTGTTAGGTTTTATGGAATTATGGATCAAATGAAAGAAACTTTGCCTCCGTTTTTCAATGTGTAATACAGAACTAGTGGATCTCTCCTTAATGCTACTGCCTCTACCTTCTCACTGTGGTCTCTTGAAATCCCTGGTTATTTTCAAGGCTCAGTTTAAGCACCATCTTCTTAACATGAAATCCTTTATGATCCCCAATACCCTTTAGCAGCTAGTGCTAAAATGACCCTCCCAAAATGACCTTTTATTCATTTTGTACATATTGTGTACATCCTTATGTAACAAGACATAAGGGAGTCTGCAATATGCTGAACCTCATTTGCAGGTCACCCAAACCCAGTCCACTGCTTGACTAAATTGTATTTTAATTTTATCATTCAGAGCTCTACAGAAATCCAGATTTTTTTTCCATTATTAATCAACTTGCAACCTTTTTCTCATTAGTTTAGTAATTGTCCTAAGTCCTCACTCTAATTCATTAAATATTATTTATAAATAAACTGAAGAAATCTCCTTTTCCCAGATAGGTATGTATATATAAGTATTTAATAAATTAATGAATAATAAAGCTGAGGCATAGAGACCATTTGCGATAGATTGAACATAAGGAAGACCATAGTCAGCTACGTCAAACCTTGCAATACTGTAACAACACTATGGATGATTCCTGTGCACTGTTAACAATTCAGTTCTTCACTTTTCATTTCATTCCAAACAATCTATTAAATATAATCCTTATATTGTTCTTAATAGTAATTCAGTCTCTTAGTTAGGTGGTCCTCTGTAAACAAAAGAAATCCATCCTTTAAAAGTTGCCTTTCTCCTTCCTCCCTTCAGCAATCAAGGGAAAGGGAGTTTCCAGAATTCATTGTACATCCCAGCTCTTCACAGATTCTTACAGAATTTTCTTTCTAATGTTCTTTCCAACAACCAAGATATCCCTTAAATTCTGAGAAGGTATTAGTCCAGATTCATCATCTGCCTCGGCTCTTCCAGAGTTCATCTCACAGATCGATATTAACTCACACTGTCCCCTGATTCCCTAAACTCTTAGCACAAACTGCTTTTACCAACATTCCATTTGCTCTTTAAGATAGAGTGACTATATCTATTGTTGCTGTGAGAAAAGTATTTAAAGGTTACATTCTCATATGTTCATTTTATCTCCCTATTAAAATATAAACTGTTTCATTTTTGTCTTTGTAAACCCAGGGCTTTAATAACAGTAAATGACCATTAGTAAGAGGTCAATAAAATGCATGTTAATTGATGATGTACCCTGAGGGGCTCAAAGCATTTCGTAAATCTCATTCTCTTACATACTTTCTAAGATTGTGTGTGTTCATCCTTCATTGCTGAAAAAGAACATGCCATCAGAGAAATAATGACATGACTTGCACTTGACTTTGTTTTGAAGGAGGACTGTGCAGGTCACCAGCCTCAATTCCCTCCAGAGCCATCTGAATCCAGTGACCAGATATTCATCAGGATGACTGAAGATGACCCAGGATGACACAATTGGGGTTAAATGACTTGCCCAAGGTCACACAGCTAGTGAGTGTCAAGTGTCTGTGGTGAGATTTGAACTCAGGTCCTCCTGACTTCTGCACTGGTGCTCTATGTACTGCATGACCTAGCTGTCTCTATTTTCCAAGATGTAAGTTAATAGATATGATACTGCTCATCTAAACTGATTCGCTCCATTGTATATTCTCTTACTCCACCTAAAACAGACGTAGGCAGTGATATGAACCTTCACTTATACATACTTTGAGAGACAAGAAAGTCTCATACTCAGACAAAAGTTTTATCTCTTTACCATGAAGAATGTGTGTGTGTGTGTGTGTGTGTGTGTGTGTAATTCATAAATGAATGCTAGTTACTATGACAGCCAAAAAATAGTCAAAAATATTTGCGACTGCTTAAATGACAATGAGCAAGTTGTCTCAGACAAGGAAACTTTTTTTTTACATTTATCAATTTTGGAACAATTCTTATAAATTTGAATCAATTTCTTCTCCATCCTAGAAATCAGATCATTATCAGAGATACATGCTTCAATAATTTCTCCCCATTTACCTGTTTCTCTTCTATCATTAGCTATATTGGTTTTGATTATATGAAAACTTTTTAATTTTGTGCAATGAAAATTCTCCATTTCACTTTCTGTAATGCTGTCTATCTCTTTTTTGGTCATGAACTCTTCCCCTATCCAAAAATCTGAGAAGCAATTTCTTCCTTACTCCTCCACTCTGTTTGTGATGTCACCTATTATATCTAAGTTATTCATCTATTTTATAGAGGCAAATTTGACAGTCAAAATTAGAGAAAAGGAGACATTCTAAGTGACTGAAATAGAAGCTGAAAAAAGGTAAAGAAACAAGACTGTGAAGACAGTGTAAGAAGGAGGTAGACAAGATTCCCTCTACTTAATAATGTGTGGAATGGCAAGACCCCTACTCAAAATCTTTTATTCGGTTTTCCTGAGAAGCGGGTGTCACCTTCCGCTAGGAAGTCTAGAGGAGGTTGGTGCACTACAGAAGCAGAAGCATGGTTATATAGCCAAAAAACACAAATCCACTCCCCTTACCCTTTCAATCAAGAGCCTGAGCAAGCATATTTTCAGAAATTTGCCCCAGATACAAGGAATAAGGAAATATCATTGAGCACACAAGGGGAGAGGGATGGTAAGGGGGCTTCACAATTTCGAGCTTCCTCGTGTCACTTGATTTTCAAAGAACTGAAACTTAGGCCTAGGGTCAGATCTGCTTTAGACTTAGATCCCTGAGAAATCTTCACTGACTTATCACATTTAATAACATATCTAAAAGCAATAAAGCATTTCCTGAAAAAATATCATATAGCTCACATTTTTCAGTGAGTCCTGCACCTTTCAGTTCTTGTGTGAACTAGGCAAAGATGAAAATAAAAATGTGGTGAATTATAAATTGCTTCTTTCCATTTAAATGTTGGTTGGTAATTTTGTTTTGACTTTCTTCAAAGCTGTTTCAGTCATAAGAAAAATATGTTTGAGAAGAAAGGAGCATGGAAAAGTGAGATCCACTGCCAAAAAGAGATTTTTAAGAGAACTGTCACATCTGAGCAATGAGATTTTGAAAAACAAGGCAGATATTGGTGGTCAAAGATGCTAATGGATCTATTAAACCCAATAGTTCAAATGGCAAAAGCATTAAGATTGTGGGAATATGACTATTGTGACAACAACTCAAAAATTACACAAGAGGAAAATACTCAGATCCTAAATCCAGGATTTAATAACAGCATCTTAAAAAAAATTTCTTTAAGGCATCTAAAATTTTTATTCTAAGAAGAAAGGAAGAATTTAAGACATTGTTCAAAAAGCCAAAAATGGTGGTATCAAGAAACTATTACTGTTTTTTCCTAATACAATAATAGCTAACATTATTACAGCACTTTAAGGTTTGCAAAGCATTTTTTAATCTTCACAACATTACATGAGGAAGATGGTACTATTATCTCAGTTTTACAGATGGGGAAACTGAGGATGAGAAAGAGCTTAAGTGATTTGCTCAGGGTCAGAGAACCAGTAATTGTCTGAGGGCCAATTTGAACTCAGGTCTTCCTGATTCTAGGTCCAGTACTCCATCCCTTTATCCCCAAGCTAAAGACAATAAAATCAAGGATCTAAATACAAAAGATCTGAGGGTTTGGAAGCTGGTGGTATCCAGAGCATTATCGTGAGTATTTACAAAGGAGTACTCCACAGCAAATCTAGAAAGAAGGCAAGTAAAACAACTTACAAAGAGCTGGAATCTATTTTTCAGACCATTCTGGTTTTTAGGTAGTCTGAATCTGGTTACGCTTTTGGCAGGCTGTATAAAAGAACCTTACTCATACAAACTAGCAGTTCATGATACAATCTGCTAAGTTCATTCAAATAAGAAATGTACATTGCTAAGCAACATACAAAAGCTTACCAACCAAAGGCTTGCCCCGTGCAATCTGCTAAAGCTAACAGGGCTGCTTTTACAGATATGCAAGCTCATTAAAAAAAAACAAAAAAAAAAAAACCCTTTTTTTCCCATAAAAACAGGCCAGAAGTTTAAATTATCATGCATTTTAACTGAATCTATTATATTTTTTTGATTTAGCACTTATATGTGTGATAATTTCATTTTCATTTTGAATAACTATTTTGACATTGTCATTCAAGACACTTTGCTAATAAAAATTACAAGCCCATCTCCCTATTTTTTTAAAGAATGCCACCATACGATTTGAGTTCCCTGATCATTTTTTTCTTAACCACTCACATATCACTTCAGTAAACAGCTCATTATTATTGAATTGAAGTGAAACTCCGAGACTCTTTATTCAATAAAATTAAAACAGAGAAGATGCTTCTAGGTTTGCAAACCTCTTTTCCCCTTTTCATGGCACTATTGAACATATTCCACAACCACCACCCCCAACCCCATCAGGAACTGAAAAATACTTAAAATAGAAATTTTCTGAATTCATGAAGAAATGCCCAGGAATACCATTTTTCAGAGAAAGAAACCAACGTTCCCAAGGGTTCAGTAAGCAGCTACATAACCTTGGTGGTCAATTTTTAACATTAGATTATCTGTCTATTGAGAAAGGCTAACTAAAATCTCAGAATTTGTGATTTCTTCCCCAATTGTCATGGAGCACTACTGTTATGAACATAATATGATTATCTTAAAACATATGTTCTTCTCTGGCACTTTCAAACTTTTTAGGGTTGTACTGAATATGAACTTAACACTGCAGCCCTCATGAGATATCTAGCAAAGAAGCCTTGGGAAAACAGCTGATCTAATTAAACAGAGAGAACTCAAGCATTTTTCTCTTGCTCCTTATGCAGGATCAGGTTATGGGTCAGCAATACAGCTGTGATTAACAATAAGGTTATTTATTTTCAGACTCTTCTCATGAACTATGAGTAGTATCTACTTCAAAAAGGAAGGAAAAAAAACCAAGATTGAACCAACGATGACAACTATATTTGTCAGAATCTCAAAGCCTCTAAGTTGGAAGGGACTTCAGAAATCAATTAGTCAAAAACCAGTGAAAAACTATCCCGTCTACAATATACAAGATGTAAAGTCTATGCAGCCTTATTTTGAAGACTTCCAGTGAGATGGGGAAATTGAGACAACCAGGGTGAAGTGATTTACCCCGGGTCACACAGCTAGTAAGTATCTGAGTTTAGAATTGAACTCAGGTCCTTCTGTCTCCAGGCCTGGCACTCTATCCATTGCATCACGTAACCTGCACTGTGGTCAGTTTTACCAAGGCAGTAAATACCAGTGGCAGAATCAAACTCCAGTCTAGATGACTCAAAATTCAGCGCTCTTTCCACTATAATAGAGTCATAGACTCTTCCCATATAGAAGAGGCCTCAGAGGCTATTAGGTCTGAACATAACTGTACATAAACAAAATCTCTTGAATGATATTTCCAACATGTGTGGACACCACCTTTGCTTGAACACTAATAAAGCATCTTTGAGATCACTAATGGCTTCTTTCTACCCCAAACCAATTGTCTTCTTCCCATGCCTACTCATCTGTACTTGATATTACCCCTTTCCTTACAATCTATTTTCCCTTGGCTTCCATAACGTACATAATTTCTTTGTTGCGAGTATCTAAAGAGATAATATATTTAATACAAATGCTTTACCAATTTTAAAAGGCTATCAAAATCTTTTACTCAGAGTGTGCTCATTCATTGTTATATATTTCATTTTAAAGTGGATGTCTCTTAAGTGCCATTTCCACACCTGTCCTCTCATCCTCTTTCTTCTTTTGTACCTCTGGATGCCTAAAGAATATAGCACACTGCTACTTTACTGTTACATTCAAGGTATTATAGGGAACATACAGATGAGGGAGGCAGGGGCCATATCTAAAGGCACTTACAATGGAGAATGAGCAATAAAACAAGTAGAGTGAAAATGTGGGCACATGAGAGTGTGCTAAATTCCATAAGGGAATCATAAATCATCTTATGTGCTATAAGGGTTCAAAAGAAGAAGCAATCCCATACAGATAGTGGCATCAATGAAAGATTTATAAATGATTTATGAAGGTTGCTATCATTTGATAGGAGCTTTGAAGGACAGCTATACTATTAAAAAGGAGGGTTGTAAGAAAAGAACATCCTAGGAGAAAAACAGCAAGAGAAAAAAGCTCTGATGAAGGCAGGTAAAGGATAAATTCATGTATCATTAAGAAATTCACATTACCTGAAGCTTGGTGATTCCTTGGACACATAAAAGAACAGGAGAAGATAAGGCCCTAAATAGCACACTGAAAGCTATGAAATTAATATTACAGCCAATGAAGAACCACCTAAGTTTTTGACCATGGAAATTAAATGGTCATTCCTGTTCTTATGCATTTTTATATGAATTTAGTGTTTATGCCTTCGTTATTTGATGATGAATCCAGTACTTGGCAAATAGTAGGAGCTTAATAAATGCTTGTTGACTTTAAGGACTGGATCTATGGTTTCATTAGCATATAAATTTCTATGCCAATATAAATCAATCAGCACCTTCTCTGCAACTTACAGAGTTGCTTAGTATGCCAGAGACAAGATTTGAACCAAGATATTCCAGGTGCCAAAGCCACTAGTCTCTATCCACTACTCCACACTGTCTCTGGTGCCTTAACAACACATAACATCCACAATTCATGATATGCAAAGAATTTAATGTTATGTGATTGCAAAAAACACTTAAGAACTCTATATACATATTACAAACTATCAACTATCTTCCCAGGAAAAGACCACATAAACCTGCAATTGATCAAATAATAATAGTTGACATTTATAAAGTGTTCTCCAGTTTAAAGAGCACTATATATGTCATTTGATACTTATAATGGTCATGTGAGGGAGGTATAAATATCCCTGATTTTCAGATAAGAAAACCTGGACCCTGAGAGATGAAATGGTCTGCCCATGGCCACACTGCTAGTAAATGTGGGAGACAGAAGTTAAACTCCTTTCCTGTCCAATACCTTTCCTGCTACACCAGATACTTCATCTCAAAATATGTCAACCAGTGTTTAGCTCATACTTTAAATTTCAAGTGATTTTTAAGTTTAATAGAACCATAATAATGCTAAAAGAAAAATGCATAGGTTCTGCCTTAAAAGACCTTTACATAGTTGAGATCATGCCATTTCCCTGCTTTAAATTCCATTGTTAAAAATTTTCTAATGTATTTTGCTTATTGCACATAAAGTCATTTTTAAAATTTAGTTGATATTCAGAGTTGTCCTAATTCTAACAAGGGAACAGGACACCTGATACAAACTTGAACTGGTACTTCTACTACACCAAGTTTGCATCATTCCACATTATAAATCAGTGCTTCTGCTTAGCCTCCCGAGAAATCATGGGATTCCTCACTTCTCAGTTCCCAAATTCTTTTCACCAAATGATTTGTCCTACTCATAACAAGGGGTGAACAAAGCAACTATCCTTAATCTGATGGTACTGATTGTAGGAGAAAAGGTGCTTCAGAACAGGGGCAATAAATACATGCCAAGGACAAACTCATTAAAATCTCCAAATGTCTTCAGTTTAGATAACCAAAAGGAAAAAAGAAAACTAACCTGGGAAAAATAGGTGACCATGTAGCTCACACATGATATGAGCTAACAGCTTAATAATTTGAAAATAAGAGCCGGACCTTCACAAAAATGGTGCCTATTTCCTGTGAGAATTAAATGAAAGCATCAAAAAAGTGTAGACATACCGAATGAAAGAATTTAAAGTTCTAGTTTTAGGATTGTTGTGGGGAAGACATAGATTAGATAACACCTGAGACACAGGGGGTATAGCACTAAATCTATGAGCCTAGGATTTTCTCTCTCACTAGGAAGAAAAAGAGCTATCCACCATTCCAATGTTATTTAGGCATGTCACACAAAGCTTGGGATGAAGTCTATTGGTGGACTCTAACAAAGGAAAGTTTATGGTCATGCTACTTTGAACCAAGTGAGTTTTCCTCAAAGAGATTATACTTACAAAAAGCTACTATCTAGTAAGAGATTTTACTTAAAATTGCTTAATACTAGGAAGGAGTAAAAAGAAGTGAAAGGAGAAAAATGAAATTTACTTCATTCATGCAGTTTGTGTCATGGGTAGAAGGGAAACACACACACACAAAAAAAAAAAAAACACAGGGATAAGGTTACTAACCCACATATCATTTGAGTCAAATGAGTATTTTCCTTATTACAAAACAGCCTATAAACCCTCATATTGGAAAGTGCCTTTTCAAGGCTAAGTTCTTCTCCTGAAATGGAATTTGGAGCATCAACCTATACACAGGAAAATTAATAGGTACTGAGAATTACCATGCCTCTTACCTTCCTTCTTTATAACTCAAAATCATCCTTAAATCTTTCCTTTCCCTCAGCAACTAACTCTCAACAGTCTCAAAATCTGGTGGCCACCGTAAGTCAAATCCTTATTATCTTAGTTACAGAACGCTGCAGCAGCATCTTAATTGGTTTCCCAACTACAAATTTCTTTTGTTCTTACTTCCCTTTCTCCAGTTTGACTACTGTACCCATCTTTCCTCTCTCAGCGACTCTTCTAACTTCCTAGACTTTGTCACCATGCTGGAGCTGCAAACTTACTATGCTACTCCCCACAGTGTCTCACCCTGTAACATTCCTCTCTCATGCCAATCCCTTCTCCCATTGGTGAGTTCCTCCCAGAGCCCCATTTTGAGGAGGGTTCAAATGGGCCAATGGTCATTGGCCTCTTATTTCTGATTACTTCAGTACCTAAGAAAACTAAGAAATGCAATTTACTTGTAGAAATGGCAAGGCAAGGTGAGAAGCATTCATTAAACATTTACTATGTGCCAGATGCTAAAGTAACTGCTAACATAATGCCTGGCACATAGTAAAGTGTTCTTAGAAAGACAATATCGCATAGGAGACAGAGTAGTGGACTTGGAATTAGGAAGCTTAAGCTTTAAATCTGACCTTTGATACTCACTACCTGTAAAGCACTGACTGAGTAATTCACTTTATCTCTCTGTAGTACCTATCTCACATGTCATTATGAGACTCTTTGACATTTTTTTCTTTTATGAGATTTTTTTAAAGTGTTTTACAAATTCAAAAGCACCATATTTAAATAACTCCTATTATCATTTTTTTTGCTCCAGTAGAATATAAGTTCCAAGGTCTCTTGCTTTTGTTTTCTATTGGTCATTGGACTACAATGCCTGGACAATACCTGATATAGACATTAAGTAGGTACTAAATCAAAACTTGTTGAATTATTTCTAAACCACCACACTGATTAGGTAAATTTTGTAGAAAGACTACAGGAATTGAGTGTCAGAGGACCTGGGTTCAAATTCTGACTCTTCCACTTCCTCATGAATATCTGGTTACTGGATTCAGATGGCACTGGAGAAATGAGGCTGGTGATCTGCACAGCCCTCCCTCAATCAAAACAAAGTCAAGTGCAAGTCATGTCATCCTTTCTCTGATGGTATGTTCTTCTTCAGCAATGAAGGAAGAAGTGCAACCTAAAAGTAACTCTAAATCCAAAGTACCAAATTCTTTGCCAATTATGCCTATAAAATGGAGGGTTTTTTAAGTGGAAGAGAGATAAATATAGGGAAAGGTTTAAAGGTATCCCCAAAACAACTACAAGGCTCTAAAAATTCTCAAGAAGGGGGTCTAATTTTATAAAACATAATCACTTGGTCAAAATTATGCAATTTTTTGAGAAACTATGGCAATCTATGACACTTAAAAGACTACATAATTACACCAATGAACATTAGTTACACAATTAAGATCCTCTTCCCACATATATTTTTAAAGTAGGCATATAACTCAATTCAACAAGTACATATTAGCAATAAATCACCAAATCTGGCACAGTGCCAGGTGTTTTATGTGTCACAAAAAATACCTACAATATAGGACATGGTCCCTGATCTCAGAAAACTTCATGACACTTTTGCTTCAAGTCATTATAAATGATCCTTCATAAACAAAAGAAATCTATTCTTAAAAAGTAGCCTGTAAAACACATTTCTATATATTAAATCTTATTTTACCATTGACTTTCAATAAAAAAATTAAAGTAGTAGTCCTAGGGGAAAAGAACTCAGCTCTAAGATTTAATAAAATCACACTTAAGAATGCAGCAGAGCTTTCTTAGAAATATATTGTGTGTGTTCATCCTTCGTTCTCTATATTAAGAGAACAATGATCATGTTAGATAAAATATTAATATACAAAATAAATTACAAATATTGAAACTGAAAGTGTCAGGCACTGTAATGATCACTGCATGAGAAATAAGGCGGCAAAGGTTGAAAAAAAGAGAGACCTAGCATTTTTACAAATCAAGTGAGTTTTTACCTACTTCAAAGTCCTTAACATTTTCCATTTTATATGTGACATTCTGATATCACTTTCAAAGCTTCCCCCTAAAACAGCGGCTCTTAACCTTTCCTATGTGTGTCATGGAACTCTTTGACCTGATGGTGAAATCTATGGACTCATTCTCAGAATAATGTTTTTAAATTAATAAAATAAAATACATTGGATTACAAAGGAATTCAATTACATTGAAATTCAGTTACCAAAATACAAACTCAGGCTAAGTACTCTTGCTATAAAATAATAGAGGAGCATAGAATTTACAGCCAAAAGGATCCTTGGAAATCATATAATCCAACTCCATCATTTCAACAAATAAACAAACTAAAGCCTCTGGTAATAAGGCAATAAGCAGTAGATCTGGGATTTGACCCAAAGCCCTGACAACAAATCCAGTACCCATTCCATTATATTTCTAGATTATTCCGAAATTTAGTCTAGGAGCAAAGCTACACACTCTCTTCTGGGATTGTTTTTGGCCCACTAATATCTGTAGCAGGCCAGCAGCTGGGCAAAGATGGCAACTAGAGGCTCTGAAAAAGGCTGGGGGTCTCTAGTCCCTATTTCAAATAACAGTGTTTACTGATTTTCCCATTTAGCCCTTGAATTTTCCCCGCCATAATATGTTCTAGGAAACCTTGAGGGAAAGTAAAATGGTATTTAAAAAAGCATATTATTCTCCACAGCTCTCCAATTGTCCAGTTGGGGTTAGGATACCCAAAAGGCAAAGCCCATTAAGGAGTTATATTATGGTTCAGAATACATTTTCTCATTGAAATATTTTTTGAATCATGGTGCGATTCCCAGGCCAGCACCCCCAAAATTTACATAGTCTATAAAATATATTTGGATAATAAGGCTAATAATATTATGGCCTAACCATTATTTGTAACAATGAACACATTTTCTGGATTGCCACAGAATTCCAGTTTCAGACACCAGGAACATAGCGTGCTCCATTGCAATCTTGGCCATTCATTAGAGTAGGGAGGGTTCCACTCACACACTGTCATAGAATAGTAAGAATGATGATCCTTCCAGCTTCAAGACACAAACAGTCCCAAGATTTAGGGCAAGCGCTCAATGGGAGAGGAGTGGTATTAAAAGAGGAGTTGAAAATAGCAAAAACTAAGGTATAGAGGGGAAAAAGGAGCCTGTGGCTTATAGGTGAGGCAGGGTCAGAAAACCTGATGTTCCAGTTTCTTCTTGCCCCCTCCCCCTCACTTTCTTACTCTCAATAAGCCATGGGTAGGGACAGAAAGAGCTGAGCCTCTGTTAAATAGTGGGGGGAGAGCAGCCCAAGAGCTTAGGGGCTGTCTACCTATATCAACTTGCAGTTCTCCCTTTTCACCATGAGATGGCACTTCTGCACAGGTGAGGCTAAATGCTGATTAGGTTTCCATTTGTCTTGTAAACTGATCAATATGCTGATTATGGTGGCAAAGAATGAAACTGAGACCTTTATTAGACATTACTGAATAAATGAGCTAGAAATTGCAAATATGTAATAAAAAATCTTCCCCCAGAAAATATCTGAGTTATTTTCTTAAAATCATAGACACTATACAGTTTTGTCTTTTTTAATGGATTCTCATCTAGCTCCTCTCCTAGGACAGAGCTTCAAGAGTAGCAGTTCATCTTGCTTTTCTACCCTAAATGTATAGACAGAAAATGAGAATATTTCCTTATGTTCAGCATCCAGGCATTTGGACAGATTGATCAACAGTTACTGAGTACCTGCTATGTACGGTGGGTGGTGTGATGGAGACACAAAGGAGAAAGGAAGCAGTTCATTGCCCTCCAAGAACTTACAGATCACTTTTCATTCATTCATCAAACATTTAAGCACCAACTGTGGGTAAAACTCAATGTTACAAAAGAAGTGTTCTAGTCTAAATGCCTACCCACAGAGCTAACTTAATAACAGTTACTACCTGCTACATGCAAGACAATTTGAGTGATATAAAGAAATACAGTGTTGTCTTCTTAGAGTTTGGTTAACAGATAAGATGTGGCTTCCTTAAATAAGCATTTAATATACACAGCACTCTGATGATACAAACTAAAAAGGAAACAGTAACTGTCTTCAAGTTGCTTACAGTCTATGTGAAAAAGTTATATTTACAAAGATGAACAAGTACTAGATTATTTGAGGAAGGAAAAAGCACTGTTATCTATGGGGATAGGCTGGTGTATACAAATATCTACCATACCCAACGCAGAATGTAGTAAGGGGGCAACAAAGTAGCTCGGCTTTCAGAGAGAGCCTAGTTACTTCTAGTAAATGAGGGGCGGGGATGTAGTGAAGCTGTGGTGGGGATGGGACAGAAAATGGATTTTTATTCATTTAAAAAAGAAAACAAATTTTTAACAAAAAAAGGGTCGAAGCAAGAAACTCCTTAAGAATAATTTCTAGAATTCCTCACTAAATGAAAAATTCAAACATGACCTAAACTTTTTATCTGCCCACAAACAGTACCACAGAACACACATATGATTTCAAATGCTCTTTGGTTTTGCACAGGAGGGCAATACTTCCAATATTCACAAAAGGCCTTACAACCACCCGGGAAATCTTAAGAATTTCAAATGAAAAGGTTGCAGCTTTAAATAGACCAAACTGAAAGAAACAATAATACTAAAAACACCTCTCAGTATTTGGAAAATTCTACAGCAAATTAGGATTATGATGTCCTTTATAACTTTGGAGGACCCTGCTGAATTTGGACTTAGGGAGAGGGGGTCGGTTAGAGGTGATGTTTTCCTAAAGTAAGATGCCTATGTTTTGAAAGAGTAAATTCAATTGTAGTACACAAATTCAATGGGTATTGCTTTTTTGTAAATAAAGAACCATCCAGGAAACATTTTTTTAAAGTGAACACTGTGATTAAAAGTTTACAGGGCCATTGTTTTTTTCCAGAACCCATTTAATGCAATATTTTTTATATGCTGGGGCTCAACACCAGGACACTTTCAGGGTAATGAATTTTTTGGCCTTAGCAACTCTTGAAAAGCATCTACTAAGTTACAGAAAGGCTGCAATCTGTCTTATTGGAGCACCCACAGAGAAGAGAATACTCATCACTGAAATATTGAGATAAACATAAATCTACTCATTTATCTTTTGGCTGAGCCAGAAATTCCAATATATAAAAAGAATCCTCTTCCAAACCAACTTTGCATACAGTGCAACATAATATCCCTTAAAAAAATAAGAAAAAAAGGCAAAATAATTAGGTTATGTTTTTGTTGGGGTTTTTTTCTCAGAATAATTGATAGGCTCATGGTGACTATATGAAGATAAGAGGGGCAGTGTGTGTGCGTGTGTGTGTGTGTGTGTGTGTGTGTGTGTGTGTGTGTGTAGGGGGAATTGATATAAAGTAAATACACCTTTGCTCAAACTGTGATTCTGGCACTAGGCAAGTCACTTAGACACCCCACAGCCTCAGTTTGAACGTAATATTAGTACTACTTACCAAAGGGTTGTTGTGAGGACAAGACTGTACGCTATTTTCCCATTAAAAGGTGAACTATTTTTATTTTATTAAGGAAGAATGAAACATCTTACCAGAATGATAAAAAAAAGACTAGAGAGTCTCTCTCTTTTCAATAAGAACGTAAAAATAACTGATCTACTTTCCATTAATGAGAATCTGAACATTTATCAGAAGCATTTGAAAAAAGTACACCTGCCAACAGATGTCTTCCAAGTAGCTAACTGTTTAGACATGGACTACTTTATTTTTAAATGGACTACTTTAATTTTACTATCCATGGACCTCCTGGAAGGAAGATAATCTGCTAGAATTTGTATCCTTATTTTCAGAACTTATATAAAGTCACCCAGATAGTTATCAATTCTATATGTTCAAAAAGACAAGAAAACTTATTCTGGAGAGCTGCCCTTGTCACAACCAGATCATTATATCCCTAAGGGAATGTGCCACAAAGCTGGTTACCATCTCTTTCTCCTGTACTAGAGTACAGAAGTAAAAATCCGACCACACTCAGATTGCTTCAGCTTCAGAAGGGGAACCGGAACCAGCAAAAGTGGCCTAAAAACCTGGATTCTAATGGGTCCTCATTGATCTTCCCCATTGGCAATGACTTTTCCCTCATTACATTTCATTTTGTTTACATCTCTTGCATTACAATCATTGCTAGATTTGTGAGAAATAATCATCTTACCAAAAACTCCAGATGGCCCTCAGTGAATTAAGGAAAGATTCTATTTATCATTCTCTTGCCAGAGATGGCAAGATCCCAGGTGACCCATAAGGATACACATCCTTTCAGACAATTACAAAGCTTTTTAAGACTCATCCTGATTCACGTTCCCTCTTTGTATTCCATTGGTCAGGCATTCCAGGGTTCACAGCCTATATGAAAACACCTAAACCGCACCTCCATGTGGGTCTGCACCCCTGCTTACATCTCTCATTTCCACATTTCAATCCCCCTCTTCATCCTCATTTTCTTTATGCTATATTTAATAAATCAAACATCAATCCATAAAATGATTTGAGTGTCATCCCAGATTGTCTACATCATCCATAGCATGAGAAAGGAATTTTCTCAGTTGCTAACAGAATTGACCAAAGCTGTAAGTTAAAGGTTCTGTCCAGGATATCCATAATAGGAGTCCCATTATCTCAGACAGGGTCTGGGTCAAAGGACCTCATCCCAGGTGAGACATACCTGGTCTATTTTGTTTTGTTTTGTTTTTTTGGATACACCTGGAAAAAGGTCTTCTCAGAACAAAAGAAGACTGAGTCTGCTTTTAGATATGCTGATTAATAGGAGACCAACATCCCTGATTACTTCCTTTTCACAATCAAGTTGGCCATAAGCATGACTCCTTAGGTTTGGTAAATTACGTTTGTATGATTTCTGTGGAAATAAAATTCAATCATCCCTTACAGATTCTAACTCCAGTACAGTGCTATTGGCCAAAAGATTTGTTTCACAAATGCTTGTTGTTGAACTGAATTGAGAAGATTTATTATTTACCCAAGGCTGTACAAGTAGGAAATGGCGGAGACAGGATTTGAACCCAGAATGCTTGGTTCTATGTTAAGTACTCTTTCTGCTACACCAGGCTCTTCTACTGACCAAGCTTCTGTCCCTCTCCTACCCAATTCTTTTTCTCCTCTCCCACATGCTAATACATTTTACTTGATACTTCAAGGGAGTGAGAGGCAAAATGTAGAAGTACAACAAGAACCTCTCAAAACTCATATTCCGGGTTCCAGTTGTGTCCCCAGCTTTTAAGAGGAAATGAGCAATGCTCCTACAACCACTGAACAAGCTGTTTAACTCCTTCCCCTCCACCTGGTGGGGGAAAAGGAGAGAAACACAAAAGGATTGGCGAGTTCTCCAAACACTCTAGACCAGTGCCTTCCTGTCCAGAGGTAACAACTAAAACCATCTGAAGAACAAGAAACTCTTCCCACCTGTTTGTTCAACCAAGAACAACTACTACAACAGAATTTACTTCACACTTTAGGGTGTGTCAAGCACGTTCTGCATGGTAGCTCATTTGATCCTCACAACTCTGGTAAATAGATACTCTTATTCTCCTCATTTTATATAGGAGGAAGCTAAAGCTGAGATGTAAAGGGAAACCTACCCAGGGTCAAAAAGCTAGTAATTATCTGAGCTAGGGTTCAAGCTCAGGTCTTCCTGACTCCAAGCTCAACCCTCCATTCATCCTGGCACTGAGCTGTCCTTAAACACAGAAAGAAGATGAGATAAGGAAATAGACAAGTGAAAATAAGAGTGTGTTTTACTGCTTAGATTTTTAAAAACAAGGGAAAAAAACAGAAAACCTCATTCTCAGCAATTAAAAATCAATCAATAAATAGACATTTATTAAGGACCTACTATGTGCCAGGCATTTTGAATTCAAAACAGATACCAAAATCTGAAACAACCCAAAACAACAACAACAAAAAAGTGGCCCTTCTCTTGACTCATGATAGACATCTGGGGGGAAGGGACGTTAAGGTTTAAGGGTGTTGGGACCCAGAAATGGTGACACATGGGTCATGCTTGAATGAATTCAACACAAGCCTTCTTCCAATCAAAGAAAAACAAAGTGTATTAAAAATCTGTCATATTGGCCAGACTCTTAAGGAATCTGAGTGATACTTGTGTAAGTGGGCCAGATTGAATTTGAGCACCTTCATGAAAGACAAATGGATCTTACATAAAGAAAGACTGTGAGAAGGACCAAGGGTTGGCCAGGTAGTCTCTGGTGATTGAGGGTTGGGGGAGTCTAGTGAGAATCTTGATGGGAGAGACCAGTAGGTTAGGGTAACTGGAGGTCTAAAGCCAGGAACTAAGGGAGTGGGGTTTTAGATGGGATCAAGGGGAAGAAGTAGCAAACGCTAGATCAAGTAGGAAGATACAAGAAGAATTCAAGGTGGGGTTTTCCTGGGCCCTTAGACAAATGGGATCCAAATTTTTGGGGGGTAAAGGGCAAAGGTCTCAGCCTGGGTCTGTACCCCTTTGGAAAGTGGGTAGAAACTTTTATTAATTTCCTATATTTTAATTTCTTCTCATGGTTTAAACAGAAAACACAAGGCAATGCCTTAAAGTTGTCAGTGCCATCAAATGAATTCCATAATGGAAGAAAAGAATAATACAAAGAATATGTGTCAAAAAAGGAAAATCCTCTTCACTTGAAACAATGGGTTTTGTTTGTTTTGTTTTCAATGTGTTTTTTTGGTACCAAATACACTTTGATCAGAGCCAGGGAATGGTAGTTAAGTATTAGATATAATTCTGGTAGATTTTTCTTTTTAAACAAGCAATATGATCTAAAACAGGGTAACAGTGATAAAGAAACATAGCAAAAGGTCCATAAACCAAATGTGGAATAATCAATTGCTGGAGGAAGTTCCAGAAATGGAGAGCTTAAGAATTTCTTCTTCTCTCTGAACCTTGAAAATCCCTCCTTTTCTTTTATGTCTTACAACCTCCCTTCCCTTTCAGCATAACATTTTTAGCCTAACCTTCCCCCAAGAAAAACAAGAAAATTCCTTCTTTTTCATTCTCTCCCCTCTCTGGCCAAGTACCTGATCACTCTTCTTTACAAGCAATTCAGAGAAAGACTATGAGTCACAATGGAAATCCCAGCTTTCCCAGGCAGTGTTTTAAAAACTAATCTAATGGCTTCTGCAGCATGACCTGCAAATAATTCATGTTAATCAAACAGAAGCCTTGAATAAGACAACTTATGTAAAAAATATTTTGACAAGTTAGCTACCCCAACCCAACCTAACATCATAAAAATAAATCAAAGGGAAATGATTTCATTTTCCTTTTGTACTGCAAACAATAAAAATCATACCTTCTTAAGATGATGATATTGATCCAATATTGAGAGGCAAACGGCTAGAAGTGAAAAAATTATCAATCTATGAGTCAAGGGCTTCATGGCTGCATTTATCTGGGAATAACAGTTGCAATCATTTAATTTCTGTATAACAAAACCACTGATCTACCACAAATGATCTCTAATTTTCCTCCCACCTGTGAAATTCTATAAACAGGAGACATATACTTTAAGTTCATTTTCGTAGAAGGAATACCCACTTTGTCACTACAGTCAAGGAAAATAGGGACAAATCCAAATTCCCATGTGACCATAGACATGATATTTCATTTCTAAGCCTAAATTAGCTCATTGGAAAAATAAAGAAACAATGCTTTCACTATTACTTCATAGAGTTATGATGGGACACATTGAAACTTGACCCTAGCATAGTGATGTCATTTTAAGTCACTTAAAGAATGAATAACCATTATAGGGTTATGGTAAGGAAAGTATTTTGTATAATCTTAAATTCTTGTCCAAATGTGAATTATATTTGCTAAAGCCTCACATCCTATTGGAAATAAAGACACATCTGCAAGAACACACTAAATCTGAGGCCATGGAAGAGATTAAAAAAAACAAACAAACAAACAACAAAGGAACTAAATATATGACCTAAGGAGTCATAAAATTAAGGCTGAAAAAAGATATTGGATCATTGAATATAAACCATTCACCTAAGTGTGAGAAAATAATTACAGAGTGATTTTTCCAAGTCAGATAAGTCAATTGTGATACTCTTAATTGAATTTACCATATCTAACTGGCAATAAAACAAATTTTCAATGACTTTAGGCATTTTATACATTTCTCACCTTACCTAACGAAAATTATATAACATCACATCATAGATTACACAAATTTACAGAAACAGGAATTACAAAATCAGGAATCAGAGGTAGCAGTGTTATATCATTTTTCTTGAAGCACAATACAAGACATGTAAATCTGTAGGTTGCCTTATGGGAAACTGGCCCTCCTAAAGACTACAGTCTTTAACACAGCTCCTTGGAAAAACAAAAAACAATACACCAATTCATTGATTTTATTCCAAGCAACCTCTTTTTCCCCATCCTCCCTCTTTTCTTCATGTACATACACATACACACACACATATATACATATACATGTATGTGCATATATACACAATTATCTTGCTTGTACTTAGTTATTTACATATTTTCAATGTCCCCTCCATTATATGGAAAATCAAAAAGGAATTTTGTTTCCACAGGGTTAAAATTCCTAAACGATAGCGGTTAAATAGAGTTGTAACCTAGCAAGGTAAGGTGAAAGGTCAGAAACTTGTGCCCAGGCTTGACTAGCTATTTGAGGGAAAGCCTATCAGAGAGGAGAACATGAAGTCACGTGGTCAGAAGGCTTAACCTGGCCAATAGATGGCGTGGCAGGAAGTTCAAACTTGGAACAGTATAAAGGGCTTGGATTGGTGTGAACAAACTGTAGTCTTTATGTAGTTTTCCTTGGGAGCTACCCATTCATTCGAGGGAATGAATGTAAAAATTAATGAAAGTCTTCTGATTTCACAAGTCTTGTTCTTTGTTTTAAAGGAAGCACTTCTCTCATAGGAGGGAGTGTGCCCTCCTCTTGCAAGGACCATAATAAAAGATTCTTTTTTCACTTTTTTTTCACACACTGAACAAGTAGAATATAAGTTCCCTAAGGACATGAGCTGTTTCGTTTTTCTTTTTTATTACCAGTAACTTAGTGTAGCACCTGTCCCAGAGAAAAAGCCTTAATAAATACTCATCAGAGGGGGGTGGAGCCAAGATGGCAGAGTAGGAAGACAGACAATAGGCAGGGTCTCCCCACACAGTCCATAAAATACCTGTAGAGAGGGACTCTCAACAAATTTTGAAGCAGCAGAAGTGGAGAACAACAGAGTAGAGGAGATTTCCAGCCCAGGGTGTTCTGAAAGTCCCACGGAAACATCAATTGCACTGGATGCAAAGCACAAAGCCCAGCCTAGCTTTGGCCACACTGCTTGTGAACAGCCCTAAGGGGGAGAATCTCCACTCTCGGAATCCCCAGTCACAACAGCAGCGGATCTGGAGATCCCTCAACCCACAGGCGCCAAAGGTCAATGGCAGGGTTTTTTCAGCTGGCCGGGAAGGGAGAAGGGCCTTCCCATAGTTCCTGTCTCAGGCAGTAGCTGCAGAAGCCACACTGGGCAGGCAGCAGCAGTTCTCAGCGCAGCCCCTACATCAGCCCGCATACATAGTTGGATCATAAAACCCCTGGGGGCACTGAGGAGCTGAGTCTTCCCTCAGCCCTTTCTAAAGGCCCTGAGGGAGCTGGTCTTTGTCTCACACTGAATGGTGGCCCTGCCCATCTAGCTTATCTCAAAATCAGCCCCCAGTGCTGACTTGGTGGAACTGGAGGTCAAGTGGCTGTGGAGGGGTAACTGCTAAGATTCGGGATACAAAAATCTCTCCCTACTTCCAGATCAGTGTACACGCTTGGTTGTGCCTCCCTGGAGGAACTGAGATCTTACAGATTCCCAGAGTATACCCGACTCTTGAAAAAGAATCCAAAAGTCAAGTAACTGGTGGGGAAAATGCCCAAAAAAGGGGAAAAAAATAAGACTATAGAAGGTTACTTTGTTGGTGAGCAGATATCTTCTCCCATCCTTTTGGATAAGGAAGAACAATGCTTACCATCAGGGAAAGACATAAAAGTCAAAGCTTCTGAATCCCAAACATCCAAAATAAATATTCAATGGGCTCAGGCCATGGAAGAGCTCAAAAAGGATTTTGAAAATCAAGTTAGACAGGTGGAGGAAAAACTGGGAAGAGAAATGAGAGAGATGCAAGAAAAGCATGAAAAGCAGGTCAACACCTTGCTGAAGGAGACCAAAAAAAATGGTGAAGAAAATAACACCTTTAAAAATAGGCTAACTCAATTGGCAAAAGTGGTTCAAAAAGCCAATGAAGAGAAGAATGCTTTCAAAAGCAGATTTAACCAAATGGAAAAGGAGATTCAAAAACTCACTGAAGAAAATAGTTCTTTAAAAATTAGAATGGAACAGATGGAGTCTAATGACTTTACGAGAAACCAAGAAATCACCAACAAAACCAAAAGAATGAAAAAATGGAAGAGAATGTGAAATATCTCATTACAAAAACAACAGACCTGGAAAATAGATCCAGGAGGGACAATTTAAAAATTATGGGATTACCTGAAAGTCATGATCAAAAAAAGAGCCTAGACATAATCTTTCATGAAATTACCAAGGAAAACTGCCCTGATATTCTAGAACCAAGAGGCAAAATAAATATTGAAAGAATCCACTGATCACCTCCTGAAAGAAATCCAAAAAGAAAAACTCCTAGGAACATTGCAGCCAAATTCCAGAGTTCCCAGGTCAAGGAGAAAATATTTCAAGCAGCTAGAAAGAAACAATTCCAGTATTGTGGAAATACAATCAGGATAACACAAGATCTAGCAGTTTCTACATTAAGGGATCGAAGGGCATGGAATACTATTATTCCAGAAGTCAAAGGAACTAGGACTAAAACCAAGAATCACTTACCCAGCAAAACTGAGTATAATACTTCAGGGGAAAAAATGGTCTTTTAATGAAATAGAGGACTTTCAAGCATTCTTGATGAAAAGACCAGAGCTGAAAAGAAAATTTGACCTTCAAACACAAGAATCAAGAGAAGCATGAAAAGGTAAACAACAAACAGATATCATAAGGGACTTACTAAAGTTGAACTATTTACATTCCTACATGGAAAGACAATATTTGCAACTCTTGAAAACTTTTTTCAGTATCTGGATAGTTGATGGGATTACACACACACACACACACACACACACACACACACACACACACACACACACATACACATAACACACAGAAAGAGAGACAGAGAACACAGGGTGAATAGAATAGGATGGGATCATAGCTTTAAAAAAATGAAATTAAGCAATGAGAGAGAAATATATTGGGAGAAGAAAGGGAGAAATGGAAGGGGGCAAATTATCTCTCATAAAAGAGGCAAGTAAATGACTTTTCAGAGGAGGGACAAAGTAGGGAGGTGAGAGAAAAAACATGAAGCTTACTCTCATCACATTCAACTAAAGGAAGGAATAAAATGTACACTCATTTTGATATGAAAACCTATCTTACAATACAGGAAAGTGGGAGAGAAGGGAATAAGCAGGGTGGGGGGGATAATGGAAGGGAAGGCAATGGGAGGAGGGAGCAATTAGAAGTCAACACTTTTGGGGACAGGCTCAAAAGAGAGAATAGGGGGGCAGGACAGGATGGAGGGAAATATAGTTAGTCTTACACAACACGACTATTATAGAAGTCATTTGCAAAACTTCACAGATATGGCCTATATTGAATTGTTTGCCTTCCCAAAGGGAATGGGTGGGAAGGGAGGGATGAAGAAAAGTTGGAACTCAAAATTCTAGGAACAACTGTTGAGTATCATTCTTGCAATTAGGAAATAAGAAATACAGATGATGGAGTATAGAAAATTATCTTGCCCTACAGGACAAAAGGGAAGATGAGGAAAAGGAAAGGAGGGATGTTAGAAGGGAGGGCAGATTGGTGATAGGGGTAATTAGAATGCCCAGCATTTTGGGGTGGGGAGGGAGAAATCAGGAGAAAATTTGGAACCCAAAATTTTTTGGAAATGAATGCTGAAAACCTAAATAAATAAATAAATAAAAAAGAAGAAGTAAATAAATACTCATCAGAGAAGACAAACTGGACCAAAACATCTCATATTTATAAAGCAAGTAAGCTGACTTACAGATAACCAATTTGTTGGTACAGTGAATAATTACTATCAGTAATAATTACTGAATAATTAGTATATAAGGAAAACTGACAGAGGCAAGAATTAGCTGGGACAAAAGATTTCCATAGTCACAAGCAATGTTAAGCTATATGGAGGAGGAAGTTCTCTAAGTTAAAAAAAAAAAAAAAGGCTGTATGAGCCTGGCACAATCTAAACCAGCCATTTAGAGCTATACACATTTTCCATTAGAAACAATAGTTTCCATTAAAACACTAGTTTTTCAGACTGGTTCAGAGAAGCCAGTTCCATTCATAATATAGCCAAAATACCATAAACATTTGCTATACAAAAGTGATAAACAATGCTACTATAATGAGATTAAGATAGAAAACCAATTATACCAAATAGAAATTTATCAGATGTGAGATCAATTAGGGTGAGAATGTAGATTAAATCTTTTTGTGGGGCCGTCTCAAGACTTGTAAACACTTGTATGGGTTTGGATGAAATGAAGGCTTTGTCTTAAACTTCAGAGAATTCTAGATTTAGAGGTGTAATGGAGTTTAAAAACTCATTTAATCCACCAACCTACTTCAAACAGTCTAGGAAAGAAGGCCAACTGAGGTCAAGTGATCTGACCAAAGTGATATAACAATAATTATAAATATATATTTATATATTAATTATATTATTATTCATTATCATTATTTTTATTTATTTATTTTATTTTTATTATTATTTTATTATATATTATTATATATTATATTTTATTATATATTATTATATATCATATATGATAATATATTATTATATATTATTATTATATTTATTATTGATAATTATTATATATAAATATATTATAAATATAAAAATAATAAGGGCTAAAATTTTCATAGTGAATTAAGGTTTTCAAAGTAAAATTTTCTCATTATCTCACAAATATTTTATTTTATCCTTACAATAATCCTGGGGAAGTTGGTATCATTATTCCTATTTACAGACAGGGAAATTTAGGGAGATAAAGGTTAAATGACTTATCCAGGGTCACAAAATTAACTAGTAAATTTCTGATTTGAGATTTTAATTCAGGCCTCCCTGACTCTGGGTCTTACCCTCTTTTAGCTGAATTACACTATCACTGGGCAGTGAGGAGATGAAGTGAATAAAGTGCTGGACTCATCTTCCTAAATTCAAATCTGGTCTCAGACACTTAACTAGCTACGTGGCTCTGGGGAAGTCACTCAACTCTGTTTGCCTCAGTTGCCCATCTGTAAAATGAGCTAGAGAAAGAAATCATAAACCCTCCAGTATCTTTGCTAAGAAAATGGTAGATGGGATCACCAAGAATCAGACATGAGTCAACAACAACAACAAACGCCCTTTAATTAGTTTCACAATTCTCAGCCGCAATTAGCATAATTTTTTGTTTCAAAATTAAAGCAGATGGAAGAGACCATTGATTGGGAAACCAGGGGAGGAGAGAGATTTTCTTCAGACAAGTGAATAAGAAAGTAAAGAGAGAAGGAAGATTGTTATAGAGGATGAGCACCTGTGAGAAAATCAAGTCCAAGGCAATGTGAAATCAAGCATTTTGCATTCTGCTGGCCTTCCTCCTTTCATTTTCCCCTCTATTATGCCATTAAAACACTCTAGCAGGGGATGTAGGTCTGGTCCACAAACAAAGCTAGGTTTCACATAATATTAGGAAACTACTCTAGTAATCTAGCAGGGGAAAAAACATTACCAAAACAAACCAAACAGAAACTTACCCAAGCTTCAGTCAGCCCTGGGGAAAGGCTAACAAGAAGGCTTTCATTGAAATTTACTATGTTCAGCTAGCATGCCAAGTAGGGCAATTGTTTTATCTTAAATTCTAAGTGAAATTGATGTGACCAGCTTTAGCATAAGTAAAGAGAATGTCCATTAACATCAAACTGATAAAATCATCTCAAAACCAAAATGCAGAAACAAGAAATAAGTCTAGACAACTCCAGCCCCCAAAGACAATCAGAAGCGAAGCTAGAGACATCAAACAGAAAGGAAGTGCAGGATCTCTCAATCTACACTAGCTATGTCAACTTTTTAACAACTCATTAAATGGCAAGTCCACACTGGCTTTAGAGTCACCACACAGTAAATTACCATTTCTCCATCCCCACCCCAACAGGGAAGTAAAGAACAACATGGACAAACATGTATTCAAATTGAGATGGCAAAAAGTCTTCAATAATTTGGAATGGAGAAAGATCCCTTCACTCCACTACTAGAAATAGGATGTGGTAGGGGAAGTGGTAGTACCATGGAGGAAAGAGTCAGTCAGTCAATAACTTTTCAAAAATTATTTGTTGTTATTCTAAACTTGACAAACACAAATATTCTTGTATTTTAAAAAACGGAATTATATGAAAAAAATTACTAATATGTCTAGCTTCAACAAGCATTTATTAAGTGACTACTGCATGCCAAACAACTAAGCACAGAGGATATAAAGAAAGGCAAAAACACGGTTCTCTTCAAGTTCATATTCTAATGGGAGAGACAAAAAATAACCATGATATGTATCACACATGTTATAATATATTTAAGTATAGCATGTACTTACAGTATAAATGCTTCTACATACTATGTATATTAGATATAAGCACATACTTATATGTAGCATAACATATATGTATAACATACAAGATGTATACAAGCTAGGTGGTGCATTGGATAGAACCCCAGATCTGGAGGCAAATGGACAGGAATTGATCTTCATTTGCCAGCTGTGACCCTGGGCAAGTCACTTAACCTTTGTTTACTCAGTTCTATCCTTAGAAAAATGGAGATAACAAGAGAATCAGCCTCTCAGGGTTGTGAGGATAAAATGAGTTAATGTGTAAAGCACATTGCGAACTGCAGAACTCTAAGTGCTAGCTGGTATTGTTTGTCTATTATTATTATTTTAGAAGGAGGGCTGTATCACCCAGGGGAGCCAGGAAAAGTCTCCCACAGAAGCTCAATTTTGAGCCAAGTGTTGAAGAAAATCTGGAATCAGGAACATCTGGGTTCCAATTCTCCATAGTAAGTCTGTTTACTGGTCATATGTCCACAGATCACAACACTTAATCCCTTAATTCTAAATTCTCTGATGTAAAATACAGAAGAATAATTTCCACAGTACTGAACTCTAAGACCATTGTGAGGCTTAAGGGAGATAGTACACGTTAAGCTCTTTACCAACTTGAAGGCACTATATGTCAGTTATTATGACTGTGGTGGCTGTTACTGTATAGCAGTCATTCCTGTCTCAGCCCTTAGTCTTTGTCCTCTAAATACATACATGGATACAGACATCATTTCTCTGATGTCATGGTCTTCAAAAAGGTCTTTTAGTCTTGTATCTTTCCACAGGAAGCCTTTCATGATCTCCTATCTCCCAATCCTTGGTGCTCCCCCTTCCAAATTACATCATATTTAACTACTTTCTATTTATACATTATAGTCATACAGCATATATTCATATCTGTGTTCGCCCTTCATTTTTGAAGAAGACCACGCCATCAGAGAAACGATGACATGACTTGCACTTGACTTTGTTTTGAGTGAGGGAGGGCTGTGCAGGTCACCAGCCTCACTTCTCCTCCAGAGTCATCTGAATCCATTGACCAGATATTCATCAGGATGACTGGAGAAGGCACAGAATGCAATGAGAGACCTTGGCCTATTCAAGTACTCACTCAGAGGGAGGTAATATCCATTCAGTGAGTAAGCCTCTTTTAAGAAGTAATTAGAGAATGACACCTTTAATGAGAAAAAAATAAATCAAGCTGGGAAGGAAAAAGCAACAGTTACTAGTGATGGAAGGAAGGAAGGAAGGAAGGAAGGAAGGAAGGAAGGAAGGAAGGAAGGAAGGAAGGAAGGAAGGAAGGAAGGAAGGAAGGAAGGAAGGAAGGAAGGAAGGAAGGAAGGAAGGAAGGAAGGAAGGAAGGAAGGAAGGAAGGAAGGAAGGAAGGAAGGAAGGAAGGAAGGAAGGAAGGAAGGAAGGAAGGAAGGAAGGAAGGAAGGAAGGAAGGAAGGAAGGAAGGAAGGAATCTGGACCATAAACCACAAGTTAACTGGGCATCCATCCTCTGGCCATCCAAATTTACCCTCCTTTGGAGAGAAGGAATGGGGGGGTGGGGGGGGCGGGACACAGAAGGGAGTGGATGAACTGAGCTACCCAGCTACCTGGGTCCCCATTCAGGGAACTTCATCTACTCACAGGTCTTTGACTATGATATCACAGAAATGACGACATGACTTGCACTTGACTTTTTTTTGAGTGAGGGAGGGCTGTGCAAGGTCACAGTCTCACTTTCCCCTCCTGAATCATCTGGACTCAGTGACTAGATATTCTTTAATAGTAACTGTTGCTCTTTCTCTCCCAGTTTGATTTACTTATTTTTTTTTTCTATTGCTAATTAAAGGAGCCATTCCTTGACTACTTTTTAAAGAGGCCTATTCACTGAATGGGTGTTACCTCAATCTAAGTGAGTACCTGAATGGGCCAAGGTCTCCCATATACTCATATGTATATTCATTGTCTTCCCCATTCAAATGAAAGAAAAAAATTTATTAAGCTTTTAGTATAAACAAAGTACACTGTTAATCACTAAAGAGAAAAAAGAAAAGTAAGATAGTTCCTGCTCCCAAAGAGCTGATGTTCTTATGGGAGAAATAAGGCATATGGAAGGTTTCAGCAGCAAGTCAGATGCTAGGGTCCCATGGTCTTTTGGGGGTAGCAGCAAAGCAGATGGTAATGTTTCTTTAATGTTATTGCCACTGATGAAATCAGTGGATTTTAGAAAATGAAAATAACATAAAATGTACTCCTTGGAAGCAGGGATTATTTGTTCTTTGTAATTGTATCCCCAGTGCCGAGTGCATGACACATGTTTTTGTTCAGTTGTTGCAGTCCCATTTGGGGACTCCAAACAGACTGGAGTGGTTTGTCATTGCTTTCTCCAGCTCATTTTTCCAGATGAGGAAACTGAGGCAAATAGGATTATGTGACTTGTCCAGGATCACAGAGCTAGTAAGTATCTGAGACCACATTTGAACTCAGGAAGAAGAGTCTTCTTGACTCCAGGTGTGGTGCTCTATCCACTCCAGCACTTAGTTGCCCTGCCTGACACATAAAAGCCAATCAATAAATGTCTGTGGATTTATTGTTCTCCTTTATGCTATTTAGTCATATTGTTTTGTTTCTCCTGACCCATTTGCATCAATTCATACAACTCTTTCCGGGTTTTTTTGAACTATTTTAAACAGTCAGCATTTCTTACAATTCCTTACCCTGTGTTCTCATAACTCTATCAAATAAATATCAACTAGTTCAACCAACACATACATCTACCTCATTGTTCTCATTTTCATGATTCCGAACTACATCCCCAGCACAATTTCTTCTTTAGTACCAAATTATCTTTATATTCTTTCCTCTGCCTTTCCATTTATGAGCCCACAAGTCCCTGTTCTTAAGAACCAAAAATAACAAACCATGAACTATCACATTAACTACAAGGTGAATAAGAATAAATATTCGTGAGGCAGAAAAAGTGGATTTTAAAAGCTGAAATATTTATACAAATGGACGAGTAATCAGCCATTCTATTACAGGATGCCTCCATACATTGTAAAAATCACAATGATAAGAAATAGACTTTACAAGAGAGTACAAGTCACTATGTTGAAGTCAAACTTACTTATTAGGCTTAGAGGAAAAACAGATTAAGATCCAGCTCTAATTCATTCATTGATCTACTGCTGCATTTTCAGGACACTAATTAGTGTGGCAAGTCCATTAATATACCATCAGTTAAGCAATAATCAGTAACTTTAATGGCTAATTGGGAAAAAAAGATTTATTGCAGGAAGCATTCAAAGTACCATCAGTACATAGTACTTCTGCATTTTCAACACATAAATGAATTTTAGAGATTATATTTTGTACACTTTTTAAACTGGGTAAACAATTAAATTATAGCACCTAGTAAGAAAAATTTGACTGGGGGTAAATGAACTATTTATTAGAGAAAATACTCAGGTCAGTCTTCTGAAAAAATGAATTCCCAGGAGTTTTTAACAAGGATTCCTCTTCAAAACAAATTATCTATCGTCTATTATCTATCATCCATCCATCCATCTATCTATCTATCTATCTATCTATGTACATGTGAGTACATACACAGAGGTATTTCACATACTAACATTACCTCTTTATAAAACTACTTTGATATGACTTCTTTTAACTCTAAATTTGGTGATGTAGCAATCTAGAATTTTCTGCCAATGCCTAAAATGAAATAAAATCCAATAAAAACAAACAAGTATGTAAGAATCACTGAATTTCTGATTTGTGAGGAACCTCATTGGCCTTCAAATGAAGCACACACTGTTAGATCCAGATACTTCTCCCTCTGGTAGCAACTGGGGGCATAGTGGAGAAAGAGTCAGACCTAGAGTCAGGAAGATCTGAGTTCAAATTTGGCCTCAACACTTAGTAGCTGTATGATTCTGGACAAGTCACTTAACCTCTATTTGCCTCAGTTTCCTCAACTGTAAAATGAGAATAATTACAGTACCTACCTCACAGAATCAAATGAAATGATATTTTTAAAAAGTGTAGTAAGTATGAAATGCACCTTTCTCCTTTCTCTTCTCTTTTCCTGCCCATCTTACCATTTTCTAAGGTTGCAGAATAATTTACAGTAAACCTAAACATTTTATTAGACAGATATAATTACAGATAAAATGTACAATGTCAGTCTCTCAACAACCACGTATTAGGTCATCTCCTATGTGGAAGGCACTATGTGGTGTGCAGGGGATGCAATGAAAGGTAAAATGCTTGTCTTTGCTCCCAAAAAATCTCACATATTCTAATAGGGGAGACTATATGAATAACCATGGATAGAAAAGTTACATACAGCAGAACATGAAGATAATCTCAGATAAAAGGGACTGAGAGGCGTGCAGTTCTAGAGAACACACTCCTGCATAAAGCAGGATTTCAAGAGAATCTTAAAGGTAGACAAGAGGGAGAAGTGAAGAGGGAATGTATGGACTGACAGCCAATGAAAAGGGGCTGGGAGACAGAGGTTCTGTCCTATGTGAGAAACAGGCAAGCTGGCCAGTATAGCTGTATCAGAGAGCTAGAAGGGAGTCAAGTTTAAAAAGGTTGGAAAGGCAGAAAGCAACCGGGTTTTGATGGGCTTTCAGTGCCAGTGGATTTTATATTTGATCTTGTGGGTAATAAGAAGCCATAGGAGTTTACATAATCAGCATCTGACATATGCTTTAGGAAAAAAATATAACAGGCAGTGGAGTGAAGGATAGACTTGTATGGACAGATATTTGAATCAGAAAGATCAATTAGAAGGCTAAAGTAACAGTCCAAGTACAAGAATAAAGAGACCTATACAAGGGTTGTGGATGTGGGAATGGAGAGATGGGTACGTACATAAGAGATGTTGGAGGGTTAAAAACAAGAACTGACAACATTGTATATGTGCAGTGAATGAATGGTGTTCAAATTGGGATGACTGGAAGTTTGGCGGTGGCCTTGAAAATACAGAGGAAGATGGGAAGGAAGGCTTAGGAAGAAAGTTCCACTTTTGGACACAGTAAACTTGAAATCCCTAAAGGGCATCCCGTTCAAGAGGTCTAAAAGGCATCTAGTGATATGGGAAAGAGATGCAAGCTGGATATAGAAAAATCTGGGAATGATCTGCTTAGAGATGATAGCTGAATTCAAAGGAGTTAATGAGATCACTGAGAAAGACACCACAGGATGAAAAGAGAGGGCCCATGATACAGCCTTAGGGAAAAATTAAGTGTTCAGTGAGCATGATCCAAAGATCCAGAAAAGGAAACTGAAATGAGTAGGAGGAGAATGGGGTGAGAGCAATGTCACAAAAATATAGAAAGGAAAATATCTAGGAGGAGAGGGTAAATAACTGTCAAAAGCTGCCCATGTGTGAAGTAGGAACAGGATTATAAAACGCTATTAGCCTCGTCAATTAAGAGATTCTTCATAGCTTTGAAGACAACAATTAAATAAGTTAAATGATGAGGTCAGGAGCCATGGAAGCATGTAGCATAAACCCCAATGTCTCTGGCATCGGAATATAGGGCACTATATACATTGAGTTATACTCCACTCTTCTCCCATCCCCATGAGTCTACATAGTGCCAATAAATGTGAGAACGGATCCTCTCCCCACCTACCCCCTACAGGTGTGAACCCTTAAATATATGGGTTTTTTTCCTTTTTCTCTTGGGCTCCCCAGGTAACACTTTTCCTTCCTTCAACTGCAAATGTCATTGATACCACCCTCTGGAAGGCTCCACCTTAGTTGTTACCACAATTTTCATGACCCTGCCTATGCCCAGTTGAACATTAGTTTCTGTTGTCAGGAGCAGGACAACTCAACTACGCCTGTGAATTGAGGACTGGAAGTATTCTCTGTACAAATGATAGTCTGAATAAGCCCTACTTGCTATCAATCTGGTCACAGGATGGTGACATCTTGTTTCCTCCTTCCAGGGTCTAGGTTACTTGTCTTTATGTTCTTCTAAGTGGGTATTTTTTCTTTACTGATTTTCTCCTTTAACTGACTCAGTTTCTCTGTTGGGAATTATCTTCCTGCCTCTGTTTTTCTCTTTCATTTTAGACATAATGCTATATGATTCCATCCAATTTTAGGTTACTATATCACACTGCTGATTCACATATGGCTTGTAATTCATTAAATGTCCCAGATCTTTTGCAGAGAAACTTTTAGATAGACACATCATCCCCATTTTATCCTTATGAAGTCAACTTTATTTTTACCCATGGATAGACCTTAACATTTATCTCAACTAAACTACATCTTAGCCCACTGTTTCAACTTGATCACATTTTTTGGTCCTATCATTCAACCTATTCGCTCCTCCACCCAACTCTATGTCACCTGCAAATAGCATAAGTTATGCCATCTATAGCTTCATTAAGTCACTGACAAAAAGTTATTTAAAAAAAAAATACCTAGGGCCAATGTCAGATTCTGGAAATTATGAGAACAAACAATGTTACTATTGGGAGGGAAAGCCAGACAAGTACTACTTGATGATATTTTTTTCTTAATATACTAATAAATATAATTTTTAAATAACATGAACTCAATTAACCTTTTTTTCTAAGGTACTCAATGTAAGAAGAGTCTTAGATGTGAAGTCAAAAGAATCTGGTTTCCACTCCTAAATACATTATGTAACTGAGTAAAAGACCCAACTTCTGTGAGCTTCAATTAACCTATAAGGAACATCATATTTGATGATTTGCCTACTTCAGAACTCACTGTGAAGACTACCATAACGCAGGTAAATTTCAAGTTTTATATAAAAGTTAAAAGTCAAGAACCAAAACTAGCTAATTATCCCTCATGGAGGAAAATAAGCATTCACTTCATTTTCCCCAAAACTAGACTGTAAAGCCATTTTCAGTCATATGTCCTCCCCACTCCTTCTCCAGTTTCCCTTTATGATTTATTTTCTTCACTCAAGAGTTTAGCTGATATCTTTAATCTTAAAAAGTGATGAAGCAAAATACAGATTAAATGATACAGATTAAGCTTTTAAGAGTCTATCACACATTTTTTGTCCCACTGCTCCAGAGCCAGTTATTAAGCACTTACTAGCATATCCCAGAAAATGAGTTAAATTCATGCTTTTTTATGGTTCAAATGCTCCCTGAAGGTACAAAGCAGGATCTACATTGTGTGCAAAATATGAAAGGGAAAGGGAGCATTTCAGAAAACAATGAATTTAAACTACGATGTGAACTTTGAATGCAGCTTAAACATCAAGCCTGCCACTCTTAAAGGGCCAGTTACATGATAGTCAGATTTATTGTCTAGAAATTGAATAGGATAATTACACAAAAGCATTAAATGTCCACATGTGCAATGAAAAATATTTTTCTTAATTCTTTAAACTCACTATTTTTTTAAACAAAGAAATAGTCTATTTACAATTCAAATTGAAAAATATCTATTAAATATCTTCTTAAACAAAGCTTTGAATTGAAGAATATACAAAGATAAAAGCAGGTCTGGGCCAAAAGTCATTCCCAAAAAATTAGTGATCAAAGGATATGAACAAATAGTTCTCAAAAGAATTACAAAAAATTAATGACCATATCAAAGAATGCTCCAAATCACCAATAATGGGCCAAATGCAAATTATAATAGTCCTAAGATTTTAACTCAACCATAAAATTGACAAAGATGACAAAAGAAGGGAAAAGGTGATGTTGGAAGGTTTGTGGGGAAACAGGCATGGTAGTTCACTGTTGATGGAGTTGGGAATAAGTGCAACCCCTCTGGAAATCAATTTGGAATTATGCAAATAAAGTGACAAATATCCATGCCCTATGACTCATGTATTCCCGCTGCTAGGCATTTTACCCCAAGGATGTCCTTGATAGGAAAAAGGCCCCCATTAATACCGAAACATTTTTAGAAGCATTTTGTTGTAGTTAGCAAAGGACTTCTAAAAAAAAAAAGTAGATGCCCATTAATTGAGGAAAGAGTTAAACATACTGTGACACATGAGTGCAATAGAATATGACTGCATAATAAAATATGACAAATATGATGAATACAGAGAACCCTGGAAAGATTTATATGGCAAAGTGAGGTAGAGCCAAGAAAATAAAAGATGAGGGAAATAGTCATTCTGTAAGAGTGGAGGTATCGATACCTCAATTATATGTTTAAATGTTCTTAGCTGAACAATACCATTCTGAAAACTTCTATGTTCTCTATCACCCTGACATTGCCTTATGAACTTTTCCTTATTTACATTATTTTTAAACCTGTACATCTCAAAACCTATGAACATTTTTATTTATTTCACGGAACCATCAAAAAATAGTAGCCCTCCCCTCTCCTTTTCTGCTTTCAGAAATTCAGCAGATATTATTAACCTGGACACAGTTGGCAGAAACCTTTATATGCCTGCCAGAGCATAGCATGTTCCATCTTGTCTAGGGTAGGCCTGAGCCAGCTTTCTTTGCTTCAGGCCCTAACACTGGAAACATTACACTAGAAGGATGGGGGTGGCAAGGAGGGAAGTTAGTGTTAGGTCATGGCAAAGAACTGATGGCTGCCTAACCTGTGACATCTCACTAGTGTTCTAAGCTTTCTAGCTGGTTAGGCAATATCCAGATACACAGGGCCTGTTGCAGTAACATCCTTCAACTAGCAATCACCTTCATTCAGCAGCAGCACCTTTACCATGCCAGCTGCAGGGGAAATTAATTAAATTTAATAGAAGCCATGGGGGAAGTAATTAAATTTAATAGAAGCCATGGATTTCAAATGAAGATAAACTGTATTTGTAATCATACCTACTATGCCACTTATTCACACTCAGGCTATTAAAAGCATGTTTTTAATGTATACTGTCCAAGCGCAAAGCTTCTACGGAAATATCTAGTCATCTACAATCACTCCCTCACTCTCCCTTCAGAATATAAAATGATGGGGGAAGCATACCACTGAAACCACCTCCAATTTTTTTTTAACAAGAGCTTTCTCCTTTTTAATTAAAAAAAATCATTGCAACATGTCAATTCTGTGTAAACTAATATATCTGAACAGTACAGTACAGAAACTGTAGCATAGACAAGTAGTAATAAAAGGTTGGCATGTTTGTATTGGGAAACAAAACTAGCAGCCCATTCATCTAAATGCAGTTATGTTTCAATTTAACTAAATTACAAGGTTTGAAATTAGCAATACTTCAAGCACCCCAGGCTACTACTCCCACCAGAGCACTTCATCTTTAATACCTGCTCCAGCTTGCAAATAAAACCAAGGAAAACAGTGGGGGAAATGCTCAGAACAGCTTTCTAATAAAGACCATCACTAAAAAGAATTTCAGTCTTATATTTTCATCCCTCAGAATGTCCAAAGTCAAAACAGAAAGCAACTAAACAGCATTGTTTTCCATGTTCTGCTACAGTAGAGTACGACTGCTCCACAAAAAGGCTTTTCTCTGAAATCTTTGTTGTAATTAAAGCTTGTTCCTAGTTCCTTCCAAGGAAAAGGGTAAGTAGCTAAAGCTAAGGGATAATCTTGACCCTTTCCCACTGTATATACTCAGGTAGAAACCAGAGAGGCAGGTTAAAGAGGCAGCTTACCGTGACGGAAAAAGAACTAGCTAGAATTGGACCCACATACCAGACCTGACAGGAGTGCATGACTCAGCCTAAAGCAGTTAATGTCTCTCAACCTCATCCCTCCACTTTGAAAAATGTGAATAATAATTCTTGCAGGACCCACCTCACAGGGATTGCATTTTGCTTGCAAAATGTACTGTTTTTTAGTTTTTAGCATTTGACACTTCTCTCTACCTTTGTAACATGTTACATATACCTAGGCTGTCTTCTCTGATGCTGTCATCATTCTAATGCAGGTCTTCCTCACCTAATGCCAGTACATTGCAATGATATCTTGCTAATATCTCTACCTTGAGAGACTCTTCTCCAGTCTATCTGTCTTCCACTCAACTGCCAAGATGATCTTTCTAAAGTGCAGATCTTTCCATGTCGCTCCCCTTGGTCACTCTAAGTGAGTACCTGAAAAGGCCTTAGTCTAAAAGAGCCAGGGTGTCCCATTGCATCCTGGGCCATCCTCCAGTCATCCTGATAAGTATCTGGTCACTGAATCTAGATGGCTCTGGAGGAGAAAGTGAGGCTTATGACCTTGCACAGCCCTCCCTCCCTCAAATCAAAGTCAAGTGCAAGTCATGTCATCATTTCCCTAATGCCATGGTCCTGTTCAAAAATGAAGGACAAACACATCCTGTGAGTAGCCAATTTGTCTGAATGGGGACCCAGCTATCTGGGTAACTCAGCTCATCTTCTCCCTCTCCTTTTCCTTCTCTTCCTCTCCAAAGGAAGGTAAATTTTGGTGGCCAGTAGCTGCCCAGTTAATTTGGGGTTTACTGGCTAGATTTCTATCTTGTCTTTCTTGTCTTCCTTTCTTTCCTTCCTTCCTTCCTTAAAACCTTAAACTGAGTCCACTCTGAAACCCATAGATTGGATCACCATAGGTCCCAGTCCAAGCTCCACTTAATGGCTGTTTTTTGGATCCTCCTAGCTTAGAGTGAATGTCAATGGTAACTTTCTCTTTGGAACAGCCACTTTGAGGGTCTTGCCCTTCCAGCTTGATTGTTTTTTTCTTTTTTCAATTAAAGGGGTTATCCCTTGACTACTTCTTAAAGAGGCCTATTCACTGAATAGGCATTACCTCACTCTAAGTGAATACCTGAAAAGGCCTTAGCCTAAAAGTGTCAGGGTCTCCACTGCATCCTGGGCCTTTCCAGTCATCCTGATGAATATCTGGTCACTGGATCTAGATGGTTATGGAAGAGAAAATGAGGCTGGAGACCTTGCACAACCTTTCCTCACTCAAATCAAAGTCAACTGAAAGTCACATCATCATTTTCCTAAGGATCTTTAGGACAAACAAAGGACAAACACAACAACCTTGATCAAAAAATTCCCATGGTCACCTTCAGGATCAAAGACAAGACTCTGTTTGGCTTTTAAAGCCATTCATAACTTAATCCCTTTCTTCCATTTCAGTGTTCTTACACCTTACAGCCTTCCCCTACTCCTCAGTGTACTCCATGGGCCCTGTGACACTGGCCTCCTCCTTCTTCTCTGTACAAAACATTCCATTTTCCAATCTCTAAGAATTTTTTCTAGGCTGCTCCCATGCATTATTTAATTCTCTCAGTCCTGATCTCAGCCAAAATCCCACCTTCTGCAAGAACCTTTCCCTACTCCCTCCAAATAGACTGTCTTTGTATGTAGTTGTTTGCATGCTGTCTTCCGTATTACAGTATGAG